>OY744521.1:8594863-8602363 GCA_963556195.1 Sepiola atlantica | reverse complement strand
TTATTATTATTATTATATAGAAGTATTGTTATTTCTAATTATTCTTATATAGAAGTAGACTTATTAGTGTGCCGCCTAATTTACACAAGTGCACTACATAAATTAGATGATGATACTGAAAAAAAGAGTCACTCTTTCTGTAAATGCTCACAGAGACATTGAGAACTATTAGAGAGTGGTTGAATCCACTTCAATACTAGTGACTCTATGTATTTTCTTAGTAGAGACATCTTCCATAGATGATGCTACCGAAAGCCACGTCTATGCAGGTCAGTCCTGATACTTCCTTTTGTGACAAGATACTTTGGTCATTAATTTCTTTTTGAATCTGACTACTTCTCTATAATATTTAAGACTTTTTATTTGAAGTTTAAAACGTATTTTTATAAGTGTACGAATACTTTTTTCGATACAATTTTATAAATTTAATTTTTCAAAGCTATTCAATTATATTTTTATCTCTTTATTTAATAATAAATTTAATTTTGATATGTATTTTTAGTTGTATTGTTTCTTTCCAGGCGTTGTCTGCCATTTTTATTTGTGTCACCGCGTAGTCTCCATTTTGTATGATTTTAAATACAACACAACAAAATTTTGCATCTTCAAGATCTGAAGATCTACGATCCCTTGATACACGTCCGCATCATAGTCTGTCTGCTGGAAAAAGAGCTTGACTTTGTCACCCACCTTTTGCCTTGACGTTACTCATGAGATCTTGTCTCCCGTTATGCTTCTTATACAACATTTTGTGTAAATTTTAAGTAATTACATGGATGGAAAATTTATAATAACAACAAATCACATGGACGAATGCTTACTTGTCTAATATATGTGAGTACATATAAAGTACGTTATTTTCTCTTAAAACGGATATGGCAAACGCATATGATGCGAGAGATTTAGTCATTACATCAGAAAGAAAATATGAAGTATACTAATATAATAAATGAAAGTTATAAAAAAGTTAAACCATATATATAAATGTCATGTATACATGTGTGTTCTCTATAGAAAGAAACATTAGCGAATGTGAATAAAAACTAAGTGCATTTATATGTAAAATCTTCCCGGGAAGACAATGGAAGTGCTCCTGAATCTTTAAGTGGCCCTCTCCCAAGAACAATTCTTAAAATTCAAATATATTCTATTTTTATGAAATTTAAAGCATATGTATAAAATTCTCAGAATAAGACAATGGATGTTGTTCTAAATCTCTCCGTGCCCTTTTAAGGGAGCTATGGGTGCAACACTTTTTTAACACTTCAAATACGTATATCCGATTTGAATGAAATTTAAACCCCCCTATGTATAAGACACTAGACAATAAAGAATGCTGATTAGTATTTGTTTCGATGGCCTATAACTCGGAAACCAAGCGTTTTCGGATCTATATACACATAATCCCAAACTTATGCCATTGATTTTCTAAACACCCTGTATAGAGTAGTTTGGGAACCTCTGAGTGCCCGACAGACAGACAACGCATGTTCAATTATAATAGTGTCTGTCTGTCTGTCTGTAACTTGGGTTTAAGTGCCGAACGTATAAATACATACAATTTAGAAAAACAACTCGGTCACGAAGTGACATTTGTTCGACACAGGTAGATTTAATGTACGTACTTAGCTGCTCAACACAAATACGTAAAAGAGACCTGTTTGATTGGGGACAGTAAGAGATAAGACGACATTGAACAAAAGGAAATCGGGCTAATTTGAGGTTGTAGTGTCACGCAAATCATGAAACGAAGGGGGTCAGCTAACTGAAAAAAAACAAGTGATGGGTGGACAACCAGACTGATAGGAAAAAAATAATGCAATGCCACTGGATTAAAACTAAACGTGACATCAGCAACATCCACCTCTTCCGTAAACAGACGATGCATTATTTCTGGACGGAGTAGTTATAAGGATTTTTATCTTCAAAAGAAAGTTCAAGTCTCGCACGTAAAAAGGTAGGAATAATCTTCAAGATAAGCGCTGAAATTTTAATTGGGAGTGACAGGTTTTGGAGAGAAGGAACAACAACCGTGTATATAATTTAACAATTTTATTTGAGTAAGTCATAAAGAATGATATACAACAGATAGTGAATGTGCAGAATGAGGAAATATAGCAAATATGTACTTTCGCAAGAACCTATCTAAGAAAGATTGTTTGGGTAAATGCATGCATGCTTGCATCCGTCAGTTCTTTTTCTTTTTTTTTCTCTTTCTTTTAACATATTTCACCCCAAACAAGGCAGGCCGCCACAGCGGACGTAAGGGGTTACTGAGAATTAGGGTGTAGGTTTTGGGTGTCACTCCAAGTTGGAAGCAGTGTAGCGAGATGTCTGTTTACATTAGTTTTAAACCTCTACATGTTGGTACTATTGGGGAAACAGGGAGCAGGGAAGGAGTTCCAGAGGCCAGCAGCACATGGAAAGAAGCTATAGGAGTAGAAGGTTCTCCGGCATCTGGGGACCACCACAGTGAATGGATGGGATTTAGCTAATTGTCGAATTGGTCTAGTGTATTTACCTCGAGGGGTGGCACCAGAGTAGCCAGCTCATCGGAGCACAATCCATTGAAGTATTTGTAAAACAAGCACAAGGATGCAACATTGCGGCGATGGGACAGGGGCTAGAGCTTGGTGGATAGTGAGGGACCTAGTAAGTTGGCGACTTTTCATGATGGAAGGAATGGCTTTTGCCCACGAACTGTCTTCTGAGGACTTCTGTGACGATGCAGTCAAGCTGACGCCAAACAAGGTGATGAAGCTGAAAATAGAGACCGCAGCAGCATGCGTCTGAATTTATATCAGCTGACTCAAGTGATCCGTAAGGGAGCGGTGATTGAGACAACCACTAAGCAATTAATGAGCGCATTATAAATTCCAATAAACTAGAGAGGAAGTTGGAGAAGACAAAACAGACAAATTTCTATTCTTTTTTATTACACCCACCAACATCCCCAATAATTATTACACCCACCCACATCCCCAATAATTATTACACCCACCCACATTCCCAATAATTATTACACCCACCCACATCCCCAATAATTATTACACCCACCCACATCCCCAATAATTATTACACCAACCCACATCCCCAATAATTATTACACCCACCCACATTCCCAATAATTATTACACCCACCCACATCCCCAATAATTATTACACCCACCCACATCCCCAATAATTATTACACCCACTCACATCCCCAATAATTATTACACCCACCCACATCCCCTAATAATTATTACACCCACCCACATTCCCAATAATTATTACACCCACCCACATCCCCAATAATTATTACACCCACCCACATCCCCAATAATTATTACACCCACCAACATCCCCAATAATTATTACACCCACCCACATCCCCAATAATTATTACACCCACTCACATCCCCAATAATTATTACACCCACCCACATCCCCTAATAATTATTACATCCACCCACATTCCCAATAATTATTACACCCACCCACATTCCCAATAATTATTACACCCACCCACATCCCCAATAATTATTACACCCACCCACATCCCCAATAATTATTACACCCACCCACATCCCCTAATAATTATTACATCCACCCACATTCCCAATAATTATTACACCCACCCACATCCCCTAATAATTATTACACCCACCCACATCCCCAATAATTATTACATCCACCCACATCCCCAATAATTATTACACCCACCCACATCCCCAATAATTATTACACCCACCCACATCCCCTAATAATTATTACACCCACCCACATTCCCAATAATTATTACACCCACCCACATCCCCTAATAATTATTACACCCACCCACATCCCCAATAATTATTACATCCACCCACATCCCCAATAATTATTACACCCACCCACATCCCCAATAATTATTACACCCACCCACATCCCCTAATAATTATTACACCCACCCACATTCCCAATAATTATTACACCCACCCACATCCCCAATAATTAATGCCACCGTCCTCTAGCTCCACTGTTGTTCCATCTACCCACTCCAAAACTAATTGTTACACCCGTTTCACGATCTGCAAAGAAATAGTACATTCTCAAAAAATTTTAAATCTGACTATGTATGAAATAAAAGGGCTAAACAGCAGGCACCTTATCTAAGCTAAATGGTCGAGTTTGGGAAAACTCCTTACTCAAAGTCAGCACAAAAATGTCAGTCTATAGTGCTTGCATTATAAGCATCCTGCTGTATAGCAGTGAGACATGGACACCCTATGCTAAACAAGAAGTTGCAGATATTCCATCTGAAAAGCCTGCGTTTTATCCTTAGTATCAAATGGGAACACAAAAAGACAAATGCTGAGGTGCTTGAAATAGCTGGTCTGAAATCCATGTACACACTGGTGAGGCAACGCCGACTGAAATAGCTTGGTCACGTTCACAGGATGGCTGATGGCAGAATTCCCAAAGATATCCTGAAGTTAAAAGAAGGCGAGAGAGACCGTGGTCGCCCTCTTCTAAGATACAGGGATGTCTGCAAGAGAGAAATGAAGGCCCTTGACATCGATCCGTGATCTTTGAGAAGTCTTGCCTCTGACAGGGTTGAATAGAAAAAAAAAAAAAAAACGACAGCTTGGTATCGGGGAAGCAAAGTGGAAGACGAAAGCTGCTGAAAAGCGTGCATGGAGGAAAGAAAGGGCAAAAACAAGTGAGCTTCCTCATCCACCCTCCTCATCCACCCTCCTCATCCACCCTCCTCATCCACCCTCCTCATCTATCTGTGGAAACTGTGGCAAGGACTGTAAGGCCCGCATAGGTCTTCTCAGCCACAGCAAGAAATGCCTAGGTAAAGTTAGTATGCCCCCTTGGGTCATTGGCATTACTGACAAGACTTTGTAAATACTGAAACTAGCCAGTTGGATCTGCAAGTGTCATTCATGGTCGGACATGACCGACACAGGCCTACTATTACTACTATGTATAAAATAAAAGGCCTAAACAGAATCTCACACACTTTCCAGAAGCACAAAGAATATTGACAGTAGTTAGAGCCAAGAACACGTATAGGATGCTGGAGGAGACACAATACAGCTTCCAATATGACATCTCCTCTAGTCATCTACGACAATGATGCAATACATGATTATGAAAAATATTGTTTGGAAGGAGTCCCGTAGAGCAGAAAAATTAACCTTCCCTTGGTATATCAACGACCACTGCCAAGACGGATTAAGGATTAATGGGACAGGCTATCGGTTCTCTGTCGACATCTATGGTCGGTTAGGAAGCTCAACCCTAATTAGAATAAGAATGAAACTTTCGTAAAACACGCTAAATATCCTAGGCTTGACGGCCGGAGCTCGTGGATTTTGTGTTTCCTGTGAAATTCAACTTGTGTTAATACATGCTGTTTACAAGAAACTAACTTTATTTCCAATGACTATGAATGTATTCTGTTTCTGGGGACTTCTGCCTCTACTCAACTCATTTTGGTAGTTACTAGAAAGACAAACCTCCAATGCGACGTGTTTCCTTTGTTTAACAGATCCGGAGGGCAGACTGTACATTCTGGAAGCTATCATAAAGTATAAAGTGTTTAAATTTATTGCGAGTTTTGAGCCCAATAAACTGGTTGAGAATGAGATCTTTTCTCGGTGGAATGAGCCTTCATGACTTCATCTCATCAGGTTATTAGAATGTGGTTATTGATTTCGATTTTAATTGCGGAATTACATTAAGGAGTACTAATAACCAGGACATCAAACTATTTGGTGGGTTTCTCCGCAGGTTCGCGTTTGTCATTACATTCAGGAATTAGAAACTGCTGGATGTATTAAGACTTGAACCGCTAGACACGGTTCCGGTTTGATACGGCGTTACAGTGGTTCGTAATTAGAAGAGTCAATGTAGGGATTTGCAACAAAAAGAAAAAAAGCACTGTAAATGATGGTCGAAAACATAAAAGGAACTCTTCTTTTTTTCCCCCCATAAAATACATGTATGTCACTATAATAACGTAGTGTAACAAAGCACTGTCATGAAATAAATTTGTCCCACAGATGACATCTTGGAAGAATCTGGTCGTATTAACACGTCAAATATCAATAAATCGCACGTAAGGAACTAATTCAGCTGGGACACTGAAAGCACAACTTCATGAACCGCTGCTTGATACAATGTTTTCGTAATTACAAAATACACCAGTTTCATTTAGCTTCAAACGTTAGTGGTTGACTAATGAAACGAATCATTTGCATACCCAACACTGTTTGATTTATCGCCCTGACAAATATATTTACTCTCAGATATTCGCATCAACCCTGCAAAAGTATTTCCCCCATTTTCCACGTGTTTTGCGAGGCCGTTCACCTTTATCTTTAATCTCAGGTGATTCAAGGTTCTGATAGTTTACACGGACCATAGACTTCTCCAGGTGCTTGTAAACTTAAATAGCCCTCAGCTAGATTTACTCGCTACTAGAAGTTCGACACACTGTTGTTTGAGATGAAGAACTTCCAAAACAATTGGTTACTAACTCTGACGAAGGGGTGGTTCAAAATAGGTAGGAGACACCTTAAGGCACAGATTAGATTGTTTTCTGCTGATTATAGTCGGCAGTTCTACCTAGAATCTAAAACAGTGAGCCTATACTAGAATCTACATTATATCAAGGCAGTTGAGTGCAAAGTAATGTTAGCTCAATTAGAAGGAAGTATCTGACTCCTAACATAATCTTCTACCTATACCAGAACACTCTTCTTTGATTGAGTTCCTAATTTACTTCCAAATCTAGTGGGGATGATCTCTTCTGTTCCCTTTGTGGCAGCCATCATGCAGGTCCAGAAGGAAAAAGAGTGAGGGTTGCACCGTGCATTGTCCATCTGGGATTGAACCCAGAGTGTTCTAATCCCCAAATAGAAACGTATGCTTTTTGTCACGCGACAAGACTTCACATATGCAAATGAACTTTGTTTTGCATGGGCTAATTCTCATCATAATAAAAAGCTTAGACACTTTGCTCTGGGTGAAGAGCGAGAAAGGTTGATGTTGTGACTACGTCGAGTGCAAAGAGAAAAAGAAAGAAGAAAATGAAAAAAAAAGGAATCAAATTCTGGACGAAAACTTCGATTGTAAACGTCGCGTCGTTCTCGTGCGTGTTTGGACTGTTGGTAGTGAAAAGACCAAAAAAGACAATTCGGCGGCCCGTTTGAACTCGGTCTTTATTTTATTAACTCTCTGTTACACCCTTCTCGCAGAAAATATGTTGCTAATCTCTCTCTTCTTTATCATTACTTGCTCGACTGAACTCCGATCTCTGGTTCCCCCTTTTAAAACATTCATAGCAAGAACTTGCTTTGCTATCACAACGAAAGAAACCTTTTCTTTCTTCCTCTGAGCAAAATTTCCTTAAACAGCTTCTCAAGAGCTTCCCGTCTGTGGAGCATATTGCTACAGAACTGCTTTCCTGCAGACTTCGACATGGCAGATTCAAAACAAATATCAACAGATTCCTGTCATAGACCG
>OY744521.1:8458107-8578107 GCA_963556195.1 Sepiola atlantica | reverse complement strand
TGGATTGACCTTTTTACCGTTTAGAAAAGTCTGTTACAGTCCATCCAAATCATCAATCGAAGAATGGAGTTCAACGAGTAAAATCTTCTGGGGAATTCGCTCAAGCATCCCTTTTGGAGAAAGTACCGAGTTAATAGGGGTGGGCCATATGGTTGTATGGGTCCTAATCGAAACTATTATTTAAAATAATTTAATTGCTGTATGTTTTCCTGCATATAGCTAGTAAACTACAGTTATTACAACAGTCTTAAACTCTAATATAAGCACCCCCCCCCCCCAAAAAAAAATAAATATAACACTTAAACCGTTTAATAACAGTAATACCCCACACTCAGAATCTAACCCACTTATTGAGCAATAAATTACACCACACACCATCCCCCTAAATATGAGTATACGATTGAAGCAGAAAAACACACAACATCCATTATCAACAATAAATTATTTCAAATAATACTTAGTTACGATTAAGACCCATATAACCATACAGCCTGCCCATATTAACTGGATACTTTCTCCAAAAGCGACACTTGAGTGGATTCACCAAAAGATGTTACCGTAATCGTTGAACTCCATTCTTGATTTGTTTTCATTTCATGAGTCGCTGATGATTTGAATGGGCTGTAACGGACTTTTCTAAACGGTAAAAGGTCAATCCATGTTAATGAAACCATGGTACATCGCTGAAATATGTAACATATTGTTTTTAAATAAATAATTTGTATTTATATCTCACATTTTTGCAATCGAGTGCTTTATTGATTTTTTTAAACATACCCCAACGCACTATATATATATATATATATAAATTAATAGATATATAACTAATAATAAAACTATGAATACGGCTCTTAGTAAACAATAAGACACAGCCTCCTGAAGACGGTCGAGAGACCGAAAGCACTAGAGGAATGGCCCACGCTACAACGTTAGGTGCCATACTCCACCAATTAACACCAGAAAACCGACGAATAGCTCGCCACGTCAAGAAATTAACCAGAATGATAGCGAAGAGAGAAAACTCTGGTCTTTAACGACGCGTGTATAATAAATGACTTGCTGCCGAAATATACATATATATATACATACATATATATATATATATATACATTTAAAAAGAATGCGCGGAAATCTCTCAAAGGCCCTTTCAACTATCATCTCGTCAGGAGAAAATCGATAGTTTTATAATCTACAATATCGTCGAAAGAAAGAGCAAACGGGGAATTGAATGTGCCAAAATTAACGATGAAGCGATTAAAAGAGTGAATTTAATGATTTCGTTAAAACAACGATTAAAAGGCACTACATTAGGGGGGTGGGGGAAGGGAGTGAGTTCAAAGTTCCCCAAAGAGATTTAGCTATCTAACAAATTCCTTCTGCTGGCACAAGGAAGGTTTGCGAATAGCGATAGAGACAGATTCCAAAATTTTAAAATGGTTCTTGGAATCTGCTCTATGCAAGACCTCAAAACGGTCTATTTTATAGCTACTGGCAAAGCTAGGTTTTCAACCAAATGTTGGCCAATAGCAGAGTCCAAAGAATTAGAGGAGGGGTAACAAAAGGATCCTACCCTTCCCTGACGTATTTTGATGGAATGTGCTGATTTATGCGGGTCTGCAAATGCAAGGAAGTGCGCCCTATATAGCCAGCATCACATTGGCATTTAAATTGGTATACAATATTACTATAATTTGTATAGGGCACACTATCGATTTTCTCCTGACGAGATGATAGTCAAAAGGGCCTTGAGAGATTTCCGCGCATTCTTTTTAAATGTATTTATAAGTTTTGTACCTCTAAACATTTATTTATTGATATATATATATATATATATATATATATATATATATATATCATTAGTGAGAGAGAATATAAGGATAGAATCTGATAGAATATATAGACAAAATAAAATAGAAATCAGTTACTTCAAGTTTTTGCAAAGGTTTTATTTTTTGTACTATTTTGGCACTTAGGTCTAAAGTAACACTTTTGGTCCAAGTAAACAAAGATTACATGGAGTCTTCATACATTTCCACCATTTTCCAAGATGGCCACCATCAAAATCTAATAATGTCAACATCTTGGAAACTATTCAACCTAGAAACATGAATTTGGTGTCTATCTAGATTTTCATGGTCAAGAAATCAGATAAAACCATTTCTCACTACATCAGAATATTTATTTGTCTCGAAATGATAAAATCCTATATCGGTTAGGATCCAGGTGGAGGTGGTGTCATAAAAAATTCTGAGAAAAATCTTAAACGGCGGTGGTGACTGTTACACACGGCTCCCACTTCGAGTACAAGAGAATTGGCCATGTGGCAGACTACAAGGGAGTGTCACAAATATTCAAATTTATATTTGGCTTCGTGTGAATCGTATATTGGTTTTGTGTATTTTAAGGGCTATTTTGTTTTATTTACTTATATAAAAAAAAAATGTATGTTATCGTGAAATTGAAGTGAAATACCGTCATGTTTGGAGAGGAAGAAAAAATTTTGACTGATCTAAATTTGTCGGTTTCTAGACACGACCAAAAAAAACCAATATGGTTAAGGCGGACTAAGAAATATTTTTCAGTGTGTGTGTCTGTGTGTCTAGAGTTAGCAAAAACCACCTTGCTAATATTTATCCTTGGAGAAGGAGAGAAAGCAGAGAATGTGGGGCGGGGGCGTTGGCGGCAGCGATCTTCATGAAATAAAAATGAAGAAACGTTTGCTTAGGAGAAAGAAAAACGTGTAGTTGGAGGAGGGTGAAGCACTTATAGAATAAAATACTGAGTTAATCATATTAGACTAAAACAGTATGGGTGTGTATATATATATATATATATATATATATATATATGAAAGCAATCCAACAAAAGATATAAGCGTCAACTAATATCTTATAATTAGTGAAACATCCGTATAAAAACTGAAGCTCAA
The DNA here is from genome assembly GCA_963556195.1 of Sepiola atlantica. NCBI lineage: Eukaryota > Metazoa > Mollusca > Cephalopoda > Sepiida > Sepiolidae > Sepiola > Sepiola atlantica. Next base: position 8,575,178 of record OY744521.1, on the reverse strand, counting down.
TATACTGGATAGAGCATTAATATTATATATAAAATGAAGTAATAAAATAAGGTGTCAATCAAATTTTATTAGAATTCAAAGTTCAAGCAAAGTATCTTAAAGTCCTTAGCTCATGAGTTTTCAAAGATAATTCTTCTCTTCAGAGGACCATTACCGCAGTTATACCACTACAGGTAATAAAATTAAACTTTGAAAATATATAAAAATATATACACAAATACATAAAAATACATATTAAATATATCAACCCAAAACATACTTTTTTGTTGAATCTATACAATCCATCCAGGTCATACAATTTGAAAAACATAATCAGGACAGACATCCAGAAGGTTGACTGAAGATTAATCCAAGTTATAAATAGCAGTCCAAATACGAGAAATTGAAGGAGCTGACAAAGTTATCCAGTCGCGAAATGTGTCAATAATCGATGAAGTGAAAAGTATCCAATGTTTATGTTAATTATTAACAACGATAAATAAATCAAATATTTCATTTTATATTATAATATATATATATATATATATATATATATATATATATATATATATATATATATATATGAACAGGAAAATAAAGATATAATGTATACCTTTAAAGTAGAGCATATCATGAAAAATTGATGCATGGTATACGAGATAGAGCAATTATATAAACAAGTAAAAGGTGAGAATAAAAACGGTACAAAATACAATATCTATACGTCATCAGTTGTTCAAAACAAGGGGTTTCAAATAAAAGAAATGTATTTTTCCTTCCTTAAGCCATGGCAACAAGCTAGGTCCCACCAATTCATTATGGAGGTCCCAAAATGCCGGAGAGCCTTCTACTCTAGCAGCCGGCCTCCTGGAACTTCCTCCCTGCTTCCTGTTTCCCCGATTGTACCGACATGCAGAGGTTTAAAACTAATGTAAACAGACATCTCGCTGCACAGCTCCCAACTTAGGATGACACCCAAAACCTACTCCCTAATTCTCAGTAGCTCCTTACGTCTACAGTGGCGACCTGCCTTGTTTGGGGTGAAATATCTTCTTTTTTTTAAATAAAAAGAATATTAGACTGTTTCATGAACTCTTTTTCATCTTTCACGCTGAAATAAAAATCTTGAGACAAACAATATTATTACTTCTAACAATAAGAAAATTAAATCTGCACAGACACCTATACCCCCGGTAGCCCCTACTAATAATTGTAACTACCAGAAATCTAGAGTATTTGCGTGGAGGGGGCACTAGAGCAACTAGTTCATCGGAGCACAATCCATTGAAGTATTTGTAAAACAAGCACAACGATGCAACAGTATAGTAATTTAACGTGAAAATTGTTTCACGGCTGGTTGCTCTTTACCAATTCCAGTCATATGTCGACAACAACCTGTATATATTTATGATTATTATTTGTTCTCACACAGATCATCGTCAGTGATTGCTCACCCACAACAACCAGTGGTATTTCCTGGAGTCTGAGTGACAACAAGTCCCCCCAGATTTCCAGTATTCTTCACCTCCTTTCAATAACGATGCAGTATAGCAACAGCCTCTTACCATGGATTCCTCGCTGGTAAGGACCATTGGTCTTCTCTGGGATTTGGGTGGCAATAAGCCTCCCCAAGGTCCCAGCATGCTTCGCACTTTTCCAGTGGAAGTCTGGTTTGTGCTGTCCCTCCTCGGTCTTCTCATCCTCCTCGACCCTCTACAAATATTTTGTCTGGTGTCAGCCTATGCCGGCACCATTTAAAAAAGAAAAAAAAAATTTTATTAAAAATTTTTTTTAAATTTTATATTCTTTTATTTTTTATTTATTTTTTTTTGGGGGGGAGAAGGGGGGAGCTTATGGCGTTTCTTGTAATTTCTGTCCCTTGGTTCATTTCTGTGTGGTGATAGCTGAGGCCGGTGTAATTTAGGGGGGGGGGAGAGATTATGAAGTGCTGTTTCTTGCAGTCTCTGTTCCTTGGTTCGTTTTGTGGTGTTCTTTGTGTGATTTTGTTTTCTCCTTGTTGTAAATTCCTTGTGACTGGTTACCATTTGTAGCTTATGTGGGTTGGTTTCTGCATTCGAGGATTTTCCTTAAGATTGCAGCTGTTTTGATCATTGCCGTCCTTTGTATGGTTTCGATAGTCCCTTTGATTCCAATGTCTCCCAGTCTTTTCTCCAGGTTTTTGGGATTGTTCCTAGTGCTCCTACGATTATTGGTATTATACTAACTTTCTTCATGCTCCATATTCCTTTCAGTTCTATTATCATTATTATTATTATTATACTTATGATGAATATTATTATTATACTAAAGCTGTGTTTATCAATGCTATTTCACTATTTTACTATATATATATTTCTCCTAAAAATCCATGCTAAAATATTCTTTAGTATTTGAATTGACTTATACAGGTACACTTCTATATCTCGAACTTGATGGGACTGAAAATAAACTTCGAGATATCAGAGGGTTCGAGAAATCGAAGTTTGAAATTGACACCAATAAACGATCGGGACCGCCAACTGACTTCGAGATTTGCGTTGTATTCAAGAAATCGGTGTTCGAGATACCGAAGTTTACCTGTATGTGAAAAAAAATCAATTTAAACTGAATTAGGTTAAATTCGGTCTAAGGAGATCATCCTCTGAGGCCATTACTTTCTCCTTTTGGAGTTGGGTTGGTTTATTGTCAATCGCCATTTTTTTTTTTATTCCAACAATCAAACTCAAAATCAGTGAGTGAGCCAACACGTCACATTTGTTCTGGTGTGCATGTGTCTTCTATATAAAATCAATCAATGTTTGTGTGTTACAGAAATCGATATGTTAACAGCTAGAAAATTCAAATCAGTTTCAACAAGAGTTAATTTTTTCAAGGAATCTAAAGACACCAGGGAAATTTTCCTTCGATTCCATCTGAGATCACTAGGGGTGATTATCGGTTAGGTCCATAAAATAACTGAATAGATTAGAACAGAACGTAAAGAAACGAAATTCATTTTCTTAACAGATTTTCTTCATTTCATAAAACAAAAATAAAATTATGTTTAGGAAAATTATAAAAATATTTTTTTTAACTTCTGGAGTCTCATCTCGTCTTTCCATTTTCTAGCAAAGAACGGGAACATTCTCTTAACGTCTTATCTTCATGACATCTCTTTCAGGAACTGATTACATTTTCGCGCCAAACTCTCTGGGCAGAAATTAGGAAAAGCTGTGAGTGTGCATGTGCAGTGATGCACTAATCGCATGTGTATCAATACGCGAGTGTGGACATGCCTGTTTTCACTAACCGAACTACAACTCAACATTATGCAAGAGATTGCATGTGCATACAGAAGAAATAGATCTGTCATGCAATTGCTACAAACATATCACATTACCTGCTTATCCAATCAGAATTTAGAGTTCTGATATTTTATTTCATTTTGATTGATTTGTTTCTTACTCGCTACAGATGTTACTTGTGACGACATATATTCAGTTAATAATTTGATCAGGTCTGCAACTGAACAAGTGTCTGTTGCTCAATATCCATCCATTTATTCAATTGCTGGGTATTATTTTCTTACGGACATTTATATTTTCTCTGATGGCAGTGTAGGTTATTTGCCTTCATACAATTGGCAGAATTAATTTTCTCATTTAAACTATGAGCCTTTCGAAACAAAGTGGTAGTTATAGCATGTCTCGCCATAATTGTATTTGGGAAGAGATAGCCACAATCTTGTTGTCTAATACTTTGGAGAAAGACGATACATCTATTTAGTGAAGAACATTTTATCGATTTATGTAAATTAATAAATAAATGCATGGATCTATCTAAATTAAAAAGATAAACACGAATAAATTAAAAATCAGAAAGTGAACAATGTGTACAATGCACCACCTTGTAAAAATTGATTTACTGAAGTTTTTTTTTTTTCATTTTCAGATTATAAAAAAAGTAATTTTTTTTAATTGTTGAATTTTTAGCGGGGGGTTCAGTTTGCTATAATGACCCTCTTGAAGTTGATGTTTTCCAAGAATTTCTGTGCTATCCCCTAGAAAGCTTTATGGCCGAGGTGGGAGTTATTTTATGGCGGGAGATTCAAAAGAAGAACAAAGGGTTTTTGGATTTTAACCACAGTCGCGAAGGATTTCGGACAAATGAATCCCCCAACCATAGGTAGTGTGATAGATGCCTTTATAACGGCATGTCATCTCACTGTTAGATTCCACCATCGGACCACGTGGGGATTAAATAAAACAGTTTAAGACAACCAAGATGAAGGAAGAAAACATTATTTAAACTTACCTTAAAGAAAGCGAAGGAATTAGGAAGCTATACACATATACGAATAGGCCTTTTATAATGGTTAATAAAAAAGGAAAGGAATAACATTTTTATTAACAAAACAATTTATTTAATATTAGAAACATTTTAAAGAGTTCTTAGATTCGTACTTGTAAGTGTATATATGCGAGCATGTGAATGTCTTTTGTGTGGCTAATTTGTAATTGATCGTGTGTGAAGAAATGTTCGTCAAATTGAAGGATCGTGAAGAAATGTTCATCGAATTGAAAGATTGTGAATAGAAAGATTACCTTTTTCTCCCCCCCCCCTCCTCCACACAGCTCGTTCGAGCTGGTGGGGGGGGGGGGGATCGCCGAGAGTTCTTGGTGCGTTCTTCTCAAGACGCTGAGGGAAAAAGAGGAAGAGGACACGTGTTCTTTTATCGACTTCAAATCTCGCGTGGTCAAGCTGGCCGAAATCCTTCGGCCAACGTGATTCTGCGAGATTTCACGAGTTTCTCCCTTCAGAGGCGAAGAAGGGTTAAACAAAGAAAGAAAGGGAGAAAGAGAGGGAGTAAGAGAGAGTACCTTATTTGTGGTGTTCACCACAGCTTATTTAATTTTAGGAGTGAGGATCTTCGATTGAACACCAAATCTTCAGATTAATTATAATAAATATTTTTGTTTTTTGTTAAATGTCGGTTGAAAAAAATCAACGTATGGGAACCTTATTACGTAAAACTTTGTAAACTGAAACCCTCTTCTAAAAGTGAACAAGTAATTTAAAAGAACCAAAAATGTAGAAGCTGAAAAATTTGGTCGATAATACAGAGTGATTGGAAAATAACATCCTGGCATTAAATGCTCGTAGTTTCTTACTGAAATGTAATTCTTACAAGAAATTAATATGATAAAAAAGTGTATAGTTTTATTTAGAATTCAATATATGCACCAGCATCAACTAATTACACAGGGAACTATTTTAGTCTCTCTTTTTTTCCTAATGAGTAACAACTTTTCAAAGCTAAAAAAAAACACTCAAAGATAAGGATTAATGACATGGATAGATTCACAGTTAAATGATGATAAATACTATGAGAGGATTGAAATCTCTACATACCACCCACTAAAGACAATAACCGACTCAGAAAACAGCAATTCTTTCCGCTTTGTTAGAAACATTACTCATGGAATGTAAAGACTAAAGGACAAAATCAGGGGAAGCAAGAGTTATGGAGTTGCCACCTATTTTGTCATTTAGTCTTTGAAAAAGCTGGTGGCGAATGCTTGTGCCCCTATTTAATTCTAAAAATAAAACCATCTTATACACTTTATTATAATTCTTACAAGAAATGAACATGATATTCCAGTAATAAATAAAAGAGTGTAATTTTCCAATAACCTTATACACCCTAAAATGAAACGAAAAAAAAAAAATCAATAATAAAACTTTTCCAACTGAATAAGCCATCACGCACCTCTGAGGTGACGAGCAAGGTGGACGTTGAGAGCTGGGGGGGGGGCAACGGGTGGCGAAGGGACTCAAGTAGATCTTGGAGTAGACAAGAGTGGGGAGGGGTTCTGAATTAGTAAACGAAGCTGTTGAGAAATAAAGAAAAAGAAAGCTACCTGCGAAACCAGTCTGTTTGAAAATCATGTCTTTTCCGAGTTGACGAACAACTTCAGCAGTGGAGTACCTTTTTTTCTCTCGAGCATAAATTGTTTTATTTTATTGAAAACAGAAAAAGAATTAAGAACAAAGGATTTTTTTAAAAAGAATAAGAAATAAAAATCATTGGTGAATGTAAAAAGATCTCATCATCTTATCAGAATCTACGACTAAAATGTCCGGCTACAAATCGGAATGGAACCAAATTCATCTCAACTTCCAAAAGAGGGAATTCTTCTTCTGGTTATACATCTTCTTAATGACTGTACAAGATTCAGGTACGAACGTCCTTTTCACACTTATCGTGTAGAATCAGTGTATGAGGTGAACAATCATTTGCGATTATTAAACTATTTGAGTTATAAGCGGGAATTTCGTTTGAGGGTAATTTTCTTTTTTTCCAAAAACGCTACAGATTATAACCGATATTATCACATTCAGAACTCAATTATCGGGAAAAAAAATCAAATAAATTGGTTTATTCCGAAGGTTCGCTTATGAATAGAGACCGCATCGTTTTGATGTGACTCTTTTCGTTATTAAATAACTAAATTATTGTCAATTATCACATTTATATCTCGAGTATATCAGGTAATGAATTGGTATCCAGAGGATTTCAGTACTTTGACAGGGAATTCCGAGTCAGTCCTGGAAATGACCGAAACAGTTTACGGTTTGAAAGTCGAAAAAAAAAAGTTACATGGCAAACAATACTAAGCATGTGATGGTTTAGGTTAAGGTTTTATTTTATAAGGGAGGAATTTCAGTCACTATTGAGTAAATGTTCATTTTACCATGGAGACATAACCCCCAGACCACCCACCCCACCCACACTCTCTCTGAAAATATTCAGTTTTTTGATAATCTTCTTCTAAACATGGTAATTAACAATAATCTGCAGTTAGGAGGTAGGGGAGTGGATATTATTATTTAAAGAAAAAAAAACGATGCGGCCTCTATTACAAAGCTCTTCCGAATTATACCTTGTTCTTTGAACTTTAATTGTATTGCCGTTATTATAAATTCTTTTCGTTTTATCAATTTTAAAATAACTTTTGTAAAATATTATAATCATTAATTAACCATGTATATCGATTGTTTATTTATGTATTTATTTTACTTTTTTCGATAGACTTTTTCTCCAATGTTCTTCCCCATTTTATAAGATTTAATGGTTAATATTAACTTCAGGGAAATCCTTAAAAATGGAGGAGTTCTGACTAATGCATTATGGGCTTGTTTATTTTTAAATAGTTTTTGAGTTACATAAAAATATATTTTACTCTAACGACAAAAAAATGTTTGCACAACAGACGTTTAAAAATTCCTTTAACACACAAAAACCACTTCGGGCTATGATAACAGTTCAGTAGTTATTCTGTCTCTCAAAATAAACTATTAGAAAAAAAACCGGTATTTCTTCAGATTAGGACCCGAGCTAATTTTGACCCCAACCCTGACTCTAACGCTAACCCCAACCCTGACTCTTATTCTAACCCTTACCCTAACGACGGGATCAAAGTTAGCTTGGCTCTTAATCTGGAGAAACACCAAGAACCAATCCCATAATGCATTAGTCATAAATAAGGTAACAAAACACCTCCATTTTGAAAATGGCTTCCAGTACACATGAAAAATATGGATTGTAATTCTATTTTTATTAAATTATATTACACATAATTTTTTTTTGTTTAAAACATTAAATATAATGGTTTTATGAAATAAGTTGTTTTGAAAAAAATGCTGCACAACACTTTTTTAGAAACGCTTAATATTAACTGATTTAACTGAGTTTTGCTCTGAAATTCGGTTTTATTTATCGTTTGCTATATGAGTTATTATTTACAGTTTTGGGACTGATTTCCTCATCTTGGTTGTTAAGCTTTGAGGGGTAGAGCGTAACATCGTGGTAGACTATGAGTCACGAAGACTCGTGTTAAGTTGGTGTTAGCTAAATAACCTGCTGCTTCATTCATTGTAGAATAATCGAAAGTGAAATGAGAAATTATATCAAATAAACGTATCAGATTGATCAGATTTATTTCTGGAACTAACAATGCAAAACAATATTAGCGCGAAAAACATGCTGGGCGGAAATGGCTTCTCCTGATATTATTCATATCCAGCAGTCAACAACAACTTTAAAAAACACACACATACATATTAACGTATGCACATCATCAATATGTCAACAGGACGTCTAACGAAAAGTTGAAATTTAAATCGCATAAATACTTTCGACTGTTTCCCGGTAATCTTTTTCCTTTCATTTTTGTTTTGTGTTTTATTTTGTTGTTTAACTGTAATTTTGTTTGCTGTTTTATCAGATTATTTTTTAATAGGATTTTGAAAGTTAAATTTAATTAGTACGATATCTTTTTGTCATTAAATCATTGAACAAAATTGTTATAAGACTAGAATTATTTTTGTTAATGTTGTTTTAATCTCTATTTTCTATCAAATTATTGGATATAAATAGCTTCAAAAATGTTCAATCTTTTAATAGATGAGGATTTTAAAAGTTTTGTTTTATTTTATGCTATTACATTTTTTATTTCAATAAATAGTAAATAAACAATAATAATAATAATAATGATAATGATAATAATAATAATAATAATAATGTGGGAGTCATGTGGAAGCCATAATCACACACACACACACACACGAAAAAACGGCCATACAATTTTATTAATATTAATTAGTCCTATTGCTCCTAAATAGAAAATGTGTGCAAGTCAGATGCTAAGACTTGCAATTGCATTCAAGTCGTATCAGTAAGATTATAATTAGATTCTATATATAGTAACACAGACTTGCTGGCACTACATAAAGACTTCTTTTTCTTCTTTTTTTTTTTTTTTTGCTTGTACACCAAATAGGGGAGTTTTTCGATAGCGCCCCTAAATTATAATTGACCTTTCCCTTCCCCCAGTGCGAGCATTATGGGCCCATAGGCTCCCATCGAATCTATTGCATGCCGCCTTCAAGAAAACGACTAACAAACTAATGTATGACATTTTTATAATCATCAAAATTCAGAGAAGTATCCAATTTAATTGAATTTTTCAAATTTAACATCAAATTGGCAAAAATCAACTTTTTCACAGATCACTTCACTCATCCAACAAAATGTGTGGCTGATCAAAAGACAATCGGCTTTGCACCCTAGGGTACTAACTAACCGCCTCTCTCTCATTGGAAAAATGTGCAACTATTTCCAATTATATGAAATTCTGATCATTACTTGTTTAACCGTTTCAATTACTTTTGAGCCGAAATGAACTCTGCCGTAGCCACGATGTTCTCCAAATTGACCAAAAATGTTCAAATTTTCATAAATCAAATATCACGTTTATTGCACAGAAAAATAACATCTTTCTTGTCCCGCACAAAATAATCCTTTTTTTTTTTCTTTTTTAATTCTTGTCTTCAGTGACCTTCTTTTTTTTTTTTGACATTACAAGTCACCGCATATCAAAGCCCAAAGGCCACTCGAGGATAAGGGTTTAAGAGTTTAACTAGTGGACGATGAGACATAATCGTGATCACCGGCACGATGGTTGTAGCAGGACAGAAATCGATTATTTACGGGGACGGTTCAACAAGAACTTGTTTACATTGGACTTGAAGACGACCATATTGTAGTCGGCAGGGAAGCAGGGTTATGGCATTGTGTTCAACAGACGGGCAGTTCTAGGAAAGAAGCTCTGCCCATGGAAGTTTCGTTTCGTCTTGAGCACGCAGAGCGAGAAAGGGAAATCATTGACAATGGTAGTACCTAGGCGGGTTCTTATTGTGAATGTTTTACAAGGGGGAGACCATAGATTTGAGCTCAGTCGAGCACCTACCATGAAAATAATGGAAGAGCAGAGAAAGACTAGCAACATCTCTTCTGTGAGAGAGTGACTGTAGGAAAGAGAAGAGGACATCCCCCACTAGATTTCGAAGTTGGTTTTGGACTCTCTCAAGGCAGGAAAGGGTGCTCTGAGTGTCAAGAGATATTGCTCTAGAAACGAAGATGAATCACACTATTATAACACACACACACACACACATTAGCCAGCCTAAGGTTGCTCGTATAATTCAACACATAATCACTGTTTCCCTTTTTCGAACACACAAAATATTCCCTTCCACGCAATTCTGAACATTCCTACAAGATGGTCAACGCAACACACGGATGTTCATTTTTATTAAATGGTAAAAATCATAGCAGCAGATAATTTTTCTGATGCCATCTCATATACTGTTAATTTTTCATCTCCCTCTCTTTCATTCTGGATCCTTCCTCTGGATCTCTGTTAGATCTCACCGCTCTTTCTATGGATCCCTGTTATCTCTCTCTCTCTCCATTATTTTTCTCTTCATTCTTTCTCTGGATCCTCGTTATCTCCTTCTGTCTCAACTTTTTCTATAAATACCTGATATTTCTCTCTTTCTCTGGACCCCCCCCCTTTATCTCTCTCTCTCTCATTCTCTTTCTCTCTCTCTCACTATTTTCTTATTCCTCTGCCCCCCACACATAATTTTCTTCTCCCTTCACAATCATTGTATTTTTTCTGTCCTGCCACGAATTAAAAAAAAACCAAAAAAAAACACCTTATGATACACGATCCCAGCATGCCTGTTGTACAGCCCAGTATTTGGGACGACAATCATTAAAATGCTTCCGCCAGCTCCCCATCTCTAATTTGCCCACCATTTGACATTGTGTCTTGTTTGTCATAGAAATCCCTTGACGGTGACATTTTCGTGCAAATAAACATTGCAAACTGAATTCCGGGTTTTTAATCGAACCATCTCCACTGCAACAACAACGATGACTCCCACGGTCACAAAATTACTTGTCTAACCCGTTCCTTGCACGGAGACTTAGAAACAAAATATATTTTCTTAATTAGATTGGCCGTATTAAGGACAATTATTGAGATATTATTGTTTGGTAAAATTTGAAGAAGCTGACACATCGTGTTTAAAAACGTAATTAATCATTTATTTTTAATGTTTTATTTATTTTATTTTTATTTTTTATTTTTATTTATTTTTTTCATGAAAAAGTTTTGACTAGGAAAAAGCAAAATTAACTTTCATTACTTGATTTAAAATCAAACTGTGAAAAAAAATATGCTCTGCCAGTGTTCGTACTAATATTCATATAAAATCGTTAGTAATTAAATTTTCATATATAAATTATCATTTCTGATGACCTAAAGAAAAAAAATCATCTACCGTTGACTTTTTATTTAGAGTAAATGATTTCTTTCTGAATTCATTGCAGATAGCGGGAGGGGGGATATTAACTTGATTTATTGCTCCCCTAATCACTTGAAATGGTTTCGTCTGGAGGCTAAAAAAGGCACGTTTTTACTTGCTAACTTTTGTGTGACAGACGGATATATGATATTTGTTTATATAAAAATATACAAATATGTACACATTGGTCTTTATTATAGAGCGAAGGATAAATTGAATAAAAAAAATGATCATGGCATTCCCAGCTATTAAAAATTGTCAACATTGTAATTTTAAAATCTTGCAAAGATGCAAGTGTTATTACAAAGACTAGCAAATATATTACTCCATTCAGTCGCATATTTTGATAATTATTAAAATACATTTTTTTTACGGATATCTTCCTCAGATTTCAGCCCTGATCAAAGGGAGAGAAGAATCAGATTTGCTGGTCACTGCTAGAAAGCTAAGAATGAAATCGTCAGCGATCTTCTTTTTCTTCTTCCTTTTCTTCTTCTTTTTCCTTTTCTTCTTTTTCCTTTTCTTTTTTTCTTTTTCCTTTTCTTTTTTTCTTTTCCTTTTTCCTTTTTTTCTTCTTTTTCCTTTCCTTCTTCCTTTTCTTTTTTATCTTTTTCCTTTTCTTCTTTCTTTTTTTCTTTTTCCTTTCCTTTTTTCTTTTCTTTTCCCTTTTCTTTTTCTTCTTTTTCTTTTTTTATCTTTTTCTTGTTCTTCTTCCCATTTATTTTTGAACAGGTCTTTTATTAGTCATCTATAAGAAGGTGGGGGCCTGCCTGTCAGTCTTGATCGAAGTCTTCCACTCCAGGCTCGGCGGTCGCAAGGATCTAAGTTTTTAATCCCCAAGGTTGCAGGGTCACGTTTACACAGCTCATCCCAAAAAAGCCTCGGTCTTCCAGCCTGCCAACTTGATGCAATGTTTCTGACCTGGGATATCCAAACAGAGACGTAGTTCAGTGGGGAGACCACAGAACCTTCAGCAAGCAACTAGCAAAGGACTCATAATGCGTTTACGAAGACCTACTTGGCGTGATGGAGGATAAATCAAAATGGCGTGAGAGAGTGAGGAAGATTTGTGGCACTACTAGGACAAGATGATGATGAAGATACATTTGATCCAATTTTCTAATCTATCTAGTATATAAGATTATCTTGTCGGATTTTTTGGCGTTTGTCACTGACAGCAAATAATCTGTAAAATAAATATTTGGTTCTGATTCGCCAGTTTGTCTTGCTGATCGGTGCATCATGTTGTTAAGAACAAAAAACTGTCATTCGATCCCTTTCCTTTAATAAAATGTTTTATCTGGTCGGTTATTTTTCCCTGCGGGGAGACATTTTTAAAAAACAAGGGAGTACTTTCTGACTCCTTCATACATAGTCACTTCCCTTTGCTCGTAAAACAAATTAATACTTTTAAACAGTGTTTTTCTTAGATACAGTTTCTTCAATGATTTTAACATCGAACGAAACTCCAATTCGTGAGAGAGATGTCTGTGTTAACAATTTTAAGCACAACATAACATTTGCAATAATAAACAAACTTTAGTTTAGGGTTTTTTTTTTTAATTTACTATTTGTCAATTTTCGGAACTATTTTCTACACCCAGGCAACGCTGGATACAGAACGCTAGAATTACATGAATTTTAAGCCGAGTAAATGAAATAGTAATATAAACTTATCTTCAAACTCAGGAAAATTGTTCAGAAAGAAAATATTGAAATTCTCTCTGGATAGAAGGAAGTTGTTAATGCGAAGTTTTGAGAGGTGTCACTCTGCTGTATAAACGTTGTCATGATATCTCACCTTTCATGTATTTAAATTGAGCTGAAAGAAAGGAATACAAAAAGCAGATATAAACAATACAAAGGTTATATATATATATAAGTAAATTTCGTGTACAACAGAATCGTAGGATCAATTTTAGAGGAAGCATTATTTTAATCAATGAAACAGACGAGTGGAAAAAAAAAAGGAAAATTGTTAAAATTACCTTAAGGCATTATCGTCTGACCCTCTGAGAGGAAACGTCAGAATGGTAAATTAAAAACTAAAAGTCGAATGAGATATGAGGGGAAAATCTTATTTCAGTTGGAGGAAACGATTGAGAGGGGGGGGGGAAGGGTAAATCTCTCAACGTTATGGTGGCTTTGAATCATTAAAGATCTCCAACTGATGCTTCAAAATCTTTTGTCTACACAGGCTAAGTCGAGAGTTGTTAATAACTAACGCCTCAATAATATTGAGATGGTAGTTCGACCTGGCACTGTGTAAAACAGAAAACCACCCATCGGAATAGTTGTCAGAACAACTATTTGTACTAACGAGGTGATTACCGATGGCTGATTCCTGTGCCTGAAAATTCCCGGATGATCTCGAAACCTTGTGTAGGCGAATATCACGTGGTATGTGTTGGGATATTCTAAATTCTAATCTTTGGGATGTCTTGCCAACGTAGTCAGCTCCACACTGACACATGAATTCTTTTGAATGGCTGGCAAAACATCCTTACGAAAAGAAGAGAAAAAGGTTTGAGTCGTGTAAACTACTCTCAACATAATTGCCGGAAAACAACGTTGAGTAGAAGAAGAAATCCTTTTAACAATGTCAAGGCCGTCAGAACCCAACCATGGGAGTTTCAAATAAATAGGGCAACGTGACGGGCCAATAAATTTACCACCATTAAATAAAGCAACTTTACGTGCAATGGTGCCTTTTATAGTATTGATGGAATATGCCAGGTCGAACTACCATCTCAATATTATTGAGGCGTTAGTTATTAACAACTCTCGACCTAGCCTGTGTAGACAAAAGATTTTGAAGCATCAGTTGGAGATCTTTAATGATTCAAAGCCACCATAACGTTGAGAGATTTACCCTTTTTTTTTCCCTCTCAATCGTTTCCTCCAACTGAAATAAGTTTTTCCCCTCATATCTCATTCGACTTTTAGTTTTTAATTTACCATTCTGACGTTTCCTCTCAGAGGGTCAGACGATAAGGCCTTAAGGTAATTTTAACAATATATATATATATATATATATACATATTTAGGCAGCATTGATGCATGTTTGATTAAACAACAGGGACAATTTCTGTTTGTTTCTTTTTTTGATCCATCTTTTCATGTTGACAAACTAATGATCTAATGTTCTGTCCAAGTGTGAACAGGAACTCAGCAAAACTGCAAACGTTTTCAACTCCACGCAGTCTTCATCAGACACGTGAGGAGTTATGCAAACTAAAACTGGTGAATTTATTGAGAAACTCGATTAAAACTTTTTTTTCAAAATATATTAAGGCATTTCAGTATACCTTCTCCCCCCCGTCATATTGAGCTTGATTGATGGTGTTTGCTCGAATGGGTAAGGTTTCAATTATGTGTTGTGTTCTATTAAGTGTTGGTAAATAGCTCTATTTACCAACACTTAACAAAACACGACACCCAAAAAAAGAATACACAGACATATTAGTCAATACCACTGTCATCCTCGCTGTCTCAAATTGCAACCTGCGCCTCCCCATAATTGAAACCTTACTCATTCGATCAAACAAACCCACCATCAATCAAGCTCGACAAGGTTTATACATTATACATTATTTGTCGCCCCCAAATATAGGCCGGGCTCTCTAGCGAGTAGTATCAACACAGCTGTCATCGTGGCTACAGTGCAATGTTCCTTCCAAAAGTTGAACTCTTTACGTTGGCTGCCTTTAAGTAGGATTACTCTTTTGCTGATTTACTGAGTTGTTGGCAGCGGCTGCGTGGGCAAAGATGTTGGAATTTGAGTTTGAAATATAACTCTTGTTCCGGAGTTCGAGCCTCATAACTGGTGTGAATAATTCTTCTCTACACTGACGATTTCTGTAAGGATAAAACATAGGTATTTAGATGAAAAACAAATATTTATAATTAATTATATGTGTATATATATATATATATATATATATATATCAAGGGAGGCGCGAGAGCGCTCTATCCCTTAATAGACTTCAAAAATGGCCTATGCTGGAAATCTCATTTCTTTGATCAATCATAACTCAAAAACCAATAAACCAAATTAGTTAAAACTTTGCACAAAATTTTTATTTGATAGGTTCTATAAGTGTGTAGAATTTCAGCATCATTAGTCAAGGCAACACAGAGATCCAGAAAGTTCAATCATGAAATCATGTTATCTGTGTGTACGTACGTATGTATGTGCCACCTTGTATCTCATCAACTATTTGATGGATTCAGCTGATTTTTGGCAGAGATAGAGGTTCTAGGGTCTAGTTGATGGCATTTTAATTTCAGTTTACCATATACCTTAGTTTTCCAGAAAATCCCCAAAAACCTTAAAAATGACCATTGTATTGAGGCATAGCCTTTACAAAAGTAGTGACATTCCATGAAAAATGCCAGTATACTGAAATCATATGCCCTTAATAGGGTTAAGATGAAAATTCATATATACTAAATGTACAAAAGCAAGGAAATTCCCAAATGTTTACACTTTTATTGTCATTAAGGGTATGCGAGCACAACAGAGCTATGTATTTTACTGGTAAGAATTTTTCTTCGGCGCACCTCACACACTTCATCCACTCATGCATAGAGATTTATACTGTAGTGATGTGATAATGAAATGGTTTGGTTGATATGTAGTCATACCCTTAATTAATGACAATAAAAGTGTAAAAATTTGGGAATTTCCTTGCTTTTGTACATTTAGTGTATATGAATTTTCATCTTAACCCTATTAAGGACATATGATTTCAGTATACTGGCATTTGTCATGGAATATATATATATATATAGTCTCGGAAGTTTCTCAACCATTAAAACTATATAAAAAAAAACTATTAAAAAAAAAAAAAAAAAAACTTATAGTCTCAAGTCTTCCAGTGGAAAATCACTCATGTAAGTCAATTTATTTTTTACAGTTATTATATTAGTTAGTTTCTAACACTATTTTAAGGGATCATCAGTTGTTTACCATGAAAAACTGTTTCGGGAATTTATATATTCGAACGTGCAAGCTTCACATGTAAACTTGTAAGAAAGGAAACTGTTCTGAGGTGAATTCCTTGCTATGTTAAGTTTGTTGATTATTGTTAGTGTCATCAAAGTGCTATTGTGGGTGTGGTTATGTATAGCAAGACGTACATGTGAAAAGCTTAATAGTAGTCAGAAAAGTTGAACAAGGTGAAGGGAAGATGAAAGGGATACTTAAGTAGTGTTCTTTGGTGAGAGCAGTCACCTCGGTTGGAAAGGTGTGAAGATGAAGGAGGGTGTCACACCGAGCAAGTGTTTTAAGATGGATAAGTGTGGGACAATGGCTGGGTTGGTGGTTGAATAGATGAAGGTGGATGCGTCAAGCGAGGTGTTTGAAGTCAGGTGCTGTCAAAATCCTACTGATTTAATTACTGGATTTTGTAGCTTTTATAAACTTGGCGAGATCTAACAACTTTGTATTTAAGCGGAGACACCTTGGATTGGATTAAAATGAAATGGCAGGCGTCCCAAGTGAAATGGCAACAAACAGGAAATGTTGAAATCAGTCACAAAACATAGTGGAACTACTTGCATACATTAAGACCCTAAATTCGTCTCATAGATATAGAGGTGGCGGCTTAGAATGTGGATGGGGTAGTAAATTCGGCTTCGCCTCACGATGTTGATATTACTGCATCCCAGACAATGCCATTTAGGTACAGCTAGTTTCTTAGAAAATAATTCGGAAAACACAAGGTCAATAAAATCATAGGGTTTATTGCACACTGCTAATTGCATTACAATTATTTCATAGGTGGTTAATTACATCAAGCTGTCATAATTTCGAGAGAGATAGAGTGTGTGTGTCTATTAAGCTTAAAGCCTTTTACATTACAAGCTGTGTTATGTTTCTGAATTTTTGAGATAATGATTGATAATTTGTATAATTTCGATTATTCGGACTACTGTTCTCATCTTGAGTGTTATTATCAAAACGTTTCGGTTGCTGTAACCTCCGGCCTTCTTCAGGTGTATCTTTTCGAACTCGGGAATATCTCTGTCGAACTCAGGAATCTGAACGGAATTTCGAACGTAACCCTTTATTTAATATACGGGGGTAGCATGCTTTCGTTCCGTCAACCATGACTGGAAAAAGTCTTCAGTAATTCGTAATTCTTTGTATCGCCCGCACTGAAGATTGAACCTTCAACCTTCAGATGACTATCACTTACAACTGAATTTTACTTAGTACGATATCTAAAGTCATGAAAGAGGGGGGTAATACCTGGGAGGGTGCACCACCTAGTATCGAGTCAGAACATACATCACTTTGACAAAGAAGGGTGTAGTAGTTCAAATCAGTCGCTAGGTTGTCGGAATGATTGGCAAAGATGGATCCTCGGCTGGTATGAAAATGCTGGCCCGAAACAAGTCACCCCAACAGAGTTAGCTCTTCTAATCCAATCGTCTTTAAAACGTACGGCTCAAAACGATCTTTCTTGCTTTGCCGGAATACAAAATCAAGTTTGCAATCGAGTGGAGATGATCTCTCTTATTCTCCACGGCCTCTTTCTCACAGAAGAGACGTTGCTAGTCTTTCTCTACTCTACCGTTATTTCCATGGAAGGTGCTCGACTGAGCTCCAATCTCTGGTTTTTCCTTGTACAACATTCACGGCAATGACTTGTCTTATTAACAGAACTACAAAGAACTTCCTTTGTGTGTTTAGTATCAGATGGAATTTCCACACAACTTCTTTCCAAGAACTTCCTATCTGTGAAATACATTACCGCATGACTGCTTCCCTGCAGACTGCAACATGGTCGTCTTCAAATCCAATGTAAACAAATCCTTGTCATAAGCCATCCTCATTGGTGTTCAAATTTTGTCCATTCGATTCCTTATTTTCAATCCTCTCATAATATTGTTCATCATTCAACTGACAATCCATCCATCTCATTAACCCTTATCCTCGAGTGGCTTTTAACCTTAATAAGTAGTGATTTATTGGTAAAAAAGACGTAATATTTTAACAATTTTCAAGAATTTCTTTTTTTTTTAATGATATTTTTGTTGCGATTTGTATTTAAATTAATTTTTAGCCAAACTAATGTAACATTTGTCTTTCATTTTTTATCTTAAACAATTAGTTGCCAAAGGCAGACTTCCGCTTAATGCAAACGAGACTCTACCAAAATCTCCACTTCCGGTCATCAATCCGAAAGAAAATGGAACGCACTTACAAATCTCCGATGAAAGTCCGCTTCAAATCTCTTTGCAAAATAAAGACGCATTTTCTGAAAGCGCATCAGTCAGTGGCGACTCAGCCTGGCAGGATGCTGACCAGCCGAGCCTCCTCTCTCTGTCACGTGATTCGCTGATCCTAAACACAAACTTTACGAATGATTTAGCCATCCTTAATGAAGAGAGTAACCAGAAGAGCCCGAGCACGATGGCGGAAGACAAAACTACGTCTGATTGGTTGACAACGACATTAACAACGAGAACAGAAAGAATGTCAAGAACAGACCGAGAATTCGCCACAATTCCATGCGACACACAAACTCACATTGGCTGTAAAATACAGAATTTTGAGCGTTGTGGCGATAGGGGCCGCTGTCAATGTCTCCGTGGATACATGTTCTCTCCTCAAACGGGCTTTTGTGTTGGTAAGTCTTTTTTATATATATATATATTTTTTCAATATCATCATTTTTTATAAAACTGCACTTTAAGGGGCACAAATAATTTGTTTTCCTATGTTATTATATTTGAATTTAAATTCATTTTCAGTTAAACTAATATAATTGGTAAAACTGCACTTTAGGGGACCCTAATCAATTATTTTCCCAGGTAAATCTCACTTTGATACAATTTTTTAAAAAAGTAGTTGATTTTTTATAAAAATTTCACCATTTTTCTGCTTACACATAACATTGGTATGGCAAAGACGTGTAATGTCAGAATTATCAATGAGTTATCTCCCTTGCACGATTACTAGCCAACGAGAGAATGTAATCTTCTATTTTTTGGAAATCAAAAATATATCTAAATAATATCTTGCCACATAATCCTAATTGTGAACTTCAAACTTCTAATGAAATTTCCGACTTTCTTAACCTCACGTGGAAATTTCAATGTTCATCCTACTTTTATACACCGGCATTTAAATATTGGTACAAGCATATATATTCTATAAACTATATTTGCCAGGGTATTTGGATAAGTATGTTGGGTCAGAGTTATCTACCTTGGATATATTTGGTTTTAACATAAGAAGATGTGAGTGGCATAGGGTTTTGTACTCCCATTCCACACGTGTTTAGAAATCCCAAAATTGAACTCCCATTTATTGGCACAAGTTCTAAACTGGTCAGACATTGTCTGTTCCAATTCTGCTATTTAGCATACTTTTAAAGTTCTAACGGATTTACCTGTTAGGTTATTTTTCTGATCGAGTCAACCGACTGTCAGACAATGAGCAGGAAACCAAACGACTTTTTTCATATATTCATCTCCGAGTGGTGCATCACCACTGTCGAGACTCTTTAAGTAACTTGGCATTTCCGTGCATCACATGCTTGTATTTTGCCTCTATAACAGCATGTGCATTTTCTGCATTGTCATCGAACAGTTGTAATTCTTGGATTATTCAGATTACTATTCTCATCGTGGATATTATTCTCCTAATGTTTCGGCTGATGTAACCTCCGACCTTTTTCAGGTGCATCTTGTTGAACTCAGGAATCTTTGTCGGAAATTCGCACGGAATTTCTAACAGAACTCTTTATTTAATTCACAGAGGTAAACTGTTCACATTCCATCAATCATGACCCGGTGAAAGTCTTTTCTTATGGAAATCGCTCCAGACAAGGTATGAAGCCACTTGATGTAAGGAGCTAACAATAACGAAAGATCACTATCGCAAAGACAGGAGATGCCCACTGGCCTTAGTCTTGAAAAGACCAAGGTACAGGCAGGAGGAAAACAGTCAGCAGAAAGAGTGCCCCACAAGCCCACACCTTCCGGAAAGAAGCCGCTAGAACAGGAAGCTGCATTTTAATGATGTATGAAAACCGATGGAGAGCACTAGACCACCGAGTCAAATGAGCTGGAGCAAAAGAAGCAGGGAATAGATTAGACAACTCCGATAGACACATGACATAAAAGTTTCTATAGAAAAGACCGAGACCAGCAACATCACGTCTGAGAGAGAGAGAGAGAGGGAGGGGGAGGGGGTGGCCAATTAAATTACAGACACGTTTCTGCACCTTATCAAGAACCCTCAAATGGGACAGAGATTCACCAGCCCAAATATGACAACAGTACTCCATACATGGTTTGATAGTAGATTTTTAGAGATAGAGAATAGCCTCAGGTGTGAGAAAGTCTTTGGAGCAATAAAGAGAACCGACTTTATGAGAAGCAGAAAGAGCAATGTATGAACTCCAAGAAAGATTTGATCAGAAAGAGAGACCAAGAAGTTTCAAAGTCGATTTCTCAAGAGCAGAGCCATCCATGAGAATCTCAGGAAGAA
The DNA here is from genome assembly GCA_963556195.1 of Sepiola atlantica. NCBI lineage: Eukaryota > Metazoa > Mollusca > Cephalopoda > Sepiida > Sepiolidae > Sepiola > Sepiola atlantica. The sequence goes on along the minus strand of OY744521.1, from coordinate 8,554,495 downwards.
AAGGGATACGCCTACGACTGAAAGACAAGCGGAGTCTTAAGAGGATTAAACGAAACAAGCCATTTCGTATCCCAATCCACAACTGAACCTAGATTAACTTCTAGATCAGCTGCATATTTCAACTGATCCCAGGGAGATGGGTGAGTATTGATTTACTCCTCTCCAGGAGTTAGGCACAAGGCCAGTTTTTATCTTACTCCCACAAGTAAGATGTGACCCAAGGTCGGGTCGGGAAAGTGGGGTTTAAAAATTGCCTGGGCAGCCCCAGGCAGTAAGCAATAAACTTACTCCTCCTCAAAGAGAGGAGGCAAAGCCTGGGAAGGTGGACCTCCCAGAACTGCACAGGACAGACCCATTGACCGGCGTAAATCAAGACCCGAAGGCCAAGACAACACCAGTATGGGGTGCAGTATCCATCGGAACAGATACTACACTTTGATCTTAGCCAAAAGGCCAAGGCCAACACAGACGATTAGGGAGATGGGTGAGCAGCAACACTATCATAGATGTTAATCTTCTGAACAATATTCTCAGGAAGATCATTGATATAAAGAAGAAACAGTGTTGAGCCTAGAATAGAGCCCTGAGGAACACCAGCATTGATAGGAAAAGAGAATAAGGAAACACTATCCAGAGTTACTTGTAAGCTTTGATCTTAACCTTGAGTAACTTTTATTATATTCTTAATATCACCTGCACTGGGGATTGAACCTCCAACCTCCAGAAGACTGTCACTTAGAACTGATTATTACTTAGCACTTAATCTGGTGCACCACAGGCCCATGTTCGACAAGATGCACCTAAATAAGCTCTGAGGTTACATCGGCCGAAACGTTGTGAGAATAACATCCATGATGAGAATAGTAATCCAAATTATCCAAATATAAATTATAATCCTCATCTAAAAAAAATCCAAAACATAATTGTAATTCTGGTTTAGGATTCATTTCTCTTAGTTATTTCCTTTGTTCATGTATTACATGTTTATTAACTTGCCTTTAATGTATGTTACTGACAAACTGTAAATAAACTGAATGTTATGTTATCTTTCTTTTCGCTATGTGTCGTATTTGTTGATAAAAAGAAAAGACACACGAATATGGTTGGCATATACGTAGAGAATACTTATACATCCTCCCACCCCACGTCTGCAGCTAAAATGATAAACTTGAATAGAAAATATTACAACTGTACAAACATATTTCATTTTGATCAAAGAGGGTACAACATTATCATGGGGTCGACATTCGGAAGAAATACGACTTTGATACCATTTATGATTTGAAAATTATAGAAATTATTTTTTTTAAATATAGAAATGTTAATAAGCATTAGTGTACACCAGGGGTCCTCATTGATTCCCGTGAAACGCTGGGTGTGCCTTGATGGGTTTAAGACTTTAATTTACCGAAAAATATTTCAATTCATGTCTATGTACTTACATCCCGTTCCAATCAACCAATGCTGAGTATATCCCTCGGGCCCCCACCTCACAAAATCAAATATTATAAAATCGGTAATATAGTGTTATGAGCTGAGTGCAAAAGGAGATAGGGTTCCTTATCCAATCCCTGGCAACACCAGGTTTCCCTGCTTGTTTTATATAAATAAATTTGTACTTACCTGGCGTTGCCTGGGTGTCTTTTTACTTTCATTTTTGTTCCGTTCTTTTTTTTTCATTGTTTTCCATCAAATTATTTTTTTTAATCGGATTTTTGGTGATGGTCAAAAAGAAAGAGTGAAAAAGTAATAATAACGACAACAAATAACTGTTACCAAAGGCAGTAAAAGTTACTTTTCTACCTACCTAAATCGGTGTTTTGTGTGTGTTTTAAAGTACTTTAAAGGGTTTTTATTGCATTTTAATATTGGAAGAGGCTATTTTGCCGGCTAATGTTTTTTTTAACCTAACTGTTATGGCCTTGTGAAAGAAAGAGTAATGAAATAAATAAGGACAAATAGTTGTGCTTATGCTGTTCAGCGGCCGTATCAAAAAAATATTTTTTTATAAAAACAATATTATATACTTATTCAGCGTTATATTCTTACTCACTGTACAAAAAAGTAGAAAAAATTACCCACTAGAACTTTAATTACAAGTATTTTTCCATTCTTCGTATCATAACAGCGATTCGTTTACTAAGCCTCCATCTTCTTTCTTAAGAAGATTTCAAGGGCAGATAATTCGAAATCTTGTTAAGAAAGAAGATGGAGGCTTAGTAAACGAATCGCTGTTATGATACGAAGAATGGAAAAATACTTGTAATTAAAGTTCTAGTGGATAATTTTTTCTACTTTTTTGTACAGTGAGTAAGAATATAACGCTGAATAAGTATATAATCTTGTTTTTATAAAAAAAATATTTTTTTCATACGGCCGCTGAACAGCATAAGCACCCAAATATTTAATAACAATTTATTTTCATCGTCATCATCAGTTGTTATTCTATCGGTTATTTTAATCTTTTAAATAGAAAAGAAATACAGTAGTAATTGTCAATAATTTCAACTGCTACATGTAACGACGAATTTTAATGCAAAGTTGAATTGTTTTTACAAACAAACATTGTGAGGTAATCCGGTAAAGAGTTATATTTTTTTAAAAGTAGACATTCAAAGCGAATTATTTGTACTTAAAAACATAATTTGTATTTTTTTACAATAAAAACAATACGTAAATGCATTTAAATGGGCATAGAAATTCATCGTAGTTACTTGGTCTATGGTGAAATAAAACTTTTTTTTTCGTAAGTCGTAGCAAAAATCGCCGTATAAATTATTTATTTAATTTTTTTAAATAGTCAGTTTTAATTATTTCTTTTTTTTATTGGAAAAAATGTTGAAATAAAAATAAACCGGCAGTTAAGTTGATTCGTGAAATCTTCACTGTAACTGTAACAGTTAGGTTAAATAAACCTGAACCGGCAAAATAACAGCCCCATCGTTATTCTGCCGGTCCCGGCAAAATAACGAGGAGGGTCGTTTTTCTGCCAGTCCCGGCAAAATAGCCTATTCGTTTAATATTTCATTCAAATTCGATCACGTTAGAGTTACATTTTCAACATGGTGGAATGGTCGAAGTTTTCTTCATGGGGTTTTCATCTTTTTGGGTTAAAAATATTTTTTTTTTTTTTTTGAATAAAAAATATATATACAACTGCTAACTGTTCCAAACGCAATAAAATACCTAATTGAAAGGAGAAAAGGACAAAGTAATCAGACTACGGAGATGTTCGGCAAAGTGTCTGTCTGACATTTTTTTATTTTGAGTTTAACGTAATATATTTGGCAGAACTTTTTAAGTGAAAAAAAAAACGCTTGCAAAGACTTTAAAACACACAAATAAGCAGGTAGATAGAAAAGTAACGTTTATTGCCTTTGTTAACAATTATTGATTGACCCCCCCCCCCTCCTTTTTCTCTGTTGACTATTCTGTACTTTTTTAAAGTTAAATTTAATTATTATTACGGTATTGTTTTGTCGGTAGTTTCGGAAAATACAACGAAGATTTACAGGCGCAACGTAAGCGTGACGTATTACAGTGAATGCTACAAAAACGAACGGAAATATACGAAAATATGCGAAAATTCCCGAATGTTACCGAAGCGTCAAAAGTCATTTAAACTGGCTTTAAATTCTTAGAAAATTTCCATGTATTTAAAAAAGCAAAATTGTTTTCTTGTTATTAAAGAATTTAAAGCCATTTTAATTTTAGACTTTCTACTCGATAGTTTATAAATTCCTTTCAAGTTTTGCACACACACGAAGTAATTGATGTTTTGTCAATTAAAATGGCTGACTTGTTTACGAAGAAATCTAAATGAATTATGATGGATTTAATCTTGTAACTTAATTACGAACCGGCTTGAAATAATAATATTATTTAGACAAGGATTTTTTACATGTGGAGAATGGGGGGGGGGCTTTGTTAAGTATTCTGTACTTTCATGTAACAGAAGATATCGTAAAAATTGAATTTAACTTGAAAATTTTATGTAAAAAATAATCCGGTCCAAACATTTAATTTCGTAACGTAATTACGAAGCGGGTTGAAATAACATTATTTAGAAAGCCATTCTTAACTATTCTGTACTTTCATCTAACAATTTAATAAACAAAAGATATCGTAAAAATTTAATTTAAACTTGAAAATCTTATCTAAAAAATAGCCCGGTTCGTAAACTGCACAAGTACCAAAAAAATAATATAAAAAATGTGTTTCACTGGGGAGAGGGGTAGCCCCGTATTTACAAGTATATCTCCTGTAAAAACGGTTCTAAAATCTATTTTCAATCGATATTTATTCGATAATTGCCGAATTTACCTACTTGGTCAAAATTGCCGAGTTTTCCGTTGCCGAGTTTTCCTATGACGAGTTTTCCTAAATTCCCCAAAACTCCACCCCCACAAAAAATTCCCTAACCCTAACATTAAAACTCGTCCTTCCCCACAAAAAAATTCCCTAACCCTAAAAAGAAGAGAGACAAAGAAATAGACACAGTAAAAAAAAAATTTTTAAATAAAAAAACTGAATTTCTTGTATTCAAAAAATAAAAACTCGGAAAAAAATAAAATGAAATTGCTCTTTCTTTCGTTCTAAGTGGTCTGCTTAAAAAAAATTTAAGTTTAAAATTTTATTTCATTAAAGTCGTCTGATTCTTAAAAAAAAAAAAAAAGATGAACATAAAAAAAAATGCTCCTTCTTTCGTTCTAATTGCGTAAAAAAGTCGTCGTTTCTAATGTTAGTTTACAATTTTATATCACTAAAGTCGTCTGGTTCTAAAAAAAAAAGGGTAAGTTTCAGAAGGCATTCTTAACATGGAGAGAAGGGGGGGGCTTCGATAACATTCGGAACAGCGTACCTTCTTTCGTATTTTTCCGTTTGTTTTCGTAACATTCGTTGTACGTACGTCATGCTTATGTCACACGTACGTCACCCCTGAAAATCTTGGTTGTGTTTTCCGAAACAGTGCCGTTTTTTAAAATTAAATTATTAATTGAACTAAATTGTAATACGACTAATTTTAGGTTATCCTACTAATGATGCTCCCACACAGAAAAGTCAAAAATTTTAGTAAAATAAGTATTGCAGGGCCGAAAAAAAAATGTTATCTTTAATTTTAAAGAGTCAAATGACAGGGGGGAGATAATTCAAAGTGTTCCCCCAGGAGATTTATTTAAAAATTGATTTTAACGCCTTGAACTTGCAAGATATTTTATATTTAACCAGAGATAATGCCAAACTAATAAACTTCTTGCAAGACTACAAGTTAATTTCAAGTGCGGACACCTGCATCTGTACCCATGTTCGCACAGGTTGTTGAATATTTATTCTAAACTTTATTTCCCATGTTTCGTGTATTTTTTCCTTTCATTTACGTATTTTTCTATTTTGTTACTTTCTGTAATGCTTAATTTATCCAAATAAATCTTTTAAATGTTTATTGGTGCCGAATACCATAAAGCGTTGTGATTGTTTGATTCCCAAATAATCCTTTTACGTATATATATGTTGTTTTTTGGCACTTCTGTAGTATATATGAAGCAGCAGATTTTCTGTCTTTCTACTGAAAATAAAGGGAGGTAATTCAACCGGAAGTGATTTTTTTTTACAACATAAAATAAAAATGCAAGACTGGTTTGTTTTTTGGTAACAATTAACAATTTCTTTTTTTTTATTATATGAAGTAAAAAAAATTTAAATAAAAAACCCTAACCCTAAACCCTAAGAAATCAGGCGGTGTGCCTGTAAAAAATCTATTGTTTTTTTGCGGCTGGTTCATTAAATTACCAATGTCTCGAAGATTAATCTCATTTAACTCCATTTTCTAAATACTAAATTCAACTTCCGGTGAATTCTGAATGAATGGTACTTGGAGAAAAAAAACGGAACTCTTCAATTTCGATTTCTTAATCGGCAGCTGCTTCATATATACTACAGAAGTGCCGTTTTTTAAATTTATTAAAGTAAAAAATATATACGTAAATTAATTAAAATGCATAGCGGTAAAATCCCTTTGAAGATTAATCCTGCGGGGGGGGGGGGGCTTTGAATTAGCTCCCCCTATCATTGGACTCTTCTAAATTAAAGATTATTTTTTGGCGGCCTTATAATACAGAAGCTTCTCTATTACAAGTCTGTGGGGGTCGTCGTACCCTTTTGGTCGGGGTTACCAACTTCCTCCACAAATAAAAATAATAAGAAGAATATTTACATGCACAATTAACGGAAGTTTATTTACTGAAATAAACATATTAACAAGTAGAATATATTACTTTGTGTAATGAGTTCATGAGTCCTTTCGTTAGTTTCATGTAAGTAAAAAGAAGAATGTCTTTTCTTTGTTGAAGTGTTCATTTGTTCACAAAATGTTAAAAGAGGCAATAGTGAATGTTCGCCTGTGAAATTGTATGAAACGCGCGAAATGGTGAACTAGAAGAGTGATAGAGATGCGTGTAAGCTCCTGATGAAAGTCAGTTGAAAAAAGAGAAAGTTTTATGTTTGTGTGTGCTTATATACTATTGGGTCGGCTCCAGCGAGCTTATTGAGAAAAGTTTAGAAAAATATGTTTTTGGAGAAATCTCATTGGACAAAAATATCACGTGGTGTGCTTGCTAATACGTCCGCTCGTTTTAAGTTGATTTGGTATAAAAAGGCACATCGGAATGTGCGTGGGCGTTATTTTATATTTGTCACGCGCCAATACAACAATTTTCACTCTGCGCGCCTAAATTGTATTTATTTCAAACAACATTTTTTTATTCGAATCTTAACCGTGTCAACTGGCACAATACTCCCCCCAGATTGAAAAAAAGGAAAAAAATATTTTTTTTTAATATGTAATGTATTCCTTGAAATGTTTCGGCCAGTGGACTTTTCTACCGGTTTTTGTCGTAGGTTTGACGTTTCGGTCACTTTCTGCTGGACTCCCATGTTCTAAGGGAATTTGTTCTGGTGGGGAAATTGGCTGAGGGTGTTCCTCAATGTATGCTGGTTTAATTCGGTCGATCGCGATGTTGTCTTTCTGTTGTACGTCAGTGAGTGTCTCGTCCGTTTTTTGTTCTTGTGCAATCAATTCCATACTCAGCGAACTGGAATTTATCGAAGTTATTGCAGCTCGTGATAATGCGTCAGCCACAATGTTTTCTTGTCCTTTGACGTATCTGATGTCTGTAGAATATTGAGCAATATAATCAAGATGTCTGATTTCTCTTGGGCCATACTTATCTATGTGTGTATGCAGTGCATACGTTAACGGTTTATGGTCAGTGTAAATACAAAAGTCTCTTCCTTCCAACAGATGTCTAAAATGTTTAATTGCCAAATAAATTGCTAATAGTTCCCTTGAAAAGGTACTGTATTTTGTCTGTGTCTTGCTCAGTTTGGCTGAAAAAAACGAAATAGGGGTCATTGTACTCCCTGTCAGTTGGTGTATAACTGCTCCTACAGCTATGTCTGATGCATCTGTTGTGAGTGTAAGTTTCGATTCCTCACTGTCCTTAATATTATTCAATTTTGTGAAATTGACTAAGGCAGTTTTAGCTTGATGGAAAGCTTTCAAAGCTGATCCTTCCAGTTTTAATTGTTGGTTTTTTGTTTTGTTCTTCAATAATGACGTTAACGGTGCAAGGATTGTGGAACAGTTGGGTAAAAATCGTCTGTAATAATTAATTATACCTATGAAGCGACGAATTTGTCTAACAGACGTAGGTTGTGGAAAATTCGTAATAGCACTTACTTTTTCGGGTAATGGTGATATTCCATCCTTATCAATTGAATGTCCGAGGAAATTTACTTCTTGCTGACCGAAAATACATTTGTCCAAGTTTATTTTTAAACCGTAATGGGACAGTCTTTGGAAAACTTGTTCCAAGTGTTGTTTATGTTCGTCGAGGTTTCTACTAGAAATTAGGACATCGTCCACGTATGCGAATACGAATGGAAGGTCCCTAAAAACCTCGTCTATCAACCTTTGGAAGGTTTGACAGGCGTTCCTAAGTCCGAATGGCATTCTGACAAATTCGTAAAGTCCAAATGGTGTGGTCAGTGCTGTTTTATGGATATCTTCTTCCGCCACCGGTATTTGGTGATATGCTTTCACTAAATCCAGTTTAGAAAATATCGTGGCGTTTTGCAGTCCGATTGCGAAATCGTGAATGTGTGGGATAGGGTATCTATCCGGTACAGTTTGTGCATTTAATCTCCTGAAATCGCCGCAAGGACGCCATGTTGTCGCGTCTGATTTCTGTACCATATGTAGAGGAGATGACCAGGCACTTTTGGAAGGTCGAATAATTCCTTGTTGTAACATGCGTTGGAATTCGTCCTTTGCGATCCTGTACTTATCCGGCTTCAAACGTCTGGGGGTAGCGTAGACGGGTTGTCCACTCGTTTTAATATAATGCCTTGCATTATGTTTTATTTTATCCGCGACTGTGAATGACTGAGTAAGTTGTGGGTATTTTTGAAACAGCCGACGAATGTACGTCTCTTCAGGAAAGGCAGAACTAATCCCAGTAGACTGGTATCTTGTGGTGATACCTTTTATTACGATTTTTGTTTGGTTATCAGTCAGTGTGCGATCAGTCATGTCTACCGATAGATTATATCGTGCTAGGAAATCTGCTCCTAATATTGGTGTCGTCACGTTGGCTATGGTAAATATCCATGAAAATGTGCGACGCAAGCCGAGATTGACGCTTAAGTACTTCTCACCGTATGTCGGTATTTGGGTGCCATTAGCTGCCTGGAGGTGGTAAGGCTGTGGAGTAACTTTCTGTTTACTTAGCGCTGGTATCACGCTTATTTCGGCTCCGGTATCTATTAAAAAGTTATATCCGTGATTACTGTCACGAATAAAAAATAGACGACCTTTAGTAGAAAATCCAGCAACAGTTGTCGTCTCTACTGGCTGGAATGACCGTTTCCCTCATTCTTGTTAAAGATACAAGGATACGTGCATCGCCTTGCTTGTGTGCCGAATTTTTTTGTGGTAAAAACAGATTTCGTTCGCTCGTTCTCGTGTGTTGCTTCGACCTCTGCTAAAACTTCGTTTTCGGTAGTTAGGTCGATTATTAAATGAATAACGACGGTCTATTTGCATTAATTCCTGCAATTTACGAGTGAGATTTTCGACCGTGGTTTTTAGTTCGGCCACTTCGACGTCTCTCGTCTGTTTTGGCTGTGCTTGTGTTGAGTTTAATCTGCGGCCCCTCAGATTTTCATGTATCCGGTCCGCCATGTCGGCTAGTTTTACCGTGCTTGTCTCTTCCGTTGTGGGTGCCAGAATTTGTACTGTTGTGTCTGGGAGTTTATCCAGCCACAAACTTCTCATAATAGTTTCGGACATCTTGTTGTCTCCTAGCAATGATCGCATGTATCGTAAGAGTTGTGACGGTGTACGATCTCCTAATTCTACTTGGGTGAAGAGATTGCGTAACATTGTCTCGTTTGTTAAGCCAGTCCGTCTCAAAATAGCCTCCTTAAGTTCATCGTATGGATTATGTTCTGGAACGTTCTCCAACAAATCAGTTACTTCCTCGACGACGTCTGCCGGGAGTTTTTCAACCAAATAACAATACTTGGTTCGCTGAGACGTAATCCGTTTTGCGTCGAAAAAGGGCCTGGATCTGGATAAACCACGTCTTTATATTGGTGGGATTAAAAGGTGGAATATTTAGCGTTAACGTAGCTAGAGGTGTTTCAACGCGGGGAGCGTCCATTTTTGTGTTTTTCGTTTGAACGTGATTTTGGAGCCTTTAAACTGTCGGTTGATTTTTTTTATCTTTCGACTTAATAGCGACTACCGGCGTAACTCGCTAATTTGTTGCTACATTGTACTGAGATCCACGCTTCGTTTGACGGCTTGTATCATCCCTTGAGATTCGCATCGTCTTTTTCTTCCTTTGAGTGTTACCGCACGCATGATATCGCCAGTATGTTAGGAACCGCGTGTAGCTTAAAGAGATTCCGTTGTATATGCAATTCTAAGTCGTGGTCACCAATTTGTGGGGGTCGTCGTACCCTTTTGGTCGGGGTTACCAACTTCCTCCACAAATAAAAATAATAAGAAGAATATTTACATGCACAATTAACGGAAGTTTATTTACTGAAATAAACATATTAACAAGTAGAATATATTACTTTGTGTAATGAGTTCATGAGTCCTTTCGTTAGTTTCATGTAAGTAAAAAGAAGAATGTCTTTTCTTTGTTGAAGTGTTCATTTGTTCACAAAATGTTAAAAGAGGCAATAGTGAATGTTCGCCTGTGAAATTGTATGAAACGCGCGAAATGGTGAACTAGAAGAGTGATAGAGATGCGTGTAAGCTCCTGATGAAAGTCAGTTGAAAAAAGAGAAAGTTTTATGTTTGTGTGTGCTTATATACTATTGGGTCGGCTCCAGCGAGCTTATTGAGAAAAGTTTAGAAAAATATGTTTTTGGAGAAATCTCATTGGACAAAAATATCACGTGGTGTGCTTGCTAATACGTCCGCTCGTTTTAAGTTGATTTGGTATAAAAAGGCACATCGGAATGTGCGTGGGCGTTATTTTATATTTGTCACGCGCCAATACAACAATTTTCACTCTGCGCGCCTAAATTGTATTTATTTCAAACAACATTTTTTTATTCGAATCTTAACCGTGTCAACTGGCACAAGTCTTTAAAAAAATTCTACATATTATATAGATATTATTTTTTCATATTATGATAGTGGGAAGGTTTTTTTTTAGTAAAATCAATGTACTATTAATTAGTAAAATAGAAAAGAAGACGTGTTAAAAAAACTTATCGCCTTGAGGGGAAAAAATGTCGGACGATGCGATAGAAAAACAGAATTGTTGACCTGGAGAAACGAAGCAAAGCTGTGTGTAATTATAAATATATATTATTTTATTTCAAAAATTTTAATTAGGTATAAAAATAATTTAGTCTAAACCAGTATTTTTTAAATTTTTTTTTTTTATTAACACTTCTTGGAAACTTTATTGCTTTCTATGAAAGGTTCGTTTTTCGTTCAACACATTCCGGTCGATCTAAAACGTGACACTTGGTGGCAATATTTGACGAACTTAGCATTAGTTACGAATTTCTTCGATAGTTCATAGATATTTTTAAAGCTTACTAAACAACAGACTTGCAAAAAATTAAGTGATTAACTTATTTTGCCAATTTTTTTAAATAAAGGAATTACTAAATAATTTTTTTTAAATGCTAAACAATCTGCATTAATACAATTTTATCCACAAATTGCATAAAGCAAATTATTAGAAGTGCACATTTCGTATTTCGACCCATAAAAAAAAAAGTTTCTATTTTTTGGGCAAATTACATGTAAACAGCCTCAACAAATATCCGCTATGAAAAAAAATTATGAAAATTTTTATTATTTTAGGAGGGGGGGTCACTTTCCTATATAAGTTATACATAAAGTGAGCACGCATTTCTTGGCCACTGAATCTCACCTCTCGTATTTCGACCCCTAAAAAAAAAAGTTTCTACTTTTTTGGACAAATTACATGTAAACAGCCTCAACAAATATCCTCACGTGCACGCGCGGATATTTGTTTAGGCTGTTTACATGTAATTTGCCCAAAAAAGTAGAAACTTTTTCTTTTTAGGGGTCGAAATACGAAAGGTGCACTTCTATAAATTTACCTTATTATTTGTAATAAAAACTGTAAGTCAAAAAAAAAAGTTCATAGATTTCAACCATGCTTTTCGCACGTTTTCGTGCGTAATACTAGTTGAATTAATTCCTCGGTTAATATTATTTAACAAAAAACAACATAATACCATTCCTAATGCTTATACACGTAATTTATTGCATTCGGTGGGGAAGCATCGTTAGTAGGATAACCAATCAGGATTTTCTAAGAATTTTAAAGCAATATTTTTCGTACGGCCACTCATCAGCACAAGCACCTTTATTTTTTATTACAACTATTAACAAAGGATAAAAAATGGCTGACTTGTTTAAGAAGAAATCGAAATGCATTATGATGGATTTAATTTTGTAATTAAATTATTTTTTTAAATATGAAGGCGATTTTGTCGTTTCACAGCCAAGATGGCGGACAATGAACCGTCTGCTAATTTCCGAATTCACAAATGAGTAAGTAAACCCAATTAAATTGTTTTTGACTAATTTCAAATTTACCATAAATTATTTTAAAGGAAATACAGTTGGGAAATTAGTCCAAAACAATTTATTTGGGTTTTCTTACACATTTGTGAGGTCGGAAAAAAAATCAGAAATTAGCAGACGGTTTGGGCTGCGAAACGACAAAATCGCCAACATGATTTTTAAATTTTCGTTTTATTTGATGCTATTGCATTTTGGATGTTAATAAATATTCGGCAGATGGGAAGGACATGGAGGACCGCTGGCTTCCGGTGAAAAAAAGCTTGAAGAAAGTGTGTACGGATGCCTGAAAGTGATACAATTTTTTTATTCATATTAATTTCAGACTTTCCTTTTTGTCATATTAATTTTTCAGACTTTTCTTTTATCTCAATCATTAATTATTTTTCAAATAGTCTGTATTATGTTAATTATTAGAATATGATGAAAAAAAAGTCTGAAATTAATATGAATAAAAAAATTGTTGTATCACTTTTAGGCATCCGTAGACACTTTCTTCAACCCTTTTCCACCGGAAGCCAGCGTTCCTACCTGTTATGCGCATTTGCCATGAAAGAAAAGTCTGAAATTAATACGAATAAAAAAATTTTAAAAATTGTATCACTTTCAGGCATCCGTACACACTTTCTTCAAGCTTTTTTCACCGGAAGCCAGCGGTCCTCCATGTCCTTCCCATCTGCCAAAGATTCGATAATATAAAATGAAAAATGAGTCACGTAGGGCGCGAAACACAAGAGAATTGGTAAAAAAAAAAATAAAAAAATTAGATAAGATATATAGATAAGAAACTAACATCCAGTGGTGCATGACGGGATTATTTTACCAATTTTTTTTTTTAAATAGGGTTCTGAAATAAAAATGTTTAATTACATTTTTCTTTTTAATTAATAATTTAAATAAATCATTAATTAATCGATTTTTATTTTGTTTTTTACTTTTACAAATCACACTTGTTCGTAGACACACACGATATTTCACTTGAAAGTCTAAGAGAGAATTATTTTTATAATAGGTTCTTCTTCCTATTCCAAAATTGTTTCGAAAAAAATTCCTTCATGTCCATAATTCATCACCAGCGTAGAAAGGTTATGTTGAAATATTTGGAAAACCGTACAAAAGCAAGTGTTAAGATGAATCGTCTCCATGTGGAAAACAGCAATGGTATTTTTCTTTCTTTTTTTAAAATTATTCTTGAATTGAATGTAGCTTACTGTTTGTTGTTTTGTTTTTTTTAAATATATACATTTAATTCAACAAATAGGCAACAAATAAATGTCACCAAAGGCAAGATAAGTTACTCTTCTACTAATCTGTATAAGTTTATTTGTGTTTTAACTTATTTTAAAGAGTTTTTTTTGTTAAAAACAAATCTGGTTTCCACCTGTTCAGTAAGAATGAAAAAAAAAATGACTTAAATTAGTTTCGATAATCGCTCAAAAAACAAAAATTAAACAAAATACTGGAAGAACATTGCATTTTCCCACGATTGATGACATTTATTGGATGTGTTTCTAACACTATTTTGTTTATTTTTCGATTTTTTACCGATTATCAAGGGGGGCGGGCGTGCATGGCCGTGGCCATCGTAATAGTAAACTATATTACGACGAGTGTGGCTCATGAACAGACATTTTGCTTTTCGTTCTCACTAAACAGGTGGACACCAGGTTTGTTTTGAACAAACTCGGGTATCTTTTACTTTACTCAGCAGACTAAAAAACGCTCAAAAAACAAATATACAACAAATAAAAGTGACTGTAGTTGATAAAAGTTATTTTCAAACTTACCTGTGGCATTTGTTTATTTTTTTTTTTACATCTAATAAAAACCCATGTATACTACGTAAAAATACAAACAAATGTCGGTATTTTTTTACTATCCATTCCCAGCGCAGTTTACCACTTAAAAAAGTTCAAATCCTACTTTTTTTGTGCAAATACATTTAAACAGCCTAAAAAAACATCCGCAAATGAGGAATTAAAAAAAGAAGATAAATATTTAAGGTTTTAGCGTGGGGGATCACTTTCCTTTATAAATTTAACGTAAAATGAGCACCCATTTCCTGGCCACTTAACATTAAACGAGACATGTAACCGACTTGAGTTTCTAATTCGAGACTGGAGATTTTCCTAGTTAGCTATTCCATTTGTTTTTATTTTTACGGTTTTTCATTAGACATGAAAAAAAAAATTCTGGGCACGGATTTTTACAGCAAAAACATGGCGTCGACAGTCTTGTTTTGTTAGCCTCGTTTCAGGTTCTCGTTGTCAAGTGTGTGTGTGTGGTTTTTTTTTTACCGGGACTCATAATCAAAGCGACGTTTGTTTTTTTTTTACGATCAGGGCTGGGGTTAGGGCTAGGGCTGGAGTTAGGGTTAGAGTTGGAGTTAGGGTTAGGGCTGGAGTTAGGGTGGGTTTTTTTATTAAATAAACACGTAGAAATTTAGCCAATTTGGGGTGGGGGGTATTTATTTATTTATTTAATAAAAACACGTAGAAATTTAGCCAATTTAGTTTTCTGGGTTTTTAGGGGGGGGGGAGAACTCAAGTCAAAGTCCCCCCCCCCCAGACAAACACGAAAATTGCTAAATTTTTACGTGTTTTTATTAAAAACTCAAGCCGGTTACATGTCTCGTTTGACTCTAACTGGCCAGAAAATGGGTGCTCATTTTACGTTACATTTATAAAGGAAAGTGAACTCCCAATCTAAAATCTTAAATATTTAAAAAAAAAATTAATTTCTTCTTTGCGGATATTTTTTTAGGCTGTTTAAATGTATTTGCACAAAAAAAGTAGAATTTGAACTTTTTTAAGGGGTAAACTGCGCTGGGAATGGATAGTAAAAATTTACCCAAATGTCATAGCTACGTAGGAAAATATCTATTCTCGACGTAGGTCGCCTTTACTTGTTGCATATTTATGTTTTTAAACACTTTCTCGTTCGTTTTTTTGGACCCCGTTCACGACTCTGCGGAGTAAAGTAAAAGATACCCGAAAACTCTTTAAAATAAGTTAAAACACAAATAAACTTATCCAGGTTAGTAGAAGAGTAACTTATCTTGCTTTTGGTAACATTTATTTGTTTCCTATTTGTTTGTTGTTGTTTTTTACCTCTTTTTCCTTCTCTTAGCTGTCGTTAAAAATGCCCTTAATTTCTTTGCACGGAACGGCTGTTTTAATTTTCAAACGAAATAATACAATTAGTTCTTGTAGTACCGATTGAGGTAAAAAGATTTCATTTTACAACCAATTAAGCGCCATATTGGGCGCTCTTGTATAAGCAGTGACCGATCTGAGGGGAATAACTCTATTTGACTTAGTCGCCGCTAATCCGAACTCGCTTATACTTTGGCAAGGGAGATAATTTTGACACAAAGTTTATAAACTTTATAACAATTAATAAAAAAACATGTTACGGTTTTTGAAATGTGTTAAAAATAACTTTTAAATGCATTCAAAATAACTTTCAAACAATTAATAATAAAAAAAATGTTACGGGTTTTAAATGCACTTTTAAGCACTTTTATTTACATGCCACAAATTGTATACACTTTATAATAATTAATTTTAAAAAAAATGTTATCGCCCTTGAATATGACCAACATGGCGGCGATATTTCTCCCTTATTCGTTTATCGATAAAATTTGTTTTACTTTTTAAAAGAAAAACTGTATTTTTTAGTATCTTACCCGGCGTAGTTTACCCCCTAAAAAAATTAAAATTAAACTTTTTTTTTTGCGATTACATTTAAACAGGCTTAAAATTTTAGAGTGTTGGGGGTCACTTTCCTTTATAAAGTTAACGTAAAATGAGCACCCATTTCCTGGTTAGTTAGCGTTAAACAAGACATGTAATCGACTTGAGTTTCCAATTAGGGAGGGGGTTACTTATCCAATAGAACACGTAGAAATTTAGCCAATTTAGTTGGTTTTTTTTTTTCTGGTTTTAATGTAAATGGGGGGGGGTCTAAATCTGAAATTAGCGAATTATAGCAAAATAAAAAAAATAATAAAATCGACCATGATGGAAAATACTTGTTTGGCGAGCGCCCAGGCCGCCGCCCAGCCCCCGGCGTCAGCATTTTGGCTCACGTGACTCAATCGTAGTCACTTATAAACAGAATAGTCTTCCGTATTAACAATTAGCATGTATCCCACCCCCAATACATTTTTTCTGGGCGGCGGTGGACAAAAATCCATCAATCTTCATTCTATTTCGTAAGGTAAATAATTAATAAACAAAAAAAATGTATTGGGGGTGGGATATATGCTAATTGTTAATACGGAAGACTATTCTGTTTATAAGTGACTACAATTGAGTCACGTGAGCCAAAATGCTGACGCCGGGGGCTGGGCGGTGGGTAAAAGTGACACCCGTAAAAGTGACGATAAGAAATACATAGATTAAAAACACTTAAAACATTTGATACTTCTGCAGTTTACGGACCGTGCTGAAATAATAACGTTATTATTTAGAAACTCATTCTTAACATGTGGAGGGGGCTTTGTTAACTAATCTATACTTTCACATGACAATTTTTTGGGGGCGAGTGGGTACGATTTTCAGGGTTACGGAATTAGGATTAGTGTTAATTAAGGTTGGCGCGTCCGAGTTTTAAGAATTAGGATTGGGGAGGGGTCCGAGTTTTAGGGTTTCAAATTTTTTTTTAAATCTCCCCTCCCCAAATTCGAAACTCAAGTCGATTACATGGCTAAATTGGCTAAATTTTTACGTGTTTTTATTGGAGAAGTAAACCCCCACCCCTTCCAAAAAAAATTTAAAAATTGGAAACTCAAGTCGGGTACATGTCTCGTTTCACGCTATCTGGCCAGGAAATGGATGCTCATTTTAAGTTAAATTTAAAGTGATCCCCTACTCTAAAATCTTAAGACTTTATTTTTATTGTTTAATTTTTTCTTTGCAGATAAATTTTTAGGCTGTTTAAAAGTAGTAGGGTGTTAACTGCGCCGGGTAAGATAGTAAAAAAAATACCAGAAAAACTACTTTTGGTATCGGATATTTTCATTCCGTGACGGGTATCAAACGGATATTCCTCATTTAATTTTTATTTATTTTTTCGAATGTCTCAGTACTTTGTCATGTACTTAAGTGATAGCTGAAAAGAAGACTACGCCCAAATTACGCAAATTCTTCCAGTATTTATTGAATTAAAATAAAAAAACGATTTTATCTAGATGTCGCCATTTTTCTTATATTTTGACTCTTTCCGAAAGTTATTTCCCTTGCCTAATCAGTCTTGCGATTGCAGCTTGCCGGGCACATGTTCGTCTTTTCCCACAGTCCGTTTTTCACAACTTTTTACTGATCAGTTTTTTTTTTTCTGTTTTCGGTGTACACTTACCTATCAGGCTGCTAGAGAATTTCGGGGTTTTTGGAAAAGAATTTCGAATATTTTACATTTTAGGAGGGGGGATCAGTTTCCAATGTAAATTCAACGTAGACTGATCCCCCTCTTTTTTTTTTCATCTCAATTTTTTTTAAAATCTTTTTCGGTGTACAATTACCTATCACGTCAGTAGAGAATTCCGGGGTTTTTGGAAAGAAATTTTTTTTAATTGAGATTTTAAGACGGGGGATCAGTTTTCAATGTAAATTCAACGTAGACTGATCCCCCTCTTTTTGACCATCTCAAATTTTTAAAATTATTCTTCTGCTTACAATTACCTATCATGTCGCGAGAGAATTCCGGGGTTTTAGAAAGAAATTTTTTAAAATTGAGATTTTAAGACGGGGGATCAGTCTTGTTCGTGACGAACATTAACAAACTGAGTCTTTTACCATAGTCCGCTTTTCGCAACTTTTTACGTCTTAAAATCTCAATTTTTTAAAATTTATTTCCAAAAACCCCGGAATTCTCTACTGACATGATAGGTAGGATAACATGGGGTATTAAGGACCACACTTTGAGGCAACATTATGCTTACTTGGATTACATGCTACATGATCAGTCTTTTGTGGCAAACATAAGTAGAGGAAATGGAGAACTAATTACAGTTTACAAATAATAAAGCAGATTAAGGAATATTCAACAGATATTTTTAAATACATTTTTAAAGAACGCTTGTTGCAAAACTCCAAAAATCAGACAACTGGGGCATTAAGGACTACTAACCTGGGGCATTAGGGACCAACGCGCTTTGCTGGAAATTGCCGTCCCATATGTTGCGTCTCACAGGTGAGCCTCCTCCACATGGTCAGCCAATGTCCAGGCTATGCAACAGGTTGTACTGGGTTACATTTTACCAGTAGAGAACAAGTTCCACCTGACACTGAAGGGTCACCGCTGGGCCTATTGACAACAGAAGTCACATATCCACTGCACATCTTCCAGGTCGTCAATGCTGTCAGTGATGTTGGCGCAGGCATTTTCTGCTCTTGCCCTGGCCTGACTCAGGTGCTCCGTCTTCCTTGGCACAATGTCTGAATGGCGCTTCAAGAAACCAGCCATCCAGTCATATCCAGGGCGATCACCGTTGAAGGGCGTCTCCAGACCTTTGTCTTGGACTTCTTTGCCGCTTAGCCCCCACCCTCACTCAGCAAACAGTTTGATGCATTCGGCGATTTCAGCTTCTTCAAGGGGGTTGACAACTGTCCCTCTCCCAACACTTGCATGTATGGGGACCTGGCCAGAAACTCGGCAGTGAAGGGATCCTTTGCTGATACCGAAGTATCGGCAACTTGGTTGAGCCCCATTTCATCTCGTTGGACTGCAGCAACTGCTTCCTCAATGGATCGGTGATTCTTAAGGTTTGCCCTCCCCCTCTTTCCTTCTTCTTGTAGTTGCGAACCATCTCTGCAGCTGAAATAGCAAATGGGGCAATAGGGACCACAGAAAAATAAAATATTTGTAGAGCAAAAAATCTGGTAACTCGTCCCTACTTTCACATTTTGCAGCTGAAATAGCAAATGGGGCAATAAGGACCACAGAAAAATAACATATTTTTAGAACAAAAAATCTGGTCACTCGTCCCTACTTTCCAAATATTTAAGCAAAACAAAGCCTAACATCACATCATACGAAGCAAAATACATGGGAACACAACATAGATATCATGAAACAATCTTGAAGCATTAGACCCATAACTAGACTCAAAGACATCGCTGAATAGGATTTCTGCCAGGTTAACAACTTTCTGAACAATGGGAAAAAATAAAGAAATGTTCAAATACAAAAAGAACTGCACCAGTACTTAGCTTGATTGTTCTTTTGGAGGACAGCAGCAAGTAGTTGCACTCAATCTCCTCGAATTTTACAACAAAACAGTTTCTGTAGACCTCGTGAAATGGCCACAAAAGTTCAGAATCAACTTTCAAGATGGCTGCCACCACAAAGAAAGCATCGTCTGACTTTCCAAAAAGAAATAAAATTGAAGCTGATGGGTTACTCAAGGCACACGACTGTAACGAAGGCTCTGATTAGTCAGGATTACTATGGAAGCAGTCCCTAAAGCCCCACATGGGGACAAGTCATTTTATAGAGGAAGAAAAGAGGGTCCCCCCCCCAAGTGGTCCTTAATGCCCCGTGGTCCTTAATACCCCACTTTATCCTAATTGTACACCGAAAAAGATTTTTTTTTTATTGAGATGGTCACAAAGAGGGGGATCAGTCTACGTTAAATTAACATTGGAAACTGATCCCCCCTCCTAAAATGTAAAATATTTGAACATTTTTTCCAAAAACCCCGGAATTCTCTAGCAGCCTGATAGGTAAGTGTACACCGAAAACAGAAAAAAAAAAGTTGTGAAAAACGGACTGTGGGAAAAGACGAACATGTGCCGCTTGCTGTTTTCAATTTGGAATATGTTAAATGTCTAGCGATACGTAAGATCTTTTTTTTTCTTTTTCTTTTATAAATACTGGATGAATTTGCGTAATTTTTTCTGTACAATCTTATTTTCAGCTAACACATAACAAAGTTTATACATTTTTTCCTGCCTCAAAATTCTCACCTTCATACTTACTTGTTTACCAGCAATACTTCAAGAAAACAACCATTTTCTTTTATTTCTTTAAATATTTTAATGTCATTGTGAAACTACAGGAGTTTCAAGTATGACAGTTTAAAATAAAACAACTGAAAAACTTATAAATATACTTACTTAGTAGTCAAAAGTGCTCTGGTACACCAAAAAATGACAGAAAAAATATCGAGTAGAATTAGAGAAAAAAGTAAAAATCACTGTTTTCTCATGTCAGATTCAACGTTGAAGCGACGCCATTACGCGTCTTTGAGCCAGCGCGTCGTAGAAGATTATCCCCCTTCTTCGCGATCTTGTGGTTCGAAGTTCGTTGACTCCGAATAGTAAACTAATTTTATTTATTACTGAAATTCTACTCGATATTTTTCCTTAAATTTTGGTGTACATGAGCACTTTTGACTGATAAGTATATTCATAAGTTTTTTTTCTGTTATTATGGTGCTTACCCAGAAGTATGGAGACATTCAATTAAAAATAAAACTGAGGAATATCTGATGTACGTACCTGTCACGGGCTGAATATATCCTATACCAAAAATCACGTAAATTAATCAAGTAGTTTTTATTTTACAAAAGAAAAACTAATTTCATAATAAGGGTGAAATATGGCCACCATTTGGGCATATTCAAGGGAAATAATACGAACTTTTGTGAACTTGTTAAGTGCGTACTATAAATAGTATAAAAGTTCGTATTATCTCCCTTGAATATCTTGCAAATGGCGGCGATATTTCCCTCTTATTCGGTTATCGATGAAATTAGTTTTTCTTTTATAAAATAAAAACTACTTGATTAGTTTACGTAATTTTTGGTATAGAATACATTCAGCCCGGTGACGGTGGTTAAGTGGATATCGACACGGGCTAAAGACCTGGGTGTTCTAAGTTCGCATCCAGTCGGTTCAACAGTACCACTTTCACTTAGGGATGTTGGCAACCTTCTCGTGGTTCTTCCCGTAAGTACCTGATGTCTTTCCAGGAAGATTTCTAACTAGAAAAACATCGGGGGAAACTAATGACAACACCAGAATCATCTGATTCACACGAAAGAAGAAGCCCGTGACAGGTACGTACATCAAACAGATATTCCTCAGTTTTTGTTTTTATCGAATGTCTCCGTACTCATGGATAAGCACCGTTATTTTATTTTTAACTGCCATATTTCACTTGTGCATCAATCTTGACTTGTTTATAAAGACGGCGACTATATCTTTTCGGAGTAATTTAAAAAAATTTAATAAGACAAACTGAGAAATATCTGTATTATTTACGTGTCTGTGACGTGATGAATATATCGTATACCAAAAATCACGTAAATTAATCGTGTAGTTACTATTTTATAAAAGAAAAGAAAATTTTATCGATAAACGGGTAATGTTGATATATTGGCGGCAGTTTTGGTCATATTAAAGGGAGCTAAGAGGGATAACACCCAAAATTCCAGACTTTATTTCTCTAGTTTGCGAAAGTTTAGATTATCTCCCTTGAATATGACCAATATGGCGCGGATATTTCACCCTGATTCGTTTATCGATAAAATTTGATTTTCTTTTATAAAATAAAAACTACTCGATTAATTTACATGATTTTTGGTGTACGATATATTCATTCCGTCAGAGATATTTGACAGTTTGTCTTATTCCTACCCCACCCCACCCCGCCCCCATGACTCGGTTATTCTGGATACGCACCAAAATTGTCATTTGTGCAGGTGAAAGGTTTTAAAATGTTTTCTGAGTCAACTTTTTCCATTTCTTGGTGCTTCTGCTGACCCATTTTTTTTTCATCTAAGTCATAAAGAAAAGGGTAACAATTATGCAAATCCCCCCCCCCCCCCCCCCCAAAAAAAAAAAATGAGGTTTTACTTTTGTACCTAGTCGATTACATGTCGCCCTGAAAAACTTGGAGGTATTTTTTTTTTTTTTTTTTTTTTAAATAAAATAAAAAAATTATTTTAGAATTTAGAGTAAGGTGTTGGATGACCCTTTTTATTATTCTCGTTTTTGGGGACGATCGTTGGAAACAACCAGTTTAAGAAAAACATTTTAAAGCTTGTTCGTAATACTCCATCACCTGTTTTTCTCAACTTTTTTTACTAACCAAATTTTTCTCATATAAATTTAATGTAAACTGATTCCCCACTTTATGACCATCACATATGAAATTTTTTTTTTCTGTGTACAATTACCTATCATGTCGCTAAAGAATTCCGTGTTTTTTAGAATTTTTTTTTCAAGTATTTTAGAAAGAGGGGGTTCAGTTTCCTATATAAATTTAACATAAACTGATCCCCCATTTTTGACCATCACAAATTTTTCCCAAAATTTCTAAACAACTTGGAATTCTTTAGCGACATAATAAAAAAAGAAAAAAATTTAGTCTGTAAAAAAGGTGAAAAAAATGGGTAGTGTTATATTACGAAAAAAATGAACGAACACCAACATACAAAACCTGGGTGATCAGTTTATGTTAAATTTATATAGGAAACTGATCCCCCTTCTAAAATTTAAAATATTCGGAAAAAAATTCCCCAAAACACGGAATTCGCTAGCGACATGATAAATAATTGTACACCGAAAAAAGAAAGAAAATTGTTTAGTAAAAAAAGTTGAGAAAAACTGGTGTTTGAGTATTACGAACAAGCGCCGAAAAGGTTATTTGAGAGTAAATGCTGAAACCCATTTTACTCTGAATAATTTACGTAACCGAAATAAAAATTGACTTTTCCTTTTACTATGTCCAGAACATAGTTTTAAATTGCTGTCTACCTCTAAAGAATAGTAGGATTATCACCATTAAAATTGGCCTTCCGATATCGATAAGAACCATTGTATTGAAGTCGAAGTGGCTGATTCTAACTGTAGTTAATTTGGCTCTTGGATCAACAGTTTTAATTTTTTTTTTTTCTCCGTTGCTTCTTTACAATTTTTCATAAATATTAACTAAAATTTATTTTTTATGTAGCCATACAGCATTTTGCAAATAAAATGTATTCTTTAAAAATCTGCGCACAACGACTTCAACTAAAATTAGAAAAATAAATAATCAAACAAAATAAACAAATATGTTACACTGATCCATTCGGTGAAAAATTAAATTATCAGATTAATAATTCAATAAATTTTAAAGTTATGTGTTTCCACGACAATCATACAGACAGTTTTGCTTATATATATATATATATATATATATATATATATATATATGACACAGTTATATACAGAATGTAGATACGTTCAACCAAAAATTGACACTTTTATAGTTTTAAACCACATTTTTCTTTTTTTAACTTGATATTGTTTACTCCCCCCTTTTCTTTTATTAAATAAAAAGTTGTTTTGAACTAATCCGATATATAAATAACTAAATTTCTTGAAACTACTATAGAACACTTAAAGTCAGCTTTTTATCATGAACTTGTATTTTTGTTGGTTACTTTGTAGATTAATTGAGCCTGTGGAGGAAACGAGCGTAAAACGTTACTAACTTGAATAAGCTACTCTCTTTCTTTCTCCACTCGTTTAGCTTACTCTTTCTTCGCTCGTTTAGCTTACTCTTTCCTTCTCGCTGTTTCCCAAATAAAGCAAGTAGGATTTCATATAAACGTGCTCAACTCAACATTTTTGATCAATGAAAATTACTCCCGCTCGTTTGAAACAACTCTTTTAGTGGGGCAATGTGAAAAGTGAAATCAAAATAAAACAGACAACCAAAATCCCAGGACAGCGGGTCGAGTCTGGCTGAGCTCGAAAGAAGGCACTGCGTTACGCTCTCCTCACCTTTGCCGTTTCGCAAGGAGGGGGGGGGGGGGGGGAGGGGCCAAAATAAATACTCAACTCCCCTACAGCGTTTCCTTTCCTGAACTTGCCATCACATTCTCACACGCTAACAAGCAGCAAACATTCACACACTAACAACGACTGCATAAGTGAATGACTACTACCACACGCAAACTCTTACATATATACACACTGACAAAATAAAGGCAAACTAATACACGTGTGTAATGCCACACTGCCTATTTTTTTTTTGTTTATGGAAATTGCTCCAGGCAAGGCATGAAGCCACTTGATGCAAGGAGCCAACAAGAGCAAATATGATTATCGCAAAGACAAGAGATACCTATTGGCCTTAGTCTTGAAAAGACCAAGGTTATAGGTAAAAGGAAAACAGCCAGCAAGAAAAGAGTTTCACAAGCTTGCGATTCTTGGAAAGAAGCTACTGGAATAAGAAGCTGTATTACAATGAGGTATCAAAACAGCTGATGGAGACCACCAGACAAACGAGTCAAACGAGCTGGAACAAAAGAAGCAGGGAATAGATCACATAATTCTGAATAACATATACTATAATAATATTTATAGAAAAGACTGAGACTAGCAACATTACGTCTGTGAGAGAGAGGGTGCAGAGAAGAAGAAAGGGTGGGACCAATCAAATTACAGACACATGTCTGCACCTTATGAAAAACCCTTAAATGGGACAGAGATTCAACAGTACTCCATACATGGTCTGATTGTAGATTTGTAGGGATAGAGAATAGCCTATTATGCACACACACACACACACACCTATATACATAAACACTTCTAACCCTTGTGTCTTCTTACATACTGGAACATTTTCTAACAACACAAAATATCTATAAATTTACAATAAGAAGATATATAAATGTTTTGTTTTGTTAACCATGTTTTAATCTTTTATTCACAACACCATGTTGGTGGATTTAGCACTTTTTTAAATGGTGACTCCTTTTATTCTCAATCATTCTTTTTTTTTTCTTTTTTTTTTTTAATCCGTTTTTGCTTGTTCGCCATTTTATAGTGAGATTGTCAATGTGGTTAATGGTACATTTCCAAATATGTGACCATCATCTTCCAAAATCAAAATAATGCTAGCTTATCTAAATTCATAAATTCAGTCAAAACTTGAGAGAAAAAAAAAACAAAAAACAAGTAACAGTGGCTTAACTAATTCAAGGTTAAAGTTAAGTGAGCCCAATTTACTAACATAACCAGTTTATAGTAATGCGATTCTATTTTAAACTACTTATATCTACACGGTGTTGCCCTGGATGCAATAACATTATTTTAGGTTTTAATTTTTATTTGTTTGCATATTTTAAAACTTATACAGAAAATGAAATAAAATTTTATTTGTATAGTATATTCTTCAATTTTTATTTGTATAGTATATTCTTCAATTTTTATTTGTATAGTATATTCTTCAATTTTATTTGTATAGTATATTCTTCAATTTTTATTTGTATAGTATATTCTTCAATTTTTATTTGTATAGTATATTCTTCAATTTTATTTGTATAGTATATTCTTCAATTTTTATTTGTATAGTATATTCTTCAATTTTTATTTGTATAGTATATTCTTCAATTTTATTTGTATAGTATATTCTTCAATTTTTATTTGTATAGTATATTCTTCAATTTTTATTTGTATAGTATATTCTTCAATTTTATTTGTATAGTATATTCTTCAATTTTTATTTGTATAGTATATTCTTCAATTTTTATTTGTATAGTATATTCTTCAATTTTTATTTGTATAGTATATTCTTCAATTTTTATTTGTATAGTATATTCTTCAATTTTTATTTGTATAGTATATTCTTCAATTTTATTTGTATAGTATATTCTTCAATTTTTATTTGTATAGTATATTCTTCATTCTTCAATTTTATTTGTATAGTATATTCTTCAATTTTTATTTGTATAGTATATTCTTCAATTTTTATTTGTATAGTATATTCTTCAATTTTATTTGTATAGTATATTCTTCAATTTTTATTTGTATAGTATATTCTTCAATTTTTATTTGTATAGTATATTCTTCAATTTTATTTGTATAGTATATTCTTCAATTTTTATTTGTATAGTATATTCTTCAATTTTTATTTGTATAGTATATTCTTCAATTTTTATTTGTATAGTATATTCTTCAATTTTTATTTGTATAGTATATTCTTCAATTTTATTTGTATAGTATATTCTTCATTCTTCAATTTTATTTGTATAGTATATTCTTCAATTTTATTTGTATAGTATATTCTTCAATTTTTATTTGTATAGTATATTCTTCATTCTTCAATTTTATTTGTATAGTATATTCTTCAATTTAAAGAAGGGGTAAGACCTAATGGGTGAAAATTTCAGATTCATGCGAGTAGTATTTTTTTGTGTTCATTTATACATAAATAACACTAAACAATCAAACATTTTAAAAATTTTGTAAAATTCAGAAGGTGCAGGCCACTAGTTTTTGGCTATTTTACATTCATGAAAACCCTTTCACAGCCTGAAAATGGTCCTAAATTAAAGTACTATATCAGATTTAACCATCTATATCCATTCATAGCTTTTGAAGATGTTTTAGGACCTGCAATGTCGCATGAAACCACTTTTTCACCGAAAAATGATAGATTTTGAGTCCCGTGGAGCCCTAACGGTTATTTTTGGCCTGCATCTTCTGAATTTTGCAAAATTTTCCAAATGTTTGATTGTTTAGTGTTATTTATGTATAAATGAACACAAAAAAATACTACTCGCATGAATTTGAAATGTTCACCCATTATGTCCCACCTCTATTTAAATATGAATTATCTCCCTTACATTATTTGAGCTATGCTTAGGAATGAAGACACTGTTTATGAATGATGTGTCACATGATCTTTTTCAACATGGAAATTTAAAAGTTTTCAGATATATCATATTTCTTTCCACAGCAGTTTCTACCTGACTGAAAATGAATTTGTTAACAGTGATTTAGTATTATTAAACGAAAGTATGCACCATTATTGCTATAGCAAAGTTGACTGCTGACAGAAAAAATGGCTTCCATCTTTAATTAACATTTGTCACAGAAAAGAAAGATTTATTCCGCGCGAAAAATATTCAGAACAGGAATAATTATGTTTTGGAAGTTTTTATAGTGATAAGTAGTTAGATCAAAAACAAGAATAGGTTTAAGACTCCCAAAATTCATACTAGAATTGTCTGCAAGGATCCATGACGCAGTGGATATAGTAACTATGTAAAATTCAGTTCTAAGTGACAGTTATCTGAAGGTTGAAGGTTCAATCCTCCGTGCGGTTGATATGAGGAATTGCGAATTACTGAAGACTTCTTCCCAGTCATGGCAGATGGAATGAGAGCATGCTACCCCCGTGGATTTAATAAAGGATTCCGTTCGAAATTCCGTCCAGATTCCAAAGTTCGACAAGGTACACCACCCGAAACGTTGTGATAAAAACACCCAAGATGAGAACAGATGAGCCCGAATATACGAAATTCTACAAGGAATAATTATATTTGCAAAAAACATTAAAGTAAATTACAATTTTTTTTTTTTTTTTAACATGGACCAACGCTAAACAATAAACTATTGATATTTTAAGACAAAAGCTATTTAGGTAAAAAAAATCCAACAAGATAACTTTATATATTAGATTAATACAATTAGGCACAGGGCCACAAAATTGTGAGAGTGAAGATCAGTTGGTTTTCTACTGACTATCATATTCATTGATATATTACCGACAATACCATTCAACACGTTCTATTATCCATCGCATTCATACATGTAATCACCACAATACCGCATTCATCCGAGATTGGGACTGCATTCGAGATGTTATCAGTTTGATTAGATTAACAAAAATGATAATGTGCATGTGCAAATAATACACCTTTGCTACAATTAGTTAATGAGCATGTGATCATCTTTTAAAGCTAAGACATTTGAATAATCAACTAAATTGCAACCAAATGTCATAATAGGTCAAGACACCACGTCGAAACAATCCATACATTTCCCGCCTACAGATACGCACAGCTTTGATCCCAGCTAGAATCTCTGTTGAAGAGTAATACTACCTGCTATATTAGCCATGCATGTGAAATTCACAAACGCACACCAAGCATCAGCATCCCACACATGAAAAGAACACAAACCATCATTCACTTGATCTAAAACCCGTTAACGCACAAACAAGCGAGCAATTTAGCATCACACCTAAACTGCTACTTCTGATTAACTCACTCAGACATCTCACTAAACTTTTCGCTTACATAAAGAGAGCACGGGAGACATTTCACTCCAATAGAAACTCTTAGGGATGCATTCAAATAGACTCAAACATCTTTCTCGCAATGAATGTTATATTTTAACTGCTGCATTATTGTGATTTATTTGTTATTTTGATCATTTGTATTTGGAAATACTATTTTATTTTGCTTGTCGTATAATTTACGAGGCCTACAACATCTATTTAAAATATTCCCAGTGTTATCTACCGAGGAGATATTTGGCTTTAATGTGACATAGTTTGGTTTGGTTTTGTTTTATGGCATATCAACTCTTTTCATGTTATTTAATGCCAAATCATTTTTGTAAAAGTTATGCTTCAAGTTCTTTATATCTTCAAATACTTATTTATGGTGTTTTGTTTGGTTGTTTTGTATGGGAAAATTGTTGGGGTTTTTTTTTTTTTGCTTTGCAGAACATGATTGAGTTTTGCAAAGGGAAAGGAAAAAAACAATAACATCAATGTTTGGTGCAGTTTAGGTAATGAAGCTAGTATTTTCAGACAGCCTGATTTAGTAGTATCAGTTAATGTTAGATAGAACTAGGTGTGCATGATTTGGTACTGTTGTGCTAAAGTAAATTGAGAAATTAAGCTTTTTCTTACTGGCATGACTTTCAAACTGGTCGGACATTGTCTGAACCATTGAGACTATGTAAGTGCTTTACATTTTCTTCATTCACACCCTTTAAGTTTGTCTTTCTAACAACTCGTGCATTTCTATATTGTCATGGAACATTCTAGTTCTTGTTTAGGATTCATTTTTCTTAGATCCTTTCTTAGTACTTTCATTTATTTACATGTCTTTAATGTTCGGTCGGTACCGAACAATACTTTACTAAATAAATTTAACTTTCAAAATTACATTTAAAAACAAAATCTTAATTAGTAGAAAGAAGTAGAAATATTATAAACCATTGTTTCATAAAAGTATATATATTTTTTAAACCATAACAATGAGTTTGTTAAAATAAATAAATGTTGTTTAATTTAAAAAAACACATTGTTATGGTTTTTCAACAAAAATAAAATCTTAATATTTTGCAAAAAAAAACTAGCTTATTTAAATAAAGAAATAACACTATCGGGGAATGGGTTAGGGTTGGCACAGCTAGTTTTATATAAGATGATGACTGACAAAATAGATTTAATTATTTAACTATTAATCACAAAAGTACGGAGGGAAAAACTGGTTCTCTTTTTTTATATAAAAAGAAGATTTAGCCAATGGAGAGTTTCAAAGATCACTTAAAAAATAAAATCTGGAGGATCTTATAAGCGTATGGTAGCTAAGAAAAAACGAGAAAAACACAGAGTGAATTTTCAACAGATCCTTCCTCCCCCCCCCCTTTTTTGGCAGGAAATTTTTTTTTTTTTAACTAAAAATGTCTCACCACCCAAGAACGCGGCAGCCTAGCAAAAATAGACGACCGTTAGGGAGTCTATTTTCGCTAGTCATTTATTTAAAGGAGAAACTTTCCGGACTGTGTGTGTGCTTCATTTATGATGATGGTTTATGTAAGACCTTGAGTCCAATAATAAAAGTTAAGCGTCAATAGTAGTGACGACTCTACATTCTTCAATCCTTCGTTTCTGATAAGAATAGAAGAAAATGATCGTCTGCTCAGGCAAAGAAATGTTGTTTTCGTTTTATGTTTCTTGATGCGTTGAGCATCTGCGTGTCTCGGTCTTCTGTGGACAATTCTCGTCTGATGAGGTAAATATTTTGATGATTATTTGTTGCCCACTCAGTTGATGCACTCAGCATCCGTGTGCCCAACCAAGACAACCCCGTGACTATCTACTCTTTTGGCAAGCAAGTGTTTTTTTTTTTATAGTCTAGCTTGTCGTATGATTGGCTTCAAATTGCCCTTATCCATTTCTGGCATGACCGTTTAATGATTGGTACAGAAATGCAAACCTACACCTACGGTGTTGTCCATTGATTATAAGAAAATGTTACTAACTCTGAATGAGATCTTGCCAATGATCGTGTAACAGATAGATGCGATGTCCGCATCTGAAAATGTTAATTCGACCAATTGAATCTTGTCTTTTGAATACTTTTACTTATTTTTTATTTTTTATTTTTTTAATTGTGCGACATAGCGGAAATGCTTGTGCAGTGTACAACACAACTGTCAAGAGAATGTGTGGAGAGATGATCGGGTAGATCAGAATAAAACAAATAAAAAAAGGGGGGAGGGGATAGTAGAGATGTTAACACACAGAAAGAGGTGGGGGGGTCCCTATTTGCTTCCCCACAAGGGCAAAGGTTTTGCATGTCACTGTCGCATTTCAGGGAGGTTTCATTTGACAAGACTACGAAGAAGAAGAAGAAGCTACCACAAACATTGATTGTATCAATATTTGTCGGATTTTCTTTTCAAAGTGGTTACATTTTCTATGGACACCGGCATGAAGGCGACATGACAACACTTAACACCCGAGTGGGTGGAGGTGTGTTGGGGAATGTTTGTTGATATTAACTGATGTTTAACTAACCTTGAAATGACCTCCAATTTCGCTGACAAAACCAAGTCAGGTCCATTGGCTGCAATGGCATCTCATCTACGAAGACTTATCCGATTCAGTAGGGAATGGTGGGGGGGGGGGCGTTATATGATCCATTTGTTCCCAATCAACTGCAAGTTGAATTCTTTAATTTCGCCAGGTTAGAACATTGAAGTTAGAAACAAGGTTGGTCGGCAGTAAAGGTAACGGTTAGTTCCGAGTTCAGTCGTGTTAATTATTTAAACCTCGTTTTAGTAATAAAAAGTGTATTGTTGTTGGATCCCTGCATTCTATGTTAATTTATCAAAAAATAAAAATGAGATTTTACTTTTTTAAGGCGATTGCATGCAAACATACTGGAAAACTTTGCAATGAAAAGAAATAAAACAAAAAATATATTTTAGAGTTTACAGTAGGTGATAAGTTTCACACATAAATTTAACATAAAATCATCACTCACTTTCGAACCAGACAACTTTTTAGGGAGATGTAATTAATTATTATTTTTTAATTTTTTTAATCTTGGCAATTTTCTTAATTTGTTGAGATCAATTTTGTGTGTGTTGGGGTTGGGCTATTTTTTTTACTGCTGAAAATATACATTAAAATATGTTTTAAATACAATAATTAGTTTTTGTGTTTTTCTTATGGACCAATATCATGAATGAATATTGGCCATGTCTCTACTCCTCTCTTCTCTAACCCCAACCCCTCTCTTCTCGTCGCTCTACCAGATTTACTGCCCATCTAATCATTAGTGGACTCCCCGCATGGAGGGATTGCCGTTCCCCAAACTTTTCTGTACTAGAACTACAAGTGATACCTTTCTTTTTTTTTTAAATTAAAAAAATAAAATAAATAAAAAGTCATGGCACAGAAAGGTGGGAGGAGCGAACCCGCTAATAGATAGATCGGCCTACGTATGCGATTTGGGGCTGGATGGGACCCAATAATAGCAGAGCAACGGAGTAGAGGTTAAGGCATGGCCAATATTCATTTACATACAAAAAAATGGCACAATTGAGTTTTGACAGTCTCTAAAAATTTAACAGTCCCAAACAATCTATTGTATAGTTACTTTTCAAATTCTAGTATAAAAATGTCACTGAAAAGTCATAAAAAAAACACGTGCTCTACCATAAACCTTAAGTCTGCGTGGCAATATGAAAAAATTTTTTTAAAAAGACAAAAGGTGTGTGCAACATGGGTGTAACAGGACCGTTAAAAATCAAATTATAATCTACAGGACTGTTAAAAGTAAATTTCACCCATCAGAAGTAAGTAATTATAAAATGTTTTCAGAAAAAAAAAAAAAAAAAAAAAAAGCATAAACCCACTAAACACATCCACCCAAAATTAATCGCGAAGAAATTAAGAAAATACCTTAGATTTAAAAAAAAAAAAAAAAAAAAAATCATATGGTTACATGTCCTTAAAAACGCTATTTTGTCCAGAAGTGGGTGATCATTTTACATTAAATTTATATGCAAAACTGATCTTCCACTCTATCGTAAAATAATTTTTCTGTTTTACTAATTTCTGCTGCCAAGTTTTTATTTTCCTTTTAGGTTGTTTACATGTAAGCGCCTAAAAAAATAGAATATCATTTTTATCTTTGGGTGAATTAGTATAGAGTGCAAGGTTACAATAATACTGATAATCGTGTACTTTTATGATGGAATCCACTATTCTTATAGTCATAAAATATCTCGTGTAATAAATAAGATTCAGTGCTTGTTGACATAAGACTCAAATTTCTGTCGCCACATACATTCTGTTAAATAACACTTTTCATGTAAATGGTGAATTGCTAACTCGTAACGACAGAAACGAGTTACTGCCCCTGATGAATTAAAAAAAAAAAATGGTGGCTCTCAATGAATCAACGAAAAAATTTGAATAGCTTAAATAATAATAAAAAAAAATTCTGGATTGTTTTCCATAAAATTTTGTTACTAGTTTTTAATCACCAAAACAAGTATGTATTTCCTAAAGTTAAAATTTTATTTAGCGTATTTACTGGGGAGTGTTATGGCAAGAAGCACCTAAGATTCTCATTCGACGTTCTTTCTGCAAACTCACTCCTGAAATATTTCTACCACTTTATGTCTCTCTCGTCAGACCACTACTGTTAGAGTATGGTATCCAGACCTCTGCTCCATATCTAAGTGTGATATCCAACATCTGGAGAGAGTTCAAAGACTGGCTGCTCGAATGGTGCAGGGTCTCTGAGTTATTAGTTGGTACGCCTAGATCTAACATCTGTAGCGTACAATGTGATGCTTTCGTGGACCAGAGAGAAACGAATTGTGTTTCTTACAATCCTAGCTATAGCTAGACTAGTGGTGCGGACCTCACATTTAGACATATGGAGTAGGGGTGGTCACTTTCTGATTACGGTCTGATTTCGCACTTTAAACATCAGCTTAAAGTCAAAATCAGATGTGATAGGAGGCGATTGCACTCTGAACTATTGAAAAGGAGGTGGATACACACCGCTAGCTTATGTGTGTTTGAATGAACCAAGTTTGAGTACGTGTTCCCTGCCTAGGCATGGTGCACGCCAACCTGAGATCTTATCAGACCCCATCCCAGTTAGCAAAGCCTCTTAGCTAGTGGTACAAGTGAGTTTTGCCCCCCTACTTTTTCTTTATTTTCGTTATTAGACATACTCCGAGATACCCACCCTCCATTTTTATTTTGTCCCCCCCCCCCCCCCCTCAAAAGAAAATGGAGGACACCACACAATCCATGCCCCTGAATCCCATCTAGCGTTTCTCTTTTATATCACTCAATAATCCCCTTTTTTCTCTCCACTTATAAACTGTCTTGCATATTTTTGGCTCTTGAAACAACCCGGGAAACAGTGAGCAGCTCATACCTAGATAGATTTGGAAAGGCCTTACTAACGTCCACACTTAGGATTTTATTTTTCAGCAATTTCTGTTGTTTTTTTAGC
The DNA here is from genome assembly GCA_963556195.1 of Sepiola atlantica. Lineage (NCBI taxonomy): Eukaryota > Metazoa > Mollusca > Cephalopoda > Sepiida > Sepiolidae > Sepiola > Sepiola atlantica. The sequence goes on along the minus strand of OY744521.1, from coordinate 8,520,779 downwards.
ACACCCAACTCCCGACCGATGCATTTGTACATATATTTTTTGTAAATAAAAGGGATAATGTTAAGTAGGTTTTACCCATAGAGTGAATGTGGTATTTTGGTGATTGAAACTAGTTTAGAGAATAGACCAAGAGTACGACAGCCGAAACCCCCACCCACCAACCCACCCAATGTTGGCCTTGTGTCAAATCTTTTAAAGGAAACTATAGTGTGAATTTTTTTGTAAAATTTTAAAGAGAACTAAAATCTGTAAATAGAACTGTTTGATATTAAAATAGCAACAAGCATTGAATTAAACAATAAAACGAATATTTAATCATATGTAAATCAGGTAATCATTATATGTAAATCAGGTAATCATTGTACTGCATCGATTGCATACACACGATCAGTTTAGTTTGTTAAATGGTCCAATTTTATCAATATACAAGAATACCCGTCCCAGGATAGATAAAATTAATCCCTCAGACAATGTCTCTAAACTTTATGTCTAGAATCCTTGTTCCAATTTTGAGCAAAATCCTTTACATAATTTTGATTCTAGAAAATGTCTAAAATTTAAGGCCTTAAGAAGAAATTAAAATTCAGGGAACCTTGCTTAATTGGTGTCCAATGACTATGGATGAAATTCAATGCAATAACTGAATTTTCAAATAGGAAGTTGTGCCCATATTATGCTAAAAAAACCTTTAAAATACTGAAATGTTGGTAATATTTATTGATATCTAATACCTATTGTCAAATTTTTAAAAAAAAGATGAGGTATCTGAATTTTCACAAATGTCTTCCACTCTCTTTGTATAAAACTAAATATAACCCACACTTAGACCCCTTACACTTAGTAGCTGTGTTCCCAAATTCATAATGATTAAGTAGTTTAGGAGTGAAACCTGTACATACAAACATAAACACACCTAATTTATATAGATAGATCTACAGATACAATGTCAATATTTTCTTTTTATAGCTTTTTCTGATGAAAAGTTGTTTTTTTTTCAATTCAGATAAATTCCTTTAATTGCTCTTGAACATTTTATGAACAAATATAAAAATTGAAAAATAATTATTATTGCTGCTTGACCATGAGAAGTCATTTTTCAAGATGGCTGTGATTTGGTTAAATGTATTATTATTGAATATATTTTTTAAAATTTTGGTAGGAACTTTGTTTCGAAATGGACTTATTTTGATTATTGGTTTTAAATTGTATGTACTAAAAAGTCCAGAAATAAAATTGTAATTTATTTAAAATTCCATTTTACTTAACTCCCTAGGAAAAAAAATATTCGACCATAAAGCAAACTTACCCATGTAAAATCATTATTAAAATTAATATTAACCGACCCTTTCAGTTTTTCTAATTTGTAGGTAAATTACTTTTACTTACAAACACGTCTGAAATTACTTTATAAAGAATGAAACAGCTCGGTTTAATTTGTGTGTGTGTGTGTGTGTGTGTGTGTGCATTCATTCTTATTTACTAGCCCCTCCCTACAAGGGCAAAAGGTTCCAGATATGCGTGTGCCATGCTCAGACAGGGAACACATACTTATACCTGACACCTGTTTGTACACACAAGCTTGCAACTTGTACCCATCTTTTGTTGAATCACATCTAATTTTAACCTTAAGCTGTTGTTTAAAGAATAAAATCAGATCCTGATGTGAAAAAGATTAAACCTCATGCAATCCCCTCAAATGCATTGTCCACGCGACTATTCTAGCTACAGCCAGGATTGCAAAAAACTCCATTAGTTTCTTCCTAGCCTACACCAGACTGACTTTGTCGATTACGTACACAAATTCTAGCAGTACTAACTGCTCGGGACCAATGTAAGCTGTCACCTACTTGCCATACTTCCAGAAAAGCCAAAGTTCTCTTGTTGGCTAGTAATGGTTCAAGGGAGATAACTTGGATCTGGTTCAATGGAGATCACACCCTGATAATTCTGATATTACACCCCTGTGCAAGAGCCTGACAACCAGTTGATGAATCTTACACCACTTTGTGTGCAATATATAAAAATAATATTGAATCTATGTGGTGAGAACGTTTGTTGGCCTGGAAGTGGGTGATCATTCTAAGTTTAATTTAAATAACTGCACGTCCACAACAACCTTAAAATTAAACAAAAAAACAAACAAATTTCTATCTGAAATGGTTGTGGCTAGTATCTTGGCCTTTTGGCCAAAATCAAAGTGTAGTATCTGTTCCGATGGATACTACACCCCATAGACTGGTATCGTCTTGGCCTTCGGGTCTTGATTCCACCGGTCTGTGGGTTTGTCCTGTGCAGTTCTAGGAGGTCCACCCTCCCAGGCTTTGCCTCCCCTCTTTGGGGTGGAGTAAATTTATCGCTTACTGCCTAAGGCGCCCCTACCGGGAAATGTCAACGGGGCTACCCAGGCAATTTTTAATGGCCAGAGTGCTCACCTTCTCGGGTGCTGGCTTTTCAAGTCCCACTTTCCGACCCGACCTTGGGTCACATCTTACCTTGTGGGAGTAAGATAAAACTGGCCTTGTGCCTAACCTCCTGGGGAGGTAAATAAATAGTATAGCCAATATTTACTAAATCTTTTTTTGATTAACTATATTAAAGTAGATAAGTACAATTTTCGACAGATCTAACATCGTCATTTTCGCTAGCTTCCCTCGCTCTTCTGTCGGGCGATTGGAAAAGCTAATAATGCTTTCTCAATTCACGCACACACACAGTCATAAACATACACACTCTGACACTAACGCACACAGATATACAACGCATTCACCCTGTCGACTGCTCACCGAAAACAAATGTATAAACTCATTCATTTTAATACTCCTAACATTTCTCACTGAACTTTCTACAATGAAAACAAATAAACAAAACTGTTATTAATAGCTTTCAAACAAATGTAATTGAGTGAGAAAGTTTTGATTACGATTTTTCATACTTGTTGATAATTCACAGCCCTTAAATATCGGCTCAGAATTCCTCGATATCTCAGCTAATTACCCCCCTCTCCTTGTTCTGCGAGGACTCAAAACATGAACAAACATGTTTTCCTATCTATGTAAACATATATAAAATATCTCTTTTGTTAACTTTTGTTTTCGAACTAATTATTTTGTTTTTGTTTAATAAACAAAAACAATGTTTATCATATAACATTTCTCTCGATCTCTCACATTTGAACATTACCTAAAACTGTTTTCTCAACTTTTTTACTAACCAAATTTTTTTTATTCGGTGTACATTCATGTTGTTAGAGAATTCCGTGCTTTTTTTTTTTTAATTAAAAAAAAAATAGTTTACATTTTAGGAGGGGGGATCAGTTTCCTATATAAATTTAACGTAAACTGATCACCCACTTTTTGACCATATTGCATGTTGTTGATTCACCCATTTTTTTTTTTCACCTTTTTTACGGACTAATTTTTAAAAAGATTTGGCACTTCTGCATTCTTTATGAAGCCGCAGCCGATTAAGAAATCGAAATTGAAGAGTTCCGTTTTTTTTTCTCCAAGTCCCATTCATTCAGAATTCACCGGAAGTTGAATTTACCGGGAGTTGAAGTAGAATTTAGTTTTTAGAAAATGGAGTTAAATGAGTTGAATCTTCGCGACATTGGTAATTTAATGAACCAGACGCAAAAAACAATCGATTTTTTACAGGCACATCGCCTGATTTCTTGCAGTCGGACATGCCCGTCATGTCAAAGACAGATGCAGATGGCAAGGCACAATGGAAGTGATGGATTTATTTGGAAATGCGCACGGAAAGAAAAAAATCTCACCAAACAAAACTTTTCAACTACAATATATTTTAAAAAAATAAAAGCAAAATCAATGTTGACCAAAAAATTCATTCCCCCCCCCCCAATCAAAACTTTACATTTTTATTTATAAAATTTTTAATTCATATAATAAAAAAAAGAAATTGTTAATTGTTTCTTGTTACCCAAAAACAAATCAGTCTTGCATTTTTTTTTTAGGTTGTAAATAAGTCACTTCCGGTTGAATTACTTCCCTTTATTTTCAGTAGAAGGACAGAAAATCTGCGGCTTCATAAAGAATGCAGAAGTCATGTCACTAGAGAATTCCGTGTTTTTTGTTTTTTTTTATTTAAAAAAAATATTTTAAGATTTTAGAAGGGGGATCAGTTGCCTATATAAATTTAACGTAAACTAATCACCCATTTTTTTTTTTTTCACCTTTTTTACCGATTAAATTTTCTTTTTTCTATCATGCCGCTAGAGAATTCCGGGTTGTTTGGAAAATTCTGGAAAAACTTGTGATGATCATAAAGTAGGGGATCAGTTTACGTTAAATTTATATAGGAAACTGATCCCCCTGCTAAAATCTAAAATGTTTGGGGGAAAAAAAAAAAAATTCTAAAATAAAACGGAATTCTCTAGCGACATGACCGGTAATTGTACACATATTTTTTTTTTTAATTTGTGATAATCAAAAAGTGGGGGATCAGTTTACATTAAATTTATTTAATAATTTGAGAAAAACGGATGGTGGAGTATTACGAACAAGCGCCACTTTTTTTCTTTTTTTTTTTTTACTGTAACAATGTAAAAAAAGAAATTTTTTTTTAATTATATCGTACACGTAAAATGCCTCAAAGAAAACTCACTTGGAAAATATAATTGACATTTTTATAAATAAGTCGAAAAAGCGAATGGAAGAACGATGATTTAAATCCATAATTTTCTAGCTAAAGGGCAAGTTTATGAACTTGGTTCATCAGTCTTCCATAGCTAGCCTCGTTTTCGCCGTTTTAAAAAAAAAAGTTATAGAGTTTCATCGTACGAAAAACGCTCGAAAAAAATGTAATCGTTATGTGTACGGCGAAATGTTATTAAAAAAAATTGGCGAACCTTTACCTTAGGGTTTTAACCCTAAAGTAAAGGTTCGCCAATTTTAAAAATTTATATTTTTGGAAAATTATTCAGCCGAGGACTTTTGGAACTATAGTGAATCATATTCCATAAAAAAAATTTTTTTAATTTTAAATTATTTTAGAGGGGGGATCACTTTCCTATATAAATCTAACGTAAATTGACCACCCACTTCTTGGCCAAGTTCAGGGGGAAAAAAAGCTGATGGCACTGTCTTAAATTTATATTTGGGGAAAAAATTTTCAGAAGAGGACTTTTGGAACTATAGTGAATCATATATATAAAAAAAAAATTTTTTTTTCAAAAATGTTCAATTTGTTTTACAAAAATATAAAATTTTGAAAGTACTATGAGTTTTTAACTCTAAAGTAAAGGTTCGCCAAAAATTGAATTAATAAATTTTTTTAAAAGAACTAAAACAGGGTGGGTGGCACTTTTACCGCCGCCCAGCCCCCGGCGCCAGCATTTTGGCTCACGTGACTCAATCGTAGTCATGTATGAACAGAATATTCTTCGTTATTAACACTTAGCATATATCCCCCCCCCCCCCAATACATTATTTTTGTTTATTAATTATTTACCTTACGAAATAGAATGAAGATTGATGGATTTTTGCCCACCGCGGTGGGCAAAAATCCATCAATCTTCATTCGTAAGGTAAATAATTAATGTACAAAAATAATGTATTGGGGGGGGGGGGATATATGATAAGTGTTAATAACGAAGAATATTCTGTTCATAAGTGACTACGATTGAGTCACGTGAGCCAAAATGCTGGCGCTGGGCGGCGTTGGGCGGCCTGGGCTGGGGGTAAAAGTCCTGCCGAAACAGGGTTTAAAGTAATACCACTTCACGCTAAATAATTAACATGACTGAAATAGAAATTCACAAAAAAAAGAACGTTTCCAGTTAGAATGTGGAGAGTAGCAGTAGTAGTCGTAGTGACGTTGTGCGTGCAGCTCTAATTTTTTTTATTTATCTTTAAAATAATACTTTTTTTTTATAAAAAAAATAATATAATTTTGTATTTTTACGACAGTTTGACTTGACTTTCTCATGTAATTTTAAAAACAAAGGCATCGTATTCCTTAGTCACGTGTGTTTGTTTTTCGTTAAAAACAAACGCTAAACTTAGATTTCGATTAATTTGACTTATTTGTGAGATTTTAAAAACTAAACCAATAATTTTGAAATTCGAAATGAAATAACTTTTTATAAGTTAGCTTTGGTTTATTTAAAAAGTGTTCGAATCAATATGAAGAGTAGTAGAAAGGTGAAGGTCACCACGTTGGGTTTAAAAAATGACAAGTTTCTGTTTTTAATAATAATACTGTTTATTTGTTTATTTAAATTGGTGAATGATACATATTGTAATACCTATACAATTGTATCAATATAAGGTGTTGTAAGATTTCTGTAATGTATAATTACTACTAATAATAAAATGTAAAAGTGAGAGCGCACCGGTTCACTATCGTATGTGGAATATGAATGAGCGAATTGGTGTAAAAATTTAACAAAACTCTGGTTTCCGGTCAGGAACTGCGGATAAATCTTTCGCCTTTTACTAAAGATTTCCGTGGCCGGGAGCAAATCAATGAGTCTATAGACTTATTTTTGAAACCCTACTTAAATGTAGGGTAATTTACAATTTAAAAACAGACACTTTAAAAAAAATATTTCTAAACAATTGAAACATTCACTTAATTGTTTTTATTTCTGATTTTTATCCCACTCCCTATAAAATGTTACCTGTATAATTTTCACGTGTTTTTACTTATTGTAAGATTTATTATTTATGCATTTGTTATCGTCAGCAGACTATTTTTGCTAGGCCAGAGTCCTCCTCCTTTAGGGGCGCTAGCTTGATTCTACCCCCACCTCCTTCCGACCTTGTGTCACACATTGCTGCTGTGGGAAGCAATTCAATACCGTTATGGTCACTTAGCCGAAGGAGGTGACGATGGTTTAGTGGATGCTGACCTAGGCGTGCCAAGGTTGAGTCGGTTCCATAGAATCACTTTCACTTAGAGATTCTGGCAACCATTACGTGGTCCGTCCTGCAAGAATGCCAACAACAGAATCAAGTTGGTCGACAAAATTGTACCGAATTGATTCATACGATTTTACTTTTTTTACTTAGCCAAACAAGCGTAGTTTTCAAACATGGTCGCGAATTTTGGGGGACTGGGTCGCGAATTTCAGGCTTTAAAGATGATAATAAAAAAGCTTACCCTCATCCGATTGGCAACCATTCTCGGACTTAGGCTTACGGTTCCACTAACACGCTTTTTATTTATTGATTTTTTTTTTTTACTATCTTGTTGGAAACCACGCTTGTTTGGCTGAAACAGGTTATTAATAATTAATTAGTCAAAGAATTAAAGCAAATAGAGTCTAACTATACGATTCGACGCTTTAACAAATTAAATTCTTATACTATTATTATCGGGTGGGGGGGGTGCTTGTTTAATATTTTTATTATTTTTTTCTTTTTTCATTCGAAGGAGGATGATCGGCTTCATCCTCATATGGATTCTGAAGTTTCACTGGGTGAGTCAGGATCCGTCAGTAGACTGTGTATATCGGAGCATCTATTTGGTGGACTTGACCCCAAATAAACTAACCAGTCGCTCTCTTCTGTGTCACTTTAATCGCTCAATGACAGTTATAAACTAAACATGGCTACACGTCTTTAGCATGATGAAGCATCCCATCAATCTGTATCGAACGTGGATTGACAATTTCCATTAAGAGCCTGGTCCTGAACTTAGTTGTGCACTTGCTGTGCAGGGTTTTAACCCAGATGCCGTCACCATCGCTGTACCTTCCTCCATTCTTTTGTGGTTAGGGAAGAGCCTTCAGTGCCTCTTATCCGGACGTGATATCTATGCAACGCATTAACCTAAACCTGTCCCGTGGAAGGTAGGAGGTTATTTTTGGACGTGACGCTGGACCAGTTGACCATCTCCAATACAAAACAATTTTTTCTGGCAGCAATGTTCTTAATACTTCTGCATTCTACAATTTCATTTCTGGCTGGTGCAGGTGCACACCGCAACCTCAAATGTGCGCCCCAGTTAATCACAAACTCCTTAAAGCACCCGCAAGTAAAGGCAGTGTTGTTGTCGGTTAATATTTATGTTGGCCAACCTCGTTCAAATAAAATCATCTCTAACTGATGAATGACACTAATGGTGGCTTGCCGATGTAATGGCCGCCACATTGCAAACCTGGAGGGACCACAATCGACGAGGGTTAGAAAATGTCTACCATTCTAATGGGTTATGTTCGTTGCCAATCTGCTTCAGTTTTTCTCCAGTGAGTTTTCCCTTTCTCCAATGAACTGGCGCATGATCGATTGACTGGCACGCTTGGACAATTTCATTACACACCAGAACGTAAACAGATCTAACAAAGTATAATGTCCATTTAACGGGTCCGTTCTGTTGGTGGATGTTAGCTATCTGGTTCTCATTCGGTCACTTCCCTATCATGACACAACTCTCCGGTATTAGCTCCCCTTCTCACTTGCATAGATCCAGCCACTTTCAGAATACTTTAGTGAGGCAATCTGCATGGTTTGGGCAGGATTTCTCTAGTGGTACACCAATGGTCACTTCATATTCTTCTGCCAATTCCCTAAGTGTTCCCACACATCGTCTTACTAGCATCTTGCCTGTCACTTTTTTGTTTTTACATGCCTTTCCAGTCGAAGTGTCAGATATCCACCAATGCACATATACTTAATCGGTGACCAAATGCGATATTGCTGCCTGTCATTGAAGGGCCAAATTGGCACTTTTTAGTGCTGCAATCAGTTCGGCCAGATTGATGTGCCAGTCATCGTTGGTCGAATATAACCAACAAGCATCTTTGATGATGCTTCCATTTGCTTCTAATGCCAGTTCCGTGGCCACAGAACTTGCATATACCCAGACTTTCATCTCGTTGCCATCCATACACCAGTATCCCCTAACAGGGTCCACCTTGCATTGTCAGGTCATCGTTTCCGCGAGTATTTGACAACGTGAAGCATCTCTAATCTCAATATCCCATCTCTTTATCACCATGTTTGCTTGCCACTTAATATACACAGTTGCCACTCTGAGCCAGCCGCACATAGGGAAATAATCTACAAGTTTCCCACAAAAGGGAAAATGTACGTCGACAGATCATTACATTGAGAACTTCCGGGACCTTACCTCTCCATTTCCATCGGAGTGTGCCATTATACACACACACCCTAAATCTGCAGGCCTAGAAACTTAGTTCCAACTTTCAACCTACACAGCCTGGATTAGCTAGAAAAGTGAATGACAATAAGAAGACCAGCTGATCCATTGAGCTCCACAGACCAATGACACCATGACAGTTATTTAACTTTCAATGTAGCCAAATAACAATGGAGAAAATAAGCTGAGAGAAAATCGAACATTTCCGGTTGAAAATAGATATATTTAGAAGACACTGGCTGTTCAGTAGATGGACGAGAGAGATCGGCAGTGGATGGTATCAGCGGACCGGTTAGCGATAGAGCTTAGGTAAGATGGGTCGTACGACGGAGTTAGTTTTAGCTGAGATCTTGACTTTAAAAGATGAGATTTAGGTCAAAGGTATACACTAGTGACAGGGTTCCAATGGCACACACATGTTCAACAAGTCTTGTATACAATGCCTGTGTTTTTTTGTTTTTATAATGTAAATTGTGAACTGAAGAAGTGAAACCACTGAACATGCATTTGGGGTAGGCAATCGTTTGAGATGTTGGCATAGTTATACATGGTTTTTTTTTTTTTACAGACTAGGCCATAATCTAAAAGATGCTATCATACGCATGCTGCAAAAACCAGGCTTTCATTGATGAAAATGTTGTCAACGTGCCGATGTGGGGTTCCTGATCTTCAGATGTTATTGCGTCGACGACAGATTTTATGATGAGTAACGCCACATTTAGGCCAAAATTCGGTCATTTAAGGAAAAATCACTTACTCTTGAAGATGACCGTTTGAAATGGCTAAAACACTTTGTCCGCTTCGATTTGTAGATAAGCATTTTTCAGATTTAAGTGTAACACATCGATTCCTTTTCTCCGTCTGTTTATATGTGCACCCTTCCTCATCGCCCCCACAAATCCGTTCAATTCTCGGTAGTCTAGCACCTTTTGATTGTGGTCTTGTATGATCGCTATAAAGAGAATTAGACCCTTGGGTGGGCCAATTTCCTCTTCGGGGTATGGCAACAACCACCCGTTTTTTGTATGCATTCTTGACATGGTCGGATACAGTGTACTCCTGTACTCTGTTCGTCAGCTCGCTGAGGGAATGACCACTAGTCCATTTCCATGACGCATTTTGACATGGGGAGGGGCTTTGTTAACTATTCTGTACTTTGACTTAACAATTTAATAAACAGAAGATACCATAAAAATTGAATTTAACTTAAAAATTATATCTTAAAAAATAGCACTGTCCTGGTCCGGGTCCATAAACTAAAGAAAGACCTTTTTCTATCCTGGGTCGGTGAAGGAGAAATCCTTCTAGACTGATAATTGTAATTTTTGTCACAATCCCAAGTACTCCGTTTTGTGGGGAGGTGTATTTTCCCCAATTAAAAAACGACCTTATGTCTAATTCTGCCTTCGTTAAGTTTGACAAAAGGTTGGTTTTTAAGTGGGGGAAAATCCATCTCCTGGCAAAAAGGAGCACTTCGGATTGGGTCCAAAAGAAAAATTGCTGCACTCTAGAAGCATTTTTATCCTTCACTGATCGAGGAAAGAAAAAGATACTTCTGCAGTTTACAGACATGTACCGTTTTTGTTTTTTTTAGATAAGATTTCCAAGTTAAAATCTTTTTATGGTACCTTATGTTTATTAAATTGTATGGTGAATGTACAGAATAGTTAACATATTTAATTGGGGAAATCCATCTCATGGCAAAAAGGAGCACTTCGGATTGGGCCTAAAAGAAAAATTGGCACAGTCTAGAAGGATTTCTCCTTCACTGATCGAGAAGAGAAAAGAATACTTCTACAGTTTATGGACCCGAACTGTGTTTCCCCCTACCCAATCCTTCCCCATGTTAAGGATTGGTATGTAAAGAGTAACTTTATTATTTCAGCACGGTCCGTAAACTGCAGAAGTACCGAGAAAAGATTGAGGCAATAAGCATTGCAGATTAGAATTAATAAAAGTTATGTAGAAATAGAAAGGAAAGAATGTCAGTATTTTATGTGCAATTTATAACATATTGTATGAAAATGTTTTTTCTCGGCCTTTTGGCCGGGATCAAAGTGTAGTATCTGTTCCGATCGATACTACACACCATAAACTGGTATTGTCTTGGCCTTCGGGGCTTGATTTACGCCGGTCTATGGGTCTGCCCTGTGCAGTTCTAGGAGGTCCACCCTCCCAGGCTTTGTCTTCTCACCCTTTGAGAAGGGGTTAGTTTATTGCTAATCGCCTGAGGCACCCCTACCGGGGAATGCCGACGGAGCTGCCCAGGCAATTTTTAATGGCCAGAGTGCTCAACTTTTCGAGCGCTGGTTTATCAAATCCCACTTTCCCGACCTTGTGTCACATCTTACCGCTGTGGGAGGTAGATAACATGTATGAAAATGTTGTGTTCAGAAAAGAAAAAGCCGTAAGAATGTGATGTACGTTTTAATATTTAGTAATGAAAATAAACCTAATTATTAGTTGCTTTGTGATATTAAACTTGTTTGAAATGAACGTAGCTTGACTGTATTGCGCCCGGAATCATGTCGCTGAATAATTTTTTTTTTTTTAACATAATTCACCCCAAACAAGGCAGGCCGCCACTCTAAACGTAACGGCCTTCTGAAAGTTAGTGTAGGTTTAGTGGGTCATTGTAAGTTTGGAGCTGTGTAACAAGATGTTTGTTTACATAAGTTTTAAACCTCTGCATGTCAGTACAGTCGGGGAGCAGGGAAGGAGTTTCAGAGTCGAGCAGAAGCTTTTGGAGTAGAAGGCTCACGGGCATCTGGAGACCTCCACAGTGAATGGATGGGATTTAGCTGATTGTCGAGTTGGTCTAGTGTATTTACGTTGTGGGGGTACCAGAGCAGCCAGTTCATCGGAGCACAATCCATTGAAGTACTTGTAAAACAGGCACAAGGATGCAACATTGCGGTGATGGGACAGGGGATGGAGCTTGGTGGATAGTGAGGGACTTATGAAGTTGGTGACTCTTTTTTAGACATTGTCTAAGAGGGAGAGACTAGTAGATGATGCACCAGTCCAAATGTGGCAACAATACTCCATGCATGGACGGATGGTGGCTTTGTAGAGATACAGGATAATGTCAGGTGTAAGGAGTTTACTGGCACGGTAGAGGGAGCCCACCTTCTTTGTAGGAGCCTTGGCAATGTCTTCAATGTATTTGTTCCAATAAACGTAAGCTTGATATGGATGGACAGAAGTGAAATATTTTACTGATGGAGAAGAATTGATCGATTTGGTTAAAGAATTTAATAAATAATTTTGTCGTATGCAGACGTTATTTATGTAGCGTAAAGAATGTACTGAAAAGTCATGAAGAGTGAACACTAATGGTAAGATGCGAATTCTAGCAGGTAATATATTCAAGAAAATTAACCTAGAGGCTCCCATATCAGAAATGATGTTGAGGTGTTCATTGTAGCTGACAACGTCATAATGAAAGTCATGAAGAGTGAACACTAACAGTAATTCCCTTAAATTTATTCACATTCTGGAATTTCAGAATCTATAAATAAACGCCTCAACTTTTCACCAAACTCGATTCAAAATGTCATCCTCCATCCATGTTCGACGCAATTTTACTTCCAATTCTTCTATTTTTTAAAACTATAATTTATTATCATTATTTACCATTTCGTCCATACAACCTTCAGTACTCACAATCATGACATTTTATAGGCTTCAACATCATTTTCGAACACATAACAGCCAGCGCAGCCTTCGATTCAATTGTTTACAAAACTTGTATGGTAGCCCGTAAAGTCACTTTCATTATGACGTTGTCAGCTACAATGAACACCTCAACATCATTTCTGATATGGGAGCCTCTAGGTTCATTTTCTTGCTAATCTATTCAAGAAAATGAACTTAGAGGCTCCCATATCAGAAATGATGTTGAGGTGTTCATTGTAGCTGACAACGTCATAATGAAAGTGACTTTAAGTTTTGTAAACAATTGAATCGAATTGATGAGAAGCTGTCAAGAACACAAATAATAAATTGAAGGGAGAAACACAGACAGACTTTTCTTTTCTTTTGCGTCTATTTTGACTAAGGGAAGATCTTCCCGAAACATAAAATAATTCTTAATCATCATCCGGACAACACACACAGCCGACACCACACTTGCTGTTATTTAAGATTGTAAAGAAAAATAAATAGTAAGTTCTCCACCCTTGAGGCTCGCATTCACAAATATCCGGGGACTTAGAACCAACTTAACCACGTAGAAACGTTTCTCCTGACAAACTCCAAGGATATCCTAGCACTAAGTGAAACGAACCTTCAATCCTCAATCTCCTCTACCACTTTGACATGACTGATTACCTTCCACTCTACCATAAGGTCTCTGACAAACATATGCATGGGCTAGGAGTTTATTTTCGGAATACCCTCCTCTTGACTAGAGAACATAGGTTAGAATCAGATGACCAAGCCTACATGTGCTTTAGATTGACCTTACATCACAGTTAGTTACTTATATTTCTTATATCGTTCTCCTTCGACCTAGGACTGTACACTGCTTGACTCTGTCTCTGACAGCTTAGATAGAGCACTCTCACTCGACTCGAATGCCCAAATACATGTATTTGAGAATTTTAATGCACACCACAGTGACTGATTGGGATTCTCCAGCGTTACTGATGCAGCTGGGAAATCTATTTTTAATTTCTCCTCAGCTCACGACCTCTTACAGGCTGTCACTTTTCCGACTCGCCTTCCTGATTGCGCGGTCCAGCAAGATTCACTTCTTGACCTGTTCTTGACCTCAGTACCTGAGGCTTGTGTGACGAATGCCCATAGCTCGCTCGAAAACTCTGATAACGTTGTAGTAATGATACTTATCACCTTAAAAACTCGTCCAAAAGCTGAAGTGCCGTTGCTTAAAACGACAAGAAACTATGAACAGGCTGATTTTGAATCCCTCAGAGATCACATTAGCGACGCCTCCTTGTTGATCAGTGTGCAAATGAGCTAACCGAATGTGTCAAAGCAGGCATTGATGCTTATGTCCCCACGTGAAAATTCTTCAGCAAACCCCACTCTCCTCAATGGTTCATCTCAGAATGTGCAACTGCTATTGCTGAGAGGCAGAAGGCATACCAAAAATTTGGACGCCATAAGTCAACTGCGAACAAACAAAAATTTGTAGAGGCAAGAAATGATTGCAAAGTAGTGATAGATGAAGCAAAGAGAAGGTATACAGAGATAACCAAAAAACGCATTCAGTCACAGAAACTAGGTACTCATGATTTCTGGAAAATCTACAATGGTGTGATGAACAATGGATAATCGACAATTCCCCCGCTATTATATCACAACGATGTTGTTTGCACGGCAACTGATAAGGCTGAACTACTTGCCCAGCATTTCGCCTTAAACTCCACTCTGGACTCAGCAAACAATCCCCTCCCTAAATTCCTATTGCGGAGTGAAGCCACACTTGAGAACCTGGTCATCACTCCATCTCAAGTCAGAGACATCATAAAAAAACCTTGACACCTCCAAAACCTGTGGGCCTGATCTTATACCAGTAATAGTAATAAAGAAATGCTCTGCTGAGCTGGACCCTGTCCTCTACAATATATACAACAAATGCCTTACTGAATCTTGTTTCCCTGATAGTTGGAAAATTGCCTCTGTGGTATCAGTCTTCAAGAATTCTGGAGATAGAACTGATCCTCTAAACTACCGCCCAATCAGTCTACTTCCGATGTTTGCTGAAATGTTTGAATCATTAATCAATCTAGCGATAGTCAGGCATCTAGTTAATGCTAAACTTCTTTCTGATCATCAATACGGTTTAGACAAGCACGATCTACTGCAGATATCCTAATGGTCATCTCTGAACGCATATACCATACACTGGACAAGGCAGGTGAAGCTAGGGCGGTAGCGCTCGATATATATCCAAGGCCTTTGACAAGGTCTGGCATGGAGGGCTTCTCCTAAAACTGCACCCATATGGTATTACTGGACAAATATTTAATATAATTGAATCCTTCCTAACAAACGAAAGATCCAGGTTGTTCTCGATGGCCGTTCTTCTAAGCAACATGGCATGAATGCTGGTGGATCTATTCTTGGACCTCTACTGTTCCTGATTTTCATAAATTACCTCCAGTCTGTAGTGGAATGGGGTCAAAAATAGATGGTAACTTTTAATGCCGCAAAGACAAAGCTACTTTCCTTCAATAACTACAAGAAACCTCTTCAACCACCGATTGTCATGGCAAATAGCACACTGCCTGAGAGTTCATCATTCAAACTCCTCGGCCTAACCTTCACAGGTAACATGAATTGGAATAAATACATTGAAAACATTGCCAGGGCTGCTGCAAAGAAGGTAGCCTCCCTCTACCATGCCAGTAAACTTCTCACACCTGACATTATCCTATATCTCTACAAAGCCACCATCCGCCTATGCATGAAGTATTGTTGCCACATCTGGGCTGGTACATCATCCACTAGTCTCTCCCTCTTAGACAAGGTCCAAAAAAGAGTCCCCAACTTGATAGGTCCTTCACTATCCACCAAGCTCCAGCCCCTGTTCCATCGCCGCAATGTTGCTTCCTTGTGCCTGTTTTACAAGTATTTCAATGGATTGTGCTCTGATGAGCTTGCTACTCTGGTACTCCCACGACGTAAATTCACTAGACCAACCCGACAATCTGCCAAATCACATCCATACACTGTGGAGGTCCCCAGATGCCGTAGAGCTTTCTACTCCAAAAGCTTCTTTCCTCGTGCTGCTGGACTCTGGAACTCCCTCCCTGCTTTCCTGACGGTACTGACATTCAGAAATTTAAAACTAATGTAAACAGACATCTCACTGCGCAGCTCCCAATTTAGGTTGCCCCCCCCCCCCAAAAAAAACCTTCACCCCTTTTTTCTCAGTAGCCCCTTACGTCTACAGTGGCGGTCTGCTTTGTTTGGGGTGAACTATGTTTTTAAAAAAAAAAGTCCTTCCCTTCAATTTATTATTTTAGTTCTTTCCAGCTTCTCATCAATCCGACACTCTG
Source organism: Sepiola atlantica (assembly GCA_963556195.1). Taxonomy (NCBI): domain Eukaryota; kingdom Metazoa; phylum Mollusca; class Cephalopoda; order Sepiida; family Sepiolidae; genus Sepiola; species Sepiola atlantica. Next base: position 8,504,628 of record OY744521.1, on the reverse strand, counting down.
TATTGCCCTCAGCCTTCTTAATATATTTACTACTATATCAATATTAATTTTTACATAAATAAAATAAAATTATTTTTTTATTATATATTCAATTTTCAAAACACTTCCAGATTGTTAACTCTTATATTTCTGATGATGGCAAAAATTTACCTAATTTACGAGGTCTAAAATAAACTTTATCGAGTTAGATGCTTTTATTTATTTTTAATTATCTTCCCAGAAGTACAAAATGTGACAAAGCCGATTTTAATGTTGAGAATCCTGTTATTATTCATAGGTTTTAATTTTCGGAACACAGTAAAAAGGATAGTTGATGGGGGGGGGGGGGTAAATTCCTATTTCAATCACATAAATTATTTAGAGTGAAGTGGGTTTCAGCATTTACTCTCAAACTCTTTTTCTTCCATAACCTGATTTAAATGAAAGCAACTTTACTTTCATTTAAATCAGGTTATGGTAGAAAAAAAGTTAACAATGCTAAGTTATAGTAAGTTTCATTAAACATGTCAAATGCCGAAAAACTCGTCGAGAAAGAGGTTAGCTAAGGAAGAACGATAATTCAAATTCATAATTTTCTAGCTAAAGGACAAGGTTATGAACTTGAGTTATCGTTCTTAGCTAGCCTCTTTCTCGACTTGTTTATAAAGATGGCGACTATACTTTTCAGGACGAATAGTTTTCATTTCAGGATTTTAAGTGTACGATAAAACTCACTCTATAACTTTGTTTTTAATGTGTGTGTGTGTGTTTTTTTTAAATTTTTTTTTTTTACTAAAATGGGGTTGATTTCGCTTTAAATAATTTTACGTGACTGAAATAGGAATTTAACAATAAAATTTCCAGTTACACTGCAGTAAGTAGTAGTTACACAATACGTGGGTTTTTTTTTTGTTTCATTGTTTCGTAATATAAATAAATAAATAAATAATAATACTACGCCGTATTCCGTATTCAAGAATGACTGTTTATGTAATAAATGAGATATTAAAAGAAAAGGCAAATAAAACGTATCCTTAAAGTCAAGTAGATTTCGATTAATTTGACTTATTTGTGAGATTTTAATATTATAATTTTGAAATTCGCAATGAAATAACTTTTTATAAGTTAGCTTTGGTTTATTTAAAAATGCTCGAATTGTCGCTTCCGGAATGTGTCAATGTGAAGGTCGTGAAGGTCACCACGTTGGGTTAAAAAAATGACAAGTTTCTGTTTTTAATAATAATACTGTTTATTTGTTTATTTAAATTGGTGAATGATACATATTGCAATACCTATATAATTGTATCCGTATAAGGTGTTGTAAGATTTCTCTAATGTATAATTACTACTAATAATAAAATGTAAAAGTGAGAGCGCACCGGTTCATTATCGTATCTGGAATATGAATGAGCGAATTGCTGTAAAAATTTAACAAAACTCTGGTTTCCGGTCAGGAACTGCGGATAAATCTTTCGCCTTTTACTAAAGATTTCCGTGGCCGGGAGCAAATCAATGAGTCTATAGACTTATTTTTGAAACCCTACTTAACTGTAGGGTAATTTACAATTTAAAAACACACACTTTAAAATATTTCTAAACAATGAAATCATTCATGTTGTTATATATTGTTTATTTTCTTTCTCTTTTGTTTTTATCCACTCTCCATTTTCTATAAAATTCTATGTAATTGTTTACAAGAAAAAAAAGAGGCAAATAACTGTTACCAAACGCAAGAAAATTTACTTACCTGTATAATTTTCATGTGTGTTATTGTAAGATTTATTATCTATGCATTTGTTATCGTCACTTCGCGTAGTTTCCAACATGGCCGCTAATTTTGGGAAACTTTGAAAATGAGCCTAACGTTCTTCTCACCCCACCACCTTCATTAATTTTTCTTTCTCCCTGCTTTTCTTTATCTACTCTCCATCATTTTTTTCAATCAAAATTCTATATATACTGATATATTTTTTTGTAAACAAAATTCAATTAAAATTCTTAAGGTATATGTGATGAACAAATGTTTAAACAATGTTTAAGATAGTTAAGATCTGTCTAGACAGAGGATGACCACTTTGTGCATAATTTGTGAATAGAATTTAATTTGCGAATGAATTTTTCTATATGCTCAATACTCTAGACAGAGCAGGTGGGTGTCATGATAACATCATATTTAGTAATGGATATATACTGAATCGGAAAATGCTCAATATGTTAGATAAAGCAGATGGGTATAAGAATACATTATTACACTTGGTCAGTGGTATATGCTGAATCGGAAGTGCTCAATATCCTTTATAGAGCCGGTGTGAATAATAATTAGTGTTACACTTAGTAATTGGTATCTGCTGAATCGATTGGTGCTCAATACCTCAGAGCAGGTGTGTGCAATAATACAGTAGTACATTTCCTATGTGTTATATGCTTGATGGAGAAAGGGAAGACAAGAAACTCAGCACGGCCGGGGAATACACTAGATTAAATATAGGTTTCATTATATTATTAAGGGGAAGGGAAAAAAACTTGCTGTTGCCGTGGAATACAATAAAACAAATATAGATTTCATTATATTTTTTACGATGGGAGAGGGGGGGGGGAGAAACTCGGTGTTGCCCGGGAGCAATAACTTTAAATTCAGGTGAATGACTTACATTATTATTTTCAATACATTAAAACAAGAGAGAGAAATGGGCTGGTCGGAGGTGGGGAAACGGGAAAGAGAGTTGAGATAAATAGAAAGATACGAGTTTTAATATTAAGATGTTACACCCACTTTTCAACCTCTTCTATTTTGTTTTTATGGACCGGACAACACTAGGTAGCCCTGATAGTAGTTCATGTTTGGACAAATACTTAATTAAGAACATAAATTGGATTTATGGAAAATATTTCTTACTTGCCTTGGTCTTTTGGCTAAGATCAGAATGTAGTATCTGTTCTGATGGATGCAACATTCTGTAGACTAGTACAGTCTTGGCCTTCAGACCTTGATTCTGCCGGTCTGAGGTATTGTCCTGTACAGTTCTAGGAGGGCCACCCTCCCAGGTTTTACTTTCTATTTGAGAAAGGGTTAGTTTATTGCTAATCACTTGAGGCGCCCCTACCGTGGAATGCCGACGATGCTGCTGAGGCATTTTTTGTAGGCCAGAGCGAGCTAATCCTAGTGTGCTGCCTAACCACACCTGACCTTGTGTCTAGCCTTCTGGAGAGGAGGTAAATAAAAATACTTTGTCCTTGTGTCTAACCTCCTGGAGATAAATAACTTGGCCTTTATCAAGGGACAAAAAAAATCTAAAAATAAGTTTAGATCAGTTATTTCCCTTGATAAAGGCCAGTTTATTTAGACAAATAAAAATAGTTACAAATTCATTCGGTTTAGGCATTACGCCCTATTTTTTTTTTTTTTGGGGGGGGGGGGGGGGTTCGAGTGCCATTCTTGACAACATAAACTTTTGCCTATTCTAAGCTAGACGCTATCACCATAATACCGCATTCACTCCATGGCTTAAATCCCTTGATAAAGGCCAGGTAAGAAATATTTTTCATAAATCCAATTTATTAAAGTTATGTTAAGTATTTGTCAAAATTATGAAACATGAAAAAAAATCTAAAAATAAGTCAAGAAACAGTGAATCAATAAAAAAAATTTAAAAGCAATGAAACTGAAAGAATATAAATGAACAATGACTTGGCAAAATATGTTAATTTATCAATAACTAACGGGCCTTGCCAGCTCACTATCACTTTGCAAAGTTCGCTACTTGAAGCCAAATTTTGAAATAACAAACATTTAACTCATAAGCTTGTTGTAAACACACAACTAAAATTTTGCATTTATTGGTATAAAATAGATTAACATCTTTGTAATGTTGATACAAATTTATTAAGCTTTTAGATAAGACGCTACTGAAATCAAAAGAAAGAAATCAATTCTGCCTGAAAAAATATGGCGCCATTAACGGTAGAGAGGAAGGGATGGCAGAGGGTGATAATGCGAGTAAGACAGCCGTTTTCTTTTCTCGTTCGTGCCTGTTGGTAAGAAATCTAACAAGAGATGTTAGAAGAAAGGTTTTTAGTAATTATTCATTTTAATTAATTACTGTTAATATCAATTAAACTATTGCATATATATATATATATATATGATAGGAGAGTAAAAAGTGGAACTTGGGTTTACTTTCGGCAGCTTCGTAACTCTCGCTTCTTTTATTTTGTCCTTTAGTCCTCACATTCTATGAGCAATGTTTCTGACAAAGGGAGAAGAATTGCTGTTTTCTGAGTCGGAATCTATTTATCTAACACTTATTGTTGGCTAGTTTTTTACCTTGAGTTAGCATTTTTTTTAGCTCCTTACATCAAGTGGCTTCATGTCTTGTCTGGAGCGATTTCCATTAAAAAAAAAACTTTTAAAATATATATAAAAAATATGACAATAAGTTACAAATGTATAACATTAACTTATTATGAACTGTTTACAAAATAGTTATGCTAATAATTGTCTTTGGATCGTTCGTTGATACTATATGTAGAGTATTTCAAAACACTATGTTGTATTATTGATCGGCCTTTGTTCCGATGGATACTACACCCCATAGACTGGTATTGTCTTGTCCTTCGGGGCTTGACTTACGCCGGTCAATGGATCTGTCCTGTGCAGTTCTAGGAGGTGCACCCTCCCAGGCTTTGCCTCCCCTCTTTGGGGAGGAGTAAGTTTATTGCTTACTGCCTGAGGCGCCCCTACCGGGGAATGTCGACGGGGCTGCCCAGGCAATTTTTAATGGCCAGAGTGTTCACCTTCTCGGGCGCTGGCTTTTCAAGTCCCACTTTCCCGACCCCAACCTTGGGTCACATTTTACCTTGTGGGAGTAAGATAAAACTGGCCTTGTGCCTAACCTCCTGGGGAGGTAAATAAAATGTTGTATTATTGGTTTAAATAACAGTAACCCGTTTTGATGGTAATATAGGAAAACATTCGCATTTATTCATTTAGATTAATTGAAAGATTTGGGGGCCTTTCTCACTTTACTGTGGCATATTAAGGGAGATAACTTATCTCAATTTATATACATATTTTTTTTTTTTTCAACAACTGATTTAAAAAAATTTTTTTTCGAAAATGAAGGTATGAAAGAAAATAGAGTAAATATTTACTTTAAGGTCTTAAACCGGTACAATTGGTGCCCTTCATAAACCCAACCGTTCAGAGTGAGAGGTCAGTTTCGCATATGAATTTAACGTAAAATGATCCCCCATTTCCGGACCATTTTAGCTTTTATGCCAGTTAACCAAATTTATTTACCACTAATCTAAAGTTTGTGTAGCAAACCTGCCCCCTCCTAAACACAAACTCTTGAAAAACCACACATAATCGCCAATTCCAATAGCCAATGAAACTGCATTTTTAGTGTCGTTTTTGTTTGTACTTCCAATGGAAAAATTGTTTTCCTTTAACTAGTCAATAAAAAAAAATGTTTTAAAAATAAGTTCAGATATCTCAACTTCTTTGATATGACACTTTGCCAACCTAAAGAAGAAAAAAAAGGTCGATTTTTTTTTTTCTCTCTGAGAATTAGGGTGTAAGTTTTGGGGGTAATCCTAAGTTAGGAGCTGTGCAGCGAGATGTCTGTTTTTACATTAATTTTAAATTTCAGCATGTCGGTACAGTCGGGGAAACGGGGAGCAGGGAAGGAGTTCAAAAGACAGACAGCACGAATAAAATAAGCTATTGAGTAAACGGCTCTCCGGCATCTGGGGACCTCCACAGTGAATGGATGTGATTTAGCTGATTGTCGGGTTGGTCTAGTGTATTAACGTCGAGGGGGGGGGGGCACTAGAGCAGCAAGACGTCACCATTGTTTATATTTCATTTATGTTATGACCCATGCTACAAATCTTTCAATGAACATCTTTTTACTGTTTTAGGCAATACAATTACTTGGATGAATTAAACGTTTCAATTGATGTGTATCCTTGCTTATCCCCTCCCCCCTTTAATTTTAACTGAAAAATAATGAGATTTAAAAAAAAAAATTTTTTTTATTTCAAACGATTGAAAAAAATCAGAAAAAAAAAAGAAGACTCGCTTGACTCATTTTTGTGTTGTGTTAATTAATTTTACAGAAAACATTCATTTTTGAATTACGTCCGATAATTACGTTCAATCTGTCATGTTCACAGACGAATATCAAAATTTTATCACCCTAAATGGATGCGAAACACCAGGTGGTTTCATTAATATCATATACAAATTATCAGAGTGAATCCCAACCGTTCAGTAGGTCGCTAAATAAATAAAAAAGAGAGGGGAGGCAAGTGTGTGCTACAGAACAAACTATAAACAGCCGTAAAGTTTGTATGGCATTCGTAAATCGCTGCTAGTTTTACGCATTTCTCCCATGACACGGCAGACTTTACTCATAAAAACAATATTACATATTATCATGAATGCATTAGACATATTCTTCTTCATCCGTTTTATTAAAATTTGTCAACATTGTAATTTTAAAATCTTGCAAAGATGCAAGTGCTATTACAAAGATTAGCAAATATATTACTCCATTTGGTCGCATATTTTGATAATTATTAAAATACATTTTTTTTTTTACGGATATCTTCCTCAGATTTCAGCCCTGATCAAAGGGAAAGAAGAATCAGATTTGCTGGTCACTGCTAGAAAGCTAAGAATGAAATCGTCAGCGATCTTCTTCCTTTTCTTCCTTTTCTTTTTCTTTTTCTTCCTCTTTTTCTTCTTCCTTTTCTTCTTCCTTTTCTTCTTCCTTTTCTTCTTCTTTTTCTTCTTTTTCTTCTTCCTTTTCTTCTTCCTTTTCTTCTTCCTTTTCTTCTTCCTTTTCTTCTCTTTTTCTTTTTCTTTTTCTTTTTCTTCCGATTTATTTTTGAACAGGCCTTTGATTAGTCCTCTATAAGAGGGTGGGGCCTGCCTGTCAGTCTTGATCGAAGGCTTCCACTTCAGGCTTGGCGGTCGCGAGGATCTAAGTTCGTAATGTCTTGTGTATATAATTTATTTCAGTATTTACTTCGACATTTTTAATACACGAGTAAATATCTACATCTATTTTTTCTTTTTTATTCTTCTTTTTTTTGTTTTATCATCATCATCATCATGATTATCTGATTTATTTTTTAACAGCCATTTGATTAGTCCTCTATAAGAGGGTGGGGCTTAACTGTCAGTCTTGATCGAAGTCTTCCGCTCCAGGCTCGGCGGTCGCGAGGATCAAAGTTTGTAATCCCCAGGGCTGCACGATCACGTTTACACAGCTCATCCCAAGAAAGTCTCGGTCTTTCAGCCTGCCGACTTGATGCGATGGACATGTTTGTGACCCAGAAGATCCATATACAAAACAAAACTGTTAGCGCAGCCGCAATAACAATATGGTTTTGTCTCGGGAATCTGGCAATCGACAGTCTTTCACTATTTTCCTCAAATGTTTATCACACTTTTTTGAAATTACGACAATGGCTAAAAACCGACTCAACACTACACCTGATATATGTGTGTAGCATTGTCCTTCTGGAATCGGCTGTTTATCAACAAACAAGCATACGCATCTCATTAAATGAGAAATTAAAACAAATATTTGCTTTACCTTTGTGTTGGAATTTCTTTAAAATTTATTTTTCTGAAAGTATTTTTTAATATCGATACATACAATACTGATATTTGTGGATGATAAAGAAATATATCAAAATAGGGGTGAGACGTAATGGGTGAAAATTTCAGATTCATGTGAGTAGTATTTTTTTGTGTTCATTTATACATAAATAACACTAAACAATCAAACATTTTGAAAATTTTGCAAAATTCAGAAGGTGCAGGCCACTAGTTTTTGGCTATTTTACATTCATGAAAACCCTTTCACAGCCTGAAAATGGTCCTAAATTAAAGTACTATATCAGATTTAACCATCTATATCCATTCATAGCTTTTGAGGATGTTTTAGGACCTGCAATGTCGCATGAAACCACTTTTTCACCGAAAAATGATGGATTTTGAGTCCCGTGGAGCCCTAACGGCTATTTTTGGCCTGCACCTTCTGAATTTTGCAAAATTTTCAAAATGTTTGATTGTTTAGTGTTATTTATGTATAAATGAACACAAAAAAATACTACTCGCATAAATCTGAAATTTTCACCCATTACGTCCCACCCCTAATAAAAATAATGAAATCGTTGTGTACAGTGATTAGATGCACTATAATGCATCAAAAGTGCATGTATGGTGCATAAGATAATGTACAATTGCCATAGAAATGACCTGTGTATGGAGGTGAGGAGATCATGTGCAGATTGGGCTAATTTCAGGAAACGTGGGAATTTGAAAAGATGGAGTGTTTTGGCAGCCAACAACTGATGCTGGCAGTTCCATGCTTCAACAATTCTTGTCACTAGTAAATAAATGAACTCGGAAGCAGAGTTTGTCTTTGATTTATTACACGTAGGTATAATAAGTACCAAAACAAAATATGGCGCTTTCTGTGGGTGACATTTTAATCGTTTCATCTTCATCTTCATTTTTTTTTTTTTTTTTTTTACATTATTTCAAAACAATGTTTACAACTGAAATCTGTTAAGAAAAACAGAAGAGACACATTCAAAATAATTCAAGTTTCTCCTTTTCAGTAAAATTTTGCTTTCGCTTGAAATATCTATATCTATCCTCTCTCTTATATCTAGATAATTTATCTTGTGGATTTTTCAAAGTCAGACCTAGACAGCAATCTGTCTGACATATTGAAATAAACTATCCATTTTTATTTTTCATTTCTCCCTTCTATTTTATTGAAAGTAATCAATTATTTTTTACATCAGTTTCTTTCTGAAAATACTCATTCTGGGTAAGAAAAAAAATTACAGTGGATACTTTTTTCCTTCATTTTTTCCCCCGAAGAGTAGCTTCCCTTGGAAGCATTTAAAATTAGCAAATCTTCATGTATTAAAAGATTAAAAATTTTGGAAGATATTTGCATCCGATAATTTTATAAATATAGATTTTGAAAATATTACCATAATAAAATTATAGTTTTATAGCAATTTGATCTAATTAATAATTTAATGTCGGAGTAGAAGTAAATCAGGATTCTCTACTGGGTCTAATGCTTTTAATTGGGTGAAAAGTTAGGATCCGAGCATTGGTGGTGAAAAGAGAAAAGCTTGGTTTTAAATGTATTAGACGAGTTCTTGTAAATGTTTTACGAAGGGGAACAATAGATTGGAGCTCAGTCGAGCACCTGTTATGAAAATAACGATAGAGTAGAGAAAGACTAACAACGTCTCTTCTGTGAGAAAGAGGCTGAAAGGAAGAGGACATCCCCCACTAGGTTTTGAAGTCGGTTTTGTACTCTGTCAAGGCAGGAAAGGGTGCTATGAGCGGCACCTCCCCAGATGTGTCAACAGTACTCCATCTTATCGCGTATTTAACTCTTATACAAGTAGAGGATTGCGTCAGGAGTGAGATTCTTTCTGGAGCGATAGAATGATCCAACCATTTTTCCAGCGACCTTAGCAACAAATTTCTTCCATTTGAGGTCTGGCGTGAAGGTCAGTCCTAGGAGCTTATCAAAGCAGGGACTTATTCAAGGAGAGAGCCTTTCATTCCAATTGGGGTAAAGTGAGGATCCGAGCGTTGGTGGTGAAAGGAGAAAAACTTGGTTTTAGATGTATTAAAAGTTACCAGCCACCTTTTTCCCCATCGCACTACGTGTTTCAGGTCGGAGAGTGAGAAAAAGAGGTTTTGATTATTAATGCTCTTCAAAGTGTTGCATTAGATGGTTGTGTAATCGGCATAACTGTGTCAACAAATGAGCTTAGAATGTGATTTGGAAGGTCATTGATACTATGTGCTTCAGACTTCTGCCCATCCCAACTGAAATACTCCCCCAAGACTGGAGCGATGCAACACGGGTACCATTCTTTAAGAAAGGTGATAAGCGCTGTTGCAGCAAGTACCGTGGTATCAGCCTGATTGACATGTCTGCTAAAATATTCGCTTCACTTCTTCTGAGACGATTCGAATCGGAACACAACTTCAGAACGAGGCCAAACTAATGTGGTTTTCGTCCTGGCCGTGCATACACCGATCAAACCTTCACCTTAGGGCGAATTCTTGGACATTGTTGGTGCTTTCAGTAAAGAACAGTCATCTGTTCCATTGATTTCACGACTGCATTTGACTCTGTCGATGGCGGCACCGTTTAGAAGATTACACAAGCAGATGGTATTTCAGTCTAAACTTCTCAGTCTTAAAAAGCATGCTACTGCTCAACACGATTCTGCATACGCATGTATGGTGAGGTGTCGGAACCCTTCGAAATATAGTCTGGTGTTCGGCAAGGATGTGTTCTTTCGCCAACACTCTTCAATTGCACCATTGACTAGGTCACTTCAAATCCCTTAAAATAGTTTTCCGTTGTCACTGTTGGATGCAATTTTGCCGCAAGAACTTGGATTGCACAGATTATATCGCGCTACTCTGTAAAACATTTGATGCTATTAATGAGCTTCAGCATGTTGCATTGCAGATTATGGTGGAAATAAATGCCTTGAAGACAAAAACACCCATCGCCCTCAATGGTGATGTTCGTAAAAAGGTTGAGAGTTTCAAATATCTTGGCACTATCATCATAGCCTTGTGTCAAGATGGAGCTGGCATCAAAGCGGTGCAAATTGGCCTTGTGCGTCATGCCTTCTGACGACTTAATTCCCAGCTCTGGTCAAGATCCGAGATAAGGCTTAACACCAAAGTATGGATTTACCAAGCGCTTGTACGAACGATCCTTGTTTATGGCAGTGAGTTCTGGCCAATGAGAGCGGAAGACGTTAGGAGATTGGAAACTTTCTATCCCCACTGCCTGCGTTGCATCCTCCCTGTTCGATGGCAGCACTTTCTCTCAAACAACACAGCATGTTTCCGCTGCAAAATTAACAAGTCATTCTCATGAGACGTCTATGCTGGCAGGAGAGTAGAAAGTGGACAACCTTGGGTTTACTTTCGTCAGCCTCGTAACTCTCGCTTCCCTTATTTTGCCCTTTACTCCTCACATTTCATGAGCGATGTTTCTGACAAAGGGGGAAGAATTGCTGTTTTCTGGGTCAGAATCTATTCATCTAACACTTAACGTTGGCTAGTTTTTGACCTTGAAGTAGTATTTTTCAGCTCATTACATCAAATACCTTCATGCCTTATCTGGACCGATTTCATTAAAAACACAAAAAATTCATCCACGAAGCAATTGTCCCAGCTTTACTACAGGGTTCGGATAAGCGATTTGATATACAAAGAAAAACCTGGCTGATGACTGTTAAAGCTGACCTCGGGGCCCAAACTTCGCCCCCCCCCCAAATCTACAGAGTTTGCCGTTGGAACAGCGAGTGGCTAGAGATGACCCAGTTGTTGGCTTCAAATGGGCAGGCTTTGTCAGCCTTCGTGAGGGTGAATGTTTTTCAAGTACGATTAAATAAGTACAATTGGTCACGGTTACGTCTAGTAGGTTTATAGATATACACTTAGGTTACAGAGTTAGCTACAAGACAATTTGATTGAATCATAAACTGACAATTCTTTAATATTTGTATTTGTGTAACGGAGAGCGGCCGATTTACGTAGATGCAGACCCTTGTCGGCGTCGTTAAAAGAGGCAGCGATGCTGTGTGTGTGGGGCGAACCTGAAAACGCTCGCTGACAACAAAAAAGAAAGGAGTGGGAGGAGAAAGGCGTCAGAAAGTCAAATAAGGTTTTTATTTGACAATCCGGGCAGCTGTGTCGAGTGAGAGATTCATGCAAATTAAGTTGATTTGCATGCGTCGCATTTTTTTTTTCAATAAGAGAGCGAAAGAGAAGATTCAGTCAGTTTTGTGGAGATCGTTCTGAACGTGGGATTGGAAAGTCAACGAAAGAAAAGACGCTGGATTTTTTTCATGTTGATTTGAACGACGTTTTTTTTAATACAGTTGAGAGAGACGGTTTTTTTTTATACAGTTGAGAGAGACGGTTTTTTTTTATACAGTTGAGAGAGACGGTTTTTTTTTATACAGTTGAGAGAGACGGTTTTTTTTTATACAGTTGAGAGAGACGGTTTTTTTTTATACAGTTGAGAGAGACGGTTTTTTTTTATACAGTTGAGAGAGACGGTTTTTTTTAATACAGTTGAGAGAGACGGTTTTTTTTTATACAGTTGAGAGAGACGGTTTTTTTTAATACAGTTGAGAGAGACGGTTTTTTTTAATACAGTTGAGAGAGACGGTTTTTTTTAATACAGTTGAGAGAGACGGTTTTTTTTTATACAGTTGAGAGAGACGGGTTTTTTTTATACAGTTGAGAGAGACGGTTTTTTTTTATACAGTTGAGAGAGACGGTTTTTTTTTATACAGTTGAGAGAGACGGTTTTTTTTTATACAGTTGAGAGAGACGGTTTTTTTTTATACAGTTGAGAGAGACGGTTTTTTTTTATACAGTTGAGAGAGACGGTTTTTTTTTATACAGTTGAGAGAGACGGTTTTTTTTTATACAGTTGAGAGAGACGGTTTTTTTTTCTTCCATTTGGACTTGATCTTGGCGACATCTCTGTTAAAAGATTATTTCGTTATTTTTTTTCTACAATTTGATTTAAAAATATGTATAATAAAGTTAAATAAATTTATTATTTGTTTTAATTTTTTGCTAATCAGCGGTGCAGTATTTCTGGGGTCAGCTCTACCTGTGGCGAAACTTTTCTCTGGTTCAACCATGGAGTGAAGTCTCTAACCAATACAAAATTGTAAAACAACAATTGAGGGAAAAGGTAAGAATATGATGTTGCCGTTGATGTCAGTATAGGTTGGAATTTGTATCGATAATTTTTTACTTAATCAAAACTCAATTATGAAATAAATGTTATCATATTACAGGACATCTTCCTGTGAGTCGGCGATTAATGAACTTGTCGAGCAGTCTTTTAACAGTTTGGAATCGGCTAAGCTTATTTAAAATCCAAGCGGATCTTTTGCATTCATCTGTGAGAGTGAAGAGGAGGTAGGATCTTGTTGCTGACGTCATAGTGAGAGTTGGCTGATAAAGGTCGACCTCTTTCCCAGTAGACAATAGTTTAGTATGGACGTGTATCGAGGGCGCTCATGTCGAGAACTCCCTCTGACTTTTACAAATAAAAATGCCAGTTTTGAACTTCAGCTCCTGTTTGAAAAAGAATAGTAGTCCGAATGATTCAAATAATAGAAATATATCAAAAACTAAAATGAGAATAAAACATTAATGTCCCAACGGTTTCACAAATGAAAGTTGTACGCGACAATAAAAGTACAAAGAATTAAGAACTTATTTGCTACACTACGCATCTCCTGTTCTGTACCCATCTCTTTATATTTAATCTTCCTCTGAGGTCATCAGATCTAAGCCTGTCTTTTAGACTCACATTACACATCCATTGTATCATTCTTATATCATATTCTAGGGGTTTTTACCCTGCCTAATAAACCGGTATTTTCGGGGCCTTCGGGTCTGGATTTACGCCGGTCTATCGGTTGTCCGTCCTGTGCAGTTCTAGGAGGTCCACCCTTCCAGGCTTTGCCTCCCCTCTTTGGGGAGGAGTAAGTTTATTGCTTACTGCCTGAGGCACCCCTACCGGGGAATGCCGACGGGGCTGCTCAGGCAATTTTTAAACAGCCAGAGTGCTCAAATTCTCGAGCGCTGTTTTTTTCCCACTTTCCCGACCTTGTGTCACATCTTGTGGGAGGAAGATAAATAGAATCATATTCTCTCCATGCAATGTGTGTTTTGGTGAAGAACTCTGGGATATGGCCTGTCTTATTGAAGACATCATGCTGAGAGGAAACAAGCCTCGTTTTGAGTAATGATTCTGTGACTCCCTAGGGAGGTAATCAGATGATAACCAGGTCCTTGACTGGTTAAGCAAATTATCTCCAAGGGAGATAGTTGTATCCCTACAAGACTTTGGCGAAGGTATGTACTCTTCTGCGTGGCATTTTAGTTATTATTATAGTTATAGCAATTGAATCAGATAAATATCCAAAATAATGGAAATAATAGATATACACAGACATAATAGACGCCTTTATTATCATTAATAACAAAAACTCTTGTCGGACGTCATATTCATTCTTTTTCTTCTCTGTTGAATTGGACAATCATTTGGTTAACAGTTGAAAATGGAATCCCGAGATTTGAGGTGATTGATCCTGACTTAATCCATACTCAGATCGACCCATAATATGGCTCCTCTGAAACTCTGACAATTCTATCTATTTACTTCTGTCATGTCTTTGCACTGTTCTTCTCTATCTATAATAGTGCGGGCAATACGAAGAATTGCGAATTACTGAAGACTTCTTCCCAGTCATGGCAGATGGAACGAGAGCCTGCTACTCCCGTGGATTTAATAAAGGGTTCCGTTCAAGATTCTGTCCAGATTCCCGAGTTCAACAGAAAGATTTCCGAGTTCAACAAGGTACACCTGAAGAAGATCGGAGTTTACATCGGCCGAAACGTTGTGTAAAAAACACCCAAGATGATAACAGTATTCCGAATATACCAAATTCTATTAATCTTTTAACTGCTAATCTTCTCGCCTTATGTGGAAAATTTCATTTTTAACATTAGTTTTGTATACCCACATCTAATCTTGTTACAATAATATTTTCTTTTCATTCAATATTAACATTTGATTCGTCTGGTGTATATTTTTTTTAAAGATTGGATCTATTTGGTTAAATTATTAGCCAAAAGAAATCAGATGAATGATTAAGAGATATAATTTGTGTCACCCTTCAAACCTGAACCATTCACTGAATCAGATCTTTATTATTTTATCAACATTCTGAAAAAAAAACTTTTCTTTCCCTTCTTTTCTTTTGGCAGTTGTTGTTTTTATTTCGAAATCAGAAGATTCCAGGTTTAATGGACGTCCAAGTATTGAAAGTTTCCTGGCAAGTGAGGACAGTTGAAATCAAATTCCAGGTTTTTTTGGACAAGAGATTAGCGCCACGAAACAAAGAAATTGAAGCCATTTACAAAGAAGGCCTGAAATCTCTGCAAAATGTTAAAAAATTAAATGGATTTTATATATTTGTCAATTCCCATTTCGCCATCAGAATGAATATTACACAAAGCAGCCAAATCACAGGTAAGACATCAAAAAGAATTTCAAATCACTGTTACTAATATGGGTCGGAGATGTTTGTGACATAAAGGAATAAATACTCGATCTGGAGGGGAGGAGAATTGGAATCAAATCCCATTATTAAGTGGTGGGGGGGTATTATTTTTTTTGAAGACGATCACTACTTAATTACACAAAGAATTTGATATTTTTTTATCATTTGTTTTTTTTGTTTTTGTTTTTTTTTGTCTGAGTCAAACAATTTTCACTCCATAAGCTCCTTGGCCTTTTGGCTAGGAGCAAAGTGTAGTATCTGTTCTGATAATAGACTTCACTTTTTCTGTCCTCGGGCAGTGAAGGCGAAATCTTTCTATTTTAATTGTGACAATCCAGACTGACCCTTTTTATGGAGCTGTATTTTCCCCACATTAAAAACCAAAGCTGTGTCTAAGTCAGTCCTCCTAGGGAGACAAGTAAATACAGGATTAAATGAAACAAGCCATTTCGTACCCCAATCCACAACTGAACCCAGGTCAACTTCTAGATCAGCTGCATATTTCAACTGATCCGAGGGAGATGAGTGAGAAGCAACACCAGAATAGAGAGTTGTATCACCAGCAAGGATAAATATGATCCTCTATATTGTAAAATCTTATTTGCTGACTTGTTAAATAAATCAAATCTCTTGATTTGCTAAACCTGATCCTCCATATTGCTAAATTTGACTTCTAAATCATTTTTAGTAATTCAAGGGATCAGATTTAACAGTTCAGGGGATCATGCTTAACAAGTCAGAGAATAAGATTTAGCAAGTCAACAAGATCAGAATAGTATTATAGTAAATCAAGATAATATTTAGCAATTCAATGGAATTAGATTCTACGATATAGAGGATCAAATTTAGCAAGTCAGAAGATCTGATTGAGCCTTTCAGATCAGATTTAGAAATATGGAGAAAAAAAAATTAAAATTAGCAAGTTTTTGTATCAGATTTAGCAACTTAGGAGATCAGATTTAGAAATATGGAGAATCATATTTAACAAGTTAGGGGATCATATTTAGCATTACGGAAGAAAAGTTCAAGGTGAGTTATATGGATGTTCAGATTTTGCAATATGGAGGATTAGATTTAGCATTTTTTTTTTTTTGCATTTTTTTTTTTTTTTTTTAACATAGTTTCCCCCCAAACAAGGCAGACCACCATTGTAGACATAAGGGGCTACTGAGAAAAAGGGTGAGATTTTTTTTTAGGGGGAAGGGTCAACCTAAATTGGGAGCTGTGCAGCGAGATGCCTGTTTACATTAGTTTTAAATTTCTGCATGTCAGTACCGTCAGGAAAACAGGGAGCAGGGAGGGAGTTCCAGAGTCCAGCAGCACGAGGAAAGAAGCTTTTGGAGTAGAAAGCTCTTCGGCATCTGGGGATCTCCACAGTGAATGGATGGGATTTGGCAGATTGTCGGGTTGGTCTAGTGAATTTGCGTCGTGGGGGTACCAGAGCATAAGTTCATCAGAGCACAGTGTATTGAAGTACTTGTATGTTGGGACGGATTGGATGAACCATCAGATTTAACAAGACAAAGAATGAGATTTTGTGAAATATTGATCAACTTTTGTAATAGAATGAGGTAATCAAATTTAGCATTATGTTGAATTTGATTTAAAAATACAGAGAATCAAATTTAGGAAGATTGGGAATAAGACTTAGTATGTCAGGGAACTATTTGGCAGATGATTAGATCTGATTTAGCAATATAAATGATTAGATTTAGCAATGGAGAGGGATCTGATTTAGCAATGGGGAGGGATCTGATTTAGCAATGGAGAGGGATCAGATTTTGTAAGACATTATCAGAAAACATGGGGATCCAATTTAGTAACACAGAAGATCAGATCATTCACTTATTGCTTTAAAAAAAATGATTTTGATTGTGCAAATAAAAATTTTACAAACAAAAAAAAAATGGAAAGTGATTTAAAACAAATATTTTCATGATTAAAATTATTTTTCAACTGTTTTATAAATTTGAAAAATTTATAAAACAGTTGAAAAATAATTTTAATTTGAAAGTATCATGACTGTATGGTAACTTTTTTTATTTTCTGTATTCGCTAATTTTGTTTGTCATTGGTTTGAATGAAGTAAATTCAGAAAAAAATTGGAAAGTCAATCTACCTTGTGATGATTTTTTTTCACCCTGGCAATATATTGCGGCATCCACAGTCATATGCACCAGCTGTTTCATCGACTGTTTCGACTCAACAGGTGAAAGGCCATTTACTCAGTCTCCATCACTGTTACATGAAACACACTTCCTCATGATGTAGTCCAGCTACCCACCAGAAGTGCAGTCAAGAGCGCCTTCGACAACTCTTTTAGGGATGTATATGACTGTACATACGTTTTTTTTTGTTTTCTATAACTCTTATCTTTTTCTTTTTACATGGCATCCTCATTTTTACACTTTTTTGATTTGTAAAACAAAACATGCGTCAATCCCTGACAATGTAAGGATGGGACAAATTCTCATCTGGGCCTTTCTACTTTGCATTATATTAAGTATTCACAAGGTTATACCATTGAAATGTTGAAAACTCAAAAAATAGTTATCTGATCAGGCTAAAATTTTATCAAAGAGAATCAGATCCATACATCAAATTTAGAAAAATCAGAAGTTTAAATTCCGTAAAAATTTTGACCATGACCAAACTTTTCATAGTTCAGATAAAAGGTCAAGGTTATATAAGATGCGGGACATCGTGGGTTACAATATGGGCCAAGTAGCGAGTCTCTATGATGAACTGAAATAATTTCACGTTTTTTGTGGTTTTGATCTTGATCTTAGAAGTTCTTTAACTTTGGGTAATCTAGTTCAAAGACTATGATCGATATTTACACCAAATTTGGTGACGATTAGTCAAGTGATGTGGATGCTATGGTGTACACAAACAGACAAACAAACAAATATAATGACAAAGCAAGAACCTTAACCAAAAACATAATCTCGTTGGTGGAGGTAAAGATAGCTTTTTTAAGTCAAACCTAACAAAGAGTAAAATGTGACCCAAACAATATTTATGCTATCTTGCAATGTTGTAGCAGGGAATACAAACGTGAAACTGGTTGACCTCTGAAAATATGGCTGAAATTGTGTATAAAAAAAGGCTGGAATTAGGGATGATATTGAAAAATGGGGTTCGCTTATTAGGTGTGGAAGAAGGGGTCTGCTCACTTTTATGTTAGGAGGATCTAGGGTTTAAATGAAGAAAACATCAGGGATTGGTATAAAATCACTTTATTGCTTGCTCACTTGAATACAAGAAGTGGGGACTTTCTCTCTTACGAGTCGGAGTTACCCAGATATGAAAGACGGGGAAGTAAGTATGAAATGAGTGTTTGCATGTGTATGCGTGCGTGTGTGTGTGAAGTGAAACCTCAATAATAGAGAAATACCAGAAGATACAACGTTTGATAGTCAACTCATATCCTATGTTATTCCGACAATCTCAGTAGACGTAGATATGAATTAACTATAAGTAGAGTAGAAAGTGACTAACTTTCGGTTTACTTTCAGCAGCTTCGTAACTCTTGCTTTCCTTATTTTGTCCTTTAGTCCTCACATTTCATGAGCGATGTTTCTGACAAAGTTTGAGTTTGAAGTAGTTTTTTTTTTTAGCTCCTTACACTTAGTGGCTTCATGCCTTTTCCATGAAAAAAAAAATGTGTATATATATATTTTTATGGAAGTCTCTCTAGACAAGGCACGAAGCCACTTGATGTAAGGAGCTAGAAAAAAATTACTACTTCAAGGTCAAAAACTAGTCAACGATAAGTGTTAAATTGATAGATTCCAGAAACAGCAATTCTTCCCCCTTTGTCAGAAACATCACTCATGGAATGTGAGGAATAATGGACAAAATAAGGGAAGCGATATAATATATATGTATATATATATATATATTATAATAGATGTGATGTAAACAAATTTATGACATATTCATTTACATACATTCCAAAAATTCAACATAATCAACAGTTTTGTGTACAATCGTTTCTGAGACGATATGGATTTTTATTGATATCAAGTGGCTTTATGTCTTGTCTGGAGCGATTTCCCTAAAAAACAAAATAAAAAAAAATAAGTGTTGGGTAAAGAAAAATAAGGCCAAAGGATTTATGTTTCAAAAATTTTTGAGATGAGGAATTGATAAATTGTATTTGGATATTCTGCTATTCTCATCTTGGTTGTTTTATTCACACTGTTTCAGTCGATGTAGTCTCCGACTTTCTTCAAGTGCATCTTTTCAAACTTGGGACCCATGGCTTAATTTTATGTTTTTTTTTTTTAATGGAAGTCGCTCCAGACAAGGCATGAAGCCACTTGATGTAAGGAGCTAAAAAAAAAAAAAAACTACTTCAAGGTCAATAAATAGCTAACGATACGATTTTGATGAATTGATTCCGACTCAGGAAACAGCAATTCTTCCCCCTTTGTCAGAAACATCGCTCATGGAATGTGAGGACTAAAGGACAAAATAAGGGAATGGTTAAATGTGTTGGTTACCAATCTGTCCAAGGTGAGTCTTCTCGGGGTTGAAGGTTAAATTCTTACTATATGCGATAATAACTAAGAATAAAATAAGTGAACACTTCTATTATAATGGCTGACTGGATGAGAACAATCTATCCCCAGTCGATTAAATAAAGGGTTTTGTTCGAAATTTCATCCACGTTCCCAAGTTCAAAAAGATACACTCCGATGAAGTTCGGAGGTTTCATTGACTGAAATGCTGTGAATATAACAACGAAGATGGGAACATTAGTCTCAAGAATACAAATTATTAAAGGATTTAATAAATAAAAATCTAACTTCACAGAAATCACCAGATGGTTGTTTGTAGCATAAGTTATTGTTATAGATGATGATGATGATGATCATCATCATCATCGCTTTAATGTCCGTTTTACATGCTGGCATGTGTTGGATTGTCATGGAACTTTTTACTGTTCATTCCTTTTACGAGATGGCCATGAAGAAGAGAGACCAGCATGTGTTGCATACCTTAGATTTCTCCCTCGCTTGTAGAGGATGGTCGGGTCGTCTAGTGGATGAATTCTTTCTTCTCTGCCGTGAACCACCCCGTCGGTTGTCTGCAACAAAAGCCATGACGCACTCCGAAGACAAACTCTTTTAGATTTAATTAATTTTATTACAAGAGTTGTTATTTTAACTAAGAGTCATTCACCACGTTGAGAGAGAGGGGGAGAGCAAATCCTACTTTATCGTAGTTAGTTAACAATGTTTTCTTGACCATTCATAGAGGGGGGGAGGATTTCTCACGCTTGTCTTCCCTTAAGGGAAATATTTCCTTTAGTTTTACATCGTGAATCGCACGTCCTGCTCGGTTCGCATTCCGAATCAGACTGACGAAAACTCGCTTCTCACGAGAACGAGTGACGTCACGGATCCTCTGTTTCCCACGCAAGGCCCGCGACGTCACAGAGCATCTCACAGGTGCAGACTGACCCTTAATCTGGGGTCTCGTCACACGGTAACCTTGTCACGTCTGTTAGCTCTGACTGTGAGAACAGACCCTAATCTGCACTCGACTGCACCCGCGTTAATTCGCGCAAGTCAAACCAACGATTCCCAACAGATACGTCCATTCCCATAGGGCCATTATCCAACACATGGCCATCTGTCTGCTTAAGTTTCTCTCCAACTGTCTTAACTGACTGACTATTTCAAAATCCCTCTCTCTAACTTAGCATGTGATCTTGTTCAACCAATCAGAGCTTTGTATTCCTCACACCCTTCCTTTCACTATCTAACAAACATCTCACCCTTGCAGTGTTGTTAAAAACCTAATTTCATCCACCAATTTTCCTCATATCGTCAGTTTAGATATCTTTCCGGTGCCAATTAAATATTTTTGGTAATATTTTCAGAATACAACCCATGTGCTGATTCCGCATCGAATTATTGTGATCTGAATGCCAAATGCAAGCACACCATGAAATCTTTTACGTGTTCATGTATACCAGGTTACGAGGACACATCGCCAGACATTTCTCGCGCACCTGGTGAGGTCTGTTCAGGTAATCCATGCATACTACACACTTTATTTCTTTTGACTTTTTTAAATGTTTCTTTTTCGAAAAGTTTTATCTTTGTCCATTAAATTCTTTTAGTTGCATCCAAATTTAACAATGTTGTCTCAGAATTATTAGAAATGACCTCCCTTCGACCATATCAAAGTTATCTCCCCTGAATTGTACTGGGCAACAAGAGAACACTTCTATTTCCGAAAATCAAAAATATCTACTTTACGTGAGGAATATAGAAACTAGATTGTTTCAAGTTCAGAAACCCGAGGCATCGGATGTGGTCAGATAGGCTGCCATCTAAGCATGACTTTTACTAAACCTAACTCTATCCCTGGTCGCAGTCGTTTTCAGACTCCCTCTTTTCTGGTTGCAGCCATAGGATCCCCAAACATCATCAATAAAATGTAAGCTGCATTTATTTATACATTGTCCAGGCATATCTCTTTTTATTCATTGATCCTGGCAATACATGTTTTTTATCGATTGTGTTGGGACATTAATGTATACTTTTAATTAGTAACTACATCTGGTTTTCACTCCTTTATGTATAAAATCAGTTTTCGTATATCTCTTTTACATTTATCTTAAACAAACTATGTAAAAATAAATGTGTGTGTGTGTGTGTGTGTATATATATATATATATATATATATATATAATGTTTCTTCATCATTGTCCTTTCTTTTTTATTTCGACCTCCTGTTTTCCCAAGAAAATAAAATATACAAAATGACCATGTTTCTTGGAAAGATACAAAGCACTTGGTCGTTAAAATCGTTAAGTCGAGAATATCCCATGTTCATTTAGCTTTTCAATAAGATTTTGTTTATCTAAGAAAATATTTAATTTGCATCAAATTAAAAAATAATTTTCTTTCAATTAATATTATTTAGAAGAGTAATGTTAGCATTTAAGCGCCGTTGAGCAAAACAGCAAAATTATGCGTTCAATAAAGTCCTTAGAATGTTCATGAACAATTGAGAATAAAAAAATATCTCCTTTTTACAGTGTAGGTTGTCAGCAGAAAATATAAATCGCCTCCAAAAGTGTAAATAGGAGCAAATGAACAAACGGATAAATATCTAAAAATTATTAAATAGTTTTGTTCAATTTTATTGTTAGTCAAGGGAGATAAATTTCATTTTTTATTTTTTTAGTGTATTATTTTTTAAATTTTTTTTTATTTTTTTATTTATTATTTTTTTGTTCAATTAGAGAATTCTGTATTTATGAAAAACAGATTTATTTTAGGAAAGTTTGCTGGCATAAATAAAAATTACCAAGTTGAAGTTGCAAGGTAACAAATATAGAATATAAGATTGTCTGAGTTCAAACCACACTCGATTTATTATCTATTTCCACCAAAAATAGCAGTTTGTCTTCAATGCATTAATTTTTTTACATAAAAAACCCACAAAAGTGTTGATATGCCATGAAAGAACGACCCCCAACTAAACACAGCCAAATTTCATCCAATATGAAAATATTTGAGTAAACTGATTCTGTCTATTTTATCTTTTCCAATATTATTTTTTTCGTTCTTCCAGTTTGGTGTGGATGCAAAAATAATGGATCATGTCAACAATCAAACGGAGAAATCAGTTGCAGGTAAATAGTTGTTGATTTTTAAAAAATTATTTTTATTTTCTTAATGTAATTTCATTTTAAAATTTGGTACTGATACAGAATAGGACTCAATTTCCGCCAACTTTGCGTCAGAAGCTCTCGGGCAGGTTACGTAAGCCACCGAAAGATTCCGAAGTGACTAGCCAATCAGATGCCAGCAGACAACAAGTTTTCAACAAATCTTGAGATTGAGTAAATCAAGAAAAATTTGTCAAATGCGAACATGAATTTCAACGTTCTATCTGAACTAATCCAATCTCTCGACGGAGTCATCGTTTTCTATCGAGAAAGATTTCTTTTACCTTCCCCTAAAAATGCAGAAAATGCGAGTATATGTGCATGTTCACACCAAGGAACACGATTAGAGACAAGTTTGCATGGATATTTACTAATACAAAATGCAGAGCAGGGACATCGGTAAAGAATGACACGTTTTTATCGCAATCAAAAATGTTACAAAGTAAAAAAAACAAAAACAAAAAAAAAACAGAAAGCCCCCCCCCCCCCCCAAAAAAAAAAGAAATATGTTCAGTAAATAAAAAAGCCAAAAAACGAAAACGAACAGATTTTTGACCAGTTGTCTAGTTTGATTTTCTTGAAACATTATCTATTTTAAACTTTTATTGAAAAATATATGATTAATAATTGTTTACCTATATTTCGTTCTTTGTATATAAAGAAAAGTTTACGACAAAAAGAAAACAACAAATTTTGACCAGTTGACTACGTTTATTATTTTGTTCAAAACAAACATTATTTGAAACTTTTCTTGGAAAAAAAAAAAATAATTAACAAAAACCAACGAAGCAGTAGCGTTTTAAATTTATTGCCTGTCTTTGCATCGGCCTTTTCCGGCTGCAAACGTAATCTGCCAGAAGATGCCGACTAAAGTTGGCAGAAATTCTGTATCAGTACCTAAAATTTAACTGAAAAAAGATCTCTTGAAATTTACAAAATTAAATCAAAAAATTTGGGGAAAAAAACTATGAAGAATATGATTTCCAAATTCAATTTAGATCTTTAGATAAAAGAAATTATGAAAAAAATCAACTGAGAAATTTTAAAAATATTTTAAAAACGATTTAACTAAAAAGCTACAAAAAATTTTTAAAAATTACTTAAAATCTGAGAAAAAAAATCTGAAATTTTATTTCCAAATTTAACTGAAGGTATCTCTTAATGTCTGAAATTATCTTTCCAGGTGTCTCTCTTGGTATTTAGGAGAAAAGTGTGAAATAAATGGTAGAAGTAAGTAAAATCATGACTTATCACCCTTTATCCATTCAGTTTTTGATCATCATAATCAACAAACAGACAAACATTTTCAACAATTTTGATCATCATAATCAACAAAGAGACATTTTCAACAATTTTGATCATCATAATCAACAAACAGACATTTTCAACAATTTTGATCATCATAATCAATAAACAGACATTCAGTTTTTGATCATCATAATCAACAGACAGACAGTTTTTGATCATCACAATCAACAAACAGACAGACATTCAGTTTTTGATCATCATAATCAACAAACAGACATTCAGTTTTTGATCATCATAATCAACAAACAGACAGACATTTTCTCAATACGATCTATCATGGCTTAATTGTCTCCAAGACCATCAATCTCTCACTACTTTTAGTTGACTAATTGAGTTGAAACTACAGGAACGTGCGTTATCGTGCCATTTTCTCTGTGGTTTATTTCTTTTTCTGCACCTTTCCACCATTCGTTCTAAACATAATAGATCAGCAATCGATAGGTTCATTCTTTTGTATATGTTTTCCAGATTAATACCAGATCTGAAATTAGAAATCTAGTCACTTAAGTGTGTTTCAGAAAGTTTACATTTTTCTTTGTACAAATTTAGATCATATTTTAGAGTAAAAAAAAACATGCCATCGTTTGGCTGAGCCAACTCCATCACTTCAACTCTCAGCATCTTGTGATTTAAAATGTCAGGAATGTTGAGTATTGAACCTCAACGAGATTACATTTATTAGAAAATGTAATCTCGATAAGGTTTTACGTATCAAAATAAAATCAGTTTGATTTTTTGTATTTTGGTCTCATTTATATATTCACGCAAATATGACGTCAAACCTACAGTGGATGATATGGCTTCCGTTGACAGGTGCTCGTGGTAAACGGAAGAATGTTAGGGTTTG
This sequence comes from Sepiola atlantica, assembly GCA_963556195.1. NCBI lineage: Eukaryota > Metazoa > Mollusca > Cephalopoda > Sepiida > Sepiolidae > Sepiola > Sepiola atlantica. Next base: position 8,479,615 of record OY744521.1, on the reverse strand, counting down.
ACCTTCTGCGAGGAATCAAGTCTATTAAGGCACTGAGCATCGTTCAACCAACCAAATTAGGCAGTGTACATTTGATCAGGTGCAGTGCATCTCTTTTGTACAGTCGTTGAGAAAGCCAATCCATATCCCAGAACGCATTTGCCCAAATCGAGATCTCACCATGGAAATGGTCCAATGCCAGAAAGACTGTGGAACAGTGCCGAAACATTCGAATCACTCTGACACATTAATTTATATTAAAGACTTTTGTGCCTTTTGTTGAAGAGAAACCAATTCAAAGACCATCAAGAGGGAAAATAATAGAAAACACAACAAAAGAACTTCTTAAATTATCAACAAAATCGATTGATCTTAACATTTTAAATAAATTAAAGAATTTTTAATTGGCAACTTCAAAACTATTTCTCTATATTTTTGAATGCAATTATTATAAATGAGATTGTGACATCGCGAATTGCAAACTAGGATTTTAAAAAAAAAAAAACTTGTTAAGAATTATTATATTTCTTGGGAAAGCAAAAGAAAAAAAAAGGTTATTGGAAGCAAAGCGACAACACATGAGTGTGCGCGGTAAAATGACAATGAGTGGAGATAGGGTCTTGCTGCTTGATTGCAGTGTGTATGTTCAAAGAGCGAGAGAGGAGATGGGTAGATGTTAGCGAAGAGGACACCTTAGCTAATGTCGGCGGCTGCTGCACGGCCCTCCTCCTCCTGCATCCGTAATGATTAAAAGGGGAGTATTTATTTACCTCCTCTCCAGGAGGTTAGGCACAAGGCCAGTTTTATCTTACTCCCACAAGTTAGATGTGACCCAAGGTTGGGTCGGGAAAGTGGAGTTTGAAAAGCCAGCACCCGAGAAAGTGAGCACTCTGGCCATTAAAAATTGCCTGGGCAGCCCCGTTGGCATTTCCCGGTAGGGGCGCCTCAGGCGATTGGCAATAAACTAACCCCTTCTCAAAGCGTGAGAAGGCAAAGCCTGGGAGGGTGGACCTCCTAGAACTGCACAGGACCGACCCATAGACCGGCGTAAATCAAGCCCCGAAGGCCAAGACAATACCAGTTTATGGGGTGCAGTATCCATCGGAACAGATAATACACTTTGATCTTAGCCAAAAGGCCAAGAACAAGAATGATTAAAAGGGGAGTAGGAGTGAGCGAGAAATGGCGATCTTAGAAGTCAAAGAAAGGAGGAAAGTAATAAGGGGGCATGACTCTGACGCGACTCATCTGGCCGTTCGCTCTACGTCGTCTTCATCATTGACTGTACGGAGCTGACGAAAAGGAAAGCAAGCGTCTAATGTTACGAGAAGAAAAAGAGAGTGCGTGAACTTATCACGCAGATGAAAACGAAAGAGATAAAGAAAAATTGGAAGAAGCCAGCCAACATTTTGGAAAATCTCGCTGAATTTTAAAAACATAATCGTTGACAATGCAGTATCGCTGAGACGGATATATACAATTGAGATAACGCAAAATCGGATGGATGTGCCGTAGCGAGCGATGGAAGATTTATGGAATTGTGAAAATGTTTTTCATAGGATAGCGGACTTCGAGTGCGCACATCAAAATAAAAGAAAGCAAAATAGTTCAATGATTTAATATTCGGTGGAATGACGGAAAATGCTGTGAGAAAGACATCGTAAGAAAGGATCGATAAATTTGCTGATGTGCACCGGACATTTGGGAGCTTAGTGAGCTTTCATTGTGATTTCAATTCTCTGGAAAATTGGATTTATCTCCTAAGTGAACTTTATTGGCGTGTGGAATTACTGAAATGAAGACTATTATCATTTTGTATGGAACTTTATTTATAAAATCAGGGGACTTATGTGTTGAGGCATGTCCGTCCGGATTTTTCTCCGCAAACATCCATGGAATTTCTCTTAAATTTTGCATGAAGTTGTAACTTTGGTCAGGTCAGAAAGTGACATTCTTCGATTTTTGAAAAAAAATCTGGTTGGCCCCCCCAAGGGGTCAAAAGGCCCCGAAATGGCAAAAAATGACATTTTTTTGCCCCATCATTTTTCATCCATCCATTCAATTTCTCTTAAACTTAGCCAAAATGTGGAGACAATTGTTCCTAATAGAAAATAAGTATCGCTGACCTTGGAAAAAATCTGGTTCACACCCCCGGGGGGTCAAAAGCCCCCAAAATGGCAAAAAATGACCCTTTTCTCCCATAATGTTTGATCCATCCATTCAATTTTTCTGAAACTTGGCCTAAATGTAGAGGCAATTGTTCTGGATATAAAATAAGCATCCTTGACCTCAGAAAAATTTTGGTTCGAGCCCCCAGGGGGTCAAAGGGGAGGTCAAAAATGCCCCAAATTACCCAAATTTATTGCATTTTACACTCGCCACATACAGAGGGAGACCACTTGGCCTTTTGGCTAAGATCAAAGTGTAGTATCTGTTCCGATGGATACTGCACCCCCATAGACTGGTATTGTCTTGACCTTTGGGGCTTGATTTACACCGGTCTATGGGTCTGTCCTGTGCAGTACTAGGAGGTCCACCCCCCCAGGCTTCGCCTCCCCTCTTTGGGGAGGAGTAAATTTATTGCTTACTGCCTGAGGCGCCCCTACCGAAGAATGCCGACGGGGCTGCCCAGGCAATTTTTAAACCCCACTTTCCCGACCCGACCTTGGGTCACATCTTACTTGTGGGAGTAAGATAAAAACTGGCCTTGTGCCTAACTCCTGGAGAGGAGTAAATCAATACAGAGGGGGACCACGCACGCGCAGCTTGTTATCATTTGTATTCAATGGAAAGGTCAAAGAAATAAGAGAACATTTCGCATTGGATTGTTGTTGTTGGTTTGTTGCACCATTCTTTCATTGCTGCAATAAATGTGTTTTCATGCGGTGCTTGACCATTGTCTTTTTTGTCCCTATATTTTTCTTTACAACTATTTCTTCCTCGCGTGTTGCTTCCCTGTTGAATACAGCATTAGAATTTGCGAATTCTCTTAACGAACCAAAGCTAACCGACTCAAATAAATACTTTTGTGTCATGTCTCGATGATAAGACAACATCGATCTTGATACGGGACGTAACAGAAATGAATTGTTTATCATTTAGAAAATGTTTTATTTTCCTTTTGAAAAGAAAAACGCTGTAGCGCTTTCTACTCTAATAGCTTCTTTCCTCAAACTGCTAACCTTTGGTATTCCCTCTCTGCTCCCTGTTTCCCTGATTGTACCAACATGCAGAAACTTAAATGTAATGTGAATAAACATCCATCTATACAACTTCTCACTTAGGATATTCACCCTATAAATCTGGCCCCTAATTCTCCGTAGCCCTTAAATCTCAGAGCGAATCAAAGTTAAAAAGAAACAAGTATTTAATCGCTGGTTTAGATTTTTTTTTTTTTGACGGTTAATTTGTTTTTGTAGATTTTGATTTCCTCTATGAAAATCAAATGAAAGATGACCAAAAATTATAACTCGATGCAAAATTTATTTCTCAAAAAGTCAAACCAAAACAGCAGATTTTGCACATTTTAGATAGTGCTCGATATCATTTTAGATAGTGCTCGTTATTATTTTAGATAGTGCTCGTTATCATTTTAGATAGTACTCAATATCATTTTAGATAGTGCTCGTTATCATTTTAGATAGTGCTCGTTATTATTTTAGATAGTGCTCGTTATTATTTTAGATAGTGCTCGATATTATTTTAGATAGTGCTCGATATCATTTTAGATAGTGCTCGTTATTATTTTAGATAGTGCTCGTTATTATTTTAGATAGTGCTCGATATTATTTTAGATAGTGCTCGTTATCATTTTAGATAGTGCTCAATATCATTTTAGATAGTGCTCGTTATTATTTTAGATAGTGCTCGTTATTATTTTAGATAGTGCTCGATATTATTTTAGATAGTGCTCAATATCATTTTAGATAGTGCTCGATATCATTTTAGATAGTGCTCGATATCATTTTAGATAGTGCTCGATATCATTTTAGATAGTACTCGATATTATTTTAGATAGTACTCGATATTATTTTAGATAGTGCTCGATATTATTTTAGATAGTGCTCGATATCATTTTAGATAGTGCTCGTTATCATTTTAGATAGTGCTCGTTATCATTTTAGATAGTGCTCGATATCATTTTAGATAGTGCTCGATATCATTTTAGATAGTACTCGATATTATTTTAGATAGTGCTTTATATTAATAATAAATAGAAATGGGTCATCTTAACACTTTAAAATGTTACGATGAGACCCTTTTAATTATTTATTATTCTTTTAATTTTTTAATTAATAATTTATTATTCTTATAAAGCTTTATTTTAAATGATATCAAACTCTTTGTATGTTCAAGGTTTGTGATTTTTGTTCAGCTTTGTTTCAATTCCGATAGGTTAATTCTTCATTTTGTATATATACAGGGTGGGCAAAAATAAGGGTCCTATTTTAAAAAATTCATAACTTTTTTATTTATTGATTTTTTTTTTTTTTTTTTTTTTTAGAATAAGTAAAGGACCCCTTCCGAAGCAAGCATGAGCCGTATTAGCCCTAAGGAACGTACCCCCATTTAGAAAACATTATTTTTGCTTAAAAAACCCAAAACAGTGTAAAAAACAATACTTTAGTTTTTGTAAGTTTTAAGAAGTGTTTTTCGGCTAAAATTTGTTTTGTTTATTTCAAAAAATCTCGGAAGGGTCAGTCTACACACACATAAAGTTTGGTGAGTTTAACTTTTATTTTGTGGAAGTTATTCAAATTCAAGTTATTCAAATTTAAAGATAGGACCCTTATTTTGGCCCACCCTGTATATATAATCTTTGCCTGTTTTTGACTAATGCGCACATCTTTTCTTTTTTGCTTTTTTTTTTGCTTTCTTTCTTTCTTTTCACTGTTCCTGACTTGTTTGTTTACGTTTTTTTTGTTTTTTTTTTCGGACATGTCTTGTAAAATTTGAATTTCTGTTAATTAAAATTCTTAGTTCCAACCGAGGATGGTTGCTTTCAAGCAACTGAAATATCTTTGTAGAGCTTTTATATGTGTTTATGTTTATATTAGTTTGTTGATTCGCTTATCCTCAAATCCATTTTTATTTTGCATATATATATATATATATATATATATAAAATCCCGGTGCCCTAAATAATTTGTTTAATTTTCTTTCCTTCAGATTTGTTGATTATTTTATGCAGTACTCTTGGTGGCTTGTTGCTGCTGACGATTATGATTTGCCTTTTCTGCATTTCTTTCTGTCGGCGAAAGGCCAGGTGAGTTACAAAACTTTAAACTTTCTTGAATAAAAAAACATTTATTTCAACTGTCAAAATACTGGGGGGGGGGGGCTCAATACTTTAAAAGCGGTTTATGAATTCAGATCAATCAACAGAAATTTCTAATTTATCTTTCTCTTAAAACTAAAATATTTACAAGTTTCACAAAAATGGAAACTGTTCTTTTTAATTTTTTTTTTAATTCATCATTATTGCATATCTGTTAACATTACCGGCTGCCATGAACTTCAGTCCAAGTTTTTCTTTTCTAAACACATTTTCAAGGATCTTTCTCCGGTCATCCTGGACTAGTTTGATGCCTCTATTCACTTTTATATCGTTCATAATTGTAATGAAGCAAACCCATCTAAAATTTATCCAATTATTTTAGAAGTTCAAAACGGTCGACTCTGACAATAGTTAAAGCGAAGAAGTTTAACAAAAAAGAAATTATCTCCCTTAGACCGAAGAAGTTTAACAAAAAAGAAATTATCTCCCTTAGAACGAAGAAGTTTAACAAAAAAGAAATTATCTCCCTTTGAGCGAAGAAGTTTAACAAAAAAGAAATTATCTCCCTTTGAGCGAAGAAGTTTAACAAAAAAGAAATTATGTCCCTTAGAACGAAGAAGTTTAACAAAAAAGAAATTATCTCCCTTATATTCGAGAGTAAATCTTTTTCTGTAATAAACACTAACAAATTAAATTCGTATGACTCGGCATAGTACCACTTTTTTGATCGGCTGTTGGAATTTTTTTTCCCCCCGATTCTTTCAGATCCATAAATGAAAGTGATACTATGGAACCGACTGGGTTTAAACTTGGCATACCGAGGTCGTCAGTCCGCGTCGTTTCCACTTCAACACACCACCTCCTCATAATAAACACTGCACTAAATATATACAACAGTAATCGGGCTCGTGAGATAATTTTCATAAACACATTTTATATAAAGTCATATTTCTTTGGCTCTAAAATGCTTCAATGTCACAGAAAATGAAAAGAATTAAAATTTACATTTTAAAATTTAAAAAAATACCAACAACAAAAGAAAAAACGGTTGCCTCTTAAATTCCAATTAGCTCCTTTTTTTTAGGAAACATGTTGGTGCTTATCCAGATGAAGGGAGACATTCGGAAAAACATAAATCAAACTTAGGAATATCTGTTTGACGTACATACGTACCTGTCACGAGCTGAATATATCTTATACCAAAAATCACGCAAATTAATCAAGCAGTTTTTATTTTATAAAAAAAAAAATCAAATTTTACTGATAACAGGGGAAACAGCCGTCATTAACTGGAGATTAATTGAATTTTGTGTGCATTTAGGAAGTTCACAAAAGTTAGGGTTATCTCCCTTGAATATACCGTAATTCCGAACGTAATGGCGATGATATTTCCCTGCTAATCGTTAATCATTAAAATTTAATTTTTATTTATAAAATAAAAACTATTTGATTAATTTACGTGATGTTTGGTATAAGATATATTCAGCCTGTGACAAGTACGTACATCAGATATTCTTCAGTTTGTTTTTTTTTGTTTTATTTATTTATTTTTTTTTGTTTTCGAATGTGCCCGTTCATCTGGATAAGCACTAAACAATTTTTAAAGGATATTGCGTTCAATTTATTTTATTAACCGCAAACTTTTAAAAGGTTCCGATGAAATTATCAAAATCCGACAATTAGTTTATTTTTTGGTAATTTTTTGTAAAAATGACATTTTTCACATTCCTCAGAAAAGGAGTCTTGTGCCTGACTTTACCCTCGTAAGTAGGCAAGTAAATAGCTCTATCACTTGTTTAAAAAAAAAAAAGAAAAATTATTTTATTATAAATTGATATTTTTAACAAGGAAAATATTGCCCGCCAATCTTGCATCTTCGTGTAAACACGTCTGTACCAGTAAACATATAACTGCAAAAAAAAGAAGAAAAAAAAAAGTAGAATCTCATTTGGTTGTACTGATACAATAATACCAACAGATCTTTAAGATAACAATTAACATTGGAAATGTGTAAGCGTTACACAAGCCCGCAGGGCTGCTTCTATAACATTGCTGTTTTCAAGTCCAATGTAAACAAATTCTTAAATAGTCACTTTCTGACCAGATACAACCATTGTTACTAATCCCCTCGGTGTTTCACCGTCTACCTGTCAAAATTAATAACCCTTGTCCTCGAGTAGCTTGTGGGCCTTGATAAGCAGTGACTCGGTTGTAAACTAAAATTGCAATCAATTTATTTTGTTAATCGAGAACTTTAGCGTTTAAGAATTTTATTTCGTCGTGACTAAAGATACGTCTCTTATCACAGTTACGCACTGGTTCCCGTAAACAATGTGAGGCCTGCTCAGTATTTAGATGAGTGACTGAGAATATAAGAATATGTTGTGTATGTAAGATGTTGAATGTAAAGTCTGTTCATAGTGACCTTGCGAAACAATCTGCGAATCAAACCGGCAATGACAGGTCGATTTGAGTTTCACATGACGAAGGGAGATAACTTAGTAAAACATGAAATTTACTTTCTTTGCTTATCCGTAAAAAAGTAATAGTTATGCGAAAGATTACTCAGACGAGGATCAAAGTATAATATCTGTAGTATTTTTTCCTCCATAATTAAATTATATATATATAATTATATATATATAAACAAAATTAATTTTAAAATATTGGGGATATTTTAATTAGGGTAGCTCGATAGAGTAAATGTGGTATTGTGGTGACTGCTGAAGTGAAAGGGATGGCCAAATGATGAAAGAATTAAAGGAACCGTGCTTGGACGAATGGGTCAAAATATGTCTAGTTAAAAGTAAAAGAGACAAAGGATGATCAACGACCCCCCCTCCCACACACCCTCTTTTGATGGCCTTGCACCTAATTTCTAAGTAAAATTGAATTTTTTTTTTAATAAATAATTGAATGTGTATTATCTGTTCTGTCCTCGATCGGGTGGGTGGGGTAATTTCTAGCAATTTTTATTTTTGTCCCATTCCAGAGTCCCCATGCTCCATTTTGATGAACTAAATTCTTTTCACATTAAAACCTGATCTTGTGTGTAACTCTCATGTAATCTTGTCGTAAAAACTTATGTCGAGTGAAACATTTTGTGACAAATGGAGATCTACAGACATTTACAGGTGCAAACAATATTTGTTCGCAATTTTCAACATTTTCTAATGTTATCCCTTTTACTTGCGTCGTCAGTCTTGTTTTCATGAAAATAGTGACTATTTCTATTTGTTTTCCTCACTTATTACTTATGTATAATTTTAAACCTACATATTTATGGAAGAAACACAGTTCGCCTTGGAATCTATGTTGGAAGGACAAAACAACAAGTTTTTTAGACTTCCTCAGTGGCAGCAGGGGTGTAGTAGAAAAGGTGAGAAAGAAATTGAAACATTCAGGATTCAACTACAACTAACGTTGTTTTACGTTAAAGAGAAAGGCACATGATTGATGATCTGACGCCATCAGAATGTCGGAGTTCATCACTGAAGGTGGCGTCATGCCACCCCATTTCTTCCCCGAGGGGTTCAGGCTGAACGCTGATGACTACATCGACATTCTGAGCAAGGTAGTGAAATTCTGAATCTACCAGGTAGGTTATACATGTGGCAGCAAGACCTACACCTATCTGTTAAAGAACTTCATCAACCACACTTTACACAACGTCTAGCCTCTCAACTCGCCTGACTGCAATCCTAACCTCGATTTCTTTGTGTGAGGCACAGTGGAATGAGACCCCAATAGATTCAGATGCAATATGAAGGGCGAGTTATGAGGCAATGATTACTAGAGCCATTGGGGGCCCGAAGTCGGGAGACGGTGACGAAGGCTTTTTATCAAAGCCAAAGACGGGTCCATTGAATGAAGTCATGACGACCAAAGTTTGATGAATAAATCTCAAAAAATGAAACAATTAATGTTATTTGTTTTTAGACTAACAGGGTTAGTTGGCAGAGGAAGGGCATGGGAGGAAGTGATGCGGATGGCTTTGAAAGTAAGAGGGATAAATAGAGACCTGGCTAAAGATGAGTTAATTTGCAAGTCAATTTCTAAAAGCCGTCCAACATATGCCAGCATGTAAAACAGATGTTAAAACGAATATGATGGTGATTGTTATATTATTGAAAGTGTATGGTGACAAGCAGGAAATAACAGACAACACAGGATTAAAATGGGAACAAACGCAATGGTTTATTTTCCAAACACACGGGAAGGAATTTTCCGAGAAATAATTTCGGAGAGTTCGAGATTGTTTATAGCAGCCGATTTGGTCTTAGTAATGACAGCGGTAGTAAAAAATAGTTACCGTTGTTGAATGTATGATGTTGGTGGGGAGGATGGCGCGGCCGTAGCAGTAGTACGAATAGTTGACGTTGATTTGGTTGCAATAGCAGACGATATGTCGTTGTCGTTGTTGAAGAGGTGAGTCGCTATTTCTTGTAGTAGGTGTTGAAATGTTCTTGCTGTTGTTGATTGAAGGGTTGAGTCTGCTGTCGTTTTGTTGCTACTGGAAGAACCGAGCATCACTGTTGTTATGCTTCTTGGATGGTCTGAGATTTTTCCTCCTCTTCGCCACTTCGACCAGCTGTTTTTATGGGGAAAGCAGCGGACGTAGTAGCGAGCGAGCTAGCTCCGTGGAAAAAAGACAAATAATGGCCGCTGACTCCAGTAAACTGTTTGGAATGTTATTTTTTGCCACAGTGACCACGGCACATGAGGAATCAGCACGTAACTTCGTGGTAGCAAGCGTGATCATGTGCTCCAACTCTTGTGCCACTGTGGCGACTATAGAACGGGTCCCACTGCAGCGAATTCCACTTTTGAGCAGTCGGGAATCACCCAAACAAGGCACGCTAAGGCGACGGTCGCCATGACAACAACACGCCAGATGGTATGACGGGCGTCGTCAAATCAAAACAAGATCTAAAAATCATAACATGATGATGATGATGGTGATGATGGTGATGATGATGGTGATGATGGTGATGATGATGATGATGGTAGTAATTTTGCAAACAAATATCGTGCACACTCTGTACTTGTTAGCTCAAAAAAAGACAACAAAAGTTTATAATAATGAAATAAAAACGGGAATATTCACTTTACTTAGTTTTTTACAGGAGAATTGTATGTTTCGTCGGAACTGTTACGTTATTTGTTAAAATGTCTTCTCTCTTTCGTTGAATCTCGCATGTTTGCTTCAGATTGATTCTAAAAAAAATATTTTTTAATATTGATCCACTGAAAGGTGTGTTATGAAGTTGTTAATTTTAAATCTTCCTCTTCTTCTTTGTTGTTGGTTGCCTTTTCCACATCAGTTGTGCGTTGTATGTTGGCCATGCTGGCACAAAGTGATTTTCTCCATAAAATGTTATCATTCATGTGAGTTTTCATGTCAAGCAATGGCCTGACGTCATTTTTGATCGCGTTACTCCAAGTCTTCTCCAGTCTGCCTTTTCCTCAGTTACACTTAACTAAGATTGTACATCTGTTTATTCAATCAAAGCTCCAGAGAACTGGGTGACAATATTAAGCGTATGCGACAATATTAAGAAGCCCTGCGAAGAGCAGGGCCTAGAATACAGCGCTAGTGTGAATTAGCCACGATCTTATTCAAAGTCAAGTATCATCTTATGTTTCTAGTATAAACAAAGTAAGAACAGGGTTAGAAACAGTTCGATCGCCTTAGTAAATGAACTCCCCATTTCAAATTCAATATCGATTCGAAATTATATTTTGTTTTTAATTGTTTTCGTGTTAACCTTTCTGCCCTCGAGTGTCAATTGCAACTAAGGTCATCTCGTTTTCCTCTATCATTCTTCGCTTATGGAACCTTGCTCCCTCATTCAAGTTGACCGGGAAACTTGTTGTTCTAGTAGATGCTGACAAGAATTCGTCCCTCCCCTCCCCGTGGGGGTTGCCGCATTCTCAATAAAAGAGTAGCGAGAGAGAGTCGAGAGTAGAGAGAGTTACCAACAAAGTGCACAGATAGACGGAGCTTAGACGGAGAAGACGCGGCCGAGAGAAGAGGTTGGTGCGTGTACGTCCCCCTAACTCCTCAAACCACTTAGAATAAGAACAACACTTAGAATAAGAAGAACGCTTAGAATAAGAACAACGGTATAGCAAGGGATGCCCAACTATAAACACTGTCATCCGACTAACACACGAAATTAACTTGATAATATCGAACTGCCTGTTTTTGTAAACAAAACAATGTATATTATTTTTCCTTGTTTCTTCTAATATAATTATTCTTCTAAGAAAAACAGTAAACCAATTCGTTACGGCTTATCATTCCTTTCTTCAACTGTTTATGTGAAATGACCCTCTCTTCATAGCGAGACGAGGTTGCTAGCCCACCCCAGTTGATTGCTCACTGATCTAAACAAACACAGCATGGGAGTTTGCAGTCACTGGACCGGGCGTTTCAACATCGGCAACTTTTCCCGAACAGTGCCGGGTGACCAACCGAACCCGGAACGGCCGAACTGGAGACGTCACGGCTGGAGGAGTGGTGCACATGTTCATACTGTTGTAACGCAGAGCTGACTCGTCTGGGCACCTTAAGCCTCAATAGTTGAGTCAAAACATACACACCACATGGCCACCAAATCATAACCCTGTAATTTTTTTTTTTATCGCTCCAGACAAGGCATGAAGCCACTTGGTGTAAGGAGCTAACAAGAATAAATATGATTATCGCAAAGATAGGAGATGCCTATTGACCTTAGTCTTGAAAAGACCAAGATTATAGGTAGGAGGAAAACAGTCAGCAGGAAGAGAGTTCCACAAGGTTGCGGTTCTCTGCACCCTCAGAAAAAACGAATTGGTGGAAGCTCAGCAATCACTCGCATCTAACATTTCACTACGGACATTGTCAGCTGTTGAAAACTACGCCACACTCACCCCAGAGTAATACGTGAACGACGTGTTAAGCAATCACATATCCATTGATATTTTTATCTTTTTACACAAACAGAAAATCCAATGGTAGTCGACATTTATCTACAAGCGATTCTACACTCGTGAAACTCCCTCGGTTGTGGAGTGAAGCCGTTCCAACTCATCTGTATGAAGTGCCAGCAGTTTCTGATCGACGACGATGGAGTTACGTCTCTGATCCCATAAGATACCCGGAAGATATGGTAAGTGAACAAAGCGACCGTATTTATGCCGACGATATACTCGCATTTTTTGAGAATCTGTATACTTTCGTCTCCTTTACCTACAGTATAAATCCAATCCGAAAAATGAAATTAATTGGTGTGATTCATGGTTTATAAGAGAAAAGATAAGTAAGACAATCTGTATAAATCGGGTTCCATTTCTTCCATATTTCATGTTCCTAGGTCGAATCACATAAAAGTAGTTCGTGGAGACACACAGATTTCTCTTATCTTTTATTATACTAAAGCTGAGTTAATCAACGTCGATTTCCTTAAAGCTTTTTTTGCCAGTATATTTTAGTCAGACAAAATACATGTTAAAATATTCCTTAGTTTAAGTAGTTAGGATTGAGTTATGTTTGAAAAAAAACAAAAAACTTCCATTTTAATTGTGCTAATTAGCCATGATTTGCAATTAATTTAACAAGTTAACTTTCTATCATTTTTATCCTCTCTCTGTATGGTGTTCGACTCCCCACACCTGTTCTTATTCTTATATGAATAGATGAAAGGATAAAACATCCGACGGTATGAGATTAATAATAAAAAAAGCGGAAGATCTGTGAACTCAACGTTTCGCCCAACTGTTATCTGGGCTTTATCACGAGCGAACGAAAAATGCTAAGTCTTTTATCACTTCAAGCATTTTTCATTCACTCTTGATAAAGCCCATGTAACAGTTGGGCAAAACGTTGAGCTCACAAATCTTCCACTTTTTCCAGTTTTATTCTTATATACATGTTGTCTGTCTGTCTGTCTGTCTCTCTCTCTCTCTCTCTCCTATTGAGAGAGAGAGAAAGAAAAGAATAAAAAGATTGGAATAGTCCATTATAAACAAAAGGGAATATGACCACAAGCAAAAATATTATTTAACCCATAGTTCGAGAGAGAGGGTAGAGGCAGATATAGCAAGCAGAAAGAGACTAATTTGGGATTTTGTCTTATTTTTTAAATATTTAACTGGTTTTGCAAAATCATTTTTTCCTAATTCAAATAATTTAACTTGAGCTCAATGGGTGACCCAACAGGTCGCTTTCTGTTTCTAGTTATATAATAAAAAAATAAAAATAAAAATAAACGCTGTCAGCATCCAAAGTATTTGAATTCCTCAAAACAGATACAAGTTTGAAACATTTCTGATAATTTTTTATTGAAAGGAGAATTTTTGTTTCAGGTCCAAGAAGATCTGTTCGCTACAGGAACACTTCCATTACCGCGCACGTACGATCTAAACAGGCGCCATTTGATGGCCTATCAGGTAAAATACTTTGTAAACTTTACATTAACATTATCAAAATAGCTGTTTTCATAATTAAATTATATTAAAAATCTGGGCTATTTTTATTTTTTAGCAGTAATAAGATGACCAGAATCACAGGATTTTATATCTTTATACATTAGATCACCTGTGACCCATTGGATCAGTATTTGTTATATATATTATTAAATATGTATTTTCTTAACTTTGATATTAGTTGATAAAGCAACAACAAACCAGCAGTTATGGCTGCTGCTGCTTTCAAATAAAAATTACATCATCCAGTATCCAAACAAGATAACAAATAAACCTTGCTTCTTTGAACCTTGAGTTATCCATCAATTGACAATGAAACAAATTATTTTTTTTCTAATGGTTGATTGTATATGCGCCACGCAAAACCTGCACATAGTCAATGATACTCTATTCACAGAGCACATTGACACGTATAACCAATAAAAAGCCGTGGACAAAGAGAAAGAAAACATGAAAAGATGAATAAATCAAAACATACAAACTGGCAGGTCGGCACCCAGGATAAAAAGGGCCCCTCAACTCGTTTATGCACCAGGCGGGAAGAGGTATGCAATGGTACAAACCTTTTTTCCTCTGAAAATGTCACTATGGACATGTCAAAGGCCAGACAGGGACAGCCACCAGGCCTTGATGAAGAAGACCCTGGCACCCAGACTCCATCACAAACAACGACCAAAACAAGGAATACAAGGGGCTTAAAATCCCAAAAGTGGTCAGTTGCACAAAAGAGGATATTACTGCACTTCTACCATTACTCGATGTTCAAGAAATGGAGCAGTAGCTCAAAAGAGATTCTTACCGAGAGAATCAAGGTGTCTGACCTCCCTGAAGAAAAAGAAACACCCCAGTTTCTAATCTGTGCTCCTTAGTATCCCAAGTGGAACACCTGAGGAGATCTCCAACATCAAAACTGATGCCCTGAAGGTCCAATATATATGATCATCAGCGAAACGATGCTGTTCTTGTAACCAGATCATCAGTTTGTCGATGACTGCAACTACAACTACTGCTACCTGTGAAAGAGCAGGATTTGCGGTCAATTTTTACGCCTCTAGATCCATCGTATTCTGGCCAATGTATAGATGGAATACTACGAGGAAATGGCGTTATGATCAACACTACTAAAGTCAACAATGTGGCTACAATATGTGGCTGACGGACAAGAGCATGTTACTTCCGGTGATTAAATAAAGGGTTCCGTTTAACCAAAATTATTAATTCTCGTCTCAAAAATCCAATAATATAATGTTTTGTCTGTTAATCCATTAATTGAGAATGAAACATGTTTTTTTTTTCTAATGGTTGCTTATACGGCACGGCAAACCTGCACATAGTCAATGATACCCTATTAACTGGAGCGGTTATACCTTCCCATGGTTATATATATATATATGATCATCAACGAAACAATGCTGTTCTCGGAACCAGATTATCAGTTTGCCGATGACTGTAACCAGAACTACTGCTACCTGAGGAATAGCAGGATTTGTGGTTATTTGGAGGGACCCTCTTTAGAGTTCTCCAGTTTTTGGAGGGACCCTCTTTTTAGGTTTTTAGCTTTGGGGGATTGATTTTTGTGGAGTCGAGTTTTATAGAAACATTTTAAAGAAAAAGTTTTAAATAACATTCAAATGTGTGAGAGAGCGAGAGAAATGTTATATGAACCTAAAAACATAAATTCACAAAAGAGATATTTTATATATGTTTAAAATGGAAGTCTACAAAGGTAGGAAAACAGAATAATTGTTCATATTTGAGTCTCCTTGTCGAAAAGGGGGATTTATTAGCTGAGATATCGAGGAAGCCTGAGTCGATAATTTAAGGGCTGTGAATTGTCAAGATGAAGAAGAAAAAAACCCAATTATTTTGATTTTTGATTTTAATAAAAAATATCTGCATCTAACACATGGTTTTTTGAAGGCATTTTTCCTCTTTCTTTGTTATATATATATATATATATATATATATATATTACTAGCAAAACCTACCCGCCTTCTGAGCAGCAATTCATTGGGGGGGGGGGGGTGTATAGTAAAACAAAGGTTTTTACTCAGAGAATTCTAAAGTTTTAACAACAAAGTTTGGTAAATTTGAAGATTAACACGCTCAGCTAAATTACAAACCCCTCTTAAAAAATGAGATTCAACTTTTTAGGATCATTCTAACTTATTAGGGCATTAACTAATATATTTTTTAATACTAACCCTAAATTTGACTTGCAATGTCGTAAAACCACATATAATAAGCTATAAAAATTTCCCCATCCCCCCAAAATAGAATACATCTTCAATAGCCAAAAAATAAATTGTTAACTGCCATAAAACCCAAGAATGACCCAGAAATGTACGTTAAATTTATGTGAAACTGATCCCCCACTTTGAATTCTAAAAAAATTCTGTATTCTTTTTCCGACAGGTTTTTCAGAATATTCATGCACAATCGCATAAAAAAGTAGAATCTCATTTTATCGGGAGTAGGTGATAATACTTTTTTACATTTTTATTTATGCATTAAAAATAAGGTATTTCAGTAGTTCGATAATTTTAAAGTTATTTATTTAATTTTCACTTGAAAGGTAAACACAACTAAAATCAATTGCTTAAAATTAAAATAAAAAAAGGAATGTATAGTTAAGAAAGTATAAGATTTAAAAAAATAAAATATGGGTAAATTTACAGATTAACACCCTCTGTTAACCCCGACACAACAAAAAGAATGAGATTCTGCTTTTTGGGGCGATTACATGTGAACACCATGGCAAACTGAAAAAAGGAAAAACATAGTTTAGAATTTTAGAGTGGGGGATCAGTATCCTATATATTTAACATAAAATGTTCCCCAATTTCCGAGCCATTCTATCTTTTTAGGGAAGTTAACCAAATTTTTTTACCACTAATCTTAACTCACAGTTGCAAGGTCACAAAGCACACATAATCACCTAAAAAGTAGACTCCACCCCCTAAAAAAAAATGCAAAGGATTTAGCTCCCATAGCAAAAAAGAATTCAGTTAACTGCCGTAAAACTGGCCCATAAATGGGGATCATTTTACATTGAATTTATATACAAAAATTTTCCCCTACTTTAAATTATAAAATAATAAATTTTTTTTTTTCTTCTTCTTTCCGTTAAGTTTTTCTGGAATGTCTATGTAATCGCCTAAAAATGGGTAGAATCTAATGTGGGGGTAGCGGTGGATGCTTTTTTTTTGTAATTTGGATATATCAGTGCTACTAAACTTTTGTTTCCATTTGTCGATGAGAATAGTGAAAAGTTGTTTGTAAACATTAAGCAATTATTAAGTTTGTTGTTAAACTCTAAAATAAGGCATTTAATTAGCTGATTAAAAAGTTATTTATGTTTCACAAAAAATATTAAAACTGCAAAAACAGGGCGTGAGAGAGGTGGAGAAAAGAAGCGAGCAAGACAGCCACACTCTCCCACCGTTCCCTTTCTCTTATCGCTTATGTCTTGTTCTGATAGTTTAAACTTAAGGTGTTTTATTCATTTATCCGATTTATTTATTAAATAACTTTAATTACTGTTAATATCTACAAAAATATTGCATATAGATAGTAAAAATAAGCTCATGCAATTCCAAATGAATAATACCGATGGTTGATTAATTATGAACCGTTTAAAAAATAGTTATGCAAATTAGTCATCCAAATAGTTCTCTCTTAATCGTTCATCTGTACTATATAGACAGAATATCAAAATAGTATGTCGTATCATTGATCGGCCTTTGTTCCGATGGATACTACACCCCATAAACTGGTATCGTCTTGGCCTTCAGGGCTTGATTTACGCCGGTCTATGGGTCTGTCCTGTGCAGTTCTAGGAGGTCCACCCTCCCAGGCTTTGCCTCTCCTCTTTGGGGAGGAGTAAGTTTATTGCTTACTGCCGGAGGCGTCCCTACCGGTGAATGCCGACAGGGCTACCCAGGCAATTTTTAATTAATTTTAGTGCTCACCTTCTTGGGCGCTGGCTTTTCAAGTCCCACTTTCCCGACCGGACCTTGGGTCACATCTTACCTTGTGGGAGTAAGATACAACTGGCCTTGTGCCTAACCTCCTGGGGAGGTAAATAAAATGTTGTATTATTGATATAAATGATAGTAACTCATTTTGATGGTAATATAGGAGTGATAAATGAAAAAAACTTTCACATTTATTCATTTATATATATATATATATTTTTTTTTTGTTGGTGATTTTATTATTCCATTAATTGCGACAAAAGATATCCTGTTTTATTAGCGCCCACAAAGAGCACCATTATATATATGTATATATATATATATATATATATATATATATATAAATGTGTATATATATATATATACACTGGTAGTTGTTGTATTGACTTTTTAAACTGACTAAAAGGTTTGAATTTGTACTTGTATACACGGCTGGATATCCTCTCAGAAAGAGACTTGAATACATTACGTGTTTTTTAATAGGTCATTACAAAAGGTTTTATGATTTTGACAATTATCAGGCATCCTAAAACATTGTCTAAGTTGCCTTTGTTTACTTCTGGTTTTGCATGTACAGCAGATATTCTGTTGGGTTAAGAGGCATAATTTTTCTTTTCTTGATTGTTTTATAGGTTAATTGCTAATTGTTGGTGTGCATATAAAACATTGTTAATAAATCGGACAATAGTTTTTTTTTACGTTATAATTATTTATACATTTATTTTTTTTATTTAGGTTTAACTTTTTTCTGTTAAGTTGCTTTCCTTTCAGCGTTGAGTTTTTTGGGTTTTTTTCGCATAATGTGTCTAGATTCATTCAACTTACCCGCTTTTTTTTAATCAATTATACTGGATTGTTTTTTGTTTTGTTTTTTGAATAATGTTATTTAAAATAGGGTTCAACCTATTTTAAATATCTATATTTAAAAATTTAACTGGCTGTCCAAACTCACTTTTTCTGATTCAAACAATTTAAATTCAACATTATATATATATATATATATATATAGAGAGAGAGCGCGAAAGCTTGAAACGCTGGCGTATGTAGGCAAAAATAATTAATATTATTTACTTAAAATTAATATTGTTATATATATATATATATATATATATATATATATATGTATTAGTTGAATTTTTGGGATGATGACAGATCATTATTTACATTGTTTCTTTTTGACTATTGTCTTCATCAACATTGATATATTTCAACTAATGTGTCCGCCAGCCTCCTTCAGATGTAAAGTTCTGATTATTTGTGCGTTGATGTTTCTTACATACTTAAATTCAATTTACACAAATAATCAACAAAAATCATTTCAATATGAGAGACTGAGCTCCAATCTCTGTCTCTTTCTTGTAAGATATGCATAGCAAGAACTCCTCTTCTACCACAACTGAGAAGAACTTTCCCGTTTTCCTCCACGTGTCTAACATCAAACGGAATTTCCAGGAACAGAGTTTTTTTTTTCCAAGAACTTCCCATCTGTGGAACACATTACCATAGGACTGCTTCCCTGCAGACTACAACATTGTCATCTTCAAATCTACAAATCCTAGTCATAAACTGTCCCCATAATTAATCAAACTTGGTTAATTCCATTCATGATTTTTAATATTTTTCATCATTCAACTGACAACCCATCCATCTCATTAACCCTTATTCTAAGTGACTTTTAACCTCGATAAGTGGTGACTCATTAGTAAATTATATATATATATATATATATATATAAATTACTGTCAAGGAACATTGAGCAATCCATGTGATTATGGCCGGAGTTCACATCTCAATTAAAACATGGAAATAAAAACATCAACATAGATATTCCAGATAAAACCAATGAAAATGACAAATGTCTTATCTAAATTTTTCTTTCTTTTTTCTTTTTAAGAATCCATCCTACCAAAGTTCAACGTTACCTTTGCGGCCACCTTACCATCAGGACAAATGGCGATCAAGTTACCAACCCTCGCTCTCCATTCCTTTCTGACCACAACTATATTCATTATAACATTCAATAAGGAACTGATAAAATAACAAACACACATAATTAAATCAATTTTACAATAAATTTATTTTTAAAAAATTAATAATTTTTTTTCTCCAAAAATTAATTCAGCTGAATTTGTTCATCAAATCTTGATTGGCTTGTATCATCAATACATACCTTCCTGGGTATCTGAGACAAAAATATACCTAGTGGTGAGGCCCCGATTTGGGGAGTGTGTTAACATCAAAGTTCCCACTACTCCCAGATCCACTCTGACCCATAGTAGTCAGTGGTAGTACCTGTCAAGGCCCCTATCTGTATGTTTGCAAATATATATATATATATATATATATATATATATATATATGAAGGTTTGTTTAAAGGCGATGAATGCCTGACAATGTGTCGGTCTAGACAGGAAAAAAGAAATAAGCAAAGGAGAAACTAAATAAAAAAAACAATAATTTAATAATCATGTTTCTTTAGATTTGATATTTCGTTTATTTATAAAACTTTCTCAAGAATAGCCTATTATTTTATGGGGCAAATTTTTATAAAACGAAATATCGAATGTAAAGATTCACAATTATTGAATTAATTTTTGTTTTATTTAGTTTGTTCTTTGCTTATTTCCGTTCTTCTGAAATATAGACCTATGCAAAATGCATGCAAAACAAATGAATCGACAAACCAATTGTATACAAAACGTGTATGACTCAACAATGGCTGACATGCCGTTAAAACGCAACAGCCAACCAACACTAATATATACATATATGAGCATAAAATGCACAATATATCATTAAATGAAATGCTGTGAAAGACGAGACGTGTGAAAAAAACAAACGGAAAAAACAAATTTACATACAGGAAACAAGAGATGAAGATTTTAAATTTATTCGATAACGGTTTCTTTTTAGCATTATCGAATAAATGTAAAATCTTCACTTTTTCTGTAGACGTTTGTTGATCCGAATGAAACTGGTAAAATCTCTTGTTTCTTGATGATTTTGTCTGGTATTTAAATTTGTTTTTTCCATTTGTCTTTTTTTTCACACACACACACACACACATATACATAAAAACGAAAATTGTCTGTCCGCTTTACCCATGCAGTGCAGGTATAAAACCCATAGGAATTATAAATTACTACGCCATTGGGCTAAACATGTTACAATCAGAACACTGGCTTTAGGACCAATCAAGAGTAAGGGGAGATAATTCTTTTAAACCCTTCTCTTCACAAGAACTTTTTATCATTTTTAAAAAACTTGATGTTTCATATAAAAAAGTTAATTAACTTCAGTTAAATTTGAAAAAGGTTTTGGAAAAGGTTTAAAAAAACAACAAAAAAAACTAAATTTAAATAAACAACAGAAACAAGTGGTAAGTAAACAAAATTTGCTTTCGTGTTCAATTTTTAATTTAACAAAAATTTAATCATCACTAAATAAAAATTTTTTTCAATAAATTCTAATTGTGTTTGTTGTAATAAACATGTTTAAATTGTAAAAAAAAACAATCTTTTTCAGTTGAATTGATGGATTGACAGAGGAGGAAACTTTGAGAAACCTGGAATAGAAAAAAACTTCAGCTGGTACACTATATATAAAAAAACTAGCTGCCCCTACCCGGCATTGCCCAGTGTACCCCACTCCCCACCTCGCGACGTCACCAGTTCGGCCGTTCCGGGTACGGTTGGTCACCCGGTACTGCTCGTGAGAAGTTGCCGTTCTAATGAAGGTTGCCGATGTTGAAACGCCTGGTCCAGCGACTACTCACTCCCATGTTTGTTTAAGTCAGTGAGCAATC
>OY744521.1:8440607-8445607 GCA_963556195.1 Sepiola atlantica | reverse complement strand
TGACAGCCTACACGCTCTATCCCGCCAGGCTGGCGCCGCCTCTCGGCCAAGGTTTGGACAGTCAAAAATATGTACTAGCTCCCAGACTTCCACTTGTCTCTACGTGGGGCCTGATCTCCCGATGCATTCCAGTGCACCCCGGGGTGCAGACTCCGTCGCTGAAACCACTGTTTCACATCCGCCCAATCCTTATTTCGTGTCAATTGGTTGAAATTGACATCTCCCAGACCGTCACCTTTCTCTACGTGGGGGCAGATACGTCGGATGAAATCACTGTTTCACATCCGTCCACCCTTATTTCGTGTCACTTGGTTGCAATTGACATCTCCCAGACCGTTACCCTTCCCCACACACAGAGAGAACAACGGATAACACAATCAAAACAATAATAATCAAAAATTAAGAAAAAACTGTAGCTAAACAATGGAACAAAAAGTTTTCTTTTTCTGTTCTGTTTTCTTTTGGTCTGTCCTTCTTTTTCTCTTTCCAGTCTATTAAAACATCAGGACTACGTATGTATGTGTGTATGTGCGTATGCATTTTGTGGTTTCTGTGTTGGGAGGTGGGTAGGTGACAAAAATGAATTATTATGCATGCAATTAAAAGTTTGTTAATACAGATTGGAGCTCGCAACGCCCCTTACAAATTACGTCACCATCACCCTCTCCTCGGAATCAATCTCTACTTCTTCACTGGTCATCCACCTGGATTTCCGACAGGGCAGCGATTCCTGCTCCCGCTCGCGATCTGGGTGAGGTGTACTCAAGGGTGACCCTCCCTCGCTCATGCGCTCGGCCGTCGGTGTGCTCGCGCCGTCCAATTTCTCCCTATGTCTTTCTCGCGCCCTTTGTCTTTTCTGCAAAAGCTAACCTTATTATTTATGTGCACAATTCTCACTAACATCGACCAAGCCCTATCGTGCCCGTGTCTAGTCCTACCTTTTAACGTGAATTTTCCCTTCCTGACGGGGTTAATCGAACCCTCAATCTCTCTAAAGCTAATAGCTTGTTACCTTCTGGTTATGCAACGCATTTTAACACATTATAATACTTTCATAACTGTTCGATGGGGTCGACCGGTAATCTCAAACGATTTGGTAATTCGGCCTTAATCTGCCGAGATGATTATATTCGGCGACCAGTGTCTTAGCGATTGCATATCCAACTGTGCACCTGTGCACTCACTCGTCAGTATCAACAACTGAAATTCTCTTGGTACGGACCTGTCTGGTTCGCATACCGTCACTATCATTGCGTCGGCCACCTCGGCCGGATTCTCTTCGTTCCCTTCTCTGGGAAAAACAATTCTCTCAGACTAACACCTTCTTGGCTCACTTCGGCCCGGTGACATTCGATATCGATGCGCCTTCTCTGGCTACATGCGACAGTAACCCTTTTGGTTCTTCCCTATAACTTCCAATTTCTTCATAATCATTCTCTCATCGCTTCCCGACACTGTCCCTAATTACTCATCGAGTGCCTCTCCCAGCAACGGGGGGCCACTGATTTCTTCTGCTTCGTCTGTATCAACACTATCTATCTTAGATAGGATCTCATATCCTTCTCTTCGCTTATCATTACTTCTGTGCCCTTTCGTAAGGCGCACCACAATCTGTCATATTCACGGTGGTTCGAACATCTGTCGATTACTTCAACCTTCTTTTGCTTTTACAACTCACTATATATCTGCCTGGTCGTTCGGCAACAGCCCATCCAGCTGCAGGTATATTACTACTTGTGATCGATCATTTGGATCTAACCACGACGACCCTCCATCGGTCCCAGTTATGCATCTCTTTCTATCCTTATATGTCCGTTTTATCTCGGGGGGGAGGGCATCCAGGACAACTGTCCGCGCCACAACCACCAGCACCGCACACGCATGGGGGCCCTCCCTGCGCGCGGTGGGGCCAACGAATGCGACACAGCACAACCTCGGCCTCTCCCCCAGGTCCTTGACTATCTTTGGCTTGGCTTTCCTGCTATTCTGTGGTGGGGCGTTCTGCTCCCCTCTACCGTAACTTCATAGGTAATTCCTCTACCTTTTTGGCTAACCGATTTTCTCTCAGTCTCTTCTGGAGCTGGGCAGGGGGTATTTTGCCGCTCTCCTCCCACTCGCTGGACTCGTCAACCGACCTAGCAGTCGCGTTTAATTCGATCTCTCTCTACGGGGGGGTTCATTGCTTCTTGCGGTTTCTCATAAACCGGCGAACAAAACCCAAGCCCGTCTTCTTCCCATTCTACCGTAACTTCATAGGTAATTCCTCTACCTTTTTGGCTAACCGATTTTCTCTCAGTCTCTTCTGGAGCTGGGCAGGGGGGTATTTTGCCGCTCTCCTCCCACTCGCTGGACTGGTCAACCGACCTAGCAGTCGCGTTTAATTCGATCTCTCTCTACGGGGGGGTTCATTGCTTCTTGCGGTTTCTCATAAACCGGCGAACAAAACCCAAGCCCGTCTTCTTCCCATTTAAATTCGCTATCTTTCACTAAACTTATCATTCTGGGGGCCACCCTACTTTTTATACTCTGTGGGGTGGCCTCTGTGCGCTTCCCTGGTTCTTTACCCCAGTGTCAGGTGGCACACTAAGGTTCGGAATCCTAATTCCTCACCTCCGATCTATGCTGCTGTGCACCACCGACTCTCATGTCCGAACCGACCACACCTAGTGCAGTTCGGTCTAACGTGCTGCGCGGGCGCCCATAACTTGTGGGACACTCTGCTGCTCTATGCCCCTCGCCCCTGCAGGTCCAGCGGACTGATACCTGCCTGGCCGGTGCGGGCCTATCGTACTCATTTTGAAGGTCCCATGCCTCCCTTCTACGATCGGAGTCTGCCTCCCAATCTTCTCCGCCCCCTCTCTCCATTCGGGGCCCCGGGCTCGCCCTGCCCCCACCGTTTTCCTTCTCCCAGGCCTTTCCTCGCCATTGCTTAACCTTAGCCGGGTCAACTCGCGTACGCCTCAATCGCGGTTCGCTCGCTGGCGTATTGCCTCACTAGCTGCTCGCGGAGCTCCGTCCAAGTGATCCCCGGGTTCTCTACATATCTCCCCTCAATGAATCTCGACGCTGGGCCCCTCGCTCCCTCTGGAGCGAGCAGCACCATCTCGTGATTTTCTAGTCCATAAATCACCCTCTTCTTCTGAATTACTGCTAACCACTCCCTTGAACCGACGGGATCCCCTTTGTGGGGGGGTATTCGTATCCCTCCTATCGGCCCTTCTATCTTTCTAGTCTCTTCTCTCCCCATGCCTGTTACACTATCTACTAGGTCCTCCTCCGAGCCCATTCCCCTTGCGTTCTAGCTTACCACCCCTAACAACAGAACTAACCCAAACTGTGTGCAAAGCTTGGACAACAATCGACACACCGACAAAACCGAGCAAGCGAACAAGAGAAATCAACGAGTCACTTACCCCTCTCCTCTGCTGCTCCTGTGGTCCCTCGTCTCTGGGTTGGTTTATTATTTTTCGAGTCCGTCTGGGCCTTTCAATCAATTGACTAAAAGTTCGCGGTCCCAGACCGATCTCAAAGTCTAAAAAACGTTTTTTCTTTCAGTCTATCTCTTTTTCTATCTTTCTCTTTTTTTTTCAAACACGGGTGTACATGCCCGTTAAACTGTTTCTCTCTTTTCTTTTCCTATTCTCTTTTTCTATCTTTCTTTTCTCAAACACGGGTGTCGATGTCCGTCAAACTGTTTCTCTCTTTTCTTTTCCTTCCTCCTTTTTTTATTCTCTTTTTCAACCACGGGTGTACATGCCCGTTAAACTGTTTCTCTCTTTTCTTTTTCTAAGGTGTTTTGCCGGAAAAAAAAATTGTTTTCTTTGTGGCCGTGGTTGGCTTTGTTCTTTTCTTCTCCCGAGGTTGCCAGGCACTCCTCACCGTACCATGATCCTAGGTCGCGGCACCATTATAACGCGGACCCCACACTCTTACTCTTCTACCCGTGACGGCATCAAATGTAATGTAATGAGAACCGTCCCGGTGCAGGAATCCTTCCTGACTGTGAACACCTTTTCTTTGGCTCGTGATTTCGTCTGTAGTGGCTGTAAAAAGAAAGATGGCTCGAATCTCCCCCGGGTCTGATGAATGACGACTTCGTGATTCTGTGAAGGCAAGATTACTTAGCAGGACAACTCGATAACAGAATAACTCGACAAACGGCTAGGTCTTTTCACAACAATAATTATTTAATAAAAATGAACGGTGGGTTTTTAACCCAAAGTCTATTCTTCGATAATGGCTTTTTTCTAACTATCTTATCTTCCTTCTCTCTGTGTGTGTGTGTGTGTGAAACTCCCTTTACGAGTGTTAATCCTTAATTAAGTTGTGACTTGTCTATTGAAAACGGCGGGGGGGGGGGGCACTATTGTTAACACCTCCCAGACAAGAAGCTGTTCGCGCAGCATCTCGTCTGGTGATCCCCTAGCCCGACGGAGACGTCCGTTCTCGACCAATTCTTAGATCTGACTGTTTTGCGATCGCCTTCTCATCTCAAATAACAAAGACGAAAAAACGTATAACTCATACTCTCTCTCTCTTCTCGTCGTGTGGTACGCGCGATGCTGACTTGCTCTCTTTCTTTCCCCATCCCTTCTTCTGTGTCCCCACCCCGCCCCCGAGGTGGGGTGGTACGGGCAATTGTAATTCGTCGTTTTGGTTTCTCTTTAGATCTTATCTACACTAAAGAAAGCCATTAGCCTCTCTTTCTCTATTGGACCACCCATCGAGCTGACATCCATCGTATCTCAAAAGCCCCATGACCAAATTGTTCAGCTGGTCAAACTCATCCATTGTATCTGGTTAACTGCCACTGACAGCCTACACGCTCTATCCCGCCAGGCTGGCGCCGCCTCTCGGCCAAGGTTTGGACAGTCAAAAATATGTACTAGCTCCCAGACTTCCACTTGTCTCTACGTGGGGCCTGATCTCCCCGATGCATTCCAGTGCACCCCGGGGTGCAGACTCCGTCGCTGAAACCACTGTTTCACAGTTATATATAT
>OY744521.1:8211388-8438888 GCA_963556195.1 Sepiola atlantica | reverse complement strand
TTTAATTATATCTTTTTTTTTTTCAATTTTTCTGATTCTATTAAAATCAAAATAATGAATAAATGTTCCATAGCTTTCATGAACGTTTTCGATTCTTCGTAAATCATCCTCAGGTGTCAAAAGCAAATGAACAAAAAAAGCTGCAGCTTTTTTGTTCATTTGCTTTTGAAGAGAATTTTTTAAAAGACAGCGGAGAAACGCACAGAGCATTTTTTTCATATTGTTCCAGGATGTCACTCCAGCGTCGCTGAATTTAAATCGTTAACGTCTTTCCTGGAACAATGCGAAAAACGTTCTCCACACGTTTCTCCGTCTTTTTAAAAATTCTCTTTCTCCAATTTTTTTGTTCATTTGACATCTGAGGATGACTCGACGAGGAATCAAAACGTTTGTGAAACCTATGGAACACTTATTAATTTTTTTTTTATTTTGATACAAAAAAGACTGTCAGAAAAATTGAATAAATAAAAAAAAAGGTATAATTAAACAGACGAATTCTGTTAATTTTACAATGTTTGCATAAATGAGAAAATGCAACCTTAATACACACTATTCAAATATACACGCACAAGCATGCAGTTAGAAAATAATGGGAAACAATTTGAAAAAAAAAAACAACAAAAAGTGTAACAAAAAAATCACTTTATTTGTAACAGTCTGGAACAGTTTGTTTTTTTTTCTTTCAAGCCCCCCTCCCTATTCTCACCAAAAAACTTCTAAAGGCCCTGATATCAGCCCGTGACAAGTGCTGCCACCTTTGCATAATTTTTTTCTCTTCACACTCACATCTCCTTTGCACAGAAATGATGATGGCTATCAGCAGTAGTTTGAGCCCTCCTCGTCTCCACACACACATGCACACACTGCTCGTCTTTCATCGCAGACTTCTGCAGCAGCCGCCGCCGCCACACCAAAGAACAGTTGTTCACGACATTCTTAGGGAGATGAATTATATATACACACCAACATACACATCACCAACAAACAATCAAAAGTAAAAAAAGGGAAGAAAACCTTTGTATTTGCAGTTGGTAAAATTGGCAGAATATCGCTTTCTCCTCAATTTGTGACCAATTTTTTTTTTCATCTTCTAAGAGGTTTAAAAAAAAAAAAATGTACAATAAAGTTTTCTCTTCGAATCAACGAGTTATATATTCAAAAACAAAATTTAAATTCTTTACTGAAAAAGATAAAATCAAAAATTTATAGTGAAGTTTTCTAATCTTTAAAAGGTAAGTCATGGTGTAAGTATCATTTGTATATCATTTTTCTGGAGGAGGGGGGGAGGGTAAATAATAATAATAATATTTAATGGGATTAGATTTAAGACATGCTAAAATAACAAAAAAAAAACAATAGCTTAGAAAAAAAGCAGCATAATATCATAATAGCAATTTATAAAAAGATGAAATTAATTTTAGATGTAAAAATTAGTCCATTTTTTTACATCAATTGAAAGATAGAGGTGGATAATTGAAAATGAAAGAAAATAGATATATTACAGTTTTTAACTGTCGCTAAATTGACTGTTTAAGAAATAAAATAATCTATACTTGACTAATAAGATTAAATACGATTTTAGTTTGGAGGTTGGGAGAGATGACAACAAATTAATAAGATTTTATTTTTAAATATTTTTAAATTTTCTTTCCAAATGAAAAAAAACAATTATTCAGGGAGACTTAGGACATTACAATAAACAAAATTTCATGACTTTTTCACATGTTCAGAAAATATTTACACATTTCAACAGCATAATAATAATTATAATAATGTATATACTTATATGGAAATACATATATTAACACATTTTCCTTGGACTTTTCAAATAACAGTGGCGACAAAATGGACATTTATTCAATAACAAATAAATTTGAAAAATGTTTTTGTGAGTAAATTTTAAGATTGTTTTATACAAGTACTTGTTCTAATTGCCCCCCCCCCCCCCCCCCCCGTACAGGTACTCTTACTAATTAACTGAGTGTCCAGTGTGCACAACATTTCTTGCTACTGTGAAGGGGGCAGATTTAGACAGATTATTGAGCCATACCCAATTTGTCGGCATACATTTTCCGAAATTAAGTTTGATCTCATTGGTTCTTATGTGTATTTATCCTTCATTTTTTTTGTGTTCAGAATGACTTTACAACAATTGTTATGTTGGCATATTGCACAAATGCATACATGGAAACAATGCCTCGGCATTTGATATTAATATCTATAATCTCCCCAAAAGGCTTAAATAGTTTCTTGATTCTTGCATGTTTTTTTTTTAAGCTGATTAGATAGTTTTGTTGTTTTTTTAGATTGGTCCCTCTACACGTGTCAAGTGGGGTATTACATGATGAATTAATGAGTGTCGAGTGTTCAGAAGGTTTCTTGCTATTGCGAAGGGACAGTGCAAATATTCAGTTCGTCGTCCTCTTATCTTTTTTTCAATGTAATCTCTAACTTGTAATAAAACGTCAGAACTTCATATGGGATTTCAACTTTTAGTATTTCATTCTTACGAATAGTGGAATCGTTCAATGTTTTTTGACTAAAACAGGTTTCCTGTATAAACCATTTCTGTAGGTCCACAATAATAATTCCCTAACACTACCCCTGTTTATAGATGTTGTTAATTAAAAATCGATTTTACTGCAAGGGTTTTATTATTATTAAAAATACAGGAATTGTTTTCTTTTTTTTGTTTTTTTTCTTACAATCTATATAATACTAGTGTCTTTGTTCCCATGTTAGTACAACCATTATAACAGGTTTCTCCCTATTTGAATTATGGATTTGCCCTTATACAAAGAAATTTAGTTTTTAGTTTTATTTTGAAACCTAATATTTTAGGGAGTAAATATTTGTTTGTTTTTAATCATTCTATTACGATAGAAAATATGATAAATGTTTACCTCAGAAAAATAAAAAATATTAAGTGAAAGATGTTTTTAATCTCTCTTCTATAAAATTACCTCCATCCATGGCAGACAAAACAATATTAATAAATGGATGATAAAAAAAAAAAGCCGATAAAAGAAAAATAATAATACTTTGCGATTTACATTGGTTCAACTAGTAAATATTAATATTAAAAATCAGTTTATAATCAAATTGCAAAGACATTTTTCTCCCAGAATTAAAAGAAAAACAAAACAAAAGTTTCTCCAGACAATATAACAACACAATTTGAATAAGAGACGCACGTTTCTATTGGGTGAAATTACTGGTCATGTGACAATCTTATACAATTATACATTAAATATAAACAAAAATCAAATTAGCCAGCAGAAGAAACACAACCGAAAGGTCACGAAAATATTTTCTCAAAAAAAAAATCAGCTAACGACTTTCTTCTATTTAATGTAGAAATGTTTTATACAATAAATAAGGTGCTTTTTATTCTGGAAATATTTAAACTTTTCAGATCACTTTAGACATAACATAACTAAACAAATATTGCCTGCTACGAGCGAGCACAAGAGATTTTCACCATTTTGAATAACACAGTTAATAAAAGCTATGGAATAAATTATTAAAAACAACAAAAAAAACTCAACATTTTAAAGAGTTCAGTTCTGATTATAACGACAATTCAAATTGATCTTAAACCTTTCGCCATGTTTGAGGCGTAATTTCAAAGTCCGTTTTTCGAGGGAATGAAATCCCAGACTGAGTTGCATTACACACAACGCATACAGCTACCCCATCCGCGTCCAAAACTAGCAAAATAAACTACACCTAATAATAACAGCCACATAAATTCTAATGTCTAGCTTTTAATTGAGTGAAAATATTTCTAAAATAAATAAAATATATTGGTTATGCAGAATTCTTTGTGAACATATCACCAATCTTTTCTAGGACATAGAAATAATGTCAAAAATTAAGTAAATATAAAGCGATTCTTCTTTTTCTTTAAAAAAAAAAAAAAAATACATGACATTCTATTGGGTGAAATTTGAATAACAGACATATTTCGATTGGTGAAGTTTGAATAACAGAACCTTTCTATTGGGTAAAATTACTGGTCATGTGATAGTGAACAATTCTTAGAGACATAAATGCTGTCTGGTGATTTGAGCAAAGAAATTATAACATATTCAAGAATCTGTTTAAAATCTGCATTTTATAAAGCACAGATCTTTTGGGGTTTTCTTTTTAATATCATAAAAGTGCAACAAGAAAAGATGAATATCAAAGCGATAAAAAAAAAATGATTCTTTTAAATTGTATAAAATAGAAAAAGAATTTTCTGTGAGTGAGGGAATTTAAAATCCCAGTTTATTTTGTGACATTAGTTTAATTAATGCCATGTGAACAATAAAATCTTAAAGAACCAAAATTTTCTCTTTCAAAAAAAAAAATTCAATGAATATGAAAATCAGATTAAAATATTGTGGAGAAAATAACATCGACATGTTCTCGCGCCTTCAGCAGAGGTCAGATTCTTTCAAGGGAAACGGAACATTTGATCAGATTGCTTCTTCAGCAATAGAGGTGTTTTGGGGAGTGGATGAACGTGAATAATCACTGTGTTTTGAGACAATGATGATGACGACGAGTCGGAGGAAGACAAATCGGAGAAAATAACTTGTGTAACATTTGAAGTGATATCCTGAGGAGAAGGGAGAATGTCTTTTGTTTTTCTATTCTGTGACAACTGGAAGGATGATTGCGGCAGTTAGCCATTCGCATGCGGTCGGTGTGGTAATCCTTAAGGGCAAACATCAACATTCTGAGAAGTCATCTAATTTGGAGTAGAAGGATTGCTGCTAAAAGAAATGAAATGAGTAAAATTAGAAAACAGAAGACATTTTGTTTCATTTAATCACAATAATAATTACCATCATATCAGTCGTAATCTCTATATTCATATCATTGTGTGTCTGTATTTCTCGTATCAACATAACTTTCATAATTACTTTTTTTTTTATTGACTATTAATCGGATATTTATTCAAATCAACAATGCAATAGCATAACATAAAATAAACTTTTAAAAATCTTATAAAAAAACATAATTTACTTACAAAATTAAATCCACCAGAATGCATTTTGGCTTATTTTTAAACAAGTCAACTATTTTAATAGTTTGTTAATAATTCGAAAAAAAAAAGAAAAAAATTAATTTGAGATTAAAAAATTTTAAAGGAATTTGAAAGCATTTAAACTCTCTTTAAAATTCTTAGCAAATGCTCATGTATTAAGAGATTCAAAGTCTTGAAAGCTGCAGACAATAATATTATATAAATTAAAAGACTATTACCTTAACAAAATTATATATATATATATATATATCACTAGATAGAGTGAAAGAATAAAATAAGGTGCGAATCAAATTTTATTACAGTTCAAAGTTCAAGCAAAGTACTTTAAAGTCCTTAACTCATGAGTTTTCAAAGAAAATCTTCTCCTCAGAGGACCATTACCGCAATGACATTACTGCAGGTAATAAAATTAAACTTTGAAAATATATTAAAAAATATATATAAAAATACATAAAATTATATAAAACATCAAATATATCGGCCCAAAACACACTTTTTTGTTAAACTTAACCGGATGTTCACTAATTAAAGATATTAGTTGCCTCTTATATCTTTTGTTGTATTAACCTTTATATAAAAACTTTTATAACAATTTGGAGGGAGGGCCTGTGGACGAGTGGTTATAGCACTTGTCTTTGGGCTCGACGACCCGGGTTCGATCCAACTCACGGCATGCGAATTTTCGGGTCTGAAAACTCCCTCTGTCCACCCAGCAGTAAATGGGTACCTGACTAAAACTCAGGGAAGGTTCAAGGCAGCGGAAGGAGAGGGATGGTCTCTGTCTTCCATATGCTGTGCCCTAGACACGGTGATTCTTAACAAATCACCGCCGCTACGGCCATGGGCAGTGTGCGATGTCGGCAATGACACTCGTGCGCGTCCAGGCTATGCGACCTTTACCTTTACTATAACAATTTGGTTCAATTAATAATTTAATGACTAAACAATACCATAATAATTAAATTTAAACTCAAAATTCTATTTAAAAAAAAAGATTTTGAAAAAAAAAAAAAAACTAAAAAAAGAATTCCGGGTTGGTAGAGCAGTTAATATATACATAACTAATCATGTCTAACTTTGCAATCATCCGTTACCTCTTGTTAGAAAATGGAAAAGCATCAGTTTGAAAACGATAGAAAATGGCAGAATATTTCCAATTCAATCTTATCAAAGACATGCAATAACCAGAAACATTTCGGCACTGAGCGCCAAAAGAAAAGCCTTTCGTTATCGCTTTCTGGCATGGGGGGGGGGGGGGGGGCAACTGTGTAGATGACCATACGATGGTCACCAACTCTGCAAACAACGTATCATATCAGAGACTTAAATTATTAAAGTTAGGAAGCAGTAAACCATATGCCATCATTTTTGACAGTATAGAAACACTGGTCTAAATGAAAGCTTTGTTTTTACATTAAAGTTCGACCGTTGTTACGAAGAATCACTGGCTGTGAAATACATATATTTGATATTCGTAGTTTTACGCTTTTATAGAGACCACATATTTGTGTTTCTTCACCGCACAAGGTTAGCACGTTTCTTGAGTACAAACAAAGTCAGAATCAAATGATGAAAAAAAAAAAAGTGATAGTCATGAAACGGTCGGGTTTACATATAATACATTTATTCTCACAAAGACAGATAAAAAAAGGGTGAAAACTAAAGACCTGATTACTTAGTGAAAATATACACTTAAAAATGTTCCAACAGCTTCATTACAATGATGACAGTATAGGAATCAATTCTTGTCGAGCCGTCTTCTTAAATAATCAATTCTACCAGGAGGTGACGGTGGTTAAGTGGATAACGACATAGACTGAAGACCTGGGTGTTCCAAGTTCGAATCCAGTCGGTTTCACAGTATCACTTGTTCGTTTTGGAAACCTTCTCGTGGTCCTTCCCGTAAGTACCCGATGTCTTTCCGGAAAGATTTCTAACTAGAAAAACATCGGGGAAACTAATGCCAACACCAGAATCATCTGATTCACACGAAAGAAGAAGAAGCAATTCTACCAAATTTACAACCATCGTTGCTAATCCCCTCGATGTTTAACTGTCCAGCTGTTAAACTCAATTAACCCTTATCCTCGAGTGGCATTTCGGCCTTGATAAGAGGTGACTTGTTTGTAAAAAAACAACAAAAAAACAATGGAATTAAAAAAAACAAAAAAAAAAAACAGCTGACATAAAAATGAGGGGTTTTCAAGAACATTTCACGAAGATAAATGAGAAAAGATGGACACAATGGCAGAACAAGAGAACTAGGAGAGACATTGTTATAGTGAAACAATGAACAAAGAATGTGTGTGAAGTGTTCAGCTGAACATGAAAGCCTTTTGTTTATAGCGTTGTTGACATTGCTGAAAATTATACAATCTGGAGAGAGAACGAAAGCATAAAATGGCATTAAAAAAATAGGAAAACAAAAAATGCTTCCATTTCTTTGGATTCTTTAGCAAATTTACCAACATTATTTTTTTTAATTTTTTTTTTTATCATTTTTTACTGTAACGTGCTGATGTTGAGTTTTCATATATTAACTTGTTAGTTCTTATTAATCTAATGTATATAAAATTATCTTCTCGGGTTTTCAAAGTCAGACCCAAACAGCCTTTTAGCTGCTAAATCAAACCCTGCTTCTGACAAGTCAATTTTTATTTGTTATTGTTGTGACATGTTATTGGCAATATAATAACTTACTTCGCTACAATTTATTAAAAAAAATAAAATAAAATACTTAGTCTGGCCCATACAACTGATAATATGAACCAATTTTAAATAATCATATAAAAATCAGCAAGGGCGATAACCCATATTTTTTATTTGAATAATATAACACGAGTTGGCTACCTTACAACTAAGCTATTTTTTTTGTTCTTTTTCTGTATAATTTTAAGAATATGCAAACAAATAATAATAAAAAAAATAAAACGGCTTCACTGAATCCCGGGCAACACCCACAGCTAGTCTATTATAGGGGGGGGGGGGGGGGGTCATGGTGAAGTGGATATAACGCAGACTGACAACCTCGGTGTGTCAAGTTCGAATCCAGTCATTTCCATAGCATCACTTTCACTTATGGATGTTGGTAACCTTCACGTGGTCCCTTCTGTGAGTACCTGATTCGAGAAAGAATCAGGCAAACTATAATGCCAATAACAGAATCAAGTCGGTCAAAAAAGTTGTACGATGTTGATTCATACGAATTTACTTTATTATATAACGGTAAATCATAATTCTGTGTGTGTGTCTTGTTAAAAGTCAAAAACTACACAAGATACATTTACAAAACTCACATTATCCGATTCGGTATGACCCCGAACTGGTTATCGTAAAAAAAATTTTTTAAATGAAATTCGTTTCTTTGAGGGTCATGAGGAATCAAATTAGTGCATGAAAAAAAAATTACTTTTTCTTTTTTTTTACTGCTAATTGTTTCAAAAACATTGAAATTAGGTCAAACAGAAGTCAGTCAACTTCTTATTATATTGAACCAGTTACCAGAGAGAGAAATGGACAGTCAAAGGGAGAAAGTAGAGAAAGAAGTTTAAAAAAAAAAACGATACACACTTTTGTTTGTAACTCTTCTTAGTTATGTTTTTATTTTTATTTCTTATTAATCAATTATATAAAGGTTAATTCTGTGTGTGTCTTGCTAAATGTCAGAAACTACACAAGATACACTTACAACCCTTACATTATCCGACCAGCAGTGTGACCCCGACCAGCAACCTGGTTATCATAAGAAAAAAAAACAGTAATATTCATTCCTTTGGAATCACCAGGAACCAAATCAGGAGGGGGGGGGGGGGGGGGGGGGTAAAAATTAGTTGGTTTTTTTTTCATTCTTACTGGTTGTTTTAAAAACACCAAAATTAGGTCAAACAGCAGTCAATAAACTTTCTTTATCTTTCTTATTATTATATTGAACCAGTTGCCAAAGAGAGAAAGGGAGAGTCGGAAGGAGAATTAAAAAAAGAAGTTTAAAAAAAAGATGATACACACTTTTTTTTTTATTTTGTTATCCAATGCCGGGTCGCCATGCTAGTAGTAATATTAATAAAATAAAATTGAAGGAGTTATAATATTCCATCTTGTAATTGATGTCTCTTCCATTTCATTAGATCATTATATGAATAGTTTGTTACATAAATTATATATATATATATATATATGCCTACAAAATATAGACAAAAAGATTGAATGAAATACAACTAGGAATGTGCAATGAAAGTGAAAGTTGTTTGTTTTTAACCAAAAGATGATTGGAAAAAGAAATCCACCAAAATGTCAGAAAATTATTCCATCTTAATGAAATTTTCATTATTTATTAATAAATAAAGAATGTTGATATAAAGTATTTATTTTATTAAGAAGAAAAAACAAATTTATCGATTTATTTTAGGTCGAGGATGAAAAACGTCTAATTGTGTTTGTGACCATGATCAGCCTTAAATTACACCTTAAAGATGCGAATGAAAAAGAAAAAAAAAAAGTTAAACGCAGTTAGTATTTAAAGACATTTAGTTAATTTTTTTTACATTTAAATTTCAGATTTTTTAGCATCATTTTCTACTAAGAGCTGCCTTTAAAACAATATTTTTCATATTCGTCTTCAACAGGGTGTTATCTCTTTGTAAAGGTTGTCACTGAGTTTCGTCTATGGGTATAATAAGACATTTCGTACTTGAAATGAAGAGGAGGGGGTATTTAAGTGACCCCACACTATCTGTTGATCGTTGTCCGGTCGTGTCGTCACCACTGACAACCTTCTTTGTCCCACAATATCATTCTTTCATTGTTCGTTGTCGAACTTTCTCGTCAATCTGCCCCTCGACAACAAGTGTCCCTCGAATATATTTACTATCAACTGCAAATCAGATACCTCCGATTTTCTCTCAGCTTACCACTGGAAACTAGCCACATATGCTTTTTCATCAGCCTGCTTTCGTCATTTTTATCTGGCCACTTAGACAGTTAACAAATAATTGTCATGGCGTCATTTGTCTGTGTAGTGCAATGAATCAACAATTGATTTTTATTGTCGTTCATTTTCCTAGCAAATCTCTTCCTGTGGCCCTAGATGTGGGGGAGTGGGCAGTCTATAGTATCGCACATTATCAAGAAAGCCTCCTTACTAACATTACAGTATTATATTTGGTAAGTGTAGCAGGGGGGGGGGGGATGTAACAGAAACGTTTATTGTACTCTGAGTTGTCCAGAGGCAATAAAATTATCATTATTAACATTACCTTATTATATTTTGTAAGTGCAGAAAAAAGAAGAAATTTTAATTCTATTTGAAATTGTCTGGGAACAATAAATGTAAATTGCAGTATTATATTTAAATCTCTTTGGACTATTTTCATTATCAGCATCATTTCTCTTCATATTATTGTGAAAGCAGGTGGGGGTGGGGAATTATCCAATATTCAATAATGTCATTGTGTTTTGTTCTACTGTGTTGTCCAGGAGCAATAAAATGGATAAATGAATTAGATTATAATTGCTTCTTTTTTTTTCAACACATTAAAATAAGATAGATAAATGGGTTGAGGAGAAAGAAAGGGTTGGGAAGAGAGGGGAAAGAGAGAAAGGGGGACAGCTATATAGAGAAAGAGATAGAAGTTTTAAAATAAAGATGTTACACATGCTATTTAATTTCTTTTTTATTAATAAATACTGACAATTTCATTAAGATCGGATAATTCTGATTTTTGGTGAATTTTTTTTTTCAAACTTGGATAAAATTCTTTTTTTTTGTTAAAAAAAACAAACAAATTACTTTTTACTGTCATTGCTTGTCCCCACACAAACCTTTTATAAATGTCGCTGACGAGATAAAAGATAAGTTTATTTTAGACATTATTAAGAAGAAACAACATAGATACATGAAAATACACAAAAAAATCATGCTTCGAAATGAGGGGAGGAAGACAAAAAAAATCATTCACGGATTGAATTTACTTTTTGCGTGTGAGCATGTGGCCGTGTGTGTGTGTGCATATGTGTGCATGCAGATTCACACACAAGCCATTCTCCAAAGCCTTTAGTGATATACAAAAACATTTACATACAGAAGCGAATGGTGACTTCTCTCTTTTTCTTTTTCATTCTAGTATTATTTGTATGTTTCTTATCATCAAGGTGCACAGGTCATCCAACCGATCACGTTTGGATCCGAACTGAAAGATCGGCTTATAATCAGTTTTATCAAATCTACTATCGATTTTAAGAGAAATTGCTAATAACGAATGGTTCTCAACCCCTTTTTATTGCATCTTTTCCCTCCCTATTTATCAAAATGTTGCCCCCTCCCCTTTTTACAAGATTCTAAAAATGGAAATTCTATTCTTGTTTTTTCTTTACATTTACGTTGTGCCCTTCAACCAGTTTTTTTTAAAATCGAAATACATTTTTTTATTGTTAAGAACATGGACCAATGCAATTTTTTTTTTTTTTTTCAGATTTAAAATATTAACAGAATATAAAGAATAACCTCTATTTGTGGTTGTCAATCCGGAATCGGTTTGATGGCGTTAGTTTTTGCAGGGAAGGTGTTGTTGTCTTCCTACATACATGATGTTCTCATTTAGTACTGATTGGGCTCAACGTCACTTAACGCTGGTGATCTAAAAGGAACGTGTCGATGCGATATCTGTATAAAGTTGTAAATTCAACTAATTCGCATATTGATTTGCAAAAGAACATCTCATTAATTAACTATCCTTTTGTTATTGTTTTTAAATTCAGTAATTGTTTTGATATTAATATGAGACATACTTCAGTTTACAAATACTGTTTTATTTTGTGGAGAAATGCATAGAATTTGTGCTCGAAAGTCATTTTAGTTCTGGGGATTGTAATTTTTGATTTCCTAAATTTTCCTGGGATGAAATATTTATCTTTATTTCAATCCGTGATTAATATTAGACTTTTTTTTTTTTTTTTTCATTTTTGCTCCCATTTTCACGTTTCACGTCTTCTTCAGATGCTTCTTATCATCGTCTGTAACCTCCTGAACCCTTAATTCAATCTACTGGGGCAGATTGCTATCATGCTATTTTAGATATCTTGTATCATTTAATCTAATATATAAAGTAAAGCAAGTCGGTTTCTCAAACCTTTGTGATTAATAGGTTTCTTCCTAAAAAATCAATATTTGATTCTGATTTGCCAGTTTGTTAGCAAAGCATTGGTCCATGTTCTTAACAATAAAAAAATGTATTTCGATTTAATTCCTTTCAAAATATAATTTATCTACCTCGGAATGGATGCAATTTTCAATAATGATGTGACTGGGAAAGAAGTCTTGATACTCTTTCCGCTTACTTTCCCTCCTTTCTTTCGTTGCCTTAGAGAAAAGAAAAATTAACAGTGCTTTATGTATTGAATTAAAAGCATATCGTACTTGACCAGTAGATCAATCGCTTACAGCTCCGTTCCTAGAGACAGAGTCTGTGGGTTCAAACCTCACCCGGGGCAGAATTATTATTTTTAATCTGATTTTATTCCACAATGAACTTAGACATTTCAAATTATAAAATTAAGCAAATTGTTTGTTTTATTTTTATTTTTTCTGTAATCTATGTAATTTGCAGAAATTAAGAACCCCGTCGACACCGAGTAGTCCTGCTAGTTTTTTTAGAAGTGGCTTCAGCGGGGATTGAACTCACAACCTCTTAGTCAAATTCACTTTAGAATGTCTCTGAATCAACACCTATATCTACTTAGATAGTTTTACTGGATACATGACTATGATAAGTTTTGGAGATTTATAAAAATAATTTCTTAAAAAAGCCCCATATTACATGTTCGGCGCTTCTGTGGCAGTTAATTATACTCCAGATATTAGGTTTATAAATCCCCCCCCCCTAATCATCCTACCCAGTGCATTAAAGAATTGGTTCTGTCCATAATTCCGATTATGACAAAAAGACACAGAAAGAAGACCGAAAACATTGCCCCTAAAGTCCAATCTTCCATCACCATGGTACGGATGATGACTGTGTTAGAAAAGGGCTCTGGTAATGGTTACCGTTATCGAGGAGGACTTCATGCAGACCAGACAATCCTGAGGCACGATCTTCGTGGGCTCTCTGCAGAAGTTTGATTCACTTAACAACAATAATGATGGAAACTTTGTGAAAATGGCAGCAATAATAAAAAAAAAAAACAGTCAGAAACACGTAAATAACAATGCTATCTCAGAAATATCGTCAAATATTAATGTGTCACTTTCAATAATTTTATGTCTCCTACTTCACAATCGAGTAAATATTCAAATAGTTTAAGTCTGCCAATCAGTGATCCCAGTACCCTTCCTCACCTCACCTATCTCTTTAAATACTAGAATGACCAAAGGTTAAGAACCCTGCTCGAGGACTAAAATATATATTTTTCTTCTCTCTTAATTCAAATCTTGCGACTGCGAGGGTCGACACGTCATTCATGCAGTGGCTTGATGATGTCTACGCACGTGAAGATGGTGTAGAATAAATAAAAAATGAAGACGACGAAACATGACGGCCTTGCAAGCTAAACTGGGTGGTGCTCTATCTGTGCTTGGCGTTTCAGCTGGATACTTACTTCCCTGGCCTTCTTCAGTGACATAACTTAATACCTTCTAAAAATGAGAAAATAAGAAAAAGGACTTTTCATGATACTATCAGGGTCAATATTGCTAGAAATTGCTAGAAATCTCAGGGTCAATATTGCTAGAAATCTCAGGGTCAATATTGCTAGAAATTGCTAGAAATCTCAGGGTCAATATTGCTAGAAATCTCAGGGTCAATATTGCTAGAAATTGCTAGAAATCTCAGGGTCAATATTGCTAGAAATCTCAGGGTCAATATTGCTAGAAATTGCTAGAAATCTCAGGGTCAATATTGCTAGAAATGTCGGTTTTTCTGAAGATGTGTCCATTCGACAGAACAGTTATTACCTACAAAACAATTTGGGATTTTTTTTATAAAAGTCACAGACAATGAACAATATAGAAATCCATTTAAAATATTGAACCAAATTTAGATTTCCGCTTCTAATATAGTTTGAACTATATTAGAAGCTGAAAGGAACTCATTTAGCATGATACTTTATCTGACATCATTTTACTGTTATGTGTTTCCAAACAAACAAAATACATATTTTCAAATTGACTTGATCTCAAAATAAATTTTTTTTTTCATTACAAATGTTCGTAACTTTTCTAATATAAATAACTAAAAGTACAAATTATGCATTTTTCATCCAATCACCATAATATACTGTTTGTTAATAAATCGGGACACTGAAGTTCAATCTGTGGTCGAGTCAAACTGAAGTCTCAAAAAATAGTACTTGATGTCTCCTTACTAAATACTCAAAATTATACGGTCAGAATCAAGGGTAAGTGAAGCAATCCAGGGAAAGGAATGACGCCCTCCCCTACATCTGTGTGGTAGTCAATAAAAATGTAGCCTCTGAGTTTCCGACAGTTGATTCGTTTTTTTTATTGTTTTTTTTAAGTACATATAAATGTTATTCTGAGACAAAGTCAATTTGAAAATATGTGTTTTCGTTTGAGTGACATCAGATATAGTGTCATGTTAAACTTCTTCTTTTCAATTGCTAGCATAATTAGAATGTAGAAACTACCTCTGGTGCAATAATTACAATGTAGAAACTACCTCTGGTGCAATAATTAGAATGTAAAAACTATCTCTGGTGCAATAATTAGAATGTAGAAACTACCTCTGGTGCAATAATTACAATGTAGAAACTACCTCTGGTGCAATAATTAGAATGTAAAAACTATCTCTGGTGCAATAATTAGAATGTAGAAACTACCTCTGGTGCAATAATTACAATGTAGAAACTACCTCTGGTGCAATAATTAGAATGTAAAAACTATCTCTGGTGCAATAATTAGAATGTAGAAACTACCTCTGGTGCAATAATTACAATGTAGAAACTACCTCTGGTGCAATAATTAGAATGTAAAAACTATCTCTGGTGCAATAATTAGAATGTAGAAACTACCCCTGGTGCAATAATTAGAATGTAGAAACTACCTCTGGTGCAATAATTAGAATGTAGAAACTACCTCTGGTGCAAAAATTAGAATGTAGAAACTACCTCTGGTGCAATAATTAGCATGTAGAAACTACCTCTGGTGCAATAATTAGAATGTAGAAACTACCTCTGGTGCAATAATTAGAATGTAGAAACTACCTCTGGTGCAATAATTAGAATGTAGAAACTATCTCTGGTGCAATAATTAGAATGTAGAAACTACCTCTGGTGCAATAATTAGAATGTAGAAACTACCTCTGGTGCAATAATTAGAATGTAGAAACTACCTCTGGTGCAATAATTAGAATGTAGAAACTACCTCTGGTGCAAAAATTAGAATGTAGAAACTACCTCTGGTGCAAAAATTAGAATGTAGAAACTACCTCTGGTGCAATAATTAGAATGTAGAAACTACCTCTGGTGCAATAATTAGAATGTAGAAACTACCTCTGGTGCAATAATTAGCATGTAGAAACTACCTCTGGTGCAATAATTAGAATGTAGAAACTATCTCTGGTGCAATAATTAGAATGTAGAAACTACCTCTGGTGCAATAATTAGAATGTAGAAACTACCTCTGGTGCAATAATTAGAATGTAGAAACTACCTCTGGTGCAATAATTAGAATGTAGAAACTACCTCTGGTGCAAAAATTAGAATGTAGAAACTACCTCTGGTGCAATAATTAGAATGTAGAAACTATCTCTGGTGCAATAATTAGAATGTAGAAACTACCTCTGGTGCAATAATTAGAATGTAGAAACTATCTCTGGTGCAAAAAAATTACTTTATTATTTTATCTAAATTTCAGTATATATTTTTTTATGAAATAAAGTTCAAAACATATTCAACATTAGGAAAAAAACACAAAATCCGTGATAATTTTGTGACCAAGTGAAAAATATATCCGTCAATATCAGGCTTGGGTTAAAATCAGATATTGCCATCTTATCTTATTTTATTGAATTATAACAAAGTTCTGTCTGATTGTTTATTGCAAACAAAATAGTATTTTTTATAGACGAATAAGAATAGTTGATATTCTATTTTTATTTTGGTAAGCCAGACAGCTAGCCATGTTAGGATTGCCCTTTTCTGTTCGGGGGAAGTAACCCAGAGGTGATGTTGACAGTGGTATGTCTAACAAATTATCGACTACATATTGGTACGAGAGTTATTACGATGGCTCGTGTTGGGGACTCTTTTTTTAACCTGGGAATTTCAGGTCCAGGGGAAATAACTGGCCTGGAAAATTTCCCTCTAAGGGAAATAACTCTGATCCTTACAGACGTATTCCGCCATTCCTATAGTTGCTATTACCTTGATTGATGTCTTTGCACCAAAATAAAAAATATCACAACAGACAGAATATGATTACTGTTAACATATGATCCTCTCCCCCCCCCCCAAAAAAAAGGGAGATAGCAATATTTGAAAACTCAGTTTTTATAAGGTTTTCCAAGAATGAAGATTAAAACATCGGGCTCCCGGATGCGAACATAACTTGTGCTGAAAGAGTGGAAGAAGTTGCTACATTCGAGAAATACATTGCTTCGTGCTCCAATTCAAAAGAAAGAAAAGAGAAAACACACACACGAAAAATGAAGAATGAATAGCTATATTGTCATGATTTCATATATCAATCATAAAATGCACGAGTACATGAACTGACTCTTACCGATTGAATAACGCAAGGGAGAGTATCTGTTCTTACATGAGTATCCACTAATAAGGTGCACAATTACACCTGAATATATTGACAGTAGCAGAAGACTCTCCCTACATAAATTGTACATATTCAGACCCGATGTCCGTCCAATTCTATTAAACTTTGCTTCATTCAGTAAAAGTAGTTGATATTTTATCAACTTATTTCTATTTGCTTCAAAAGTATAAAACAAATGAAAATAGCATTTCTACGAGTCTACATTTGGGTTGGGATGGGTTTGACTAGGTGTGTTGATTTACGACAATGAATGTCGTCTCTCTTTCTCTCTATCTAGGCAACTCGAGGAAAATTTATTTTTGTCACTAAGTCTCACATGACTAGTCCGGGTCGCTCTTGCTCCGACAGGTTGAGAGTAACGGTTAGACAGCTTGTCTGGCTGCTGTTTCCGACTGATAGTACAGGAACCCTAACTCTTAGATAGCGCTAAGAACGGCTGCTCCATCAACGGTTGTATAATATCATGGGTAACTGTACATGGCATGTCACACATGGAAAGGGACCCTACAGTTATCCCCAGTGGGATTTTCCGAGGCAACAACCTCCATGAATCAAGTCATGACTATTGGACTGGATGTGTGAGCTAATTGGCACCAAACAAGCACTCACTTTGCCCTCCCCACTATCTTAAAACGAAAATG
Source organism: Sepiola atlantica (assembly GCA_963556195.1). Taxonomy (NCBI): domain Eukaryota; kingdom Metazoa; phylum Mollusca; class Cephalopoda; order Sepiida; family Sepiolidae; genus Sepiola; species Sepiola atlantica. The sequence goes on along the minus strand of OY744521.1, from coordinate 8,421,430 downwards.
ACAATACAAAATAAAAATAAAAAATAAAACCTAAACTAGACACCCACCAAAAAAACATCTTTGCCTCTTGAGTTTAGCAAAACTTATGTCAACAAACATCTTGCTTCACAGCTCCCAATTTAGGATGACCCCCTAAACTTTCACCCTAATTCCCAGTAGCTCCTTACGTTTACAGTGGCAACTTGCCTTGTTTGGGGTGAACTCAGTAAAAAAAAAAAAAATCAACTCTTTTTTAAGTTATCTAATGCAGAAGCACAATACCTATTGCAAACGATTTATTGGATACGATTAAATGAATACAAGTTGCTAGTTTTACCAATAGCTGGGGGGGGGGTAAATTGTTGGTTCATACTTATTCCAGAAGTATCAATGCATAAATGTTTACGATAGATCCACAAGGATTTGAACTCTGCATAGCTGTTTCCATAGTCCCTGAGAGTATCCATTAGGCTAATCACCTCCATTAAACTCACTTTCACATAAGTACAAGAACGCAACAAAGCTAACTTGATGCCAGTTCCTTTGTGCTTAAATGGAGACAAAAAATGATCTAAGCTTCTTCTGCCCTTCCTTTATGGGAGCAGAATGGGAGCAGATCAGCATCATCAGGGATTGAACCCCCAACTCTTATTTATGAAAAATGGATTGCAAATTCTTAGATGAATCCCAACATTCTTTTTTAATGATTTAAATATTTCAGTTCATTGTAATCAAAATGCATTTCAACAATTGGACAGCAACTTCTTAAACATAAACTTCTTTCTCCAGGGAACCCAATCACGGTAAGTAATCTCCGATTTACTAACCTACAGATTTGTGACACGAGCTATCTCCATTGAGATGAAAATTTGGAGTGTTGACCTTGTATGCAGTTGATTTTTAAAGAAATCACCGACATCACCGCCAACCGATGCCCCTCAAGATGCAGTCAAGCGTTAATTTTAAAATATTGAAAAAGTCGTTTGGCGCCTTTTTGTTGTTATCGTTATTATTTTGACGATATGCAAAAATCCGTTGACAGAGACAAGAGGAAAAAGGGGTGAGCAGAAAGTTAATTTTATAAGCAGCTAAAAAAAAAACAAAAAAACATTCCTTATGAAGCAAAATTGTTGTTGTTTATCGTGAGAAGGGAAATCTTAGCCAAAATGTTCGATACCAAAATCGAGAGTTTATTTAATACCTGGGAGATGTGGATCCTGAACTTGTTCTCCGCTTCCAATACAGGCCCTAATGGAAGGAAAAGAATAATTAAGAATTATGAGAGACACATCGAAAGAATCACAGACTCGTGTTGCCAGCAATGCAGGAAGATCCATCAAGAAAAAGGAAACAATACAGCAATACTTACACTGGAGACGGGTTGTTTTGAAAAATTCATGTGTGCATATAACACAACTCCAATATCTTTATGATCTGTCTCCATAGCTATAGCGAGAGCATTCTGGCCATCCTGAAATGGAAAAAAAAAAAAAAAGACGACATTTTATTAATATCTTCTGATTATGCCAATGGCTTGATAGCAACACAATATAAAAGAAAAATCAAAGTTTCTATTTATTATTTTTAATGATAAAATAAAATTGGTAAAGAAAAAAAAAGAAAGAAAATGTTTGACATTGTATTTATGGAAACGCCGCAAGAATCCACCAATATGCCAGAGATAACGACAAAATCGAAAGAGTTCAGTGAAGAGCAACAAAGTTGTGTTCCTCAATCAAAGACCTGCCATATGAGGAGAGGCTCAAAGAGATAAGACTACCGTCAATGCACTACTGACGCGAAAGAGGTGATATCTTAGAAGTGTACAAGATATTAACAGGCATGGTCAACATCAACCAAAAACAACTTCTACCACTCAATACCAATTCCAGGACAAGGGGAAACAACTTCAAACTGTCCAAGAAGCACAGCAGACTCAACACTAGGAAGCATTCGTTTGGACTTCGAGTAGTGAACAATTGGAATGAGCTTTCCAATTCAGTTGTAAATGCAAAAGACACAATTGACTTTAAAAGCAAACTAGACAAGTACTGGTCCAGTAAGCAATACACTGTTCGACCCGCGCATGCGTCTACTGAAACTATAAGACCAGGCATGGAGCAGGTGTTACAGGCTGAGTAGCCTTTTTTCCTGATTCCTGAAGAAAAGTATCAAAGTATCAAAACTTTGGATTTCTAAAGCGGAACTGATAAAAATTAAAATGTATGTTCATTCAGTATCTCTGGTTGTAAAATTAAAATTTTACAAGACATGATCTAACTGTTCGCCGAAGCGCTGATGGCATATTTGGAGCTGTCGAGCAAAGATGCTGCTTATTCTTCCATTGCCACGGATCTGTTGAGTGATGGCTATGTGGTGCACTTCGCAGAGTGCAGCGGCCTTTGGAGGACTTCATCTGGCACTTGAGATACCCAGAACACAGAGTCCTTGCTGTTGACATGGCCTAATAGAGAGAAGTGAGCTTTACCACTGAACTATACCCATCTGGAAGTTAATAAATTCTGCCAATAGTAATAATAACGTCATTTCCTTGAATGATTTTGAAACATCATTCTATTATTCTATTTTCTATCAACCCTGAAAAATAGAGAATAATAATACCATTAATATTGGTTATTAAATAACTCGTGTTGATATTGAGACAGCCTGTACGTAGCTTCTGCCACGAGAAACTAAATATCCCATGTATTTTAAAAATAAGTTTTTTTTAATGGCTCTGTAGTTTTTTGCAATTACATTGCTATAAAAAAGATGTACATAAAAACATCATTATTTTTTGTATTGATACAAGCGTTAACGTTGTGCGTATGCCACCATGGTTCGGAATGTTATGCAAGCAGGCTCAACACGACCAGGGTGAATGTCATTGCAACAACAACAACAAAAAAAAAAACGTTACTGCGATTATATTGTATATCACTTTATTACATAGGAGATGATGAATGCATAAATTTTCTTTATTTCAACAAATCCCCAGAAATTAGAAATTAGTTTTTATTTCAGTCGTAAAAACGTATACTGAAGTTGAAACAAGGTTGACATTGTTCTACGGTACGTTAACTCTATAAGTCATTTTGGGCCATACAATGTATTTTTATAAAATAAGTCCTGAAAAGTTAAGACTGACATTGATGACTTAAACTTGGTGAACAAGTCAGGTTAGAGTTAGACATAGACTTTAAGTTCATTTGTACGTAATATAGTTGGATTGTGAAAAGCATTGTGAATTTTATTAATGATTCTATCGATGGCAGTTTTTTTTATATCACCCTATACGTTTTGTATCACCCTATACGTTTTGTATCACCCTATATGTTTTGTATCACCCTATACGTTTTGTATCACCCTATACGTTTTGTATCACCCTATATGTTCCCGGGTAAAAACACTGCAAGGTTAAAGGCTAAACAATGATTGGTGTGAATACGTTCGATATAATAGAGAAACAGTTGGCAATTATTCAGATGGTAAATGTTGACATTTGGGAGAGATGAGGGACGGCAAATCGACTCGCAAGGGAAACAGGAAATTAGTTGTCGTTCATTTGTAGAAAAGAGAAACAAATTAGTTCAGCCAGATCTTGAACCAATTCTTTGTGGTAATGCAAGTTTAAATCCCTCATATACAAATGAGGCAAATCACATTTAAAGAATCTGACTAGACTGAAACTCCAAGTCAACAAAACGACTGAAGATGAAAAAGAAATCACCGTTTTATTTTTGGAAGCAATACACGACATTTCACTAATGATATATCAACGAGAAAACTGGAGTATTGCTTCAGTACTGTCGCAAACTGAAAAGAATGATGAAACTAATATAATTTGTAGAATTTGGTATATTCAGACTACTGTTGTAGTAAGTTATGAAAATATATTTATGGCACTTAAGCTACACAGAGGCTTCTGCATTTCATCCCCGTAGGGAATCGTCAGGCTATGTGGATACATGAAATAATAATTATATATATATTCCTTTCATATATATATATATATATATATATATATATTCCTTTCATATATACAGAACATTTGAATTTCTTGTCAGCTATTCATGTCTAATAAACTTTTCACATTTTTGTTAATACATATACCTTTTGTGTGTATATATATATATACATATATATAAAATATGAAACTAAAAGTAAACTTTTAGAGGATAGAACCTATAGTGAAATGCTTTAAGCTCAATATACAAGATAGAGCAATTATAAAGATAGATAAAAGAAGAGGGATAAACATGTACGAATGACAAATTTATTTCAACTTCGATTGTTCAATGCAAAGTGTACTCGGTAAAAACATGTTTATTCTTCTTTCCTTAAGCTAAGGCTTTCAAAGATTAAAATCTTATCAGAGGGATTACATAGATGGATAAGTTGGCAGTGAAAAAGCCAAAATTCAAAATTTGAAAAAATATTAAGTAATGGAGAGTGAGAATGTGCGTGTAAAAAGATATGGGGTCTGTACAATTGGTATATGTCCGTTGATAAGGTGTCCAGTGAAAGGAGATTTAAAGATGGAAAAGAAGGGTTTTCGTGAAGGCAGCATTGAAAAAGTTCAAGAATGAAGTAAATCCAATAGAAAGATGTTTTGTTCAATCGTAGGTGGAACGCACTTATTCAGAAGTAATTTTGAGAATTCGGGCCATTTTAAAATATTTCCGTGGACCAAGAATGCGAGTAGTTCTTCAGAAATTGAAGTTTAACTGTGTATATTAAACGCAGGAATATAGAAAGAAAAAATTCACAAACACATTGTAACTGTCAGCATTTATAATAAATGCTGACAGTTACAATGTGTTTGTGATTTTTTTCTTTCTATATTCTATTCTTGCTCTGTTTTCTACATTGAGCTCTCTTACTTTGATTTCTTCCCAAAATTATTCACTTTAACACTAATATATATATATATATATATATATATGACATTTGAACTTTTTGTATTTCATGTCCTTTACTAATTAATGTCTGATGACCATTTCATACTTTAGCTACATATATTTCTCACAAGTAAGGAATTATTATGGACACTTGCTATTTAGCAAGTCATTCACTTTCCAATTACTTTTCATTCATTTTGTTGCTCTCAGTTTTCAATTCACATTTATCCGTTATATTTTTTGTTTTCTCCTAAATAAATTGAATGACAATTATTTTCTTATGTTTTAGAATTTTTAAATCCTCGTTTTTCTCGCCTTCAATCACTTTGTGTTACGTATCATCCCGTTGGGGTCATAACAATATTTACTAATTTATATCAGAAATTCTATTCAAAAAAGAAATACTCTTTTTTCTGCAAGAATTTAGATTTCATATTTTCTTTTGTGACTATCTAGTGGCTTCTTTTTCTACTTCTCTGCGCATGCATCTTTACCGCCATATTAATTAGACTTCACTCCCATTTCTGGAAATGTCTTGAAGAAAGATGACAAGTGAATCTTGAAATTTACTTGATTCTTTCATTAATTAATTTGGCTGGTCAGGTGATTAAATTAGAAGGGTGTTACGATCGAGTGATTTGACTCGATTGGCCACTTAGAAAAAAATGGGGGAGGGGGGGGGGCGGCTTGCCCGCCTGACTGAGAGGTGGAAGGCAGGGCACATACCCAAAGAACAGTGAACACGGCGTGATTGGCCCTTTTCTTCCCTTTTCGTCTCTCGAACGCCTGACTGCTACTAAGAGAAAAGGAAGGCGTACGTTAACACCAGTGACCACAGCGTGCTTCGTCCTCTCTCTCTCTCACTTTTCATCCCATTACCCCCACTTGTTTTAAAAAGCGGTCCGAAAAAGGGATAAGGAAACGATAAAGAAGGATACAAGCGATCATATCGTACAAAATGTTAGTTCCCGGGCTACGCATCACGGCGGAAAATATTTGCAAGCATTCTATCGGTCCGGAGAAACGACTCTTACAAAAAAATTTGGAGTTTGCTATCCGAATTGAAGACAGGGTCATCCTTTTTCTGTCTACTAACGTTGGATTTAATAAGGATAAAGAGGAATATCGGAATATTCCTTCAGCTAAGTAAAGAAACCCCTCTCGTCTCTCACTACTCGCATATTCGCACATTGGCTAACAAACTTTTTTTCCATTATTTTTATATCGACACACACACATCGCATCACATTTCACTTAAACAATAATACGTCTATCTTCTATCTTCGAGAACCACATTTCTGAAATAAAACTTTCTTCAGTTTTATATCTGTATATCATTGTATGTGTTTTTTTTTCACTGTGTATTGTGTTTCGTGTTTTTTGCTTATCAGTTCTCGTCTGACAGACACCTCTTCTAGCCAACACAACAAAACATTGTTAGCTAGACTGACAGAGGTGCAAAAAGGGTCAAAAATATAAATATCTTTAGTCACGAATACAGGTCATGACAGGGTTCATCTCCTATAAAAACCTTTTGTTAGGTTTCCTCGTCTCATTCTGCCGTGATGATAGATGGCATCCAGGCCCTAAACCCCACATGCTCTTAGTTAATGTCATCTAACCAGCCTCCTTTGTAACACATGACGTATCACCAATGAAAACGCAACACTTACATTATCCGTGAGCGTGGCATCACAACCTGGATGAGCCAGAAGGCTTTTCACAATATCTGAATGTCCATGTTCACACGCACACATCAACGCTGTGGAACCATCTTCGTCCTGACAGTTAACTTCTGCTCCCGACTCTAATAACATTTTCACCATATCATCTCGTCCGTGACTAACACAAAGCATCAAAGCCGTCTGGCCAGCCTGAAAGGAGAAATTGGCACCGAATTAAAATTTCATTGACATAGAAAAACAAAAAGAAAAATTTATTTTCATAGATAAACACAAAAGTTTTGTTTAACCGTTCATTGAACCTTTGTAGCACATGTAGCGTTGATTGTTGAATATAATTTGCGTAGCTGAAGTCATAATAGTTGGTTTATTGTGGGATGTTAATGTAGATATATTTGATCACAATGTGTTAAGTTGCATGTATTGATTGTTCATCTGAGATTTTTTAGTATAGAAAAAAAAAGCTCAATGTTTCCACATTGGAAATAACATTACAAATGAATAAGGAAGATTACTTAGAGTTAAAGAGAAGGCAGACAAGAGAAAAAAAAGTAATGTTTTCTTTCCTAGCTTTTGCATATCTAAAGAATGTACAAATTACACCTAAACGTCATATGAACTAAATAAAACCATTTACAAAAAAATATTGTAGTTATTTTTGTAATGTCACAGTCATTTTTTTTTTTAAATGTTATAGTCATTTTTTTAAAATGTTATACTGATTTTTTTTTTTAAATGTTATACTGATTTTTTTTTTAAATGTTATACTGATTTTTTTTAAAAATGTTATACTGATTTTTTTTTAAAATGTTATACTGATTTTTTTTAATGTCAGTCAGTTTTTTTTAATGTCATAGTCAGTTTTTTTTTTAATGTCATAGTCAGTTTTTTTTTTAATGTCATAGTCAGTTTTTTTTTTAATGTCATAGTCAGTTTTTTTTTTAATGTCATAGTCAGTCAGTTTTTTTTAATGTCATAGTCAGTCAGTTTTTTTTAATGTCATAGTCAGTCAGTTTTTTTTAATGTCATAGTCAGTCAGTTTTTTTTAATGTCATAGTCAGTCAGTTTTTTTTAATGTCATAGTCAGTCAGTTTTTTTTAATGTCATAGTCAGTCAGTTTTTTTTAATGTCATAGTCAGTCAGTTTTTTTTAATGTCATAGTCAGTCAGTTTTTTTTAATGTCATAGTCAGTCAGTTTTTTTTAATGTCATAGTCAGTCAGTTTTTTTTAATGTCATAGTCAGTCAGTTTTTTTTAATGTCATAGTCAGTCAGTTTTTTTTAATGTCATAGTCAGTCAGTTTTTTTTAATGTCATAGTCAGTCAGTTTTTTTTAATGGCATAGTCATTTTTTTTAATGTCATAGTCATTTTTTTTAATGTCATAGTTAGTCATTTTTTTTAATGTCATAGTCAGTTTTTTTTTAATGTCATAGTCAGTTTTTTAGTGTTCTAATTTTCCTCCATTTTCTACACATTTCTGTTTATTTTTTCCTTTGTTTTATAATGGATATAAAATACTCCAAAGATCAACAATCAAAAGACACATTCCTTGTATTGCGTAAATATCTCATAAACATAAAGAATTATTTTCATGAAATTCTGGGACAATTCTTTAGATAAAACCAGATCCTCTTTCATTGAAAATAGAATCCCATACCAAAAAGAAGAATTGTTTATGATCTTCGGAAGGGGACATAAAAGTGGTTCAAAACTGTTCTGTTCGGGGAAATTAATTTAACTCATCTTGGTTAGGATATTCTTCTGGTTTTCTATATACTTTAATCACATAAAATACATGCTAAATATGCCTTAGTTCTGGAATTGAGTTTATGTTGGAAATAAAATTCGTTTTTAGCCATAATTTCTCTCCCATAGCTATCTATGTATTTCTCTCGCCCTTTCACTATGTTGATTCAACCACTCTCTAATATTTCTCAATGTCTCTGTGAGCATTTGGAGAAAAAGTGACTTTATTTTTTCAGCATAGCCATCTAATTTACAGACATCTGTCTGTCTGTACACACCACAAACACGTATGTAAATTAGATGGCAAAATAATTAGTCTCTTTACTTCTTTATTATCCATAAAGATAATATAGAAGTAAAGAGATTTATTATTTTTAGTTATGCAAGAAGAATGTCTTAATAGATTAAGATATGTCACAGTTTATGAATTTTCAAATTAAATCAAAGTAAACAGGACACATGGACTTCTAGTATAATATATATATATATATATATATATATAATTATAAATTTTTATTTATACAAACATTATTGGTTACATATGTGCATACATGTTTCGGTTGCACTTTACCCAGAAAGTCAACCTCATCAGACCAAGAATTTTCGAGAAATGGATGGATTTGAAGAATTTTCTATCCTAAATAACTCTTTTTGGGATTTAGTATTTTCTATTTCTTATGAATTAGTATCGGATTACCTATTTCACTAGTTGACCTTTTCTGCTAGTGGGTGTCCCTTTTTTTTTTTTTTTTTTTTTTTATTACTCTTTATGGCGTCTCCATCGCCTTTTCCTGTCCTCCTTTAATTGCTCTCTGCTTTCTGGCCTACCCAGCTTTACAGACTCACTCCTCCGTCCAATGTCCTAATTAAAAACTTATATGTATATATATATAAAGAATTATTTTAGTTTATAAATTCTAATCGTTCAAACATATATTTATACATACGTATATACATATACTACTAGTAAAACTCTGTGGATCTTGTCCTCATGCAGTTCATGACTTTTAGTAAAAGAAATTACTCTTTTAGAATTAAATTACGGTTGTGTTAAAATAGTTAAATCTATGATTTCCTAAAACTATGGGTTTTGTTACTTTGCTTATCTTGTCTGTTTGTTGCCATGCTCGATAGATGACATCATAAAAGATTACATCATCCATTAAAACAGATGAGGGACAATCATGCACAGTGGATGACGTCACAAAATGATGACGTCATCGATCGAATCAGAGAGAGAAAGGAGGAGGATAGAGATCCTTTATCTAGATGACCCGTGATCCTTTGGATCACGGGTCATCTACTAGACAAACCGTTTTGACGTCTAGGGGGTCTTATATATTACTAAAACTCTGAGAATTTTGGTTGCTATTTTGTCATCAGCATTTTTATCACTAACCATGCAGATTGAATAGACACATCAAGAATATTTTGGCTCTGGTTGAAGTGGCAGCACTTTTCAAAGAGTTTCGGATCACTTCAACATGATTTGCTTTCACAATGACTGTCAATACAAAAAAATGTATTGAATCATCGATGAGGATCGTCATCGAGCAATCCAGCCATTTTCATATCATACATTCGACTTGTTTGGAAGCTTAGTTCAAGAATTTTACGATATAAATAAAAAAAAAACAAATCAACCAATAAAACAAAACTGAAAAAGATCTAATAAATAAAAAAATAAAAAATAAAAAAGGAGAGAAATGCAAGCAATCTAAATACACTAACAATTACAGAAGTAATTCACACGCAAAAAGTTCAAATTGAACTCGATTCATTCTCAAGACTTGTAGAATTGTAAAGAAACAAAAAGTTCAAATTGAACTCGATTCATTCTCAAGACTTGTAGAATTGTAAAGAAACAAAAAGTTCAAATTGAACTCGATTCATTCTCAAGACTTGTAGAATTGTAAAGAAACAAAAAGTTCAAATTGAACTCGATTCATTCTCAAGACTTGTAGAATTGTAAAGAAACAAAAAGTTCAAATTGAACTCGATTCATTCTCAAGACTTGTAGAATTGTAAAGAAACAAAAAGTTCAAATTGAACTCGATTCATTCTCAAGACTTGTAGAATTGTAAAGAAACAAAAAGTTCAAATTGAACTCGATTCATTCTCAAGACTTGTAGAATTGTAAAGAAACAAAAAGTTCAAATTGAACTCGATTCATTCTCAAGACTTGTAGAATTGTAAAGAAACAAAAAGTTCAAATTGAACTCGATTCATTCTCAAGACTTGTAGAATTGTAAAGAAACAAAAAGTTCAAATTGAACTCGATTCATTCTCAAGACTTGTAGAATTGTAAAGAAACAAAAAGTGAAGAAATCTGAATCATCAGACTGACCTCTGATGCTCTGGCGTTTACATTCCCAAGGCTAAATAAGCGACGGACCACGTCTTGGTGGTCCTCTGTTTGTACATAAGCAAGAGACGCCAACATGATCGCCGAATAACCAGCTTTATTTTTCTTGTCAACATCACAAACACCCGTGTCCAACAGCAGATTGACAATTTCGAAGTTCGAATGAGACACGGCGTAGTGTATCGTACAATTGCCCTGAAAAAGACAAAGAAAACATTTGAGATTAGTACACACCTTTTAGAGATTTGAGTTTTTGAATTTAAAAAATAAAATAAAATTACAAGGCATAATTTATATGACTACTAGCTGTCCCGACCCGGTGTTACCCGGGATGCAATAAATTCATGTTAGTATTTAATTTTCATTTGTTTTCACATTTTTAAACTTAAGGTAGACAACTTCTAGTATATTCTTCAATTTTAAATGAGTTATTTCCTTTGCTGATTTTTATTTTTAGGTAATTATTTTAAAATTTTTAATATTAGCAGCTGTCTGGGTCGAATTAAGTAATTAAAAAAAATAATTTGTAACAAAGTATATTATTATATTGCCAATAACACGATACAACAATAACAAATGAAAATTGGCTAGACAGAAGCAAAATTTGATTTGTCAGCTTACATGCTATTTGTTTGATTTTTTTTAAAGATATTTCACCCGAAACAAGACAGGACGCCACTGTAGACGTAGGGCTACTGAGAATTAGGGAGTAGGTTTCGGGTGTCATTCTAAGTTGGGAGCTGTGCAGCAAGATGTCTGTTTACATTAGTTTTAAACCTCTGCATGTCAGTACTGTCGGGGAAACAGGGAGCAGAGATGGAGTTCCAGAGGAAAGAAGCTGCTGGAGTAGAAGGCTCTCCGGCATCTGGGGACCTCCACAGTGAATGGATGGGACCTAGCTGATTGTCGGGTTGTTCTAGTGTATTTGCGTCAAGGGGGCACTAGAGCAGCTAGTTCATCAGAGCACAATCCATAATATTAAGTATTTGTAAAACAAGCACAAGGATGCAACATTGCGACGATGGAATTTTTAAATCTGACAAGATAACTTTATATGCTAGATACATGACGAAAAAAAATCACTAAGAGAAATCAGACTGCAGATTCCTGTCAAGGCTTAAGAACATCTCCACACGACCAACTGACTTGATCCAAGGGAATCATGGGATTCAGATTCAAATGCACTATTTTGTAAACTTTCTGTGGCAAAAACTTATCAGTAGCATCGCAAAAGAGCGCCAAAGTTTCATGCATTTGTTAAAACAATGACTATGTACCTCGCCTTATCCACGTCCTTCTACCCGTCTCTGCTAATCCATATTTAAACCGATCCATATTCACCTATCTCAGCCTATCGCACACAAATTACGTCTATCAATGACTACGAAAAAGGACAAACTTAAAAAACTCTGTCACTCAGTAAGACGTATTCATACTCCAGTGTAATTGGGTTAGGGTTAGGCGTATTCATACTCCAGTGTAATTGGGTTAGGGTTAGGCGTATTCATACTCCAGTGTAATTGGGTTAGGGTTAGGCGTATTCATACTCCAGTGTAATTGGGTTAGGGTTAGGCGTATTCATACTCCAGTGTAATTGGGTTAGGGTTAGGCGTATTCATACTCCAGTGTAATTGGGTTAGGGTTAGGCGTATTCATACTCCAGTGTAATTTGGTTAGGGTTAGGCGTATTCATACTCCAGTGTAATTGGGTTAGGGTTAGGCGTATTCATACTCCAGTGTAATTGGGTTAGGGTTAGGCGTATTCATACTCCAGTGTAATTGGGTTAGGGTTAGGCGTATTCATACTCCAGTGTAATTGGGTTAGGGTTAGGCGTATTCATACTCCAGTGTAATTGGGTTAGGGTTAGGCGTATTCATACTCCAGTGTAATTGGGTTAGGGTTAGGCGTATTCATACTCCAGTGTAATTGGGTTAGGGTTAGGCGTATTCATACTCCAGTGTAATTGGGTTAGGGTTAGGCGTATTCATACTCCAGTGTAATTGGGTTAAGGTTAGGCGTATTCATACTCTAGTGTAATTGGGTTAGGGTTAGGCGTATTCATACTCCAGTGTAATTGGGTTAGGGTTAGGCGTATTCATACTCCAGTGTAATTGGGTTAGGGTTAGGCGTATTCATACTCTAGTGTAATTGGGTTAGGGTTAGGCGTATTCATACTCCAGTGTAATTGGGTTAGAGTTAGGCGTATTCATACTCCAGTGTAATTGGGTTAGGGTTAGGCGTATTCATACTCCAGTGTAATTGGGTTAGGGTTAGGCGTATTCATACTCTAGTGTAATTGGGTTAGGGTTAGGCGTATTCATACTCCAGTGTAATTGGGTTAGGGTTAGGCGTATTCATACTCCAGTGTAATTGGGTTAGGGTTAGGCGTATTCATACTCCAGTGTAATTGGGTTAGGGTTAGGCGTATTCATACTCCAGTGTAATTGGGTTAGGGTTAGGCGTATTCATACTCCAGTGTAATTGGGTTAGGGTTAGGCGTATTCATACTCTAGTGTAATTGGGTTAGGCGTATTCATACTCTAGTGTAATTGGGTTAGGGTTAGGTGTAGGTGTATTCATACTCTAGTGTAATTGGGTTAGGGTTAGGCGTATTCATACTCTAGTGTAATTGGGTTAGGGTTTGGCGTATTCATACTCCAGTGTAATTGGGTTAGGGTTAGGCGTATTCATACTCCAGTGTAATTGGGTTAGGGTTAGGCGTATTCATACTCCAGTGTAATTGGGTTAGGGTTAGGCGTATTCATACTCCAGTGTAATTGGGTTAGGGTTAGGCGTATTCATACTCCAGTGTAATTGGGTTAGGGTTAGGCGTATTCATACTCCAGTGTAATTGGGTTAGGGTTAGGCGTATTCATACTCTAGTGTAATTGGGTTTGGGTTAGGGTTAGGCGTATTCATACTCCAGTGTAATTGGGTTAGGGTTAGGCGTATTCATACTCCAGTGTAATTGGGTTAGGGTTAGGCGTATTCATACTCTAGTGTAATTGGGTTAGGGTTAGGCGTATTCATACTCTAGTGTAATTGGGTTAGGGTTAGGCGTATTCATACTCTAGTGTAATTGGGTTAGGCGTATTCATACTCCAGTGTAATTGGGTTAGGGTTAGGCGTATTCATACTCTAGTGTAATTGGGTTTGGGTTAGGGTTAGGCGTATTCATACTCCAGTGTAATTGGGTTAGGGTTAGGCGTATTCATACTCCAGTGTAATTGGGTTAGGGTTAGGCGTATTCATACTCCAGTGTAATTGGGTTAGGGTTAGGCGTATTCATACTCCAGTGTAATTGGGTTAGGCGTATTCATACTCTAGTGTAATTGGGTTAGGGTTAGGCGTATTCATACTCTAGTGTAATTGGGTTAGGGTTAGGCGTATTCATACTCCAGTGTAATTGGGTTAGGGTTAGGCGTATTCATACTCCAGTGTAATTGCGTTAGGGTTAGGCGTATTCATACTCCAGTGTAATTGGGTTAGGGTTAGGCGTATTCATACTCCAGTGTAATTGGGTTAGGCGTATTCATACTCTAGTGTAATTGGGTTAGGGTTAGGCGTATTCATACTCTAGTGTAATTGGGTTAGGGTTAGGCGTATTCCTACTCTAGTGTAATTGGGTTTGGGTTAGGCGTATTCATACTCTAGTGTAATTGGGTTAGGGTTAGGCGTATTCATACTCCAGTGTAATTGGGTTAGGGTTAGGCGTATTCATACTCTAGTGTAATTGGGTTAAGGTTAGGCGTATTCATACTCTAGTGTAATTGGGTTAGGGTTAGGCGTATTCATACTCCAGTGTAATTGGGTTAGGGTTAGGCGTATTCATACTCCAGTGTAATTGGGTTAAGGTTAGGCGTATTCATACTCCAGTGTAATTGGGTTAGGGTTAGGCGTATTCATACTCCAGTGTAATTGGGTTAGGGTTAGGCGTATTCATACTCCAGTGTAATTGGGTTAGGGTTAGGCGTATTCATACTCTAGTGTAATTGGGTTAGGGTTTGGCGTATTCATACTCTAGTGTAATTGGCACCCGATGCCAACAATGATCTATTGTCAGGAAAACAGTACACACTACATACAATACACTGGAGCAGTTTGTGAAAAGAAGAAAACAGAAATTACCAGCCAACTAACAATCCACTGATAAAATACTCAATGACAAAAGAAAACCAAAGTCAGACGAATGACTTCAGATCGGATGCATGTGTTTCTGAAATTCCCCGTTTGTCCCAATCATAACACTTGAGCTTGCCGCCACAGACCAATTAACCAACTTATGTTTCGACATTTCTAATGACTAATCATCACGGAGAGGATGACTGAAAGACGAATAATATTTTGTGAGGAGAGGCCACCCAAAAGAAATATGACCAAGTTGGTCAAACTTGACAAAATCAGCCACAAAATGGGGGCAAAGGGACAGTGACAGACTGCCAGACAGACAGAGCCTCTTCTAAGGATGTTTGGACGCATCTAAAAATGCTATTTCAAACTCAAGTGTGACAGACCAACTGACAGCAAAAGCTTTTTAAAGAGATGATTAGATGCGTACAAATACAAGGTGTCTATTTCATCTGCACAGTTAGAAGCGAGAATGCTTTTTTGAACTGAAGCGTGACAGATGTGATGCATGGACCAAGAGACAGAGCATCTTAATGTGATGCATGGGCATAGCTTAAAAGTCATACACAATCGAAGACTTTTTTAAATTCATTTTGACAAATTTAGCATCAGAGAAAATGTGATGATGACATAATATTAAAAGGAAGTATTGACACCCTACAAAACACTGTATTGACGAAAACAGACAAAATTTTAAGAAAATCCCTTGAGTGTGGAAGTCAACCTACATAACTAGGTGAACAGCAGCCATATTGAATTCTAAAACCACATGCTATACACTTTCTTGCATCTATTTCTTGTAAGGATTATATTTCAGTATTATGAGCACTTAATTATAGGGAGTTAGTTTTCAATCAACCTGTATGTATATGAGAGGGAAGGAGGGAAAGAAAGAAACTGTATTTTCACACACTGACAAAGTTTATATCTAAAGTAATGATAAGTACAGTAAACAGATGAGGTCACGAATCACGTATAGAATCAGAAAATCAATAAAAATAACAATCATTTGGAATCAAATTCCATGCAACAAAAACGGTAGGTATATTATAACATATCCTCTCCCATCCGGAAACATTTTTGTGTTCAGAATAATTTAAATCAAATTTTCAGATTATAAAAAAAAAAAAAAAAAAAATTATTTGTTCAATTTTTAGCAAGGGGATTCAGTTTTCTATGTAATTTTAACATAAATTCGTCCCTCTAATTGATTTTTCGATCAGCAGTTTACCAAAGAATCTTGTTTGAAAACTTTTTTTTTTCCAGAATTTCGAGCCACCAGGAGGGAATCTTACGCTAACCTTACATAGAAAAATGAAACCTCTTTAAAAATGAAATACTAAGTTTCTCAAAAGAGATTTTTAAGAATCTGCGTATTTGGTGTTTCGTCGATATAGCAATTCGGAGATTTAAAAAAAAGTTTTAGAGGATGGTGAAACTTGGATAGGAAATATCAACCGTGATGTTGAATTTACATAGCAAAACGACCCTCCAAATCGAAAAAGGTGACTTTAAAAGAATACGTAATCGATATTGATCCAAATATTTTTTTTTTTAAATGCAGTAAAAATATTTTTAGAGATGTGGTGCGTGTCATATATCTCTGCCAAAAGACTATCTTCAGTTTTTAGTCGATATAAAAAGAGAAAAGAAAAACAATAAAATAAATTATATCAGACTCACTAACCCGAACGGATTTTTTTTATTTACTCATTAGTCATCCCTCATCAAGGCCAAAAGCCACTCGAGGATAAGGGTTAATAAGATGGATGTACTGTCAGTTGCATGATGATGAATATTATGAGAGGATTGGAAGTAATGAATCAAATGAATAAAATCTGATTACTTATGGAGTATGACAAGTGTTTGCTGACATTGGATTTGAAGATGACCATGTTGTAACCTTCAGGGAAGCAATCTTGCGGCAACATGTTTCACAGATGGAAAGTTCTTAGAAATAAACTCTATTCATGAAAATTGATTTGTGGTGCCTGTAAGATGGCATTCCAACAATTTTGTGCCATAGTGTAAGCTTAAACAATACCCACAATAATTAATTGAAGACAAACAACTAATCTAATTCAAAACGGGGGGGGGGGGGGATTGTCTGAACTGTTCCAACCATATTTTGCATAATCAAACATTATGGATCCAACAGAATTTGAACTCGGCTTGCAGATTCTATAGTCAATGCTCACTGTCCACAAGAAAATAATCCAAATTTTCCGAACCCCATTTACACGCATAAACGTTCAAAACAATCAACGCCTTAAATTCCTTTTTCTTTTCGAACCCAAAACAATGTTTAAAAAGTCTCAATATGTAAAGTGAACCAAAAAAAAAAAAAAGCAACAATAATATTGAAACCAGCGGCGACTCTAGTTGGGCGTTGTTTGTAAAACAAAAATGCCAATCACTGAAATAAGACTCGTCGCTAAAAGGAAACCATTACAGATTTTATGTTTCGGAATTTTTTTAGAAGCGAATTGATAATTTGGATTATTTATATTATTCATAATTCTAGAAGTCATACTATTATACGCAAGATTTGGATTAAAGCGCTTCTGGAATTGTCCAGAGGGACTCGTGGCACAACAGATAAACGTGTCAATTAACAATCGGTTCTAAGTGAGTCTTATGGAGGTTGAAGGTTCAATTCTTGCTCCAGGTGATAACTTAAAATAACATAATTAACACTTCTACGCAGTCACGGTTGATGAAAACAAGAACCATCTACATTCATAGATTAAATAAACGGTCCAGCCAAAATTCCATATACGTTCCATAGTTTGACCTCTACCACCACGTGTCCACCTTGGAATTTCTAGTATGAATTTTGAGAGCTTTAACCCTTATCTTGTTCTACATGTGTAGCATTACTATGTATTCACGTCCCACGTCAACTCGTACTTTTTGAACCATTCTCTTTAGTAACCAAAGTTTGGCCATTCCGTTCATCGCTTTCAATCCTCTCATGTTATTCTTCATCATCCGACTAACAATTTCATTAACCTTTATTCTTGAGTGGCTTTTGGCGTTGATAAGTGAGAACTCATTAGTATTAAAAAAAAAAAAGGAAAGATTCCTCATTTCTGAAAAAGGTCGGAGATTACATCAGGCGAAACGTTGTGAAAATAACAACCAAGATGAAAATAGTCCGAATAATCTAAATTAAAGATTTTTTTTTTTTGTGTGAAAACAGGATTTTTATGGACTATTTTCAACACTGAATTCACAAGAATGAATTTTTATACCCAAATGGGATTTGTCTTTCACAAATCAGAAAAATAGGATTAGTCTAAATTCGAGGTAACGCCTTGAACCTGCTCTCAGCCTGCCAAGCGAGCAGGACATCCAAGAAAAATTGCTGATGCTCGGAATATAGGCTTTTTTTAAATTTGGTGGTTGAAAAAGATTTTCATTAACTTTTAAATTTAAACCTAACATTTTTTTAATAAAAAAACATTTTAAAATCATTCAGACATATTTTCAGAGATATGCAAATAACGAACAAGATTTTTTAATAAAGAATATTCGTTCGATTTTTATTCATTACAGATCATCTAAAGTTTTTTGGCTTTTTGAGATTTCTTTAAAAAATAACTAATAAATATACGTGTTATTTTCCCTCTTCAAATCAAGAACATTTAAAAGGAAGCTATAGACACAAAATATAATCACTATCAGCATGAAATTTATCTCGGATTGGCCTACTAATCGATAACATCATAGTAATAAATTAAAAAATTTTCATCTTTAAGTTGAGGAGAGTCAAATAAGGGAAGAGAACTCTAGTTTCAAGTACGATTTATCTGAAAATGAATTTTACTATTGTAATTATTAAAAAATAAAATGATTCTGAAAAATAGGGTTAGGGTTAGTTTTACACTGGGTAAAATTTAGCAATTTGTTGGAAAACAGTTCCCAGTGCAGTGTCCTTTCGGAATTTTTGTTTCCACATAAATTTGGCTAGATACAATTCCACTATTTGTGTGTGGGTGCCAAATTCAACCTTGTTTCTTTTCTTCGCCTCATTCCACGTTCATTCTACGTGGTTAGTTGTGGCACCTCGCAAGTTCAGATTGTTAAAATACATTTTTAGATAAATCGTGATTGAAACTTGAAACTAGAGCTCTCTCCCCCTTATTTGACTCTCCTCAACTTCAAGATAAATTTTTTTATTTTTTTCGGACCTACAGTTCACAAGCACCTTATTTTTTTAATTCACTCACACACTATCCAGGTTTGTCGTCTATGTTCCCTTTGATAAGAGATTCGACGTTGTCTGGCTGTCCTTATGCTAAGTCTCCAATGCTCACGGTTGTGGGGATTGACCGTGTCCATTTGCCACTACTGTGTCCATTTGCCTGATGGTTTCTTTCCATGTTTTCCTAGGGCACCCAACTTTCTTTTTTCTGTCCAGCCTTAGGTCTCTGCATGTACTGATATACCCCTTGCTTCTTTCAACATGCCCGAACCAGCGAAGACGGTTTGCACTTATTAGAACATCAAATTTTGGAATGGCCAATTTGCCAATTTCTCAAGTAGAGTGTCCGACCTAATGTTCTGAATCTGGTCCAGCTTTACATTGCATATCCACCTAATCATTGCCCTGTCATTTCTCTGGGGGCGAGCAACCATCACTGCCATAAAGCATCATGCTTCTTACGCAGCTATCAGACCTTACCCCTGGTAATAATTGGGATGGCATGGGATGTTAGGATTGGGGGAAGTTCTCTGAACTTTCCCCAAGCTGTCTTGACTGATGGTTGAACTTAGTTCGCAGCCATCTCCAGCACTCAGCATATCTCCTAGGTAGCAAAAGGAGTTTATCACCTCCAGGGTGTCCTCGCCTCTTTCAACTTCTGTGTAAGAGTGACTCTCAATTGGGTGTGTAAGTCCTAGACATCTCTTACATGTGAAGTCCGGATTTGGTGTAAGCCTACCATGCCCTCTGCTGCACTTTCTGTGTACCCATAGAGTGCAGTGGTTGACCAGAGTTCTTCAAAGAATTCAATGATTAATTTTCATTTTACAATAACACAGTTCTATTTATGGATATTTTTTATATAGGGAATAAAGGCTGAGTATTTTGAGTGATAAGAGTCGCTATTTACTTGATTCCCCACGAAGACAGAGTTAGACAAAAGTTAGGTTTTGGATGAACAACAAAAATTTAAATTACCTCAGTCAAGAAGGATGTCTCCTTCTCTAAGGACAGAACAGATACTACACTTTGATCCCAGCCCGAAGGCCAGTTATAAGAATCCCTATCTACTTGCCTCCCCACGAGGACAGAGTTAGACACAAAGTTAGTTTTTAAATGTGAAGAAAATCTAGCTCCACAAAAAGCGACAATCTAGATTGGAACAAAGCTTTAGATTGCTTCAGTTTAGAAGGATTTCTCCTTCACTGACTGAGGACAGAAAAGATTAAGTATAGTATCATAACAGACACTACACTTTGCTCCTAGCTAAAAGACCAAGAAGACTTTAATTCTGAGGATTGTGATTCTTGGTTTCTTTAATTTCCCCAGGCAATGCCGGGACACAAGTCCTGCTAGTTGTCCATTAATCACATGAAATTTTAAGCAAAGTCAAAGGTCACAAAAATGTAACCAATGAATAAATCTGTTACGAATGAAAAATAGCAGATTCATAAAATATAACAAAGATAACGAACCTGATATTGTCTTCAAAACATTTAAAATAAATACAAAACAAAAATATTCAAATCATGTCAAAATTTTGTAGTTATTTTGAAAACAACGTCTACCATTTTAATATGTCATCCGACATTGATTTATCGAAACAAGAACCTGATGAAAATTGCGTGAAGAAATGCATTAAAACTTAATCTTCAAAGAAATCATCAGTTTTATATTGATCTGGAATTTGCAATATTTTATAACAAACAAAAATTATCAATGACCAAATTCTTAATCAGATTATATAAAACAGAATTCCAATGAAGAAAAGATGTTTAAAGTTTTTTTAATCATTTTTATGATAAACTTCTAGGATTATCTTCCTTTAACAGAACTCTTAAAAGAACTGATAGTTCAAAAATGGTAGCAACAAAAATAGTAGCACTGTAATTTCTAATGAAGCCATTATTCTGCAGTAATTCATGTTGTTAGTTAATCACAACATTAAAAACTTTCTGAACTAATTTAACCAAGATGTTTTGTTAGCATTAATTTTAACTAAATGAAGACCTACATGCTTAGGTTTTTGTTTTGTTTTCCTTATCTTGAAACTAACTATTAATCAGAGGAGTTAGGTTGCTTCCACTTCCCTTCTGTCCTTTTCCTGTTTTTTTTTTCTAGCCTGAAGCAGACATGCCTCTAGGGTAGAGAGGAACACTCCTTACCAGCACCGTTAAGAAAAAAGGTGGGAATATGTAAACAACTATAGTTCTCTACTTTCATTTTTTGGAAAAATGAATAAACCTGTGAACTGTAAAAACGGTGTTGTTGGCTCTTGATAAGCTTTTGTTCCCGGTTGACATGCATCCTGCCTAATTCAATTTGGCTGGCTGGAATAATCGAACAACTATTGGATGACGAGATAGCAATCGTCATAACCAGAAAAGAGTCGAGTCAAAGCATAGAGCCAACTTGTGCTTGGCTATCCTCACATATGTAACATTCACTGCCTTTGACTTTTAAGTTTTTTAAACAGCAAAATACTAATATTATACATTTCTTTTGTAAATGTCTAAAGCATCTGGGGACCTCCACAGTGAATGGATGGGATTTAGTTGATTGTCGAGTTGGTCTAGTAAATTTACGTCGAGGGGAGGGGGGGGGGGGGCACCAGAGTAGACAATTCATCGGAGCATAATCCATTGAAGTATTTGTAAAACAAGCACAAGGATGCTACATTGCGGCGATGGGACAGGGACTGAAGCTTGGTTGACAGTGAGAGACCTATTAGGTTGGCGACTCTTTTTTGGACCTTGTCAAGGAGGGAGAGACTAGTAGATGATGCACCAGCTCAGATGTGGCAACAATACTCCATGCATGAGCGGATGGTGGCTTTGTAGAGATACAGGATCATGTCAGGTGTGAGGAGTTTACTAGCACGGTAGAGGGAGCCCACCTTCTTTGCGGCAGCCTTGGCAATGTCTTCAATGTATTTGTTAGGTATTCGTTTAGGTCATGCTGCACAAGTGTAATGTCTGTATTTACCGTAACATCATTCATACGTTGGTTTTGAACGATCAGTAGGATGGAATTTGAAGGATGTGATTAAACCAGTATAAAATTTAAATATCTGATATTCCAACTTCTGCATTTTTTTAGCAACACACAAACGACGCCATGTTGAATATATGGTGTTAGCGCTGATAATATGAGGTCAGAACATAAAGGGAAATAAGACTATGATACAAAATGGCAATTATAAAGAACGGTTAAAGTTGCATATAATATATATATATATATATTATTAAAAATAACCGACAATTTTTGTCTGGTTATTTTAGTGTTGATCCCTTCAATTTTTCGGATTAAAATCTTAATCTCGGAAGGAAATTGGCTGATGAAACTGCCATAGTGTACATGTTGGTCCAGAGTACTCTGGACCAACATGTACACTATGGCAGTTTCATCAGCCAATTACTAATGAAAGTAATTACTAATGAAAGAGTCCACGTTAATAGTGCGTAATATATATATATTTACATATTTGTATGTCTTCCCTCTCTAAATAGATTTAAATTGATTACACCCTATCACTATATATATTCCCTAAAGTTACAGATCATGTTTTTTGCCACTTCTATCTCTCTTGATAAAGTCCACGCAACAGGTGGGCGAAACGTTGAATTTTAGGTCTTCCGCTTTTCCATTTTAACTCATACCGTCAGATTTATTTTATCCTTTTATTTGTCATATATATATATATATATATATATATATATTAAATCCCGAAACAGTTTTTCATGGTAAACAACTGATGATCCCTTAATGTTTGAAGCAAACTAATATAATAACTGAAAAAGTTAAATTGACTTACATGAGTGATTTTCCACTGAACGACTTGGGACTTAAGGTTTTTTTTTTTGGTTTTTTTTAATATAGTTTTAATGGTTGAGAAACTTCCAAGACTATATATATATATATATATATTATACATACATTTCTCACAGAGAAGGTGTGTCAAACAGAAACATAAGAGGAACGTAATACAATATGATACATAAAGGAGGGTGAAAATAACAGACGTAATTACTAATGAAAGAGTCCACGTTAATAGTGCGTAAACACAATTGAAATAAACATGAATTACCAGGGTAAACAAATTATAGAGAATGCATTGGGTGAAGTAAATGCAACTTCCTCTAATATTGTTTTTTAACTATTCTAAAACGAATTCTACAACCATTACAAGTACTATTGTTGAATATCTGTGAATGATAGTTGCAACCCCGGTGGAAATACATCCAGCCAGCTCAAAGACCACGGCTAGAAAGAGAGCAAGCCTCATTTCTAAATCTCACACATGCGGAGCAAGTCTTTTTTTTTTGTACTTCATAAGAGTTCATTCTATTGTTGCCCAGTATGATTCAGAGGAGATAACTTGAATATGTGTCAAGGAAAATAACTCCCGAAAATATACTGAGCCAACACCAAGATAGATTTCTTTTGTTACTAACTATGATTTTATTTTCATGTTTTCACTTCATACAAAAAACTTTCCTTGTGAAAATAAGTTTTTAACTTCATCTTTCTATATTTTTTCAAACATTACACATTTATGTGCCTTTAGAAGAGATTTTTGTAAAGATTTATTTAAAAAAAAATTTTTTTTTTTTTTTAATTAAAAAAAAAAAAATTCAATCAGTAGAAAAAAAAGAGAAAAATGAAAAATAAAAAAAATAATATAACTTACATTGGCATCAAACATGTTGACGATGTGTTTCAGCAGTTTTTTATCAATTTCATTGAAAGAGGAAAGATAATCTTCCACTTGGTAAGGAAGAGACAACTTGTGGCTAGAAACCCGGAACCAGTCTTGTTGAATAATATTTAAACTTGTATTCTAAAGAAAAAGAAAACACACAATGGATGAGTTTTTGTTAATTTAATAAAGAGGAAAAAGGTTTATATTTTAAATGATTTTAAAAAATAAAATTCATTCATAAATACATTTGTGTTCAATCTTAAGCTAGTCAACTAGAGCATTTGTTTCCTTTTTACAGAAAAAGAAAATCATTTGGAAAAATTTGAGAAAAAAGAAAAAAAAAAGAAAATCATTTTGAAAAATTTGAGAAAAAAAAAGAAAATTATTTGGAAACATTTAAGAAAAAAAAGAAAATCATTTGTAAAAATTTGAGAAAAAAAAAGAGAAAAAAATGAAAAAAAAGAGAAAAAAGAAAAAAAAAACAAAGAAGAGAAAAAAAAGGGAAAAAAAGAAAAAGAAAAAGAAAAAAAAGAAAAAAAAAAGAAAAAGAAAACTCAAATGTTCCAACGAGATTGAAAAGTTCTTTCAATGTCGTTGGAATATTTCATTTTTATTTTTTTTTTTCTTCAAATTTTTCCAAATGATTTTCTTTTTCTTATATTTTTATAATTTTTCTGATATATTATTTGAAAATGTTGTTAGGTGTAAAATATTCAGAAATATTTTATTTTAACTTTAATGTAAAAATTATTTTTGTTTAATTCGTATGGTGTATCTACATAGAAAAGCAATTTTTAAATGTTGTGCCACTAAAAACGGTTTACATTGAAGCTCAACTTGAGACAAAATTCAGAGCAAAATAAACTCTATAAATCTTTCTGCCAATCAGACCCGGACACTATGCAGCAATGGATCACAGACTGGCACACTGAAGCTGTGGTCAAGTATAGCACCGTGCATTTTAGGAGGAAAAATGCAGTATCCACATACTCCCTCCACAGCACTAATATCAAGTCTTCTTGTGAATGTGACCTAAATATTACTATCAGTAGTGATTTGCGTTGGACAAATCACATCTCTAAAATTGTCAAGAAGGTCAAAGGGTGTCTTGGAATCACTTAGCAAGACCTTTGTTAGACGCTCTCCAGTCATCTATTTAAAACCATATACATCCATGGTGTGAGCACACTTTGAATTTGCAACATCAGTCTGAAACCCTTGCTTGGATGAACGGCTCTCCCCTTGAAAAAGCACATTGCTTTGATAAGCTGATGGGACTGACCTTCTCTTCAGACTTGAAATGGAAAACTTACATCAAATCTGTTGCTAAGACGGCTGGGGAAATGGTTGGATCATTCTACCGCTCCAGAAGGTATCTCACGCCCGATGCCATCCTCTACGTGTACAAGAGTCAAATACGTCCTAAGATGGAGTACTGCTGCCACATATGGGGAGGTACTGCTCAGAGCACCCTTTCCTGCCTTGAGAGAGTCCAAAACCAACTTCGAAATCTAGTGGGGATGTCCTCTTCTCTTCCCTACAGTCATTCTCTCACAGAAGAGATGTTGCTAGTCTTTCTTTGCTCTTCCATTATTTTTATGGTAGGTGCTCGACTGAGCTCAAATCTATGGTCCCTCCTTTGTAAAACATTCACTGTCAATGATCTCCCTTTCTCTCTGTGCATGCCCAAGACGAAATGAAACTTCCATGGGAAGAGTTTCTTTCCTAGAACTGTCAGTCTGTGAAACAGAGCCACAAGCCTGCTTCCCAGCCGACGACAATATGGTCATCTTCAAGTCCAATGTAAACAAGTTCTTGTTGCACCGTCTCCGTAAATAATCAATTTCTGCCCTGCTACAACCATCGTGCAGGTGATCGCGATGTTGTCTCACGTTCACCAGTCAAATTTTTCAACCCTTATCCTCGAGTGGACTTTGGGCCTTGATAAGCAGTGACCTTTATTGTAAAAAAAAAAACAAAAAAACATTCATCGCCTGGAAACCCTCAGAGACATGCAACCATGTTGGTGTACCCCAGGGATCTATGCTTGGACCTTTGTTGCTCCTGATCTATATAAACGATCTCCCTGATGACATAGAGTCTGAGATTGGTTTATTTGCTGACGATACCACACTTTACTCTCGCCATGTTGGCAAAACAGACGTGATCATATCCGAGGCAATGGCTGAATCCTTAGAAAATGACCTCCAGGCTGTAGTGGATTGGGGTCATAAATGGTTGGTAACTTTTAATGCCGCAAAGACAAAGCTCCTTTCCTTCAACAACTACAAGAAGCCTCACCAACCACCGATTGCCATGGCAAATAACACCCTACCTGAGAGTTCATCATTCAAACTCCTCGGCCTAACCTTCACAGGTAACATGAATTGGAACAAATACATTGGCGACATTGCCAAGGCTGCTGCAAAGAAGGTTGGCTCCCTCTACCGTGCTAGTAAACTCCTCACACCTGACATTATCCTGTATCTCTACAAAGCCACCATCCGCCCATGCATGGAGTATTGTTGTCACATCTGGGCTGGTGCATCATCTACTAGTCTCTCCCTCCTTGACAAGGTCCAAAAAAGAGTCGCCAACCTAATAGGTCCCTCACCGTCAACCAAGCTCCAGCCTCTGTCCCATCGCCGCAATGTAGCATCCTTATGTTTGTTTTACAAATACTTCAATGGATTATGCTCCGATGAATTGGCTACTCTGGTGCCCCCTCGACGTAAATTCACTAGACTAACTTGACAATCAACTAAATCTCATTCATTCACTGTGGAGGTCCCCAGATGCCGGAGAGCCTTCTACTCAAATAGCTTCTTTCCTCGTGCTGCTGGCCTCTGGAACTCCCTTCCTGCCTTCTGTTTCCCCGACAGTACTGACATGCAGAAATTTAAAACTAATGTAAACAAACATCTCGCTGCCCAGATCCCAATTTAGGCCCCCCCCCCCCAACTTTCTCCCTATTTCTTTTTCTCAAGTAGCCCCTTACGACTACAGTGGTGGCCTGCCTTGTTTGGGGTGAACCATGTTAAAAAAATTTTTTTTTTAAAAACCGAATGTCCTCCATCCGACACTTATCATAGACTTTGTTTCCCTGGGCTTGGATTCATTTAAGCCCCGATGTCTAACAACTGACTTGGTAAACACCTACAAAATTACTAACTATCTCGCCAACGACAACCCTAAGCACATTTTTGATCTCCATGTATCTAACCCACGTAGACATGCCTACAAAGTCAGAAAACAGTATAACTGCCACAACTTTTGCAAACATTTTTTTTACACTCAGATTTACTGATGCATGCAACCGCCTGCATCAGTTGTTAAGATTAAATAGAGTTGTTCCCCTTGGACCGTTTTGATTAAGTTGCCTCCCTTTGAGAACGTGACTTTACGAGACTTCACGAGACTTCATTTTGGCATTATAAATATCGGTCAGCCATCTTTGTTTTGGTTTTGTTCTAGATAATCTTCTTACCGGCCACATGTGCCAAATAAACATATCAACTTATATCCATTTTCATCAGCTTTATGTGTCGTTTTTCATGGTAGCAGAGCGAGATACTGCATCCTTTAAAATCATCCTGCTTCCGAAAATTCACCAAAATTACACCTAATGCCCCCCCCTCCATGCACATGCACTTTTGATGAGTTGTAGTGCACCTAAGCACTGTGCACGATAATTACATAATTATTATTTTTTTTTTAATTATTTACAAAAATGAATCTTGATTTTAAATTGTATCAAATAATTACTTACCAATTGTTTACTTTGTACTTGTGTTGAATCTTCCAAGTACATGTTAAGTACTTGACATGCCAACTGCATATCTTCACTAAGTTCATACCTGAAGAAAAGACAAGAAACTAATTAAAGACAGAACACAAGATCTCCAGTACAAACATTAGTAAAGCATTTCTGATTCATTGAATTGTTTAATTAACAAAATAAAAATGTAACTAATCATGTTCCTAACTAAAATAGTCAAAATATTTTTTCAATAATCAAAGATATTTTTTTCAATAATTAAAGACGTTTTTTCAATAATCAAAACCATTGGTGTCTACACAAACAGTTTATCTCTGCTTTTGTGAAACTGAATATTTTGCAGTTTAGAAAAGTTTGGACAGAAACAAAGAGAAAAGGTGTTGAATATAATTTAATACAGAAATAACAAATTTGTGATTTGTAATTAAAGGTTGCTTTAATACTGTGGCGTTCTATACCACAGGCCTCTCCATCGTACAGGCAACAAATGTGACTGGAGTCCTATTGGCAAATGTTAATTACGAGAAACTAAAAGAAAAGTTGTTTTTCATTAAAACGTCATCTTTTTTTCGTTTTGCTAAAAAAAATAGGATTTCTAATCTGAAGGTAGCCAAAAGAAATATTTACAGTTGGAGTATAATTTTCTAATTCAATAATAAATATTAGCTAGAGTCATTTCTAGCTAGAAAATAATGAGACATTCAGAATAAACATATTAAAGAGAGATAACTTATCAGAGTTTCTTGCGAAATTACGAGAGTTATGTCCTCTTGGCTTCCAATGAGAGACAGACATTCTGTAATGACGTTGTCGTTATCAGCTCCCACTATAAATGTCAATTAATTAGTAAATCCTCTTCTTCCAATTGTAAAAAGTAAATAAATAATTAATTCTTGACCATACTAAATTTCCTCAGTCAAATTATTTTTCATATTTTTGCTTGTTAACTCACATTTACATATTCAAAGTTACACCAACTCAAGCATCATTCAAGAACCACGACATGGTCACTTCACTAAACAAAATAGAATTTTTAATTATAAGGTATTTAAAGAAATATTTACAGTTGGAGTACAATTTTCTAACCCAATTGAAGTATCAGATTTATTTCATGTTCACTGGTTATATTTTTATGTACATTGTAAAAACAACTTTTGAACCAATAATAATTAATTCACTATGCAACAATATAGTTTAGTCTATCACATGGTGAGTTAAGTGAATGTTATGTTGATCATATCTTTTACCAGATATCTTTGTTTTGTTTAACACTTATCAGTTTCCACAGCAAAAATATGTATTTTCATTTATTTAGCTTTCAACACATCTTATCGCCAGGTATGGATCAAAATGTATATTCAAATATAGTTGACTTAATTTCCTTCCAAAATCTCTGAAAATCAAACATTTGTTTATAGGCCTCCAGTCATGCTTTTTAGCTGCGCCATAAAGTGGCCTGCAGTATAAAACGCCATGTTTAATGCTTTAGACATGCCAATTGCACTTTTTATTAAAGATCCGATAACTAACCAGCAATAAGACAAAAAGTTTTAATTCCTTACAAGACAATAACAAGGTTTTATATAGGTCTCAAAATTATTGGTTTATTAGAAAAAAAGAATTAATGAGATGATTCAGTCAGTTTTAATTTGTCACCTTATACAAATAAATACATATTCAGAAGATTGCTTTAAAAATGAACACTTAACAGAGAAGTAATTTATGAATTACCAAACCAAAATTTAAATTTTCTAACCAGAAAAAAAAAAAAATAAATACCAACCAACCATTTTTTTCAATTTCATTTATACTTATCTATAGTACAGGGGGTTTATCAAGTCTGGACACATAGGTAAAAAATACAATTTCTTTTCAGATGACATTTTTAATATGATTTCCATCATTTTCAATGCAAATATTGATGCATTTTGCAAAACTTTTGTGAACAATAAATCCACATTGCCTTCAATTTTGGCACATTCACTCATTCGTTGAGTCAAGTGAATTGGATTTGGGATTTTTGTTGAGTATATTTTCTCCTTTAGCATAGTGAGAAAAAGAAATCAGAAGGACGAAGATATGGTGAACGAAGAGATCACTCCACATGAACACGTTTTCTTATCCAACTAGGGGAACTGCCATTCAATAAATTTCATACTTTCATGAAACGATTTTAACTTTCCTTCTTCCAGGTGTGAAAGTTCCCAAGTTCGTGACTAAAATGTCATAACTATCTTTTCTACCGAATCCATCAGTTAATCCGAATCCATCAGTTAATCCGTGAAAAGTAAATCCATTCGAAATTTAAAATCATATTTTACTACTTCATCGTTGCCCCCAAAACTGAAATTGTCAAATTAATTGTTATCGTTAATTCAATTCAGATAGACTTATCTGGAGCTCTACCCATCCATAGTGAGGGCTTAAAGATCAATTAAAACAATACACCACACCAAACTCTTTCCAGGGTCATCATTTTATCAAAGATTTCGGTTGAAGATCAATCCTTGGTTACCTTTGTCAAATCCTCAAGTCGAGAAATGCCGAGAAAGCTAAGGTTACTTATTTTAACCGGCCCTGGTCCATTTCATGTCATTCACTTTAAAAGAAAACCTTGTGTCAAACCTGCTTTCATTGGATTATGAAGTAAATACTCTTACCTTTTCAAAGTTTCTTGAAGAGACAAAAAGAATGGTAAGCAAGATGAGAATGAAAGGATGAGAGAGAAAAAAAGAAAATCCACTTTTGAGGGCACAAGAAAATGAAAGCAATTTTAATGAAAGAGAGAGGGGGCAGCAGACAAAGAAAACAACGTTTTAGTTTCATCCTTTGTAGTCAAACGAATTGACAGTCATTTTATGTTCAATTCAAAGCCAGAAGAGATCAGAACTTGAGCTCCCAAAGAAGAGCTTAAATATTTAATGCATAAAATGATCAAGTTGAATCTTGCTCAAGAAATTCAACTGAACATACATTGTATGTTCAGTTGATCCCAGGATTAATAAAATAAATCAGTCTTAGCAAGTAAACTGTGAGTTGTATTTTGATTATTAAAAAGAGAAAAACCAATGAACAAAACATTTAAATGGGCAGTAAAATAGCAAAACACCTTCCAAAGCGAAGACAGTTTAAACTGCAACGTAAATGAAACAAGAAAGTTCAAACTGCATCTTGAAATGACAAGTCTATCTGAATTGACAAATGCGAACGAGACTTGAGAAAGTTTTATTCTGCTTAGAAAAACTGATACACCTGTAGTGAATTTTTATAGTTTTGCACTTAGCTAAAGAGTCCCCCCCCCCTCCTAAAATAAGGGAGGTTACTCTTGCTTACTTATTATACTATCCATGGGAAAAAAATATAAAAAGAAAAACAAGTTTTGTGTCCAATTCAGAAGTAAAAAGATCGGAGCATATTAGAAGAATGCATAGACTTTTGCGTGAATTTTAAAAATAAAACTAAGGAAAATAGAAACAAGAGTTGAGGGATTTAGTAATAAAAAAAATGCAAAGAGAAAGAAAAATGCTTAGAAAGGAATAAAAGAAAGAAAGGAAATAGGGATTATAAGGAAATTGTTTTTGTTTTACATGAAAAAAGAGACCAAAATTTAAATCCATGAAAATATATATATTTTTTTAAATGCAAATAAAATAACTTTATTCATCATCACATTTCTTCAAAAATATCTTCTAATGTAGCAGAGAGTCAAGAGAGTCTACATACATTGCATAGAAAGCAACTGCAAACCATGGTGTAATTTGCAAGACAAAAATCATGGATAGTGCACCAGTCAATAAAAGAATTAAAAAAAACAAACTCTTATGATGATAGATGAATTTGGAAAAGAAAAACATGATCGCTAATGTCTGCAACATGTCTGGCACCTAATTAACCATAATTAGAATAAATTCTTCAGAAAAAGGGGGGGGAAAATCAATTTTGGAAAGAGAATTTCCATTTTTTGGAAAGAGAAAAAAAGAAATATATAAAGAGCATTGATTTGAGTTGAATTGTACGGAGTGACCACACAAAAAATGCCACCCATCGAACCGTTAATAAAATTCACAATCCTTTCTGTAATCTAATCATATTCGGTAAAAATAAACTTCAGTCTGTGCCTGCCTTTTCCATCAAGTTTCAGTCACGAATGTCCAACAATCTTTGTTTTAGTACCGTTCAATGATAGGCTGGGACACTTTGGTGATCATCTCATCAGTAGGAGGTGTGTTCCTGGATAGACTTTACAATTACTGGACTGTAACCCTCCCCACACACTTTTATCTATGGGCTTATCTTAAAATAATGCATGTCACAACAATCCTCAGGCTATTCCTGAATTGACTAGGACATCACAACTATTTTTTTAGTTCTCACATTCCATGAGCAATGTTTCTGACAAAAGGGGAAGAATTGCTGTTTTCTGGGTTGGAATTTATCCATCTAACACTTATCGTTGGCTAGTTTGAAGTAGTTTTTTTCTTCTTTTTAACTCCTTACATCAAGTGGCTTCATGTCTTGTCTTGAGTGATTTCCATAAAAAAATCAGTTGTATCCAGGTGTGTTTGCAGCAGATGTGCACATTTGGAGCATATCATTGAACCGTGATCAAACAAAGACTGTTGGGCATCCATGACTGAAATTTGGTGGACAATTCAGACAGACTGAAGTTCATTTGTACTAAATTCTATGAGTGGTTGGCATTTAATTTGGGTCACCCTGTATTATTTTCATTTGTAAAAAAAATGCTTAATCATTGTATATAACTTAAAAAAATTTTTTTTTTATGTTCACTGTCTGATGCTTCGACTATGTTGAGTAAAGTTTTTAAATATTCTATCATTTTTTTTTTTTTTTAAGTATTTATCGATCAGTTTATAAAATGCTAAGAAGAAACGAATGTAAAAATAGAAAATAAATTTAAAAAAAACAAAAAACAACAGGAAATAAATGTTTACTTTATAAGCCGAATTCTTACAAGAATGAAATGTGAACGATAAAAAATGCGTTCTCTTAACTAAAATATTTTAAGATTTTCGATATTTTTTTCTTTTGTTAAGAAAGATGAATTCGGAATCCAAATCAGAATGTTTTTCAAACAACAATTTTGGTAAAGTTAAACTTAGTGCCAGGCAAAGAAACGAAACAAAATCGCAACTTTTCTTTCAAGATTTTTATATGTCCGTCAGTAGGTCGGTCAGTCACACTTCAGTTTAAAATTGCATTTTCGTTGGTATGTTACGCTTACGTTTGATTCATGATGACCCCCCCCCCCCCCACCAAATGCCACCTATGGAATCGTGAATAAAATTCACGATCCTTTCTGCCATCTAACCATATTTAGTACAAATAAACTTCAGTCTATCCATGACTTATCCACCAAGCTTCAGTCAGGGATGTCCAACAGTCTTTTTTTTTATTGCCGTTAAATGATATGTAGAGACACGTTGGTGATGGTTTCATCAGTATGAGGTGCGAGACTGAATGGGCTTCACATTCACCGGACTATAACAACCCAGATTTTTATCTGTGAGGTTAACTCAAAGAGAATGTCTATCAAAACAATCCTCAAACTATTCCTGAACTGAAGAGAGAAGAGCATGTCACAGTTATTGACAATTTTACTCATCGTACTCACGTGTGCTGATCATTGAATAGTGATTTAAAAAAAGACTGTTGGACATTCATGACTGAAACTTGGTGGACAAGTCAGGCATAGACTGAAGTTTATTTGTATAAGTGTTACTTGGCTTCCAAGTAACACGTGTTTTTTTATTACAATTTATTCAACTAAAACTTTTTTTTGGGATGTCTACCATGATACTAAGATGGATGTGACATGGAAACCAAAATGCGTAGACATTGATCCCAGTCTACCGACAGCTGCCAAGGAATACCGACACTGGCGTGCAATATTAAGTAATTACCTTGAAGATTATGATGATAGGATACCGCACAAATACAGAGCCCTGTTAAGCTGTGTGAGTTCTAATGTTTTTGAATTTATAGAGACTTGCACGAACTGTGATGCTGCTATAGCAAAGCTGGACAGCTTGTTTATTAAAACACCGAATGAAGTCTTTGCAAGACATATACTAGCAACCAGACGGCAGAAGCTGGGAGAAACGATGGACGAATTTTTCTGAGAATTGGAGAAACTAAAAAGGAATACAAAAAGGTGGCAGATATGGCCAGTTTTAATACGCGTCCCCTGACTACTTCCGGCTCCGGGAGCACGTATGGAAGCCCATACGAATGTAATATAACAATATAGTTGGATTGCGGAAAGGATTGTGAATTTTATTACCGATTGCATTTTCTTTTGATAAGGGGGGGGGGGGGGAGGCACCCTGTCTTTGGATAGACTCTTTCCAGTGTCTTATTCTCCCGCGCGGTTATTAGATATTCATGTTTTATTGCACATGGGCTTGTGTAAGCAGCCCTTTCTTCCACACGTGACAAGCGATACCCAAACGTTCTTTATCACCCACAATTATGGCCTTGTACAGCCATAATCAAGTTGACACACTAATTCTCATAAGATCACCAAAGTTCAGCGATGTTAAGTGGTCAACACTTAGATGAGTGACCATTTGCCAATACCAAGTGGTGCATCTAAAATCTCGTTCTAGTGGTCTTGCAAGCTGAAAGCCAGCTACAAATCTGCAACTACTACAGACAGTCCTAGGACATTTGTGATCTGCATCGACCTGACACTGGTAGATCAATTTCAGAATGATAGCCTTTTTATGTCCGAGGTCAACCGATTTCGG
Source organism: Sepiola atlantica (assembly GCA_963556195.1). NCBI lineage: Eukaryota > Metazoa > Mollusca > Cephalopoda > Sepiida > Sepiolidae > Sepiola > Sepiola atlantica. The sequence continues at coordinate 8,387,171 of OY744521.1, read as the reverse complement.
TTTTTCCTTTATATTCTTTGCCACAACTGTACATGGTCACATTCTCCCGTGTCACATTTGACTAAGGGAAAGGATCCTCTGTTTCCGAATATTGTCCTGATGTTGTTTACATTAAAGGAGACAGACCCTGGTGGTGGCTTTTTATAATATTCTCAATTCTTTTATTTCTGTTTTTGTCGAAATTGATGATTGCTGAGTAGTTGTTATATTGAAGGATGTTTTTGATGTTAATCGTTTCCTATTCAACAAGTGTCTGGGTCTCTACTAATTATTTTTCCACGATGTTGCAAGCATTTGACGATAGCTTTCTTTATATCATACTAGCTGTTCCGACCCAGTGTTACCTGGGATGTATTACGTTCAAATTTGCTTTGTAAATATTTCTATAACCACGTCTTTTTTTATTTAGTTCAGAATCTAAGCTGAAAAAGCAAATAAGAAACGTTTATTCTTCAGTAAAAGTTTAAGAATTTTTCGCCAGGGCTGATTTCTCTAATTTAATTATTAGAAAACTGACAAAAAAAAAAAAAAATTGTAGGAAAGTATGTTAGTTTATTGCCAATAACACAGTACTACAATAACAAATAACAATTGGATAGTCAGAATGAAAATTTGATTTGTCAGCTTAAATGCTATTTAGGTCCAACTTTTATATATTATATAGATGGTGTAAATTGAAATTATTGTATTGTTTGATGAAGGTTGGCTTCTGATATATAAGATGTTTTGAACCAAGTTTTTGTGTGAGTCACTAATTTGTCCAGGAATGGCAGTTGATTTTTTAGTCGCTTTTCTACTGTGAATGAGATCAAAAGTCTTCATGGTCGAGTAATGTTTGGAGATCTTTCTACTGAATCAAGAGAATGAAGGTGTCATCTAAATATCTGAGCCATATTATTATCTAGATAAAGAAATGTGAAAGTTGTGCCCATTTCTTGCAAAAACGGTGAGGTCAAAACAACCTTATTTCAAGTTGATTAAAGTTCACACAGTTATCTTTTTTTATATACTGATCATGTGGATCGTAGTAGTAAAGTTAACTAATTTGCATATTGCTGTGCAAAAAGATACTTTATTAATTAACTATACTTTTTTTTATTGTTTTTTTTTTTTTTAATTCAACAATTGTTCTGATGTTAATATAACAAGTAGTCCTGTATAGGAATAGTTTTATTTTGTGAACAAATGTTTAGCAAGTCAATAGAGTTGGGTTCAACTCGTTGCTTTTGATGGTAAGACACTTGTTTATGCACCACTGTTGCATTCCTTTCCGGCTTATTCTTCGAAGTAACTGACTTATTGATTTCTCTTTATCGTCATATTTAAAAGAAAAGTAAATTTGTATCAAAATTACCAAAATGCTAATTTTTACCTATTCTAAATGAATAAATGCGAAAGTGTTTGTTTCATGTTTACAACAATTAAATGTTTATTATTTTAAAATTTTGTTTCAAGTATTTTAAGTAGAGAACTTTGTGGTGGAGTGAGGGCGAGTTGGCAAAGCCATCTAGTTGAATATAATGGTGTTGTTCCTAAAGTTAAAAATCTAATAAACAACAATTATATTTAAATATGTGAGCTCAGTATATTCATGAGTTATTTTCCTTGAAACACACTCAAGTTATCTCCCCTGAAACGTACTGGTCAATAAGAGAATGAACTCTTCAATTCAAAGTACAAAAAAGACTTGCACCACGTATGAGCAAGATTCAAAAACAAGGCTTGGCCTCTTTCTGGTAGTGGGTTTCAAGCTCGCTTGACGTGTTCCACCTAGCTCTACATTTTACATGGTTTCCACGACTGGCGCGTTTATTCTCAGACATCCTATTATGGGACACAACTATTATTCACTGATAGATATTCAACCATGATCTTTTTCTAGTGGTAGTAGAATTTGTTTCAGAATAGTTCCTCAGATAATAGCAAAGTAAGTTGCATTTACTTTACACCGCCCAATGCATTCTCTATAATTTGTTTACCCTGGCAATTCATGTTTATTTTGATTGTGTTTAGGAACTTTTAGTGATTTTCACACCTTTTATGTATCATGTTTTATTATGTTCTTCTTACATTTTTCCTTGACATTTCCTGTCTTTTCCCCCCTTTTATATTCCAATCACCTGTTACCCATGATAACACCACATATTCAACACGCATGGCAGCGCTTGTGTTAGAGAAGGGGCTCTAACACGTGCATCACTATACAAATGATAAAATGAAATATCAAATATTTTAATTTTATAGATGGAATAAACATCAGTATCAATGAATCATAAAAAGTAAAGAAGAAAGGCACATTGACGAAAAGGGCGTAGAAATCGAAATATCAAATGCCGATGAGAATGATCGTCAACTATAATCGTTGTTTATTTCTAGTTTAGTGCCCGCATTTTTAGTTATAGACTGTTAAAATTTCTAATTTCTACCAAACTTTGAAGGGTCCTAATTCAGTGGCTAATTAATTAAAATTATTTAGATATTGTAGCGATCACATATTTTGATGTAAATAGACAGGTTTACCGCTAAGTGATTGGCCTATCGAATAATCAAATTTCTTGGCGTAAGAATACAGGTCGTTGGACTATTTCTTGCATTTCCTACACAGTCTTGTTTGTACCCACCAGTTGGAGTTTTGATAATCACTAACAGAACATTTTATTGTTGCTCTTTTCTGAATCGCCAGCGACATAAATCTTTTGTAAAGAGTATTTGCTATTTTTTATTCCTTTTCAGCCCAGCCCCAAATAAAAGGTATTTCTATTAATCTTCAACATCGTCTGTTGTCGTCTACTTATTTCATCTATGGGGTCAGATGGACCTTCTATCATAACCACATTTTCATTATAATGAAGACGGATACCCTTTTCTTCATTTTCATTATAATGTAATGAAAATAAAGTTTTTATTTGGGATAGCTATTAATAATTTGTTCATGTCTAGTTTAGAACTTAAAATATAACTAGTTAACATTTATACTAGTTTTGTTGTAAATAATGCAATTTGGTGTTGAATGAAAGCGTCTCCCTGTTTTTTGTTTCTTTTTGCCTGGCTCAAAATTGAAGATTGCCCAATTTTTTTATTTCATTTTTAGCTTTAAGAATAGAACAGGTTTCTTATTTTGCAACAAACATTATTTATCTCCTTTAAGTCGAAAGAAAAATGAGTAAGAGAAGGAAAAAGAAAACAACAATGCAAGATTATGTGTATTTTTTTAGTGTGTTTGCAGAGAAAAGGGGACAGATTTTCGAATGGGGGATCAAGAGAGAGAGAGAGAGAGAGAGAGAGGGCGGTGGTGGCATCAGGATTTTGAAATTGCTCCTTTGATCAGAACCCAACTATTTCTTTCCGACCTAAATCAATATTTGCGCTAGACCATTTACAAAAAAAGATCTTTGTTAATAGGATTTTCTTGGCTTGTCAAGGTCTACTTACGTCTCCCGGATGTTCTGATCAAACATTTTGGCTCCGGGGATGCCCTGTGCTATGGCTTCATCGTCTTTACAGCTATAAATGATGTTGCCCTGCCTCCCATCATACGAGCCCTCCTCAAAGCTGCTGGTTGAAGAGCCCGAGTCCGAGTCACTGCTGTCAGAATCACTGGACTCATCACTACTACTTGTCTCAGATCTGAAATCAGACACACGAAAACTACAATCAACTGCCGACGCACACACACACGCACAGATCCGCTTTACACATTGTCTTCATGCAGTTGGAAATGCAACAAGATCACATGTAATCGTCCCCGAGACGGAGACACTGAGACTGCCAAGTGAAGAACGAAGCTCTACTGGCAGTTGACATTTTCTTAGTAGACAAGATCAAATGAGCAATTGGGAGTCAAAGAGGGGAAACAAACACAATATGCATGCAAGAACGAGATTAAGCATGCAACAGAATCGAAAGCCAATAACAATCAGAAGGGTATTTCGTTCAGGGAAAAACAAAACAAAAACAAAGACAAACAATTATGATTAATTATCTAACATAGAAAGTAAAGCCAGTCTGTGGCTTTTTGTGCATTATAGCCTACCGCATACAACTGTAGTATTTAATTCTGTTTTGCCATAATCAAATAGAGCAGATCCGGCCATGTTCTTAAAAAAAAAGTGCATTTTGAATCTATTTTATCAAATACATATTTCATCCTGATCAATATTTTATTTTTGCTTACTGATTTTCAGGAGGAGTTTTTTCTCGCCACTCATAAAGAAGCAGAACAAATTTAGTAACAGATTATGTTTTTGCTGCACCATTATAACAAATAGATTCTTGATCAATTTTTTGTCTTATCCTATCAATATTAATTCTATATTAATTCTATAACTTTGCGCCTATATTTCTTTCATATAAAACTATTTTTGTTTCAGATATTTTCAACAAAAAAAGATCATTTCACCAAAAGAAATAAAAAATATGTACAAATAAATGTTTATGAATTATAAAACAGATTCGTTTTCTCGCCTTTTGAGATTTGCCAAGAGAGGAAGAGAAAGAGGGAGAGAGTCCTGAAAGGGTTGGTTTAGAATCAGTTTTCATGCTTAGACACATGCCTCTTGGTGGTTGTGGTTGTCATGGAATCGGTGGTGTCCAGTCGGTTGGTCATCAAGTGTTGGCAGTAGATCTTTTGTCCTTGTAGGGAAGATTTGCTTGGCTCGGACATTCGATATAAACACGGTACACAAAGACAGATACGCACACACATACGAAATACCAAACAAATATAACAGCGACAAGAGTGGCCACATTATCACAGACGAAACCAGAAACCAAGAAAAGTAGTACCACAGGACGGAAGAGCAGGCAAAAACAATCATGCATTGGAAAGGCAAAAGAAAAAGTGATGGGTTGGGGAAAGAAGGCAACATTGAGGACAGAAGGGGGTGCAAATGATGAAAACAGAAATGAGGGGTGGGGCTTTGGAATGGAGGAAGAAAAAGCGGAGGAGGAATGTTAAGCAAATAAAACTGGGTTTGTAAGAAGTAAACAAGACAAACAGGACGATTAGAATGTGGTAAGCGGATAGGGGAAGAAAAAAATGAACGAAACAGGAAAGGACAATAATGGCAGTTGTTGTCATCAACAGAGAATCACATGCCTGCTAACCCAGGTACTGCCCTTGAAAAACATGCACAGATCAACATGCAAAAAAAACAAAAAAAAACAGGCTAAATACAACTTATTGGTTGGTATTATGGGTACACCACTGAATCTGTCACACCGTGTCGGATTATCATATTTCCAACAACAAAAAAATTCTGTGTCTTATGATGTGAAGACGGACATCCGCCGCCTTCTGCAAACCTAAGGGATTGGCTTAACGCGCGTATGTCACACCTAAACATCCCTTTTTTCTCCAAATGTCTCCTGTTGATCTCAGAGTTTTATGTTGTGGGAAATACAGTAATTGTTTTGATATAAACTAATGTGGGTTACTTACTTCAAAGAGATCATGTGATATGCATATCTATGTGTGTGTGTGTGTGGAAAAAGGAATATTGCAGACATTTGTTTACAAGAAAGTCGTTTCATTCCTCAGTTGAATTCAGTTACAAACATTAAAAATTGAAATTTTCTAGAAAAAAATGAATTAAATGATGGTATAACTATTTATATTAGAAATCGAAGCTTAAAATTAATTAACACAATTTTTTTTTTAGTAAAATGAAATATCCACTAAGAAATAAAACATGTTTTTCTAATATTTTCTTTGTTTCTTTCTTTGTTTGTTTCATTTTACTTCAGTCGAAGTTCTCAGAAATCAAGGGGGGGCCCTTTACTGTGGCTAACACTTAATCTCTATATGAGATATATAGATATTCGAATATTCTATTAAAGTTCTCCTTTATTTCTCAAACGTTGAATTAGTAAAAAAGTTAAGAACATTCATTTTCCTCTCCCCAATTGACCTGTGAACTATGTTATAGTATATCTTTCTTGTGGTCTCTTGGTCTTACCGGATTCCAGGACAAGAATTCATCTAGTCTGGTGTAGTATCCGGCTTAGTGCTGTTACCTGAGGTAACATCACTAAGGGAAGATGCACCATTCCTCGTATGAGCCAATGTATAGCCGTGTCGAGGGGATCTTATTTGGACTTCGAATACTATGTTATTTTGAATATTTGGTCAGGGTTTACTTGTAGGGGTAAGTATCCTCATGTCAGATTGTTCAGAGACCGAAGACACCTGAGGATGGTGTCTAATAGGTAATTCAAACTTCTGTTATGTGTGAGTGTGGAGATAACATTGACCAGGGTACTTAAATATAAGAGTAAAAAATGCACCTTGGGTTTACCTTCAGCAGTCTCGTAACTCTCGCTTCCCTTATTTTGTCCTCACATTCCATGAGTGATGTTTCTGACAAAGGGGGAAGAATTGCTGTTTTCTGGGTTGGAATCTATCCATATAACACTTATCGTTGGCTAGTTTTTGACCTTGAATTATTTTTTTTTTTAGTTCTTTACATAAAGTGGCTTCATGCCTTGTCTGGAGCGATTTCCATTTAAAAAAGAATTACTATTGTAAAAGCATACTTAAAAAAATGCATTAATTTATAGATTTTGTTAATTACGTTTTTTTTGGTTTTTATATACAGGGCTTCTAATATATGGAATTTTTGTTTGTTAGTACTATATTCTAAGATTTTGGTATTTTGTACTAAGTGTTTTCTGAATTCCGATTGGGGCAGGAATGGTCGTTAGTTAAGTGTCGGGCTATGGATTTTCAAAGATAAACTATTTTCATCAGTAATATATACACATCAGTAATATATACACATTTTCATCAGTAATATATACACATTTTCATCAGTAATATATACACATACAATGTATTTTGTAATGATTGTTAGATTTAGTGACAATTAACTAATCTGTCAGAAACAGGAATTTCAATTTAGAACTAATTTTCGTTTTGGGACAAAAGGTTCCAGACGATCAGTTTGTGTTAATTCAGTGGTGTACCTGTAAAAGACATCTTTTGTTTTCATAACACCACGACTAAATCACACAGAGACTAAAGTTGCAGGAATATGTGAGGAAAGGGCAGTACAAGAGTTGTCGATAATCAAGCCTTCTATCTAATGCTGAAGACTTCACAAGAAACTGTTATAAATAAAAATTAAACATTCAACAGTCGACAAACTGAAAGTTAAAACAAAAATGGTTAGTCCACATTAAGTTTGCTTACAAATGCTGCAAAAGCTTGCAAATATTAAAAATAAATAAAAAAACAAAGAAAAATGGGCAGATATTAGTGAGATAAAAAGAAATATAAAACAAATATAATACATTAAAAAAAAATGGGCAGATATTAGTGAGATAAAAAGAAATATAAAACCTTAAATATAATACATTAAAAAAAAATACCATCATTTTTGATAAACAATCAATATAAAAAATAAAATAGTAAATAGCTTGCAATTAACATTTATCGCATTATCATCTATTTAGGAATTGCAAAATATTTAATAACGAGTGTACATCTTCCATCAAAAATGATGGAAAAAAAATTCTTTGCCAGTGTTCGCACTAATATTCATATTTATATAAAATAACGTCTGAATTGGTGAGGTTAAAAAAAAACGTTTCTGAAATATGTAACAATTTTCAAATAAATTATATTAGCTCTCACTCCTCTGCGATCGAGCATTTTATTGATTTATTTTCAATAGAACCTGACACACACACACATATATATATATATATATATATATATATTTTAAAGAAGGAAAGATGAAGATAAAAAAATTGCATAAAATTACATAAAATTAGTACAAATTTTATTACATCGAAAGTTCAGATGCAAGGAGTTACATTAATCCTTAAGCTTTACTTTATCGCGATAGATCACTTTACGATACTTCACTTATCGTTAATTCTATCATCATTAGTATTATATATATATATATATATATATATATATATATATATATATATATAGAGAGAGAGAGAGAGAGAGAGAGAGAGAGAGAGAGAGAGAGAGAGAGAGAGAGGGGGGAATGGGGAGAGGGGGGGAGAGGGGGAATGGGGAGAGGGGGGAGAGGGGGGAGGGAGAGAGAGGGGGGAGAGAGAGAGGGGGGAGGGGGAGAGAGAGAGAGAGGGAGAGAGAATGAAAAGTCACACATGGAAGCGTTGGTGAAATGCCAATGATTAGGAGAATATTTTGAAAAATTATTTTTTTAAACCTGGACAACGCATTTATTTATGTTTTTTAAAATAAATTATTTATTTACTTTAAAAACTCTAGTACTTTCGGTGATATACACCCTTGTCAAAAGTATAAGCATATTTTTTTTTCATGAAAACCCTTTCACAGCCTGAAAATGGTCCTAAATTAAAGTACTATATCAGATTTAACCATCTATATCCATTCATAGCTTTTGAAGATGTTTTAGGACCTGCAATGTCGCATGAAATCACTTTTTCACTGAAAAATGATGGATTTTGAGTCGCGTGGAGCCCTAACGGCTATTTTTGGCCTGCACCTTCTGAATTTTGCAAAATTTTCAAAATGTTTGATTGTTTAGTGTTATTTATGTATAAATGAACACAAAAAAATACTACTCGCATGAATCTGAAATTTTCACCCATTACGTCCCACCCCTAATGAAATTTTCACCCATTACGTCCCACCCCTAATGAAATTTTCACCCATTACGTCCCACCCTTACTCTTATGAATAAATTAATGCACATTGCTCTTTATTATAGAATGGAGGATCGATTTAGATAAATATTATTATACTACGATTAGTATTTTTACTACGATCAACAAACTAGCTAAAAAATAATGTCTGATTTGAGAGGAGTAAAATTTTTATTAAAATCTGAATAGTTTTACAAACATTAAGCGTCAATATTTTGTACATGTTTTGAAATACAATTTGTTTTGTGGATGGATGGTCTGTCAACTAATAGTCTGTCAACTAATAGTCTGTCAACTAATAGTCTGTAAACATTAGTTTCTATTTAATCCATAGACAGGTACTACCACTCCTCTGGGTCCGAGTGGATCTGGAAGTAGTCGTAACTAAGGGTGACTCCCCATTCCCTACAGCTCCTAAATTTGAGCCTCGTCACTGGATGCAGTTTTGTTTCGTACCCAGGGCAGGTGAGGCAAGCTTGAGTAGTTGATAGGGTTGAGAGGGAAATTAGGCAGAAGAAAAGGATAGAAAGGACTGAAAAAGATGGATTTCAGGGTGGTCGGGGAGAGGTAGAGACAAACACTTTGCCCAAGGGTTTCCGAGGCAGTTTTGTGTTGTGCCCATGACAAATTCTTTTTAAACAATAGATGCGACCCTGACACGTACTAATACTCTCTGTAAAAGTGAATGTGGTATAAAGGTAACTAAGGAATGAATCAAAAATTGGGGCCTCACCATCGGATTTATTTTAAGGTCACACCCAGGACCGAAAATAAATATTCTTTTTTACTAATGAGTCACTAGTTATCGAAACCAAGAGCTACTCTTGGCCTTTTGGCTAAAATCAAAGTGTAGTATCTGTTTCGATGGATACTGCACCCCATAGATCGGTATTGTCTTGACCTTCGGGGCTTGATTTACGCCGGTGTATGGGTCTGTCCTGTGCAGTTCTAGGAGTCCACCCTTCCAGGCTTTGCCTCCCTTCTTTGGGGAGGAGTAAGTTTATTGCTTACTGCCTGAGGTGCCCCTACTGGGGAATGCCGACGGGGCTGCCCAGGCAATTTTTAATGGCCAGAGTGCTCACCTCTCAGGCGCTGGTCTTTCAAACCCCACTTTCCCGACCCGACCTTGGGTCACATCTTACTTGTGGGAGTAAGATAAAACTGGCCTTGTGCCTAACTCCTGGAGAGGAGTAAATAAATACTCTTGGATCGGAATCGATTGTCAGTTAAATGATGAAGAATATTATTAGAGGATTGAAAATGGTCAATGAAATGGACAATATTGGATTACTTAGCAGGACATTTGAAGATTTGTTGACATTGGATTTGAAAACGACCATGTAGTATTCTGTAGGGAAGCAGTTGTTTATCAGTTACAATGTTAGTATTTGTTTTATGATGAACATATGATAGTAAAATGGATCATCTCTCTAAAAATAAAAAAATAAACTTTTTAAAAAGATTATTTTCAGATAATCGTATTCAAAAATTGATAATGTGACGGGGATTTTGTTGAAAAAATAAAAAAAAGTTTAAAAGAAAAAGTCGAAAAATCGATGTGACTTCTCGTCCGAACGTCCATCGATTATTGAAAGTGCTTTTCCGTCTTGAAGTAGTCTTAAAATCACAGAGGAAATATTTTCCATCGTTCCACACATTTTTAATTGGAAGTTTTTCATCTTACAAACAAAAATGTTCCAGCTTAGAGAAATTTGGTTAAACTTGAAAGATTTGATTCTGAATTTGAAGACTAATTAGGGTCTGGTCTACAGCATATCAACCATTGTGTAGATTTTGTAATATTGACACACAGTTCGCCTATTGAAACTGTTGGCTCAGGATCATCAGAGAGTTATCTTTCCTGGACCAGATCCAAATTATCTCATTTGAACATTACAAACCAAGGAGAGTACGCAATCTTCTACTTACCGAAACTAAAAAATATATTTAAACTCCATTCGTGCACAAATTTAAAACCGCTAATTTTTTCTCTTTTCTGCATCCAAACGGCTTTCCATCCTTGCATGGTTCTCACAACTGACACTGTTTCCGTCACATGCATTTCACTAACTCAAATAGCGTCTTGAGACTCCTTTTTACTGGTTGCAGCCATATCGGCTCCCAGAACATCCAACAAAGTAAGTCATATTTACTTATACATCACCCATACATATCTTTCTCTATTTGTTTACCCTGGCAATACATCTTCTTTTTTATTGTGTTGGGACAATTAACACAGCCTTTCTGTTAGTAACTACGCCTATGATTTTCACTCCCTTTATGTATTATGTTTAGTATAGCCTTTTTACGTTTGTTCTTGACAGTCCATGTGAGGAATAAATGTGTGTGATACATATATATATATATATATATATATATATATATATATATGGGGGGGGGGGGGATTTTTACCCTGTTTTTATCTTTCTTCTGACCATCACTAGTTTTTCAAGATAAAAGAAAAAACAAAATGGCGACCACGTGTTTTCAAAAACAAACAAACACATGGTCACTACAAAAACGTTGAAATAGAACATCAAATATTTAAATTCTTCATAACAATTGATTGAAGTTGAATAGTGACTTCCTATTTGTTTAGCTTGTTTTTTTTACTGCGTATCAACCCCTTTAAGATTATTCAATGTCGAAACAATACCTATTGTAAACAATTTATTGGTTAACATTAATCGAAGACAAGTTGCTATTTCATCTATAGCTAGGGGGAATTATAGGTTTATACTTTTACCAAAGATCTATTATACTAAAGCCGAGTTAATCAATGTTTGTTTACCTAAGGATTTTTTCCTATTATTTTAATAACACGAAATACATATTCAAATATTCCTTGGTTTTGGGATTGAGTTATGTTTGAACAGAAAATACATTTTAATTGTTCTAATTAATCGTAATTTGCAATTTACTCACCAAGTCACGCATCTTTTACTAATTTTCTGTCTATTACTCTCACGCTTTCTTCCTGTATGTTGTGTGATTCCTACCTACTTTTATTTTATACAATTTCTATGACTCTTGCTTCTGTCTCTCTCTCTCTGTTTATTAACAGTCAAAAGTGAAAACTAACTATGAAACAAAGTTTGAATAATCCATTATAAACAATAGGGAATATCACAACATTTATTAATACTATTTAATCCATAGCTGAAGGAAAATAAGAACAGAGGAAAACAACAACAAAAAAAACAGAAAAAAAGAGAGGGAGATATAGCAAGCATTTTGGATTTTGTCTTTTTATTTTTTTAATATTTAACTGGCTTTACTAACTCACTTTATCCTGATTCAAACAATTTAACCCTAGCTCAATGGGTGACCCAATGGGTTACATCTTTTCTAGCATATATATATATATATATATATATATATATATATATATATATATATATATATGAAGCAATCCAACAAAAGATACAAGCGTCAACTAATATCTTATAATTAGTGTGAAACATCCGGATAAAAACTGAAGCTCAATATACTGGATAGTTCGCGACTGGATAACTTTGCCGGCCCCTTCAATTTCACGTATATGGACTGCTGTTTATAACTTGGAGTAATGTCTTTCCTGATTATGCTTCTCAATTTGTATGACCTGGATGGACTGTATGGATTCAACAAAAAGTATGTTTTTGGGTTGATATGTTTGATGTTATGTATTTTTATGTATTTGTGTATATAATTTCATATATTTTCAAAGCGTAATTTTATTACCTGTAGTAGTATAACTGTGGTAATGGTCCTCTGAAGAGAAGAATTATCTTTGAAAACTCATGAGCTAAGGACTTAAGGATACTTTGCTTGAACTTTGAATTCTAATAAAATTTGATTGACACCTTATTTTATTACTTCATTTTATATTATATTATATATACATACATAATATTTCGATTACAATAAATCTAATAGGATTTGATGATCTCTGCATAGCTTATTACATAGTCTCTGTCAACATCCATTAAACTAAACCCTCACCTCTGCAACAATATAAGTGTTGCAATGAATAGCATCTGGCAGTGTAGGAACACAACTTGTCAGTGTTATAGCGTGGATCAGTAAACACAATTAGCCGAGCACATGACCCCCTTCACGAAAATAACCAAATATATTGACAAATTTTTTAAAAACATTCATCAAAAATGCGTAAAATTGCGCAGGAACATTTTAACTATGATTTGGCGCAACTGTAGTCAATATATCTTCTAAAAAAAAAAAACAAGAAAAAGAAAAAAACGATATTAATGTATCGATTACATTGACCTCATTGCTGTTTAAATGAAATATGAACCAATATTGACGTCAAATAGATTTTTACCAAAATGAGTTGTCTTATGTATCATATAACACAATATTTGTTTCAAATTGAAGTCTTCATGATTAGAATCGGTATAGTATGGTAGACCCCCCACCACCTGATGATGACAGCCTGAAAAATCTAATAACATTTACAAAAACGTTTCTTATGCAGAGAATGCAACACATTACCATGAGATTACTTCCCTGACGGCTACAACATGGTCATCTTCAAATACAATGCCAATCAATATTTGTCATAAATCATCCTCCTGATTAAATTTTATTCATTCCATTCATTATTTTCAATCCTCTCATAATATTCATTATAATACGATAGCGTGTGTGTTCGTGTGTCACGCTTACATCAAAAGCTCTGCGCATGCGTGCCGCACCTAGATTTGGAAAAGCATTCAAGTCACCTAATTTTCGTAATATTTTCAAGTAGGAACTACTTGAAAATATTACGAAAATTAGCGCAAATTTGGCGCAACGGTTAGCGACATCGGTTTTTGACGTCGGGCTCCACTGGTGTATAGTTCGATCCCAACCAATCGCTAAGATTTTTTTTCTACATTGAAGGGGGGGGGGGGGACGACCGGGAAGACACATATTAATACGATAGCGTGTGTGTTATTTTGTATGTCACGCTTACATCAAAAGCAACGACCTTCCGAATCTTTGTATGCCACTCATGAATTGGAGCCAAATTTAATTTAATCTAAAGCATTTGCAAAGTAAGGTTTAGTCGTCGAAATCGGAATTAGTCGATCGATTAAATCGAGAAAAAAGTCTGACGGACGGACACGAAACCACTTTTATAGGTGAGAAACAAGATAATTAGTACTGAAAACATCATTACGTGTAATTTGCACGGGTCCTGCTAGTATTAATTATTATTCAACTGCCAATATATCCATGTTTTTAAGCTTTATCCTCGAGTAGATTTTAGTCTTGATAGATGGTGACTCATTAGTAAGAAAAACAAAACAAAACAAAAAAAAAAGTTATATACCAGGCAAGTAACAACTCTAGACGAATGCTTAGCTGGGAAGAAGGGGGACATGGATTCATATTTTTCGACATGAATATTTTGTACGTTTTTTTTTCTTTTTTTTTTTTTTTTTACAAGATTTCTTTACTTTCATAGTTTTTGTGGAGATTTAGGTCAAAAAAAAAAAAAAGAAGCATATTAAAAAAAATTTTTTTAAATAAAAATTGTTAGTCTAGTTTTTTTCCCAAATAAAGTGATCTGGAAAGTACATCTGTAATGGACGAATACAGAGTTATGTCCACTTTTTTTTTTTTTACTATTATTTTTCTCTTCCAAACAAAGTGAAGTAAGTTTGGCATATACGATGTTATCTCACTTTTTAAAAAAATGGTGGTCTGACCAGCTAAATTATTTTCTGGGAGAAATTAACTTGAATGACATTTTATTGTTCTCAACAACATGGACCAACGTTCAATAAAATAAAAATGGTAATTCCGAATGAAATGTTGATTTGGGCAAGGGAGGTGGTTGTAGGGAAGTGGATAACGATGTAAACCGACGTTCGAATCCAGTCGGTTCCATTACACCACTTTCACTTATAGATGTTGGAAACCTTCATGTAGTCCTTTTATGTAGTATCCGATTCTAACAAGAATCAGGGAAATTAATTCCGACAATCGAATCAAGTCGGTCGAAAATGTTGTACCATGCCGATTCATACAAATTTACTTTACGGCAAATCAACTCTTTTTGGATCATTTATTAATTTGTATACACTTCATTGAACACAAGTTATTTTATCAATAGCAAATGCATAATTTTCCTAAGAGTATTAGTGCATAAATGACCTCAATATATCTAATAGAATTTGAACTCTGCAGAGTCGATTCTAGAGGTCATGATGGCCACCATTAAATCAATAATGTACTCCATGAAGACTATGAAACAATCAAGTGAAGAAGTTGTAAAATTGTATTTATCTCTCTGAAATACAAGCGAAGACACAAACAGAACAAAGGTAAGAATCAAAGACAGACCACGTTGTTATCGCTTTCGCTCATCTGATAAGCTAAAATCAGCGCTCAACATTTATTTATATTACAAAATGGGAGATCACTGACCGTTCTAATCGCCAAATGATGGCTGCCCTACAAGGGACATAATTCTGATCGCTTAAAACACTACATCTCTCTCTTCCTTAATAAAAGTCCAATATTTACATATATATATATATATACGTAGTCCATACATATGTGTGTGTATAGAGGGGAGAGGGGTACAGTCCACCAGTCCACACTTCGATATGCACAACCTGCGTGGAAGTCTATGGGGATCCCCTCTGATTTCTAATCGCCAAATGATGGCTGCCATGCAAGGGAGATAATTCTGACTGCTTAAAACATTACAGAAGTCTTGCAAAACGAAACAAGATAAATTCAACCAAACATGCATTCAATTCGCGAATGGCTAATGAAAACAATGTGTCAGTAAATGATTATCATAACTGAAAGTCGTAAGGATTCCCTCTTTATGACTCATATATTTAGCACAATTTTTTAAAATTAGAAAATGTATGTTAATTCATCAGGGTGTGGTAACGAAACGTCATATTTTTTACACGGCCAATTGTGGGGCACTAATAAAGTCAGACAGAAAGCAATGGTGTCTTTATGGAAGTAATTTGTCACTTGATCGAGCCGTTTTCCAGACAACTGAATGGTCTGCATGCTCGCCTCATCGTTTTTATAGTAAATAAAACTTGATTAGAATACTGCTTGTATCCTGACGCCTACAGGACAGCGAAAAGGGGGTAATCATTCTTATTACCAACATCAATTATTTTAAAGGAAATAACGTTGGTAAATTATTCAAAAATATTTTATCTTGCTTTACTATTCGTGACCTATTTGCGTTTTAAAAACAATTGTAATATTTAAAAGAAGTTTAAAGCAATTTACTTTACTGTATGTAGAAACTGAGTAAAATAATCCGGTTATGTACTTACTTCCTGTAATGGCTGAATACAAATTATTTTACTCACAGTCTCTATTTACGGCAAATCAAATTGCTTTAAACTTATTTCAAACATTAAATATTCAATTTTTTTAACGCAAATAGGTCACAAACTAGTAGATGGAGCAAAATAAATGGTTTTGGACTAAATTATCAACAGTATTTCCTTTAAAATAATTTATGTCGGTAATAGTAAATGATTATTGTGATAGGGACTTGCAGAAAGCCTTAAACCGATTTAAACTTTGGTTGACAAACGAACCAAGGGTTACAAATCTTCAAGAAACATAGGTGTAATTATAGAGCATAGAAATATTTAGAAAACAAATTTTGGTGCTTCTGTATTATTGGGAATAGATGAAATTTTTATTTTTTATTTTAGAAGAATCAGTTGACAGGGGAGATAATTCAAATTGTTTTCTCAACATATCCTCTGAAGTTTTATTTGATTTCGTATTAAAAAGTCAGTGCCGAATAGCACCGAGCGTTGTGATTGGTTGATTAATAATCCTTTTACGTATCTTTTTTTGGTGCTTCTGCAGTTTATTTTTAAGATAGGATTTTCAAGTTAAATTCAATTTTTATGGGATCTTTCGTTTATTAAATTGTAAGGTAAAAGTACAGAATAGTTAATCAACACCCCCCACCTCCCCATGTTAAGAATGTCTTTCTAAATTATAACGTTATTATTTCAGCCTGGTCCATAAACTGCATAAGTACCTTTTTTTATTGTTTTTATTTTTTTATTTTTTTTACTAATTCTCTGGATTTTTCTTATGGGTTATGGTTACAACAACAAAAAAAAGTTTGAATTATCTCCCCTTTCAACTGACTATTCTAAATTAAAGATAAAAATTACATCTGTCCCCAATAATACAGAAGCACACAAATTTCAATAGATACCGGGCAATGCTGGGTCGGGACAGTTAGTTTAATATAAGAAAATATATAATGTGTGCATTTTGTATGTTAATATTTTGATGGTTGTTTATGAGAAAATAACCAGTCAACCACATTTCTAACCAAGTATGTGCGAGTGAGAGTAGAATAAGGGATGGGCCTAAATAGTCACAAGTGATAAAAAAATGGTAAAAAGAAAATTCTACAGTTGAAAGAAAGAAATAATTATCCAACTTAGAAATGTCAAAAATTCTTAAAATAAAAATAAATAAAAGATTTAAAAAAAAAAAAAAAAATGAAGACTAATCACATTAATGTCTTTTTCTCCAAAACATTAAGTGTCTTAAGTTGATAAAATATTATAAAAAAAAAAAAATATGAAAGAAAGTAAGTAAATACGAAATAAGTGAAATGCCAGAAAAGAGAATTCTTGTTGAAAATCTAGAGTGGGGGGGGGGGTGGAGGTTGGGGGCTTTAGGAACACGTGACTGACAAAGAACCGCCAGAAATAGGACACAGTTATTGACAGATGCAGACGTTATAAAAACACCTAAAATAATTAAATAACCTTAAGAATTATTTCCCCTTCAGGTTTAAACATCTTTTGGATTCATATAAAAAATCTTTGGATTAAAAAAAAGTCTTTTCGTTTCAATCTCTGACCCCCACCTTAGAAAACTTTCGTAGCAAGAACTCGTCCCTCTATCACCACTGAAAAGAACTTTCCTTTCTTCCTGGAATTTTCATGAACAGTTTCTTTCCAAGAACTTCACATCTGTGGGACACGTTACCACAAGATTACTTACCTGAAGGCTACAACTTGGTCATCTTAAAATCTAATGTTAATAAACACTTGTCATAAAGCGTCCTCATAAGTCATCAAATTTTATTCATTCAATTCATTTTCAATCCTCTCATAATACTCATCGTCATTCAACTGACAATGTATCCATCTCATTAACACTTATCCTCGAGTGGATTTTAGCCTTAAGTGGTGACTCATTTAAAAAAAAAAAATCTATATACTAAGCGTTAGCACAAGAACAGCTGCAAGTTGGCACACAAAAATAAGGCCTGCCTGGTTTGGCTACATCTCCATTGCAGAGATAGCCAATAACAAGACAATTGACCCCGACAACAGGGTCAACTTATTCAACAGCAGTGTACCGTTGGCCCTGCTCTATGGGTCAAAGATGCTTTTTTGCGGAATATACCTTGCATTGAGCAACTGAATTGAAAAAAGATCTGCCTCCGTCGCTTTTCTAATTCCTTTTCATCCTTCTATCTATCTATCTGCTCTATTCGGTATATTGAGCTGTATACTTTTCACAATAGGTTTTACCTTTCCTAAAAGTTCGCTTTTAGTTCTCTACTTTATATATATATATATATATATATATATAATAGATCCGACTCGGCATAGCCAAATACAAAGTGTGGAAGTACTCATGACAGCATTAGTCATTAGTGCCCCCCCCCAATAACTTTTAGAAGGATTTTGATTATATTATATGCATTTAAAAGAAGTTGATTTAAAATTATTTAAATATTAATTCATGACTAAGTTGGATTACGATAACAAAATAAAAAAAAGAAGACATTTTCATTCAAAATAGCAATTTTTAAAGTCCCAGTTTGTGGCCTCGCTTTCCCCTTGCTGTTTCTCCCATTATGAATAATATTAAAATGCAAACGCTGTTTTCAGCTCACAAACAAATTCTATTTTATATATTTATAAAGTTAGCTATGTTAATATGTTTATACAACTGAATAAATAATATTATACAACTAATATGTTTATTCAATTGATTGGCATTAAATTTGATCCATTATATCTTTATTTTAATCTTTGTAAGGGGACATAATAGTGGTGAAACAAAACTGTTCTGTTTGGGGAATTAATTTTACCCGTCCTAGAACGGGCATTCTTCTAGTATATATATATATATATATATATATATATATATATATATATATATATATATATATATATATATATATAAATAAAGTGGTGTACTAAAAGCGAACTTTTAGGAAAAGTGAAACCTATTGTGAAGAGTATATAGCTCAATATCCAGGATAGAGCAGGTAGAATGAAGAAGAATGGAAAGGAATTAGAGAAGCAAAAGTCAAATCATAATTCAATTCAATTGCTCAGAACAAGGTATATTCCGCAAAAAAGGCAATTTATTCAAGTTAAATTTTCCTTAAGCCAGGCTTTTCAAAGATCAAAATCTTATCATCAGAGGAAGTAGCTGGGATAGATAAGTTGGCAAAGGCCAAGATTTAAAATTTGAAAAAATAAAATAAACGTTGTACGGGGGAAGAAACACAGGGCAAAATTCTGCCCGAATGCAAGCAAATGTCCGATTGCTAAAAAGTCCAGTGTCGAAATAAATTGCCTTTTTTGCGGAATATACCTTGCTCTGAGCAATTGAATTGAATTATGATTTGACTTTTGCTTCTCTAATTCCTTTCCATTCTTCTTCATTATATGATTGACACTTCTTTACAGAAGAAGGCCATCCCTACAAAATTGCATTGTGGTCACGTAGAATGTCCAGCAGGCCAGACTTATTTTTACAAGTCTTTATTGCCGTAAGTCATGTAGGAATATTTATACATGGTGATGGCTCGGTGGCTAAATGGTTAATGACGCGGACTGAGGACTTGGGTGTGCCGGGTTCGAATCCAGTTCATTCTAACCTCCTGGAGAGGAGGTAAATAAAAATACATGTAGATGGTCATGCTGTGCGCTTCTACGACACACAGAGCACACTCTCCTGGTTTCAGTGACAAGCCGAAGCAAGATAAGTGAGAGATGATGTAGAACACATGTTTTATATCAGAGTTGCTGTCTCCAAGATGGATGATCTAACAAAATCCATGGGTCCATCTCACCAAGTAGGATAGCATCGCGCCTAGGTACTACACCAGGTATTTCTATAACATCCCCCCCTTAACAATTTTGTTTTAAAGAAATGCCTTCCGATATCGGTTATAATTTTAAAAGTCACGAAAATAATACTCGTTTTTGTTATCCTTGTATTAAAAAAAAAACAAAAAAAAAACAATAATTCCTTCTGATTGAATTTCCAGTTTATATATATATATATATATATATATATATATATTGTGTGTATTTAGGCAGCATATTTTCATTTAGGCAAACATTATTAAATAACACGGAGTGGTTTTGTTTGATGCGACTTTTTTTTATTTTTTCAATTTTCCGAATTGTCCATCTAATGTTTCGGTCAAATTGATATAAATATGATCCATGGGTTTCTTGTTCCATTCTTTTTTCTTTTTTACAAGTACTTTCGATTTGAATCGTCAAATCATCTTCAGGCGGTATTAGTTTTAGTGTCTTTACTGTTGTGCTCATTTTTGAATTGTAACGGCAAGTAGTTTATATTTGAAAACGCGTCTGTAAAGTTGAAATGTACATGAGAGCGTGATGGCGTTCTACACGTACAAGAGATTTAAAGTTTGACTGTTTAAACCGTTAAACCGTGTTATTTAATAATGTTTGCCTAAATATATATATATATATATATATATATATATATATATATATATATATATACATGCAAACACATATGGCGTATTATTATACTAGATTACAAATATAGAAAAGTGTACTTCCAACTAGAACGAAATGTATTCCATATGTTTAGAAAAAACAATTTCAGCTAAACAGGTCAGTAATGACAAAAAAGAAATGAGAAAAATAAAATTCTATTTTTTCACACCAAATATTAATGTTTTTGATGATGATTATGAAATAATTCTACAAAACTGGTTTTATTTCTGCTAACGTAACATTCGGTGATTTCTACTATTTTTCATCATGGTCATATGTTGAAATACCATTTCTTATCAGATTACCATAGTTAAGGAACGTTGAGCTTGGCCACTGATTACATGGGTGACCGCTTGGAAATACTATGCGGCGTAAGTTAGTAAGTGAAAGTGTCGGTTAAGTAACTTTCTCTTTCACCCTTGGAGAAAGGTATTAACCCCTATCTTGTCCCCCTAACTTTAGTTGAAATAGTAAGGTAGAATAGACTCAACCCTTGGTAGGGCAACTATACTAGGAGAAGGAAAACTAAAAGTAACAGCAGTCTCTTTCTGCTTCTTTTGGCATTGGATTCCTCTGTCGCTGTTTTATATGCAATGAAGTTAAGCATTGCACAAATATGTTTCACCATAAACTTAAGGAGAGTAAAAAGTGAACTTTCAGCAACTTCGTAACTCTCGCTTCTTTTATTTTATCCTTTAGTCCTCACATTCCATGAGTGATGTTTCTGACAAAGAGGGAAGAATTGCTGTTTTCTGGGTTGAAATCTATCATCTAACACTTCTCGCTGGCTAGTTTTTGACCTTGAAGTAGTATTTCTTTTCTTAGCTCCTTACATCAAGTTGCTTTATGTCTTGTCTGGAGCGATTTCTATAAAAAAAAAAAAAAAACCTAAAAAAAAACCCTCATCTTGCAAAAATTATCTAATAGGTCCTGCACTGTCTACCAAGTTCCAGCCCCCATCCCATCGCCGCAATATTGCATCCCTGTGTTTGTTTTACAAGTACTTTCACGGAATGTGCTCCAACGAACTTACTAGACTTGTACCCTTCCCCCCCCTCAACATAAATGCCCCTGACAAACCCGACTAGCAGCAAAATCCCACCCCTTTACTGTAGAGGTCCCCAGATGCCGGAAAACTTTCTACTCTAATAGCTTATTTCTTCGAATGAAGATGCATTGAAAAGCAATTTGAAAACATTATCTTTTGAAGACAAAAGGAAATTAACTAGACAATTTTTTTTTAATAAATAAAATCAATTATATTTTAAAAAGGCTTTTCTGAAAACAATTTCCTCAGAAAATCACTGTATTAATACCTTTTATAAAATGTTCAATATTTGTTTATATATATATATATATATATATATATATATATATATATACAGGGTGATTCATAAGTCACTTAGCTATTTATTTTTGAAATTCTAAAGTTAAAAAATATGGTGATACAAAACAAAGTTTATTCAACAAATTCATTTATGGGAGTTTAAAATTACAGCAAATTTTCAAAATTTCCACCTTCGTTCTGCATGCATAGCTCCATTCTTTTTGCAAGGAATTTACGACTCTTTGTAGTATATTTGATTGATTATGAAATAAATATATATAGAAACAAATATATAAACGAACAAATTTAAAATAACAAATAGCAGTAATTAGAGAGTAAGATAACAATTATCAAAAGTTCATAGTATGTTTGTTCTTCATATGGTAATCATTTTAAATAGCTAAGTGACTTATGAATCACCCTGTATATATATATATATATATATATTTAAAGAAGTGAGGCTACCAACATTTGTAAAAAAACCTTTTCAACAATTGTTTGTTATTTTATGATTTTATAACGTGTTTCGAGCATCGTGTGGCTCTCTTCAGATATATTTCCTATTTTTAAAAAATGTCTTTATTTTTAAAACTTAAAAATAAAAACATTTTTTCAAATGTCTGAAGAGAGCCACACGATGCTCGAAACGCGTTACAAAATCACAAAATTATAAAATGATAAAATAAATTGTTGAAAAAAGTGTTTCACAAATGTTGGTAGCCTCACTTCTTTAAATATACATTTTTCTCTTGTTATAACTGCACTGATGCTGCACTGCCCCGCACTCTCTTCTCTCTCTCTCTCTCTCTATATATATATATAGGTTGTTTGGCTTACATCTACCAATCGAGGTTTCGGTGAAATTAACTCTTAAAATATTGAAGCTAGAATTGAGATTTGAAGAATTAAACGTGCAACAATAAAATCACACTTAATCACAAGGTTGCTAAAATGGCAGACATATGCAATGTCTTTTCTTAGCTCTTTCTTGGAGATTGGTATTTTGATTTCCACAAGAATCACATAAAACACCCTAAGTAATCTTTTCTTTAATTATACAGTAGATTTCGTCTAAATAGTCAAGTAAACCGAAAAGGTGATGGCAAATTAACAAGTTAGACTAACTGATTTAGTGACTTGATCACAAAGTTTGTAATACTGAATCATTGTTGGTTAACATTTCTTCTGAAGGTTCTATTTTTAATATAACACGAATAAATAATAAGTTAAAATATATTCAGAAAGAGAAAGCAAAAATAACGAAACCCAAGAGAAATCGAATAGGAAATCGAATGCACTTGTAGGATAGAATTTCCCAGATGTAAATCTGAACAAGAAACTGTCAGACAGAGTGAAAAGAAAGGGCAATTTGTGTGGAGAAATTTGCCAATGGGGTAAGAAGATCTTGCCGCACGGATCAGATTACAAAAGCAGATCCAAAGTGAGACTGAATAATAATGCACGCCGCGTGAAACACAAGTCAAAAGAATTTATCGATTTCAACCAAAAAGTTTGGAAGCTTAAAAATAGCTAGTTTATATCAGATCCTTTTTATTGGAGAAAGAAATATATTAAAAAAATAATAAAAAGACATATCATATTATATACAAGATGGAAGTATAAAGTTTCCAGACCGATGTAATCATATCATTTTATGAATATTTATGTGTGACTAATACACATTGGTACTCAACTTATCAAGTGAGTTTGCCAGAAGCCATCATCGTCTTGACTCGGGTTCAATTGTTAGGTTTTAAAGTTTTGCAATTATTTATTTAGTAATAAGTAAGTTTTAATTGTTTTTTTACTAATTACTGAAAAGGGTTATATTTAATTGTTTCTATTACAATTTAAAGAACATTTTTTCCAGTTGACATGCTGAAGATAAAATTCTGAGAAACCAGTACGTCAACTAGTATCTATCTACATCGTCGACCAGTACGTCAACTAGTGTCTATCTACATCGTCGACCAGTACGTCAACTAGTGTCAACGTTGATGAATATATAAAAATAATATCTCTTGGTTTTTTCCTTTTTCATTTCCCACGTATATATATATATATTATAATTTGTACCTTTCTCTTTATTTTAAAAAAACCTATTCCTGAAGACGACTAAGAAAGTCGAAAGCGCTTGAAAAAAAAATGGCCGAATTAAGAACAATCGGTGAATTACTCTACGGACTGCCACCTGAAACCAGAAGGATAGCTCGACGGTTTGAGAACCTCACAAAAAAGATTTACAAACGAGAAATTTCTGTGATGTTCGACGCTTGTTTGGATAATGACTTGCTGCCTAAGTATATATATATATATATATATATATATATATATATATATATATAAGTATATTAATTATTTATTTTAAATTCACTTTGAAAAATGTCACGGGGAGCTATCCAAATGAATTTAATACATCTAACACAAGTTGCTATTTTACCCATAGCTGAAGGAAAATGGGGGTTCATACCTTTCCCCGTAGTATTAGTACATAAATGACTATAACAGATCAGATAGTATTTGAATTTGACATAGCAGATTTCATAGTCTGCAATGGTATCCATTAGACTAACAGAACATAGTAAACGCCTTGTGTATTTCCCCAGATGAAGCTTTCTATTAGTAAAAAAGTCAACCAAACGGCAATTCTTTCTTTATCATGGAAATCCTCTTGATAATTGGCATAGAATTAGCATTGGAAGATGTCTTGCATGCGACTCAATAAAAAGCAATCAAAGAAATCTTCAAAAAAAAAAAAAAAAATGTTTTTTCTTTCAAGCTTTGGCTTGAATTTCACCAATCACATTATTTGCCTCGATGACCTCCAAGTGTTGGCAAAGAATAGAAAATGTCGATTTAAATAAATGACACTAAAAGAGACATTCATAAATGCGTCCGATAAAAAAAGAAAAGAAAACAATGAGTGATGAGAAGAAGTTAGCAGCAGAAGGAATGAAGAGAAATCTTAAATACTAGTGGGTACGTTTACTAGTATAAATATTAACTAAAATGCATTTGCTTCAATTAATAAGGTGTTATCTTGTAAACAGGAAGTATTTCCAACAAGGGTCACAAAGATTTACAAAGTTTGATTCTTCTTGTACGTTAGAGATTGTGAGAAAAGAAGTCAATAATATTTGGGCGGATCTGACATCAAACATGCGACAGACAATAGCGGGTGCAATTCTTGACAGTTTGGATGGAGTGGTTGAACTGAAAAGATACGCTTAAGAGGGTCTCACAAAACGATAACAATTAAATTAGTCTTGATGGGAGCTTGAATCAGATAAGACGTATTAATTATGCCGCTCATTTAACACTGATATAATTAAACAATAGGGTAAAAAGTGAAGTAATTGACTCTCTCTCTCTCTCTCCCTTATTTCCTTCCTTTTGACCTTGCAGCCTACTGAACGATCAAGGCTGAATAAATCATTATTCTAAGAGTGCCGGAAATATGTTGTTATGGGCATTTTTGTGTACATATAAATTTTGTTCTCCTTTTAAGAAAAACTTTTTCTTTTTTTTTTATACTTAAAAGACAATTGATATTCCTACACGTCAAAATATGGAAAATAAATAAAAGATATATTAAAATATATACCTTTCACATTGATTTTTTATACATACATAAATATATATATATATATATTTATTAATAACGGAGTTTATATATCTGTCTGTCTGAAGCCGAAAAACCATCAGACTAATATTACTATTTAATTAGTCCGCCAGCTTCATTATATACTACCACAAAAAACGCCGTAAACACTATGCGCATTTCTCAATTTACATAATTAATTGCCTTTGAACTTCTAATAAATTAGTATTCGCAAATATACACTCATGATTGTTTTCTTCAGAGTTCCACATATATTTACGCTATTTTGCTCGCTAATAATCTTACTTATAAATTATAATTATTTCTTTTATTATTTATATATATACATACATGAAATGCGTTATGTAGTTAATATAACTATGATAAAACTGATTAAACAGCCAGGGTCAATCCATTGAATTGCTTCCCTCCCTCCGTTAATTGAGTATGGACACAAGACGGCGCGTTTGTAAACAAAACGCTGGCATTCACTGTGTTTGTTTATTTTCTTAATCTTATTAGCCATTATGTTTTAAAACACAAATTCACTGAATCAAATTGTTTAATTAAAATAATAATTGATTTAAAAATTACTATTTAAAAACACGCACACGCACATTATAACGAATTTAGTTCAGGTAAACTTTTTCTTTCCAAGAATTAAAAAACTATTCATGTTTACTGTATTTGATTTTTTTAATACTTTCATATCCAATATTATCATTTTTTTCACGACCTCAACTGAATTTATGATTACATCTCATACGCTATTAAGCTTTCATTCACAAACTGTTTTTATTATTCCATGTTTCATTTATTAAAAAAAAGGGTGTGATTTTTTTTTTTTTACTGTCAACAAAAAAACTAACACATTGTACTGGAAAACTATACACAACTGATTTTAGAATCAAATTGTTTAATTAAAAAAAAGGTCATTAAAAAAACAAACACACACACACACACATCGTGTTCACTGTATTTTATTTTTTGGGTGCTTTTTCACTTTAGGACCCGCGCTAACTTTGACCCCGTCGTTAGGGTTAGGGTCAAGGTCAAAGTGGAGGTTAGGGTTAGGTTTTTTTTTTTTTTCCTTTTTAATTATAAATATTTATATGTATGGGGGGAGGATAAAAAAAAAATTGGGAAAAAGCGGTAAAAAAAAATTTGTTTCTTTTTCTTTTCTTAACTAAAAATATTTCTATGTATGGGGAGGGTAAAATAAACAAAATTGAGGGGGGTGCAAAAAATTTGTTTTCTTTCTTTTTAAACTAAAAATATTTCTATTTATGGGGGAGGGTAAAACAAAAATCGGGGTAGGGTCGAATTTCTTTTTTTCTTTATTTTCAACTAAAAATATTCTTGGTCATAAACAAAGAAAATCAATGTCTAACCACCCAAGAAATATGACTGGGGCTCCATCGGTTTACACGTGAGCATTCATTTCTGACACGGCAGCGTAGCAAAAATATGCAACCAGAGGGAGCATATATTTGCTAGTATATATAATATAATGTATTTTTATGTAATTATTTTTATTGGTGATTGCAGCGTTCATTGTTTTTTGCTCACTACTACTTCGATTGTCTCACTTCCTAAGTGATTAAGATGCAGAAAATTGCATTATTAGTCGCCTTTAACTTTTAGGACGTATTTTTCGTTAATATATATATTTTTATTTATTTTATACGTACATAAAAGTATATATATATAATAAATAAATAAATAAATATATATATATAATAAATAAATATATATACATACATACTGCTCTTTATGGAGGTTTTTTTAAATATAGAAATGCGCACTTAGCAGTATCGTTGCATGTAGTTGGATATTTTGACGGTAAACAATGCTTTATATACAAAGTAGTAAAAAACAATGCTTTATATACAAAGTAGTAAAAAACAATGCTTTATATACAAAGTAGTAAAAAATAATGCTGTATATACAAAGTAGTAAAAAATAATGCTTTATATACAAAGTAGTAAAAGATAATGCTTTATATACAAAGTAGTAAAAGATAATGCTTTATATACAAAGTAGTAAAAAATAATGCTTTATATACAAAGTAGTAAAAAATAATGCTTTATATACAAAGTAGTAAAAAACAATGCTTTATATACAAAGTAGTAAAAAATAATGCTTTATATACAAAGTAGTAAAAAATAATGCTTTATATACAAAGTAGTAAAAAACAAATGAAATAATAGATACGAAAAATGAGTAAACATTTCAAAATAAAAACAATAAAGTTTAAATATTCTGCATGTTTTTGAAATGGAAATTGCAGATATACATTTAATATCTCCAATATAAATTATAAGCACAGAATGTTTTAGACAAAAATATTTGGGCAATGAATAAAAGCTATTCTGTCTTCTTTTGCTTAAGGCCAAAAAAACGAGGAAGAATTTCATGTAAGTAAATCCAATTATTTCAGATGAAAGAACTTTCCATTACTTTGATGCCAAATAAGTGGATTTGCTTGAAGAACTGTAGAAGAATGAAAAAGCGTTTAGCTTTAGCAATGAGCAGTTCAGGTAGCAATAGGTACAAGTTGATAACATCCGGTCAAACGTAATACAGTTTGTCAAGGATAAGTGGGCAACCTAAATTCAATTAACATTTGATAGGGAAACATTTACATAATATCCAGCAGAGTCATATATATATATATATATATATATATAGTTCGACAGCAAGTCATTGTTTATGCAAGCTTCATTGAAGACCACGGAGCTCTCTCTTTTCACAATCTTTTGTGTCAATCTCTCAACACGGCGAGCAATTCTTCGGTTCTCAGGTGTTAACCGGTGGAGTATGGCACCTAGCGTTGTGTCGGGGACCATTCTCCGAGCGCTTTCGGTCTATATATTTATATATATATATATATATATATAAATATGAAGATGGCCGATGTCGGTCGAAAACGTTCGCGAAAATATGGCGATGTTTTACACAACATGGACGACAATACCAAATCGGTCGTGCGACGAATCGAAAAAACGAATCAAAAAATAAATAAACAGAAGCTGTCGCTACTGTTTAACCAAACATGCATAAGAGAAGGAATGCTGCCTAATTATACAAATATATATATATATATATATATATATATATATATAATCCAGGTAAAGTAAACATTCTGAGGATAAAAATCCAAAGAATTTCAACCGGGCTCATAAAGAGTGTTCAATATCAAATATAGCTTTTTTATGATTATTTTTATTTATGCAGATTATGTACATGTTTGTATAAATAAAAATAATCACGCATATATATATATATATATAATTACTATTTCATGTATCCATATAAAATTTTATAAGGAGATATAATTTTTTATGTATCAATTTTCAGTATTTACTTCAACAGTGCTCGATACGTAAGTAGAGCTAGGTAGTAAGCTATGAAAATATATTTATGGCAATTAAGCTACACAGAGGCTCCCGCGTTTCATCTCCGGGGGGAATCTTCAGGCTAAAATGCATGGAGTTATTTTTGGCAGGTGTTTTTATATACACGGCTAGCTAGTTAACCAATCAGATTCTTTGTTGTTCTCTCAGCCAATCGTTGGGCTTCCCGCGAACAAAGGTGTGGTTAATGTTACTTCCTGTGTAGCTTAATTGACATAAATATATTTTCATAGCTTACTATATATATATATATATATATATATATATATATGGTTGTGAGAGACTATATCCAAAACTCTACGAGGAATTTTATGAACAAACCAATACACAGAGAGAAGAGGGTAAGAGAGAGGGGAGTGGGGGAATAGTTGTTGGAAAACTGCCCATCGGTATGTTGTGTGTAGTATTTCATTAGAGTTTTAAGTGTCATTCTTGCTGAGCCAAGAAAATTGGGTTACGCTGGACGAAAGCAGAAAAAAAAAAATCCAAATAAAATAACTAAAACCAATAACAATGCACAATTATCAAGTGTAGACGGACATCTTAATGATTATGAACAAATAAAAAATAGTTTTTCAATCAATTACAATTAAATAGATAAAAAAAGAAAAACAACCTAAATTTACTCAGTACATTAACAATAGCAAAAATACTTTCACAAAATATTAATTATTTTTTTGCATACTAGCCGTCCCTATTCGGCGTTGCCCGGGAGTCTTTGCTTTCATTTTTATTTTGATTTTTTAACTATACCATTTTGTTTTTTTCATCAAATTATTTTTTAATAGAATTTTTAAAGTTAAATTTAATTATCACGGTTTTGTTTGCTCATCAAATTATCAATCGAACCAAATTGTTAAAAAATTATAATTGATTTTGTTACGGTAATGTTTTAATCTCTATAAATTTATTGGATGTAAATAGCTTCCAAAACTTTCAATCTTTTAATAAATGAGGATTTGCTGGGAAATTCTACAGCCAGTTTAAGTGACTATTGAACAGTTTAAATGCTTCCAAATTCCTCTCAAATTTCGAAAGGTCACAAAGTAATTCATTCTTTTTTTTTTTTAACTATTAAAAAAGATTAAATTGGCTGACTGGTTTACAAATACACCGAAATGCATTCTGATGAATTTAATTTCGTGATTAAATTATTTTTTTAAAATAGGATTTTAAAGATTTATTTTTTATTTTACGTTTGTATCTTGTGATGAAAATAGTATTTAACACTTAAGCATGGCCAACAGTTCAAACGTAAGCATGATAGACCTACGATTGACAGCCTTTTATACTAAAGTAAGATGCGTCCATTCAATCTGTGCATTCAGCCACGAAAATGCAAAGATTGAAACTGAAGTCAGACAGACGGAGCCTTTCAGAGAGATGTGAGGATGCATCTGAAAATAATGTTGTCAGCATTTTTTCTATAGTTGAATCAAATAACAACATTAATGAATGGAAACCTTTGAAATAAATATAAAGGCAAATCGTTTGACTGGTTTTGTAAGAAAGAGTTTCACTTCTTTCATTTAATATTATTATCCACACTATGAAATGTTACATTTTAAACAAATGTCGTGGCAATATTTAAAGCAGGTGAAATAAGTGAAATAACACATGACAACGGACAGTAGATAGCTATTGCATATAGAGATGGGCGGTTTTACCGAAAAACCGCGGTTTTTCGTTTTCGTCTCCATACCGAATACCGAATCGTTTTTTGTTTTTTTTAAACCGTAACCATTCGGTATTGTGTTTTTACTAGAGTAAGCCACCATATAGAAGGAAACACGGTTGAAAAGATTTTCCGATTTGAATAAAATTGAATATTACCAAAAAATGTTATATTAGTAAGAGGACAGATTGAACAAATATATGATAAAAACATTTAATTGACTTGTAGGAAGAAATCTTTGTTTACAGTTTGTTTATCATTAACATTTTGAATTTTCAAATGAAAAAAAGAGAAATACGACAGACAACATGACATCGTATTTTTAGCATAAACTATTTTCAAATGAAAAAGAAAAAATCAAAAAATCTATTTGATTCAACTCAAAATTGTAAAATAATTGTTTATGTTTGTTTCAGAGGTATCTAAAAAAAATAAGTTATTAAAACGAAATTTAAAAAAAATACTTGTTGTAAAAGTAAATAAACGAAAAGTAGCGAGCGAGTATAAACATTTAAAAAGAAAAAAAGTAGTTGCCAATGCTAGTATCACTTTATTCGAGTTATATTTTAGCTTCTGATGGGTTAAAGAATTAGATAGAATGTATATTCAAACTCAGTTTTATTCTTCAGAAATCTTTCATGAATCTTTGGTCACCGTTTTAACGAGTGAACTGTTGAAAAGGTATCAGAACTTTGATTACAACAGTCAACACCTTAAAACTTATATGATTCATATCATGGAGAATGATTCAGTCACAAAATTATCGAAACAGTGGCATAATTCAACTAAACGTTGAATAATAACTAATCATCACATAAGAGAATGAATAGCTTCCATAGTAAAAAAAATTTTTTTCAAAAAAACCCGAAAAACCGAACCGTAAACCGAGGTTTTAAGGGAAAAAAAAACGAAACCGATACCGAAACCAAAATTTCAAAACCGCCTAACTCTAATTGCATATAACAATTTTGTTTTGTCTACGTTTAAGAAATGACAAATATCTGGATGCAGCAATACCCTGATAAGCATCATTAATTTTTTTCTTCCATTTAAGTTCGCATAAAAGAAACCAGGAAGAAAACAAAAAAATTCTTCAGACGCATTCATTCAAATCTGCGGTTTTAGCGAGGAAAAATAGTGTGACAGACCGATGGACTGACAAAATTCTATTTCAACGTTGAAATGTGCAAACATGCAGACAGAGCCTCCTATAGAGATGCATGGACGCATCTAAAAATATCAGTCTTGTAAGAAAATATTTATTCAGAAAAAAAAAAAAAAAGTCAACAAAAGTCAGTTTTTTATTTTGGATTATTTGGACTATCGTTATCACTCACACTCACTTACTATCCAGGTTTATCGTCTATGTTCCCTTTGACAAGAGGTTTGACGTTGTCTGGCTGTCCTTATGCTAAGTCTCCAGTGATCACGATTGTGGGGATCGACTGTGTCCATTTGTCACTCTTTACGGTCTTGTCTGATGTTTTTTTCCAGCTTTCTTTTTGCTGTCCAGCCTTAGGTGTCCGCATGTGCTGACATACCCCTTCCTCCTTTCAATATGTCCAAACTAGCGAAGACGGTTTGCCCTTATTAGGACATCAAGTTTTGGAGTGGTCAATTTCTCAAGTACAGTGTCTGACCTAATGTTCTGAATCTGGTCCGGATTTACATTGCAATTATATTGTTATTCTCACAACGTTTCAGCCGATATAACCTCCAACCTTCTTCAGACGTATCTTGTCAAACTCGGTGAATCTTTCTGCTGAACTCAGGAACCTGTAGAAAATTTTGAACAAAACCTTTTAATTGACAGGGGTAGCTTCTACCCGGTTGTGGCTGATGGAGCGAAAGCAAGCTACTCCAGGGTTCTGTTAAAAATTCTGTACAGATTTCTGAGTTCGACAAGATGCACCTGAAGAAGCGCGGAGGTTACATCGGCCGAAACGTTGTGAGAATAACATCCAAGATGATAACAGTAGTCCGAATAATCCAAATGATCAATCCTTATACACAAAATTTAGAAACCTGTTTTTTGTTTTTTTTTTTGGGGGGGGGGGGGGGTTCATGTTTAACTAGCAAGGCTACCTGGTGTTGCCCAGGATTCTAATTTCCATAGATTACAGAAGAAAGTAAAAGAAAAAACTAAATAATCTGTTTAATATTGTAATTTGAAAAGACAAAGTTTATTTCGGGACAAAATTAAAGTAAAAATAATTATGCTCTGGGAGGTGAGAACTGACAACCTCTGTTTCTAAGTATGGCAAGCTAACTGATTGGCCCACAGCAGAAGGTATGAAATTGTGATGCTTTTAAATACATAAACCAGACTATCTACTTTTTCTTCACTATCCCCCCCCTTTCTCTAGAGTCAAAAGTCAGTCAGTAATTAAAGGAAAAGAGAAAGCCCCCTTTTTTTCATTGGTTAATAAACAAATATTTATCTGTTGTTAAATTAGTACCTGGTGATTTATGTAGCTGTATCAGGACTTACAACTGTGACTAATAAAAAATAAAACATTGATCAGGACTAAATATTAAAATCTATGAAATCGATTCAAAATTAATTTCTTTTTTAGTAACACGAACCAACATTTGCTCTATCTGAGTAACGAAGCAGATTTTTTATGTACATTTTGTTAATACGGCTATTAACATCAATCGTTTTTACTTTACTTGGTATAGAAGATGATGAAGATAATCCTCAACAGATATATTTGAATAGGGATAACACATCAGTGTGAACAAGCAGGATACCTAAAGAAGGCCAGAGAGCGCATCAGTCGAAATGTAGTTGAAAAATTAAATAACATTCAAGTCAATCTAAATAACTTCAGAGCCGTTTTGTATTTTGTTGAAATGGTTGAAATCTTTAGAGAAACATCATCATATTCGGTTTAACGTCAGTTTTACATGCTGGCATGTGTTGGACGGCTTTTAGAACCTGACTTCCGAACAAACCTATATCACGTAAGCTGTTTATTTATCCCTCTTTCTCTCAAATTCATGTTTATCACTTCCTCCCATGTTTTCCTTTACCTTTCTTTGCCAATTGACCCTGCTACCTCAACTGTTCTACGTCTACTAACCAAAGACCTCACATCCATTCTTTCTATGTGACCAAACCAACCAAATCTGTTCTGCACACATCTCCCTATACTATCCAGATTTAATCTTTCTGTGAGGTCATCAGATCTAAGCCTGTCTTCAAGACTCTTATTACATACCCATCATATAATTCCCGCACCATTTCTTTCCATGCAACACATATCCTCAACCCTCACGAGCCAGATTTCACTTCCATACATCACACTTCAAACACATGCCTGACAGACAGTTCTCTAGACTGAGAGTGGTAACGCTCTGCTAGTTGGTAATGACACAAGTTCCTTTAACTTACATTCCTAACTCTTGCTATCACACCAGCACTAACTCCTCCCTGTGCTCCAATGGTATCATTAGGCGAACAAAACTTCTTGAAAACTTCAATAGCCTCTCCGTCCAAATATACTTTCTCCACATCCGAGTTCTCATCAGTCTCCACGATCTTACGCTTCTTGCACGCAAACTGGTTATCATCTCTGAAACTAGCAAAAAATAAATAAACAAAAGCAACGAACGTAAACTTGTTTTTATTTTAATCATTCAGAAACGAAATGGCCATTGTATAAAGATTTAGAATGACAGACAAAAGTATTGGCTTCAAAAAGTTCTTATTTTCTTAAAGTCAGGATTTGAAGTTTTCTTAGAGTTGAACTTTGAAGTTTTCCTTTCACAAAACGAAAATCGTCTAAGCCAGAAGGAAATAAATTGCCAAAGAAAGTTACGCCTGAATGAAGATGTCAAATAAAATGCAACAAAACAAATCACTGTTTCATCAGCGCTTCAAAAACCATCTCTCTATATAAATATGTCTGTCTGTTTGTAAAGCTCTATAAATGGGTCGCACATGAGCTTAATGAATAAATGCTCGTTTCTAGAATAGGTCATTATTTTCCAAACAACCTATATATATATATATATAATAATCCAGGTAAAACATCCACAGGGTAGTAATCCAAAGAATTTCAACCTGGTTTATAAAAAGTGCTCAATATCAAATAAAGCTTTTATATTTGATTATTTTTAATGAAGGAGTGATTAACTTTTGTCAGGAAAAATAAAACTGATTGCAAAAGAAAAAAAAATTTAAAAATGTGGAGATTGATGTAAGATCGCAAAAAAAAACAAATTAACAACTTGTTCAGTGAAATTTTTCTTATATAAAAAAAATGTTCAGACAAAAATAAAACAATTCTTTAATTGATTCTTACTAAAGCAAACTTTTTAACAAAAAAACAAAACCCTTTAATAATTAACCCTAAATGCTAACCCCTAACCCTAAAGACGCCATTTTTACCTGATTACAAACCAAAAATAGTTTTCAGTAAAAAAACCCAAAACACTTGAATATAATTTATCACCTGTTTCTTTGTATTTCTTCGTTAAAAAAATAAATATCTTTTTTCATACAATTAAACTCAATGTATTATTTGATTTTTTTTTTTTTTGCTTCAAATGTTGGTTAATGATTTTTTTACTTTCACACTTGTAAATCCAGCATAGTTTTTGATTTTTTTTTTTTGACATGTACAAAATCTGCGACACTGACATGTCGATGTTATCGATCAACTGCTATTATAAACTGAGATCTCATCAGGCAGAGTTAGAATCCGATCTTAACCTTAGACCATATTTGGAAAGAACCTTTCCAAATATGATCTACGGTTAAGATCGGATTCTCAATTTATAACAGCTGTTGATTGATAACATCGACATACCAGTGTCGCAGATTTTGTACATGTCTGTGTAAATAAAAATAATCATATACATATATATATATATATATATATATATATATATATATATATATATATATATATATATATATTATTTTTATATCTCTTTAAATCTCCTCCGGTTTAAATCTCAACTGTTACTTTTCACCCTCCCTCTTTTTTTCAAACCTTATTAAACCTTCCTTACACTAAATTTAAATAAACATACACACCACTCTAAGCAAATAACGCGTCCAAACGAGAGTGACACGTTACTTCACATTTCCGAAACAGATGACAACAGAAGCTGAAGAGAGCCGGATGGCTAGGTCCTACCGTGCTTGAAACCGACGGTACGAATGTTGTACTAATTTTTCTGTACCAAAACAAATATTACACTCTTAATTTTTAATTTTAATTCTTAATTAATCGACCATTCTGCTGGGATTTTTCCTGCTATATTACGAAGAAGTTATATATATATATATATATATATATATATATATATATATATATATGAGGGAGAAAGTGTTCCGACATAATGGAAATTGAAAAAGGAAAACCAAAAAATATTATTTATATATTCATCAACGTTTCGTCTTTATTATAAGACTTCCTCAGGATGATTGTTTGAAGAAAACATCACACGAGTACAAAATGTTTGGAATGGATAGATGGCGGCGGCTGCCGGCTCAAAACCCGTATCTGCTTAAGCAAATAATCAAATTATGAGATACAAATAGATGGTAGCAGTGGCAAGCAGCGGTTGGAGTATAAAATCATTAGAAGTGGGAGGGGTATAACAATAAATGCGGAGGGACTGAGGGGGCGAACGTTGTTAGCGACTCAAATTAATTTAAATTATGAATGGGGGAGGAGATACAAGATATGGCCATTGAATCTTTTTTAATTTAGCCTTGAGATGAGAAAAATGGGAGGTTAAGATATTAGGGTCGTGTAATAGGATGGTGTAGGTAAATAGTATTTTTGGATTTTCCTTTTTCAATTTTCATATATATATATATATATATATAAAGGTGTTTGAAAAATCAATGGCATAACTGCAGGATTATTTGCTATATGTGTGAATAATGAAAAAAGTTGCCATAAACATAGGTCCAGAAATACTCGGTTTCCGAGTTATCGGCCATTGAAACAAATACTGCTCACCATTCTTCATTGTAAACATCTAACATGTATAATGTGTGTGATAGTGCACTGTTATTTCTACATATGGAATAGATAAACACTATCCCTATGACAGGATCACAGGTAAAAAAAAAGCCTGGGCCTGGTGTTGCCACATACGACAACAAAACCATGAAAAAATGGCACCAAATAAAAATAAAAGCCGTGGGGCTCAGAAGAAATATCTGAGCGTCGTGATCAGCAGGGCCTCCTTTGATGGCCAACATGGAAGATTCGGTTGGCTTCCTGCGAATGTTAAAGGAAATTAGACTAGTAATGGAGTGCTATTACAAAAGTAAGCCCTATACAAAGAGGCTCCTTTAGGTGAAAATTGTCTGTTTTCCACACTTTCATCGCTCAATTCAGACTTTAACAACATACAAATTATAAAGTAACATTGCAAATAGGAAAAACAAAAAATTGGATTCGCATGGATAGATTTGCAATCAAAACAATGGACACGGACTTGAGGACCGATCAAAACTAAGGGAGATAATGTACGCTTTTAAACTCTGCACAAGAAATAAAATCTACTGTTTTTTCATGATTAAAAAAATACAGACTGAACCCCCCCCCAAAAAAAAATTTTTAGACAAAGAATCGTTAATAAATTTCACAATACGTTCTGCAATCCAACGCTCTTTGGTTGGAAATAAACTTCATTCTATGCTTGACTTGTCCACCAAGTTTAAATCATGAATGTCCAACAGTCTTTGTTTTATTGCCAGTCAGTGAGATACAGTGACACTTTGGTGATTGTCTCGTCAGTAGGAGGTGAGACTTGAATAGGCTTCACATTCATTGAAGCCTAACCTACCTTAACTTATGGGTTTATCTCAAAGATAATGTCGATCAAAACAATACCCAGACTATTCCTGAACTCAAAAGGGACATCACAACCCAAATCAGAGTGTTTCACAATTTTTCACATTTTATCCAGAAAACAAAGACTATTGGGCATTCATGACTTAAACTTGGTGGACAAGTCAGGCTTAGAATAGACTGAAGTTTATTTGTACCAAATATGGTTGGATTGCAGAAAAGATTGAATTTTATTAACGATTCAATGGCTGACATTTGGGAAGGGAGAGTCACCCTGTACTTGAGTTTTCATATTAAACTTTTTAAATTTATTTTATGTTGAATTTAATAATGAAAAAAAGTCTAAGTAAAAAAAAAATCTAAGTTTCACACATATACCTATCGCTATATACTATATCGCAATTTGTAGAGTAAGTAAAATATTTTTTTTATTTTTTTAGTGTCTTAAATTTTGTAATTAAACAAAATTTAATTTGTGGTTTATTTAGTGCTAAGAAATAATGCATAATAGTTGCTGTTCGAATAAAAGTTTTTATTAATAAAAATGAAATTTTAATTGTTTTTTTAAGAATTTAATTTAGAAGCATTTTTTTTCAAATGATTTGGCGAGCAGAGAAGGGAAATTTGCAAGACAAGTACTTCAACTAGTGTTATGTAAAAGAATGAATGTTTATTATGATAAACTTGTCATAAAAATCTGGTCAGCTGAAGAAATATTTGCAGAGGGAATGTCAACCCATTTTTCATGAATGAGCAATGTCCATCTGGGTGTTTCTAATATCTGTAATAATAGCCAGCCTTACAAAACAACCTTTTATTTGTTCACACCCAGAAATTATCGCTGTTAAAATGGGTTCAAATAAAGAAAAACACTACAACTATAAATACATATACAAATTGCAGTACTTAATAACTAGGTTTAAAAATAATATATGATAGAAAGCAGTTTTTGATGATAAATCATTTACTTTTAAAATAAAGTACATTTATTATAAAAAGATTAAGATTTTACTTATCACTCAGGTTATTTGATTGCTTAGTGTCGATACATTCATCCAAATACACACACTATACACATTCATCCAAATACACACACGGTCCCTATAGTTATTCAAAGATATTTAACCAATACATCAAAATACCAGATCGTTTATAAAGAAAGAGAAGAAATTTTTTTGTAAGTTCGATGAAAATAACTAAAAGTAATTACTTTCTTTATATATATATATATATATATATATATATATATATATAATGAAGTATAATAATACGAAATTACATAATCATCGATGCAATAATTTATTTCAACTTCAACGGTTTTAAATCTGGCTTGATAATTTAGTATTTCTTTGAGTTCATCTGACCGAATTTGGTAGGGTGGTAGGTCGTTCTAAATAAGTGTGTGTTTGACATATATACAGGGTGGGCCAAAATAAGGGTCCTATCTTTAAATTTGAATAACTTGAATTTGAATAACTTCCACAAAATAAAAGTTAAACTCACCAAACTTTATGTGTGTGTAGACTGACCCTTCCGAGATTTTATGAAATAAACAAAACAAATTTTAGCCGAAAAACACTTCTTAAAACTTACAAAAACTAAAGTATTGTTTTTTTTACACTGTTTTGAGTTTTTTAAGCAAAAATAATGTTTTCTAAATGAGGGTACGTTCCTTAGGGCTAATACGGCTCATGCTTGCTTCGGAAGGGGTCCTTTACTTATTCTAAAAAAAAAAAATAAAAATAAAAAAAATCAATAAATAAAAAAGTTATGAATTTTTAAAAATAGGACCCTTATTTTTGCCCACCCTGTATATATATATATATATATATATATGTATATGTATATGTATATATGTGTATGTGTGGTTATGATTGTGTATGTGTGGTTATGATTGTGTGTGGGTGGTGATGTGTGCATGTATGTGCATAGAAGGTGTACGTATTTATGCTTTCCTATGTTTGCGTGTGAGTGGGATTGTGTCAGAATTAAATTTAGTCGTGTTCCTTCCACTAGCAATATACATTTATCACTAGTCAGTAGGTGTCATAAAACAATGATGAAAATTAATTTTTGACACGACCCGATTCATTTGAAAAACAGGACCCCCCCCCCTCCGCCCTCCCCTTCGGTATCTGTAGTAAATTATGTAATTCCCCCTCCCAAGTTAGTCTTAAGGTTAAGAAATGCTTCAATTTCCCCCTCTCTCTAAATATGTATTGGATGGGTTGTTACCACCTTTTCTCTCCAATTATATTTAAATTGTCGAGTGTGAATTTAACTCTTTTCTTTCAGTTTCAAAAATGTAATCGTCTGGATCGGATGCTTGAAAAAACCACAAGGTTGAAATAAATTATTGCATCGATGATTATGTAATTTCGTGTTATTATACTTCATTTTATTTTTGCTCTGTCTATTACATTGAGCTCTCATACCCGGATTTCCACCTGGAATTATTCCATTATAACACAAATATATATATATATTTTATTTTTATTTTTAATATTTTACCTACGCACGACGTCGTTTCGAGCTTTTGGCTTTCATCAGCGCAGGGAAATGACAATCTCAGATGGTCACAGGGCACGAACCCGGTTCACAAAGACACTTTGAATCTGTAAGCGTTCACTCAATCCCTTAGGTCACGGAAGGTTGTCACATGATAACGGAGAAATTAAGTTATATTTATACTGAAAGCGGCGAGTGTAAACATCAAGACAATCTAATAGAACTCAACAACAGAGTCGGAGTATTGCACTAGGCTTTAAGTGAATGTCTATGTTTAATCTCTCAATAGTGCTCAACTTAGATTTTACTTGAAGGGGCTTCTTAAAATATGTATATATATTTATAAAATTTTCATAAACTTTTTATGCAACACTGAAGGTATTATCAAAAACAATTACGCACAAATCGCACGCAGGTTGTCGATAATCAAAACTAAAAGGATACATTTACGAAGAATTCGATTCTAAGATAAAGAAAAAAGAAACTAAATTGGCATAAAAACAAATCAAAAAAAGAAAAAAAAAAGATAACTTATATTTCCGATGAGTTGTGTATTAAGTTTTTTTTTTTGACTGTTGTCATATTCATAACGTTTTGGTTGTGGCACTCTCCGGCCTTCCTTAGCTAAACTCCTGAATATAGGCACTGGTTAGCAGATATCCTAGAATGAATTTTACCTAGTTCGTGAGTTCAATCCCCGGTGAAGTAACTTGAGAAAAAAATTAACTAATCAAAAACCGTCCATTTGGTATAATAGTGTTTGCTAGTTAGACGAAGGTTCAATCTGCATCGAATCACACGAAAGACTAAAAAAAAAAAAAACGGTACGTGATTACTCCTTGCTAAACACTGAGCATGATTAGGTAAGGATCAAGGGTAAGTGGAGCAATCCAGAGAATAGAGTGGTGCTCTCAACTACATCTCGGTGCAATAGCCAATAAAAACGAAGCCTTTGGGTTGCCTTGAACTATGGTTGATCCGATATAAGTATTAAACATACAAATGGCAGTAGTTGATCCCCAGTGTGTTAAATAAAAAGGTTCAGGTTGAAATTCATAGATGCTCACCGACTACAACAAAAGTCTGAAGATGGACGAAAAGTACAACAGCTGAAATGTTTTGAATATAAAAACAACCAAAATGAAGATAACAGTCCGAATCACGTAAATAATGTGAAGTGTGTTTGATGCATCGGAAAATGTTATTGCCTTAAAAAAAAAACAGAGCAGACTTTTAGAATAGAGTTTCGATTCTGTCACCAATTGTCTATCATCAGTCAAGCTATTTATTTACAAACGAGTGTACACCCGTCATCAAAAATGACAGGGGGGGGGGGGGGAGAGAATTTGCTTCACCAGTGTTCGCACGAATATTCATATAAAACCTTTTGAATGGCACTTCTCGATTATACTGATATTTCTCAAGTATTTCAAAGGAAAAAATGGAAGTTAAGCATTAAAAACGTTTGGTTTCCTTCGTTTTTGGGACATCTATTTGATATCTGGAGGTCAGTCTCACTCCCACCTTCTCACTCCACTCACCTGAAATATTCCCACCCCTCTCCCTATCTGACATCACACAAAACATCACGGACAGCTCTCCCCTCCGCAAACATCACGGACAGCCCTATATGGCACAACATTGCCCCAACAGCAATCAAATTTATTTAATTCGAAATAGCGATTAAGATTTTTGTTTTTGAATTTTCCCCCGTATATATTGTCTGAAACACGCAAGGCAAGAAACTACTAATAACCATACACCGTTGACCGTGGCCGTTGAGAACTCTCGGTGGCCATGCGTTGACCCCGTGTCTCCAAAGTTATATCTGCATATGTGCACAGTGAGGAGAAGTTAAGCCTGGAAAACCCTACATAATCTATTATTAAGTGCTCGTAATTTATTACTGAAATATAATTTTTACCAGAAATGAATATGATAAGAAAGTGTATAGCATGGGATTCTATTTAGAATTCAATATGGCCGCCAACATTCACTATCAGCTTCTCAAGCCGCCAGGTAACCGCACCAACTGATTTCACAAGAAACTCATCTTTTCATTGTTTTTTTGTGTTTTATTTTATTAGTTAAATGATGCTGTATACTAGAATGATATTCTAAATAGTTTTATTCCCTAAATTTGTGACAGAATAAAAATGAATATAGAAAAGCAGAATTGAATTATTAAATTAGATAAACACGTCAGCAGCTCATTGTCTGTTTATGTGTACAGGGTGGCCCAAAAGTAGGTTTACAGTTATTAAATAAATATTTAACCTATTTAAAGTTTTTCGAATAACCTAGTTAAAAAACTTCAAATATTAAATGATAACTGTAAACCTACTTTTGGGCCACCCTGTATACTACTTTAAATTAAGGATGGTGTGATTTTGCTTGTCACCGTGCACACTTCATCATAACAAATAAAGGAGTGATGATGAGAGAAGTGGTGAGAGAAATGGAATGATGCAAATAATTATGAGAGAGAGATAATAGGAAGAGAGAGGTGAGGGGGGAAGAGAATGGGTCAAAAGTCCAGAGATAGACGGGGGGGGGGGAGAAAGGGGTGGAAGAGAGGGGGGCTATTATGATATCACAATGTATTCTGACTTTGCAAAATCCGTTGACTTTGTAATCCTTGTAAAAACATGATTATCAATAAATATTAAAGAAATTATATATTTAATAATATATAACTGACAACTGACCCAACGGGTCACCGATGGTTTAGTACTTTATAACATGCTTAATATTTTTCTTTCTTTTTTTCTTCTTTATTTAATTCGAAATAGTGATTAAGATTTTTGAATCCCCCCCCCCCCCGTATATATTGTCTGAAACACGCAAGGCGAAAAACTACTAGTAACCATGCGCTGTTGACCCCGTGTCTCCAAAGTTATATCTGCATATGTGCGCATTAAGGAGAACTTATTAAATTAGATAAACAAACACAGGCGTTACGTTTATTATAGAAATTCATGGTGGATACTTCTGGAAAAATAACAATCCTTGGTAAAAAAAAAATTTAAAAAAAAAAAATGAATGTAAAGAAAAATGATGGCATTTTTTTTTTTTTTTTGGTAGTGAATTTTTTTATTTTCATCAAAATATTTTTGCATAAAAAAATAATTAAACAGTTAGAAGCGTTAGGAAAATTATTTACCATGTGAGAAAAGAAAAACAAACAAAAAACAGTGAAACAAATTAGTAAGCATTATGGGATGGATAGAAAAATATCAACATCCGAGAGCTCATATATATATATATTTATATATATGTTTGTAAAAGAAATAGAACACGTGTGTATAAAAAAATACAAAAATAATATTTATTTAAAGAAAATAGCATTGTATAAAAAAAATTTTTTGTATAAGAATAAATATACCTGAGTGAGAAAAATAAATCTGTTAAATGCGTATTTATGTACAAGGCAGTTTTGAGTATTGAACTTACAATGTGGCGTATTTAATGACACCAGGAAGCATCCCAGAAGGTACCTGGTTATATATATATATATATATATATATATATATACACATATATATATATATATATATATGAAAATCATGAACCTTTAACGAAAATAGGTTAATAGTGGACTTCGGGATGGGGTAATAACAGTCGAGGATTCGTTCTCGACAATCAGTCTGGCAGGAACTGGGCCATTTCGGTTGCCTTTATCTGCCGGGCTGAAGTATACTGTCCAGGAGTGTCCTAAAAGGTACACCCTCCACGGCCTCTTTTGGGTGGAGTAAGTTACTGAGATATATATATATATGCATATATGTATATTCATACATATATGCATATATATATATTTTTATTAAACACATGTAGAGTAAACTAGTCTTTAGTCCTGCCAATGACCTACACT
This sequence comes from Sepiola atlantica, assembly GCA_963556195.1. Classification (NCBI taxonomy): domain Eukaryota; kingdom Metazoa; phylum Mollusca; class Cephalopoda; order Sepiida; family Sepiolidae; genus Sepiola; species Sepiola atlantica. Next base: position 8,343,505 of record OY744521.1, on the reverse strand, counting down.
CTAGTACAGGCATGTCAAACATGCGGCCTGCATAAAAGATACTGTAATGTTGTCATTTAATGGCCCAAATTGCAGTTTGTATAATTTAAACTGGCTGTCGTTCTCTGAAAAATCTGTGTGTTTTTCTTTATTCCGAACGTTTCTTTACATTTAAAGACAATAGTGATCACATTTTATTGATTTAAAAAGCAGAAAAGACCCACGAATACATCGGGGGGGGGGGGGGGGGGGGGGGTCAAATTTCACTTCTTTTTTTTTAACGCCCAGAAATTAAAATTACAGAAAACTCCATAAATTGAAATGACACTTAGTGTAATTTTAAACCTACCATCAAAAGGAATGATTAAAATAAATAATTTATATATATATATATACATATATATATATATATACATATATATACATATATATATATTGTATGTTTCTAAGTGACAAAAATATTCTGCAATAATTTTATTAAATGACTTCAATCAGTCAGCTGTGGCCCTTGTGAAAACACAAATTGACCCATATGGCCATCGGGGAACCCTGAGTTTAAGATTCCTTCCTAATACAAATACAGCAAATATGCAGACCTTTTCGAAAGAGAACCGTTTCAACTGTTCTGGCGAACCTTCAAGTTTACGAGTATTAACAAAGCGTATGTATAGAAGAATGGATGTATGAAAGATGAAAGAAGAGATCAAGGATGATTGTTTGCATTGTTAAGTTACGTATCGTTATATTAGTTAAGGAAGCTGATGCCGAGCCACAAAGATATGAAGCAAGTAAGCTAACAGCAAGACCAACAGACAAACAGAAACCCAAGCAGACCCCAGTTTCCTGGAATAAGAAATGAAAGTGCAGGAAATAATAAACACAGCAAACACAAGGAGGGAAAATTAGATTAGAAATGCAATATACCCAAAGGGATACGAAAAAAGGAATACAAAAAAGGCACAAGAAAGGGGTACCAAAAAAAGGCACACAAAAAAAGGCACAAAAAAGGGTACCAAAAGCCTGTTTCTACATTCTGCAGGCATACATGATACACAAATACAAAAAAAAAAATGTTTGCAATTATAAAAGAATAAATAATATTTAGCATCTTTTTTCAATATCATATTTTAATTAACAGAAAAATTAAAATTTCAAACTTATTTTTGGTAAACAAAATATCTTAAAGATCAACAGAGTTTGTAGTTTTTGACGATTTCCCAAAAGGTATTTTAGTCTTAATATTAAAGAACATTCGGAAACTGCTAACATTTATTCTTAGCTATCCTAAGGAATTCTAACCGACACTAACCTTTTCACTCACTGTCCTTATCATCTATATAAATAATAGGGAATGTTTGTCTTAAACAGTGATGAATATGACGTTGGTTGTGACTATGATGTTGGTGATGACTATGTAAGTGATGTTCATCATGTCAGTGGCATCCCTCAAAAATGATTAACGTAATATGAGTGATATCCATGGCAAGTAAAATATCTATTATTAAACTAAATGTGAGTCAATCGACGTTTGTTTCCCTAAAGCTTTTTTTTTCCTATATACTTTAATCATACAAAATAAATGCTAAAATACCTTAGTTCTATGATTGAGTTATTTTTGAAAAAAATAATTCTATTTTAATTGTTCTAATTAGCTGTAATTTATAATTAACTGAACAAATTACCCATCTCTCTCTTAGCTGTGTTTGTATTTCTCTCTGGCCCTGTCACTATGTTGACAAAATATCTTAATAAAATACATAAAGTATATAAATTTTTGAACGCAATCAAAGTAGAATAAATAGTTGGGGGTGACGCAACGGGTCACGCGTATGGCTAGTATCGTATAAATTGTAGCAAACACCGGTTGGGAAATTGTCAATGCTAGCAAAAAGGCACAAAAGAAAATTATTTATTGTCAATGCTAACAAAAAGGCACAAAAGAAAATTATTTATTGTCAATGCTAACAAAAAGGCACAAAAGAAAATTATTTATTGTCAATGCTAACAAAAAGGCACAAAAGAAAATTATTTATTGTCAATGCTAACAAAAAGGCACAAAAGAAAATTACATTTTTCTGAAAACAAACAACAAAAAAACATTATGCTCTGTTTTTGTTTTTTTTAATTTTAACAAATATATGCATCCTAATATATAAATATATATATATATATATACATATGATCAATAAATATAAAAATTATTTCTCGATTTAAAATGTAGCCGTTCAACAAACAAACGATGAATAAAGATAACAAAAGCAGAAAAACAAGAACTAAGTTTACCAAATTGTTTAATTCCTGTCGTAAACATTTTACAGAAACATTTAGTTTATATTGTTTATAGAATTATGAATTCACTATACAAATTAGCGCGATTTTTTTTCTTGCTTAATATTTTAAAATACTGAATTCAGGGGGGAGGTGATCTCTTCTGTTTTCTACAGCCCCTTTCTTACAGAAGATACGTTGCTAGTCTTTTTCTGCTCTATCGGTATTTTCAAGTAATGTGCTCGACTGAGCTCCAGTCTTTGATTCCTCCCTCAAAGATATTCACAGAAAGAACGTCTTTCTACCAAAACCGAAAATAATAAACCTTTCCTGTTTTTTTCTTTGTGTGTCTAACATCAAAAGAAATGTTCACGAACAGCGTTTCTTTGCAATAACTTCCCTTTCTGTGGAACTCATTACTACGGCACCGCTTCCCGCAGACTACTACATGGTTGTCTTTGAATTAAATATCAATGAAAACTTGTCATAAACCGTCCCCATAAATAACACTTATCGTTGGCTAGTTTTTAACCTTGAAGTAGTAATTATTTTTTTAGCTCCTTACATCAAGTGGCTTCATGCCTCGTCTGAAGCGATTTCCATTAAAAAAAAAAAAAAAATGAACACTTCTACCCGGTCATGGCTGTTGGACTGAGAACAATCTAGCTTCGTGTATTGAATAAAAGGTTCAGCTCAAAATTCAATCCAGGTTCCCAAGTTTGAAAGAGGCACCAGAGCTTACATCAGTCAGAACGGGTTTGGGGTTAAAAATAAGAGGAAGACAGTAATCCAAACTTCAAGTCATATCAAAATTATGATAATTTAAAATTTATCTCAAAGTTCATTAAAATGATTGTATAATTGTTATGCTGATCTACACTATTGCGTCACTACATGGACTCTTCCCGACATTATGAATAGTGATTGTAACAGAGAGAATCATATGACATTTTTTTGCATGTTAACTAATGCAGCCGTCTTAAACCTTATAAGCTAAATAGGTGCAGTCGACACTTTCCGTATCGATATAGATCATTAATTCTCTGCGTTTTACGCGACCAGTTTGAAAAGTATGAACGGAACACGAATGTGTAAAGATAAACTGGCAAAGTTTTTCATTCAAACTTTCAAACAAAAAAATCGGATTTACTTTGATCAATCCTTTATTCAAGTCTTTCAAATAAATTAGGATTGGTCTTCCACAGAAATCCACCTACAGTGATTTTTTTTTTATCTTTTCAACAGATAAGATTTCACATATGTACAAATATTAAACAATGTCATATATTATATATATATTTTTTAACATTAGTTTTGTGTTTTACAAAATCTTTAATTTCTAAAATAGAATGAAATGATAAATTACAACAAGTGTATGTCATAGATATGTTAAACACAAACGATATATTGGTGACAACTTTAATTTTAATTTATTATATAATGAGTGATTGGAAAGTGACTCCCTATTATTCAGTGCTCATAATCTATTACTAAAATATAATTCTTACAAGAAATTAATATGATAAGAAAGTGTATAGCATAGGATTCTATTTAGAATTTAATATAAATACCAGCATTCATCACCGGTTTCTTAAGTTGCCTGTGAGCCGCATCAACTGATTTCACAAGTAATTCATCTGTTTTTCCTTTTTTGTAATTGAATGATAATGAACACTATGAGATGATTGAAAATCTTCACATATCACCCACTTAAAACAACAGTTGACCCAGAAAACAGCAAAACTTCACATTCCATGAGTGACATTTCTGACAAAAGGGAAAGAATTGCTGTTTTCAACTGTCAATCTATCCATCTCATTAACCCTTATCCTCAAATGATAAGTGGTGACTCATTAGTAAGAGAGAAAAAAGAAACAATTAGTTATGTAAATCAGTTGATGCAGTTGCCAGGCAGCTTGAGAAGCTGGTGGCAAATAATGGCGCCCATATTGAATTTAAAATAAAACTCCATGCTATACATTTTCTTATATTACTTTCTGATAAGAATTATATTTCAGTAATAAATTACGAGCATTTAAAAAAAAATAGGGAGTTTCTTTCAAATCATCTTGTACACGCAATAACAAAATTAAACTTTAAAAATGATCGTTGACACAATTTCTAATCCAAAATCAATTTAGACAGCAGACCTATGTAAAGTGCTCAATATCTTTTCAGATAGAGCTTTATAACAATAGTAAATAGTTAATTTGACTTATTTTACTAGTTTTGTGATTATTTAATTCATCAGAAGTGTTTATGATGTTATACGTTTGAATGAAAAAATAAAATTGTATAAATGTTTTTTCATTGAACTTGCTAAACAAAATTATAAACTTTTGATGAATGAGATTACCCTGAAACTGCAGCAAAGTTAAATTAACTATTTACTATTATTTTTTGTTTATATGTAATTTATGTTTCAGTTGTTGATGCCAAACTGCTTGTTTTTAAATGCCATCTAAACTCGGTAAATATACACAGTATATGATGAATATTTATTCATTACTATTAACTTTTAAAAAATGTCGCTCAGCACTATTTCAAAACACCATTATATTCAATTTTTTTCTTTGACAAAAAATGTTTAATTTAATAAAAAAAAATTACCATGGGTATTTTTCTATACTAAATCGAGACTAATTTAAGAAGGTCTATCTTTTCACAATGGTTAACACATTAATTGGAGATATTTTAAGATGGTCATTCTATGATAAGTGATGCATTCTTGGAATTAAATTTTTTTATTTTTTATTCCTTCAATCCCAGAATGCATCACTTATCGTTACTTCCTTGTACTTGTTTTACAAGTACTTCAATGGAATGTGCTCCAATGAATTTGCTGCTCTAGTAAATACACTCAACAAACCCGACAATCAGCTAAACCCCCTCCATTCACTGTAGAGGTCCCCAGATGTCGGAGAGCCTTCTACTCCAATAGTTTCTTTCGTCGAGCTGCCGGCCTCTGGAACTCCCTCACTGCCTCCCAAACGGTACCAACATGCACAAATTTAAAACTAATGTGAACAAACATCTATCTGCATAGCTCCCAATTTAGAATGATATGCTAAACTTTCACCCTAATTCTCAGTAGCCCCTTACGTCTACAGTGGCAACTTGTCTTGTTTGGGATGAACTCGGTTAAAAAAAAAAAGAATGGCCATCTTGAAATATCTACAAGTAGTATGTTAAGCATTGTAAAAAAAATATATATATATATTTTAAAACTAGTCTAAAGTTAACGTAGAGAAACACTGATGGTAAATTTTTTGTTAAATATTTTTTTGTCCCCCAAACATTAAATGTGATTTTTTGGTCCCAAAACCATTGAATATAATACGATAAATTGGTTTGAAATATTGCAGAAGAGCAATTATGACTTTTTGTAATTTCCTTTACCAACTAATCTCTTTGCATTATTCTGACGATGAGATTTCATTCTTTGAAAAGCTATGGCTTAAGGAAAGACATTTTTTTTGTTATTCATACGAATTTACTTACTTTACTTTAGTATTTCAAAATTCGTTTTAATTTAATATCAATAATAATTTTTCAGCAAAAAATAAGAGTCAGCAACAGAGCCAGACTTCTATCTGCGTAGGATCTCAGCTATATAAATTTTGAGACCCTACTCTAAAAATTAAATAAAATCAAAAGTAAATCTGCATGATGGTTATTTATTAACGATTACCAAATAAAATTTGCTACAAAATGTTACTTTTAACTAATTAACTGACTTATTTTATTTTTCTACATAGAAAATAATTACCTCCCTTAAAGCATTTGGTACAAATAATTACCTCCCTTAAAGCATTCGGTACAAATAATTACCTCCCTTAAAGCATTCGGTACAAATAATTACCTCCCGTAAAGCATTCGGTACAAATAATTACCTCCCGTAAAGCATTCGGTACAAATAATTACTTCCCTTAAAGCATTCGGTACAAATAATTACTTCCCTTAAAGCATTCGGTACAAATAATTACTTCCCTTAAAGCATTCGGTACAAATAATTACTTCCCTTAAAGCATTCGGTACAAATAATTACTTCCCTTAAAGCATTCGGTACAAATAATTACCTCCCTTAAAGCATTCGGTACAAATAATTACCTCCCTTAAAGCATTCGGTACAAATAATTACCTCCCTTAAAGCATTCTGTACAAATAATTACCTCCCGTAAAGCATTCGGTACAAATAATTACTTCCCTTAAAGCATTCGGTACAAATAATTACTTCCTGTAAAGCATTCGGTACAAATAATTACTTCCTTTAAAGCATTTGGTACAAATAATTACCTCCCTTAAAACATTTGGTACAAATATAGCAACTCCATACTGTTCAGAATTAAAACAGATTTGTTTTGCGTTGAGTTCAATTGGTTTCTTTTAGGAGTGTAACGTTACTAGCATACAAGCAATGTTTTCTGAACTAGTGTTAAACAAAACTAATAAAAACATTTAAAACAATGAGAGAACTACTCAGGTTGTGTGACCTTATATGCAAATTTGACACTGGTCAGCAGTCAATAATAATCTTACAGCAACATAATAAAAAGTAAATTACTGAGAGTAAAAAAAACAAAAAAAAACAGAAAAACTACAGTACATAGCTGTGAATAGAGAAGTGATTTTTTTTGTTAACTGGCCATCCAGACAAAATGCACATCTTAGGGATAGAAAAATTGCAGATGTTAGTAGCAGTGCAAGCACATAATGAAATATTTAAAAAAAAAATCAGTCAAATACTCACCCCCCTTGCACACTATCAGCAAATGAGATTTCTTTCTTGACAGCTGGTTCAGATTTGCTCCGTTTCATGCACGATTTCAGTTGATAACGAGCTTCGTTGTTAAGGCTTCCATATGACATGGCATGCTTGTTCTCAAAACTGACTCCACCAGCATCGACTGGATCCTGGCTAAATCCAAGCGATCCAGCTGATGATGATGACGTGATGGTCTGTTGCACAGAGTATGAATACGACGACTCACTACTGTCCCCAGCGCCATGTTGCTTAGAGAACTCTGCAGAGCTCTGGCTGTTATCGGTGCTGTCGTAAACTCCTTTGCTCTTACTGACGAGGAGGTTCTGAGCCAAGCTATCCAATTCTTGCCGTAAGACTTTAGCCTGAGAAGTAACATCACCATCATCGGAAGATGAGACAATGTCTCCCGTGCTAACAGTTGGCGAAGAAATCGATGGCGACGAGGAAGTGACCATGCTGGTGGTTTCTTCAAAGTGACCAGGCACGGTGCTACTGGAGACTACTGTCTTTTTCGTGTAGACTTTCGTTGTTTTGCCTGAAGATTCTGGCTCAAATTTTGCGAACTCTGACATGGATACAATTGGGCCTAAAGCGGATTCCATAGTGACAGCAGTAGAACGATGATAAGGGCTACTTCTGTCATCATCCCTCGAGAATTTCGGTACAGGAGACAAGATGATCCGTGAAAATTCCCTTCCAGAAGATCCATAACTGGTCTCTTGCATACTCGTATTATTTGATGCTTGCCCCAATCTTTCAGGTAGAACATTGACAGTGACCCACATGGGTTTTTTTTGTTCCGATTCTGTTTCGGTGGTGTCTCTTGAAGTAATTTGATGCGATTCAGCAGAGGAGGAATGTAAGACTGCATTAGAATGAGATGTCATCGCGTGGTGCTGTTTTTGTTGCCATTGTTGCTGCTCTTCTTCTTCGTCTTCTGCGGGATGCGATTCAGTTAGAGGTGAATCGACCGCATCCAAATCGGTGACCATTTCTCTTTTCCGATTCAAAGTTGAAAGCGAATCAGAGCCAGAGATAAATTCTGAAGTCTTCTTTGTCGAATCAACACTTTCTGCCACTTGGGAATCGGCACTTTCAGAAATGGATATCGATGCTGGATTTTTATTGAATTGTTCAGCCGGAACATCGACATCAGTGATGCTAACCGTTTGCGAAGAAATGGTGTACTCTTGTGGATATTCCATTTCAGATTCAGAGACGCTTGCAACCGTCTTGGATTCACTTTGAAAACTCTTCATCATCTTGCTCTCGTTTCCACCGGAATTAAAAGTAGAAGTAGCAGACAGGCTTTTATTTGGGTCACCATTGGAGATGAACGTCTTAGTTGTGGAAACAATGGATGTTCCTCCTACAGATGTATGATCACTGCTCGGACCTTCAGAGAAATTCTTCATTGATCTTTGAGCACTTTCAGCCATCTGCTTCAAAATCTGACTCCTTTCGATGTCTAAATCTGAGCTCGAACTCTCACTTTTGGTGATAGAACCTTTCGTAGCTTTCTGAGAACTGTCCTTCGAGAGAGAGGAGTCAGTGGTGGATCTCTCAACACTCTCTGATGTTATGGTAACAGTACTATTACTCGAGACATTCTCAGTACGCGAACTAATTGATTCACCCGGTTTCTGTTCACTCTCAACGGTTTCACTAGTCACATTGGAGACAGAACCTTTTGGTAAACCATCCGTTGGGATGAAGGAACCAGATGTGGATCTCTCAATACTCTCTGACGTGATGGTAACAGCGTTATTGCGAGAAACATTTTCAGTACTAGGGGTAAGAGACTTACTCTCAACTGTTTCATTTCTCACACCGTAGATATTTTCCGGCTTATCAGACACCAGCTGCGTTTCCTGGATAGTCACAAAGTCAATTGAACCACTATTGCTGCCACCACCCTCTGTATAAACATGTGACACCTTTTCTAATTCACTGCCCAAACTGTCACGTGATGTACTTGATGTTATGCTGCCTTGACCACTGTCAAAACTTAAGCCACGGCCAAAAGATGAGGTCGACGTTTGTGTTGTCTCTTTAGCAGTTACAAGAATAGGTGAACTGTTACTTACACTACTCCGGGTGGAAAACTCTTCCGTGTAATATTGCGGCAGATTTCTGGAGACATTGTACAGATTTTCATGGGAGGTGCTGGATGTTATGTGACCAGGACTTCTGTCAAGATTTGAACCGCCGCTAAGGGTTTCCAAAGAAGATGTTACAGATCTGCTGCCCGTTCTCCGTGCAGAAGACCTGGCAGATGAGGATGACGTAGAGTAAGAGGGCTGGCAGTTCAAGTTGATAGAACTATTCCATTGCTGCACGGAACCCCGTTCAGGTGTGTACTGATGTCCACTCACCGATCGTGTCTGGTGAGCTTGTACAACATTCGAGCTATGATGGCTGAAGACGCGCTCGGAATACGTCTCCACTTTCTCGGATGTTTTATATTCGCTCTTTTCTTCAACGGAAAAGATGTCCATGTCAAAATTGCTTGAAGTCAATGGTTTACGCTGTGTATTTACACCAATTGTACGGTGCGATGCGATGTCTGTATTGCAGCTACTGTTTCGTACCTGATCAAGTGCCATGAAAATCTTAAGGTCGGTCTGACATTGGTCACTTTTGAACTTCTTGCTATCTGTAATCGTACTAGCATTAAGCAACTGCACTCTCTCGGTGTTTGTAAAGCGATGTTCAACATCCAATGAATCGGTCAAGCATCCCTGTTCTATTGTCCATTCTTTATCGGTGATGGATGATTTATTAGAAACTGTAGGCTGGCACTCACATGACACTGACCGTGTACGGACAGCTGGTTTTCGAGGAGCAGGTACATCATCCACTCTATAATCACCACAGCCAATTGATCGCGAATTTGATGGTTTTGTCCAGACATACTGGATACCAACGTCTCTTCCCATTGGCCGCATGTGGCAGTTGACACCAACACTGCGAACATTCTTGCTCAAGACCTGACGAATTGCCATCCTTATTTCTTCACTCTTGAAATCCATGCTCCACATGACTGAAAGGTCAGAAGCATCAGTGCCCACGCCGACTGTACGCATTTGTGGCTTGATGTCATCACACATGTAAGAAATACCAACATCACGGGTTGCGACCTTGCATTCGACACCAACATTACGTTTGGCAACAGGTGCCTCAGCTTGCCCGATAATAACAGTGCGTAGTTCTTTTTCATGAATATGCAGTCCTGAATCGGTTTGATCAAAGACATTACCATCACCAACACCAATAGTACGAGACATGGGTTTCGGAGCTTTTGGTGGTGGTTTCGGGCTTTGAACAGTGATTTCCTGCACAGTAGAAATAGTAGTTTGGGGCACAGCAGAAAGAGAAGTTTCATACACAGTAGAAACCATAGTTTGGGGCACAGTAGAAACCATAGTTTGGGGCACAGTAGAAACCATAGTTTGGGGCACAGTAGAAACCATAGTTTGGGGCACAGCAGAAACCATAGTTTGGGGCACAGTAGAAAGAGAAGTTTCATACACAGCAGAAACCATAGTTTGGGGCACAGCAGAAATGGTAGTTTGGGGCACAGCAGAAATGGTAGTTTGGGGCACAGCAGAAATGGTAGTTTGGGGCACAGAAGGCGCCTGAGGGATGATGTCATTAAACTGTTTCAGCACTATCGTTTCTCTCTCAGAAGTGTGCATTTTGGAATGTGTGGCTAAATATTCGTTAGAAAAGTAAGCAGAATCTAAGTCTGGCTGAAGGTCATATGGTTTTGAGATTGAATGATTCCCGACACCTGTTGAGACAAAGTATGGTCGTTTCATCACTGCAACAGTCTGTACCGTGCGATTAACAGGCTGTGATTGCAGATTTATATATTGCACTTTTTCCTGTTGTTGTTGCTGTTGCATCTGCAATAGCTGCTGCTGTTTAATATGCAACTGATGTTCAATGCTGGTGTGTTCAACATTGGTCTTTGTGGTTATTGTTCGTTGTTCTTGGGTTTGCTGGGTTTTTTCAAAATTGCCAATATTTGTGTTACCAACTCCGATGCTTCGCTGATTTAGTTTATTGTTTTTGGCCTTCATCTGAAGCATAAGCAACCGCTTTTCTTCTTTCAGCACAGAGATGCGTACCTGAAGAACCGGAATGGTTTTCACCTGCTCTTCAAGCTCCCTCATCCTCTGGAGGCTGACAGCCATGGATTCTCTGATTGCTTCCAAAGAGGCTTTGCTGATGGTTGTTGAAGCTTGGCCATCCGTCGAAAGTGTTGGTTGTGAAGGTGAGGCATCTGGCGGCTGCTGTTGGTGATGATGTGGAAAATATGTAGCCATCGTTGCAGCCAGCTCAGTTGATGTGACCGTTGTGCTATGCGTAGTCGTTGTGCTGTGCGAATGGTTAGAAAAGGCGGCAGAGTATTCTTGCATCGACTTTGACATCGGATAGCACTGTTCGCTCGACACAGTAGACACTGATGAAATTGAGCCATTAGAATCTGCGCGTCCGATTCCGGTAAACGAGGCAGAGGTTTCGTCTGACAATGGTGCCTTTTTGCGTGGAAATGTGTTAAACTTTGAAAAAGAATTCGAAGACATTTCATAGTTATCATCACTGTCATAAGACATCTGTTTGGCTAATCGATTGAGGGAAGAGGATGATGTGGAGGTAGAATCAATCATGCCGTCTATGGATTTGATTGTAGCATTTACCGAAGAATCAATTTCTTCAAGGATCTTGTTAGTGGCTGACGACTCATACTCTACAATATTTAAAATCCGGCTGCCATCACTTGAGTGGACTATGTCAGGGGGCGGGGCACCAAGGCCCTCATCCCCTGCGGTTTCCTGTTGCTGCAGATAAAACTCCATAGATTTCCGTAGGTTTTTCTTATTACGTTTAATCTGCTTAAGCTGCCTGAGTGTATTTCCGTTGGACATGTTCTCACAAAAGTTAAGGAAGTCCAAGTCAATATGATAGCCATAAGGACAACAAGTGCATTTGTCCTTCTTCGGGTTAACAAGTTCCTTTGGTTCAAAAGAACTAGTTGAGAAAGCCCGCACTTGGACTTGGTAATGGGGACTTGGGGAGGGGCCATCTAGAAAGAAAAACAAATACAAATAATATTAGCGCTTGTAAGCAGATATATAATAAGTAATGAAGGAAAGATGAATAAGAAAATAGATGAAAAAATATATTTTATTTCCTATATTTTTTTTTTGTTAAAATAAATGTTGTAAATGTACTAATTTATTGAAATCATTCTTCAAACTTTGTTTTATTGATTAAAATATATTATTTAAGGGAAAAACAAGTTGTTTTTTTCAAATATTTTGGTTTATGAACAACAAACAAAACAGACATGTAAATTCGAATTGGTTTGGCTTTGAAAGCACTGAATAAATATTATCATCACAACGTTTCGGCAGCTGTAACCTCAGGCCTTCTTCAGGTGTATCTTTTCAAACTCAGGAATACTTCTGTCGAACTAAAAATTCCATCCAGATTCCCGAGTTTGAACAAAATGTTTCCAAGTTTTCAAATATTTTGCTTTATGAATAACAAACAACAATACAGACATGGAAGTCTGAATTGGTTTGGCTTGGAAAGCATTTAATAAACTGAATAAGTGTAATCATCGTTGAACTCGAAATTCCGTCCATATTCCTGAGTTCGACAGAAATATTCCTGAGTCTGAAAAGATACACCTGAAGGAGGCAGGAGGTTACAACAGCCGAAACGTTGTGAGAATAACACTCAAGATGAGAACAGTAGTCCGAATAATACAAATGACACAAATCATAAATCCTCATCTCAAAAATTCAAAAACATAAAATTGAATAAGATTCGAAAATTTAACCTAAAATGAAAGCGTAAAATCCAGCCGTTCAGATCAAGAGAGTGTTTTTGTTGGATGGTGCTGGAAACTGAGCCTTTACAAGTGTCATCTGGGCGGTTATCTCAAAGATAATGTCTATTAAGACCAACCCCAGATAATTCAGGATCCATGAGGGCCATCACAGCCAGAATCAAGACAGCGCCAAGGGAGGAATGTGTTAGAGTTATCGACAATTTTGCACATTGTATTCAGGTGTGCTTACCATTAAACAGCGATAAAACAAAGACTGTTGAACATTCATGACTGAAACTTGGTGGGCAAGTCATACATAGACTGACATTTATTTGGATTGTGAATTTTATTAACAATTAATGGGTGGCATTTAGGAGGAGAGGGAGGTCACCCTATTTTATCTCGCTACAAACTATGCAGCTGATCTAGAAGTTGACAAGTGTTCACTTGTGGATTGGGGTACGAAATGGTTTGTTTCATTTAATCCAGTGAAGACTCAGCTCGTGTTTTTCTACCTGAGATTCTCATGGATGGCTCTGCTCTTGAGGAGAAATCGACTTTGAAACATCTTGGTCTTTCTTTCTCATCAAATCTTTCTTGGAGTTCATACATTAGATCTATTGTTCTTTCTGCTTCTCGTAAAGTCGGTTCTCTCTATCGCTCCAAACACTTTCTCACACCTGAGGCTATTCTCTATCTCTACAAATCTACTATCAGACCATGTATGGAGTACATTTGTCATATTTGGACTGGTAATCTCTGTCCCATTTGAGGGTTTTTGATAAGGTGTAAAAACGCATCTGTAATTTGATTGGCCCTAACCTTTCTTCTTCTCTGCACCATCTCTTTCTCTCACAGACATGATGTTGCTAGTCTCAGTCTTTTCTATAAATACTATTATGGCATGTGTTCTTCAGAATTGTGTAATCTATTCCCTGCTTCTTTGTTCCAGCTCGTTTAACTCGTTGGTCTTGTGGTCTCCATCAAATCGCTGTTTCGATACCTCATTGTAATACAGCTCCCTATTTCAGTAGCTTCTTTTCCAAGAACCGCAAGCTTGTGGAACTCTCTTCCTGCTGACTGTTTTCCTCCTACCTATAACCTTGGTCTTTTCAAGACTAAGGCCAATATGCATCTCGTGTCTTTGCGATAATCATATCTGTTCTTGTTAGCTCCTTTCATCAAGTGGCTTCATGCCTTGTCTGGAACAATTTCCATTTTTTTTTAAAAATTAGGTAGTAGGGTAGCTGAGAGATTATAAACTAATTGGTTTAACAAGGTCACATGTTCAGTCAGTTTAGTCTCAATTTGATTGTTAAAATGGACCAAGAAAAAATTAGTAAATTGAAAAAAATAAATTTTAATTTTAAAAACATTTTGAAGAATCTCAAGAAAACAATTAGATTTCAATTGAGTTTTTTTTTTCACTTCAGTTTTTCCAATCGTGCTGCGCAAAATTCTAATCATTAATTCACGCAATTCCAATTAATTCTTTCATTACTTGCACTACAACAGATCTCAACGAATTCTACTGAAAAATTCTACCTAAAAAACAAATAATCACACACACCACAGAAAAAACTGCGCATTCTGTGTGATATTTGCAGTAATCAAATAATATATGCAGGAAATGTTTATAGACATTGTAGTGGAGCCATAAATTCTCTTGAACCTGTTAATGACTTTCACCAAGAGTTATCTCCTCTTCAATAATTGGTGGAAATTGTTTGTCATCATAGATGGCGTTATTACTAACCTGTTCATTACAATGAAGGGATTCTCAAATTTGCATAGCAATGGTGGTGCTTCATTGTTAGCTAATGATAATCTATGATGAACACCATAAATATCTGGTTAACATTCGTCAGTGGTGGTCAGTTTGTTCCTGTCTTGTGGGTGTTCAAGAGTGAATGCTTAGCTGGTTTTGTTTTATGGCATATCAACCTTTTTCGGATTATTTAATATTGAATCCGGTCATTTTAATACACGTTTTTATGCTTCAAATCCTGATTATCTTCACATATTTATTCATGCTGTAAATGTTTTGTATATGATTGGTTCGACAGCGTATATTTTGTAAGCAAATAGTGTGCAAACAATTATGTTTAACTCATAGATCAGACTCAAAGTGGACTTGAGAGTAATGATTGGTTCTGATTGGCTGAACAAGATTATTCGGAGATAACGCATGTTTGAAACAATAAGAGTAAAATACAGAGTGAAAAATGCCACCCATGGAATCGTTAATAGACCTGACTTGTTTACCAAGTTCCAGCAATGAATCTCTAAAAGTTTGTTTTATCTCCATTCAATGATATGGTGGGGGGGGGATACTTTGGTGATTGTGTCATGAGTAGGATGTGTTATCCTGAATGGGCTTCATACTCACCGGACCATAACACCCTAAATTTTGATTTACATGGTTATCTCAAAGATAATGTCTATCAAAACAATCCCCTGACTATTCCTGAATTGAAGCGAAGGGGGGGGGGGACATCAAAGAGAAGAGTTTGTCAGAGTTATTTACAATTTTGCACGTCTTATCCAGGTGTGATTATCATTGAACAGTGATAAAAAAAGACTATTGAACATTCATGACTGAAACTTGGTGGACAAGTCAGTCATCGACTGAAGCTTATTTGTACCAAATATGGTTCGATTGCAAAAAGTATTGTGACTTTTATGAACAATTTTATGGGTCGCAGTTTTGGGTAGTCACCTTGTATTACAGTTGGGGTTCGACAATGGAAGGGTACAAAGGTCCGAAATTGGTTTCTGTCTGGAGTTATCTATTCCTGTATTGAGAGAGTAAATGGAAGTTATCTGCCCATGGTACAGGAAATACCATCAGTTATCTGCCCAGGGTACAGGAAGCACCATGAGTTATCTGCCCCTTATTATTATAAGAAACTGTGGAGGCGGCCATTTGTTTTTTAATAGTGAACAGTGACAGACATTGGAAGGGACATCTTGCATACTTTACACTGTCCTCACAGTCAACATAGAAAAAAAAAACGTTAGTAGACGGATGAATTTGTTTATAGGATAAATACATTGACATTGTGATTATTCAATGTGTTTATGTTCATTTATCTGTTCTGAGACATCTTTCAACTATGGAGAAATAAATTCCATTAAAACCACCAACAAAGTTCATAAAGTTCATCTATCCTACAACTCGCCTGACTATAAATAATGTGGATAATAATTCTGCATCTTGAAAATCCTGACAAAAAACTATTTCAGACAATTTTATTTACTTTCCATGTAACTTTATATTAATGGTTCCGTGCACATGTGTGTGCACGCACATTAAAAGTTTGCCAAAACGAGAAGAGAAAAAGTAAGAAAAAAAAGCAGAATATTAACCTGATGAGCTCTTGAGCTCAGCGCGTACAATTTCTTCACGATAAGCCATATTCGTTGCAGGATATAAACAAGAAGCTCTTTTTTCACCTCAAGTCAGGGCAGCCATTGCACCAAATGTCTGGAAGATAAAACAATTTATAACCAAAATAAAATTAAATGTTGACATTTTTTTACAGAAAAAACAAAAAGGGAAAATAAAGTTTGTGATCCATGAGAAAAAAAAAATATTTCTAAAATAAAAACAAGGATTTCTGTAAGAAAGTATTTCTAAATAAAAATGACTTCATTCTGGGGTTATCGTTTGCATTTTGTAGGGGGATTCATACCTTTCTCAACGGTATTAATGATTTGTTGTACGAGCCGATTCTGGTGATTGGTTTTACAACTAAGAAAAAGAAAGACAAAATACAGTAATGGCAAAGACAGACTGACAAACGTAGACGAACAGTGTAAAAATAAAAGTAACCTTTATTGCACCAATAAGATTGTTACGTCTTGATGTTTATATGTTTCGGTTCAATTACAACTCAGAAATATATATATATATATATATATATATATATTATTTCTCATCACCAGACAGCTGTTTCACCCACTGAATATCATCATAATTACACTTGATTTTTGTTACGTCTTGATGTTTATACGTTTTGGTCCAATTACAACTCAGAAAAATGAAGGAAGTACGAAGTAGAACCTTTAACAGATTTATTTAACAAACACACTGATTAATTTAAAATGTAGAAAAACCGCTGAACGCGAGATGCTTGTTTGACTGTGAGACCGTTCTGTTTACTTTTCACTGTTCGGCAGACGACTCCTTTTATCTCAGGGGTGATAACTCTTACTTTGTTTCAAGGGAAATAACTTGATTTTGATTTGTTAGGTTGACCTAACAAAGATACAAGAATATCAGCGAATCAAAGTCTGCTAAATAGGCCTTAGGAGAGTCTTAGCTGGAATAGAAAGCGATGTAGAAGTTAGAAGGGCATGAAAAGCATCACTGAAGGTTGGAAAGGCAGGCCAACATCATCAGGAGATCGATGTGAACATCTCTGAAGTTAGAGAGGTGCCTTAGGTAGGTCCAGTCCGTGTAGATGTCACCAAGGGGTGGGTCAGCAGGAGAACATCGCTAGGAGCTGTAACGGCAGAGGACGGCGCTAATAACTAGAGAGGCTAGAGTATATTGCCAGCAGTTGGAGAGGCAAGCCGGATCAGGAGGACATCCCAGGAAGAACGAGCAGCAAGGAATCCGTAAAAGAACGGAAAGTGTTAACAAAAGAGTGTCTAGTCTAATAGGTTCCACACTGTTTGCCAAGCTCCAGCCCCTGTCGCATCACCACAGTTTTGGATCTCTGTGCTTATTTTACAAGTACTTCCACAGAACGTGCTCCGATGAACTTACTGCACTTTCATCTCCTTAATGAAAACCCACGCGACCAGCAGCAGGAGACCACTTCTTCCCTCATGGAGGTCTCTAGATACCGGAACATTTTCGACTCTAATAGCTTTTCTTGTTTTCTCAAAACGCTTTGGAATTTCTTCCCTGCTCCCTGTTTCCCCAAACATACCAACATACAGAAATTTAATTGAAATGTGAACAAACATCTTGCTGCTCAATTCCCCACTCAGGTTGCTCTCCTATAATCTGGCTCCTATCACCTACATTTCAGTGGCAATATGCTGTTTGAAATGAACAAAAGTCATATAATATATATATATATATATATAAAAGCAGGTTTGGCATGAAACACATATGTATATGGTTTTGTTTTGAAAATAATATTTATTTATAGATAATTATTCAAAGCTCTTGCATGATAGAGCACTTTAAGTAAAGTTGCCAACAAGCCGTCACCTAGCGCAATGCATAACTCTAGGCGGGTTATTGAGTGCTCTCGACTGCTTGCTAGATAGCCGCCGTATTTGCTAATTAGACGTTAATTTACTTCACCATTTCTAGACAATGCGTGATTGAGCATTGGTGCGCGCTCCGGCTACTGAGTAAAACATGACTTTTGTATTAGGGTTCGAACCGTGTGACCGCCAGGGATTGTCTCCTCCCATACTGATGATTGCACGTTTGGCATGAAACACATGTGTATATGGGTTCATTTTGAAAATAATATATATATATATATATATATATATATATATATATATGAATTATGACAATATATGTATTAGCATATACTATCAGTACCTTTTAATTATCACTCTTCAAAATAAGATTCAGCTCGATGATTGTCAACCAGTAACAACAGAGCATATATAAATAAGTCAGGTTGATTTTATATTCCAGTAACTATGGTTTTTTAAATTGTTTTTAGTAACTATGGTTGATTTTATATATATATATATATATATATATATATATATATATATATATATAACATTAAAAAGTTTAATTAGTATGCGCACTGAGGCTGCGATATGTACATATATAATATGCGCACCGGGGCAGAGATAAGTACCTATATAGAAGTCGAAGACAGAGGTGGTACTTTTTATAGAAATATGTCATACTATTGCCATGGGCAACGGAAGAGGATTGGTGGGGAATAACTAGCTTTCGCAAAAGGCAAAATGAGAAAGTAGCGGTGAAATGGGGCGACCAGGGAAGAGAAAAGTAGAAAGATAAAGAGACGGCTATAGAGAGAGGGAGAGAAATAGAAGTTTGAATATAAAGATGTTACACACGCGATTTTTCTTCTATTTCATGTTTTTATGACCCCGAGCAACGCCGGGTAGCCATGCTAGTCTAATATAAAAACTAAAAAGTGGGGTACAATATTAGTTCAAAAAAGAAGCGATAACACGATGGCTCATATTAAATGAATGGAATTCGTGTTGAATAAAAAGACTGATTTTACTCACAATTATTTGGTTCATCTATTTGATTGCACATTCACCCTTTTGGGGGTTATTTAATGATGAAATGATACTTATCTAATATAGGGTGACCCAAATGAAATGCCACTCATGGAATTGGTAATAAAAGTCACAATCCGTCAATCTAACTATATTTAGTACAAATTAACCTATGCCTGACTTGTTCATCAAGTTTCAGTAATGAATGTTTAACAGTCTTCTTTTTTTTTTTTTTATCGCCATTTAATGTTATGCGGGGACACTTTGGTGATCGTCTTATTATTAGGAGGTATGATCTTGATGGGCTTTACACTTCCCGAACCTCAACGTATTTGTGGGATAACTTCAAAGATAATGTCTACAAAACAATCTCAAAACTATTCCCAAACTGTGCAGGTCCATCGCAGCCCAAATCAGCCACATTTGGTGCACATTTGAAATATATCATTGAACAGCAATACTGTTGGAGATTTATGATTGAAACTTGGTGGAAAAGTCAGACATAGAAGTTTATATTTACTTGCAATTTTTTCTGCATTTCTTCATTTGGATGTCAAATACACAGACCGTTACTCGTGGTCGAAACGACAATTCTCTGACTAACCATGTCTTTTTATTTCATCTTCCAATATTATTTTTTTGTTTCATCTTCCAATATTATTTTTTTATTTCATCTTCCAATATTATTTTTTATTTCATCTTCCAATATTATTTTTTATTTCATCTTCCTATATCATTTTCCTAATTATATTATTCTTCCTGTAATGCCAAGAACATAAACTATTTATCCAGATTTATATTTTTCATTATACCGTTGCCATTTTTTCCCCCAGAACATGGGATAATAGGTATTAACAAACACATTACAGACTACGTTGAGCTATTCACAAATGGTGACTGCATTCGATTAGATTTTGACTACTTCTATTTAACGACGTTTCATATTCATTCCTTACTGTGACCATACTCTATCCTCCCAGGTCTTACCACCTCCTTTTGGCATGTTATTGTCCGACGTGCTATATTACTTCATTTCTAGACTCCATGTAAGTGCCGACTGATGCTAAAAAAATGAATTATTGCAAGAAGATTTACCTTAAAAAAGTTATTTTTTCAAATTGTTTTATGCCTATTGCCAATTTCTTGCGTTTGACTCGGAAACACCCTCAGAAACCTGGCAGACAAAAAAAATTATTTTAGACTTTTTTCTTCTGATTTATTTTGAACAGGCCATTGATTAGTCCTGTATAAGCGGGTGGGACCTGCTTGTCGGTCTTGATCGAAGTCTTCCACTCCAGGCTCGGTGGTCGTGAAGATCTAAGTTTGTAATCCCGAGGGCTGCACGGTCATGCTTACACAGCTCATCACAAGAAAGCTTCCATGTTCCTGCCGACTTGATGCGATGGACATGTTTCTGACCCGAGAGATCCAGCTAGAGCTCTGCTTGATATGGCCATGCCATCTCATCCTGCCCAGCTTAAGGACATCAGTTATTTCCCGTATACCAAGCCTAGAGAGAAGAGTCTCGAAGAGAGTGTCGTATTCCGGCCTGACATGACAGATCCATCTAATCATGGCTCTTTCGTTACACTGCAGTCTCTTGAGAGTGCTCGCCGATGCAGCCCATGTTTCAGAGCCATAAAGCATAACACAGCTGGTGTACACCTGTCCTCTAGTTGTGATCGCCAGATACTTATTTGTCAAGATAGGGAGTTCTCTAACACCCCCCCCCCCCCGGCAGACTTGTATCAAGTAATAGCAGCAGTCTCACAACCACCATCGGCTGAAAGGGAGTCGCCCAGGTAGCAGAACTCAGCTACAGCTTCCAGTTTGCTATCCCCAACTGCGACCTCTTTCACTGGCCTGCCGTCGATTGGTCTAGCTGTGCCCATACAGCGAGGACACTTGTATTGCTGATCAGGTCGAAGTAGGCCACTGATTCCACTGCATCTCTTGTG
Organism: Sepiola atlantica; assembly: GCA_963556195.1. Taxonomy (NCBI): domain Eukaryota; kingdom Metazoa; phylum Mollusca; class Cephalopoda; order Sepiida; family Sepiolidae; genus Sepiola; species Sepiola atlantica. The sequence goes on along the minus strand of OY744521.1, from coordinate 8,322,450 downwards.
GACCCATTAGAAACAGACGAGGCAAAAGATGGAGTTTCTCCCTATATCACTCAGGCAGACTGTGCAAGGGAACTTTCCTGATCTTTTCATGGAATTCAGGTTAGGATCAGCAATCATTACCTTTGTCATAGCCATATTGACTCGGAGGTCCTTGTCCTCCATGTTATTTCTCCAGGTGATTCTCTTAACTAGATCTTCGAGTGAAGTGTCGACAATTGCGAGGTCATCCACGTACAGGAGCTCCCAAGGGCATCCGGTTCTCAGTTCGCGTGACAGTAATTCCAAGACGATATATAAATTTAAATTGTGTGTATTTAGGCAGCATTCTTTCATTTAAGCAAAAATTGTTAAAAATAACAGAATTCTTCTGCTTGATTATACCTTTTTTTTTTTTTTTCCAATTTTTCTAATGACCTTTTTTGTGTTAGAATCAAAAAAAAAAGTAATGTATGTTCTATATGTATCACAGACGTTTTCGATTCTTTGTTGAATCATCTTCAGGTGACAAAAATAAATTAGCAAAAAAGCTGGAGAAAAGAAAAGAATTTCAAAAAGTGCACGTGAAGTCGGGTAGACGCCAAAAGAACAAACCAGCACAGTTCCAGGAAAGACGTTAACAATTTAAATTCCGGGACACTAGAATTAGCGTCACATAATGAATTGCATTACGTTAAGCATTTTAAAATGTTGTTACTGATTTCACTCGTAATGTTATTAATTGTAACTTGCTGCATTTTAATAAAGATAGCTTCAAGTATTTTTTTTTTTTTTAATTGGTTTCAAAATATTTTATTTCTTACAAAACAAAACATACTCTTCTTTAATCCTACCACTAACCCTAAGTCCGAGTGCCCCCTCTGAAAAACCTTTGAACCAACCGAAAAAGAGAGTAATTGCTACCAGGACTTAGGGTTAGTGGTAGGATTAAGGGAGGTCTTTTTGTTACTGAAAAATGCTGATCTTTAATCATAATTTGGGATAACAAATTAGTATTTGAAAAATAACCCCCCCCCCCCCCCAAAAAAAAAAATCCACAAAATTCAGACAACAAATTAAGCCTAGTCACCACTTGCAAAGTCAGACAAAACTAATTGCTAAAGTTTGGCAGAAATTTTCAAAGCTAACTGCTTCAATATAACCTCTTATTGTTATTATCATCATTATTAGTAGTAATAATATTTAATAGTTCATGGTAAGGTAAGATATTGCTTACTGGCACATCAACCCTTTTCGGGTCATTTCATGCCATGAATGTAGAAGGAAATATCCTTCATTTGAGTCTTAAGTCAGTGGGTCATTTATAGTCATTAGTTAAGAGCTTTGATATTTTGAATTGTTGTCATTTTGGTGAAGGTTTTTATGCTTCAAGTTCTTTATATCTTCAAATGTTTAATCATGGTTTTTGGTTTGGTTGTTTTGTTTCACAGCATATCAACCCTTTTCAGATCATTCAATGCCGAATCCGGTCATTTTGGTGAAGGTTTTTATGCTACAAGTTCTTTATATGTTTAAGTATTTATTCATGGTGTTTGGTCGAGTGAAAGGGGGGGGGGTAGAAGGAAGAAGAGGGAAATTGTTGTTTTTTGTTATGGATTTTACAGAACATGATTGAAAAAAAAACAAAACAATAAAACATCAATGTTTAGTGCATTTTTAGTGAGGAAGTCAATAACTTTAGACAGGCTGATTTGGTAGTGCCAGTATGTTCTATTTGACCCATAGATGGGGTCCTTACAGGTACTACCACTCTGGGCCAGAGTGAACATGGGAGCAATGGCAACTAAGGGGCAACTTCACATTCCCCAAAGATACCAAATGGAGGCCTTACCACTGGATGTCTTTTAAGGTCATACCCAGGACCTCAAGGTTAGAGCATCGAATTTCTTGAGTTAATCTATTTTCCGGGGCAATGCCATGACACGGGTCAGCTAGTTTACAATAAAACGATGACACAGAAAAGATATTATGATGATGTGTATAGCATAGAGAATGTGCACACTGTGGGCTAAATGATTTTGTTATAATATTATTCACTTCCACATTACTTCTTTGAATTCAGTCTTTATCTGGTGTGAAAATACACATACAACGCAAAAGACGGAACCGTGTGATAGCGAGACATCAAAATAAGACAACCTTACAGGAAAATATGAAGAGAAAAAATACGATCAAGGTAGGTAACTCCAGTTTAAAGTAGCTAACTTCCATTTACCGGTAGAAACAAAAAAAAAAAAACACCTAGAATCTTTTATATTCAGGGAAATTATTATACAGACTAGCTGTCCTTAGCAGGCATTATCTGAATGATTTTATACTTTTATTTTTGTTTCTCTTTTCTTTTTCAAGTCTGCTATCGTTTTTTTTTTTATTTTACCAAAATATTATTTTTAAATTTATCGGACGTCGTACAGAATTTTGAAATTATAATTGCAAAAATACGTTTGAAAACTGTTCATTTTAACTCATAAATTTAGAAATAATGATCGGCTAAGAACCAGAGTTTCAGTGGTGTTTTTTTTTTTTGATGTGTGTAAACATTATTGCAATCAGTGTAAACCTCACGTGAGCTTTATTTTACAAATAATAAGAGGCTAATAACCGTAGTTACAGTGCTGATATAGATATGAGGTATTTTTTATTTTGATACACCAGTTACGGAATAAGAGCTTTTGGTTCTATTAGTTACACTTATTAGTAAAACTCGTAACTTGTTTCTTTTTTTTTTTATTATTATTTTGTTTTATTACATGTTTTCATGTTCTGTTTCTGTGTGACTATATCGTTCAGAAAATGAATGTTTTGATCTCTCGCCGTCTCTCTCTCTAAAATAAAGTTTAAGAAGTTTTCTAATATGATTCATGTGCATTCATAAACTAAAGGAAAATGAGCAATTTATACGCAACCAGTTGTCTACGATCCCCCAACTTCATTTATTTAGTTTTAATTTTAAGAAAAATAAAATAACAATTCATAAGTTAACTAACACAGTAAGTTGAGGTACAAGGTAATTTCTTCTGTGCATATTATTTTATTTTTTTGTACATTGGTTAACATGAACCAACGTTCAACAGAAGAAAATGGCTAGTCAGAATCAAATATTGATCTTATATGACGAAAGTCATTAATGACAAAGGTCGGGAAATAGACCGACTTCACTTTATTATATAGAAGAGAAAGAAAGAAAAACAGAACAATACAATGAACAATCAGAAAGTAAACAAACTCTACAATATTTACTTTTCTTCTAAACAAAATGGGATTTTTTTCATCTTGCTAATGAATTCGATATAAGAACAACCTTCTGGCCACATAAGTGCTACCAGAGATTTTCTACGCCCCGCCCCCTCCCTTCCATCAGATTGATTTTAAGGTTTGGTAAAGGTAACATCCTGCAACCAAATCTAATCGAATTTATGGAAAGTTAGTTTGAAAGAAGAGCGGAAGAAAGAAAAGTATCATGCTAAAAGGAGATGAAAATTTGAAAGGTAAATTCTGGATTGGCAGCTCAAACAATTGTGGATCAATAAAAATGGTAGAGATATGGAGACTGAAGAGAAGGTCAGAATAGAAGATACAGAGGGGGAAAATGAGGGAGAGGGGGAAAATGAGGGAGAGGGGGAAAATGAGGGAGAGGGGGAAAATGAGGGAGAGGGGGAAAATGAGGGAGAGGGGGAAAATGAGGGAGAGGGGGAAAATGAGGGAGAGGGGGAAAATGAGGGAGAGGGGGAAAATGAGGGAGAGGGGGAAAATGAGGGAGAGGGGGAAAATGAGGGAGAGGGGGAAAATGAGGGCGAGGGGGAAAATGAGGGAGAGACGGAGAATCAGGAGCGAGAGATGGGGGCATATATACATATGTGATAGAGACAGGGAATCAGGTAAGAGGTAGTGTCATGAGAGGGAGAGGGATGTGGCATGAAATAATATTATGCGAGAGAGATGGTAGGGGATACGGTATGAAATAGTATGATGGCAGAGAGGGGGGGGGGGATCAGGTAAGAGATAGGTGTCATGAGAAAGAGAGAAAGGAAAGTGTTAGAGAAAAGATTATCGCACAGACAGAGGGAGAGGGATAAGGCAGAGAGATGGGGTTTGGAAAGAAGGGTAGGATATATAGCAGTAGGAGAAAGAAAGATAGAGGTAGTATGGAGAGGAAGTTAGGGGTGAGAGGGGTAAGAGACAAATAGAAAGGGGGGGGGGCAGTTTGGATTAAGAGATTGACCACCTATTTTAATCTCTATAATAGTAGGGGGGATACAGACAAAAGGGGGACAGAGTGAGAATCAAAAGAGAGAGCGAGAGAGGGGAGAGAGGGGAGGTAGTGATAGAACATACTTTGTTTATGATGGGTTGGGGATGTCCGTAAAATGCAAGACAGCTGCAGGCTTCACCGTGACAGCATTAGAAATGGATTATTGGTGATCTTACTTTCATCAGGTGCTGATTCAATTGAACGCGCAAACACACACATACAGAGATCAGATATGGGAGATCAATTTAAGTAGTAAATAATCGAAATTCCTCCTTCCATAAAAATGGGTTATTGGCAACACCCAATTTTAGTTCAGAGTTGATCTATTGCATTCAAGGTGAAATTCCATTCGACGGAGAGAGAGAGAGGGATCAACTTACACGTTGAGTTGTGTGACAAGGTACATATAACAAGCCAACATTTTACGATAAACTAAAAAGTCAAAAACGTGAAAATATATATATATAAATAAATAAATTCTAATCTTTTATATAAAAGGCCAGTTGTCTGTGTGTGTGTCCAGCTAAAACTACAAAACAAAAACTCAATATTCTTGTTCGGCGGCGCCCTGGAGAATAATATCGAAAATAAAAGTTTAAATTATTGATTCTTTGGGGGTCAAATGAGCCAAGTCTCGTCAGGGGGGTCGTTTTTTTCAGCCATTTCCAATGTTAAATGAGAGGTGAATGACTGAGATTATTATTATTTTCAATAGAGTGGAATGGGCTGGGCGGAGGTGAAATAGGGGTGGGGGAGAGGGATGTTGAAAAAGGGGAGAAAGATAGACTGACAAATTGAGAGAGATAGAAGTCTTAATATAAAGATGTTACATACACTTTAACCTATTTTATTTTGTTTCGGTTTGAGGGTCGATAATTTGTAGAATTTGGTATATTCAGACTACTGTTCTCATCTTGGGTGTTTTTATCTTCAGGTGTACCTTGTCGAACTCGGGAATCTGGACGGAATCTTGAACCAAACCCTTTATTAAATCCACGGGATAAGCATATACTTGTTCCATCTGCCATGACTGGGAAGAAGTCTTCAGTAATTCGCAATTCTTCAACCTTCAGATGACTGTCACTTAAAACTGAATTATACTTTGTACTATATCCACTGCGCCACGGGTCCTTGCGGACAATTCTAATATGAATTTTGGGAGCCTTGAACCTATTCTTGTTTTCGATCTAACTATTTATCACTATAGATCACTACTCATCTATTATTTATAATTACAGGTTCCCATATTGTATTGAATTCTATACTAGGTCTGCTTAGTAAGTCATTGTCGCCTAACATATGTGCTGCTTCTTTGATTCCAGAGTTCGACAAGATACACCGGAAGAAGGTCGGAGGTTACATCGGCCGAAACGGTGTGACAAAAACACCCAACATGAGAACAGTAGTCCAAATATACCAAATTCTACTATTTTTTTTTTTTATGCCCCCCCCCCCATCAGAGTAGCACTGCTAACGAAATAAAAAGAAAAAAACAAAATCATTACTCATGTTGACAAACTTATTAAATGCTGATCCCATTGAAAAGTTTTTAATCACAAATTAAACACAGAAAAGAATCATTTTTGTAGCATGGCTGAAGATTTTGAGCCAATATACAAATGTGACAACCCTCCAAGCATTTATTCAGGAAAATCGACTTTTATTGCGACTGATGGTCCAAATCACCATATTAATAAAACTTATGTGACCACTTCTCGTGTGTGTGTGTGTATTTCTAATGTCAACGTAACTTTTAATTGAATATTTATCGAAATCAAAAATGCAATAGCATAAAATAAACATAAAAAAAAAAAAATCCTATTTAAAAAATTTAATTACGAAATTAAATCCACCAGAATGCATTTTTTTTTCTAAATTATATTTTTAAATTTAGATTGGTCATTAAATTATTAATTAAACCAATAAAACTATAACTAATTTTCTGAAGGTACTGTTTTAATCTCTATTTATAAAATTATCGGATGTAAATAGCTGCCAAAACTTTCAAGAATCGTAAAGCCAGAAATATCTTCTTTTTTTTTTTCGACATTTTAAAATGTTATTTCTTGTGTAAAATTTAAAAGGGAGAGTTATCTCTCTTATCTTGGTTGGTCCTACAGTTAGGATCCAGTGTTTAGAGTAAAAAATCAGTCAATACCATGATGGGGTGCATATTAGTCCCAATGTTTTTTTTTTTTTTTTTTTATATAAACAATTCGAAATCAGTTCCAGACCCTACCCCCATGTGGGAGCATCAACAGTGGCTGCAAGTGATTAAAATGTGCTAGTCTTCGACAGATTCGTATTCCAACTGATTGCTGTAGAGACAGCTAAAGTGATTGGTCGCACCACGCAGAATTTCCTCTGCTGCGTGGATTTATGAATTGCACTGATGACACGAGTTGACTTGGCTTTTTTAGCACCTCTCCACCACCATCATCATCATTCTAGGGAACACCTCGAGTCTATTCTCGGCCTGCCTAGTCTGCAGAACATCTCATCTAGCTTCTTCAGCTTTTCGATATATCTATAAAGTCGAAAAACTTTAGATAGAGCACGTAGTACTACGGCTATTACATTTATTAATGTGGCTAAAAGAAAACTCAAAAGGAAGATCCAAGTTCGTGCTAGACAGAAGAGTTAAATTTCCAATGTTTTTCTTTAAATTTGTTTTTTTTAAATGTTTTTTTTTAAAATGTTTTTCTTTAAATTTGTTTTTCTTTTAAATGTGTTTTTTTGAAATGTTTTTAAAAAATTTTTTTTTTTAATTGTTTTTTTTTTTAAATATGTTTTTTTTTAAATATGTTTTTTTTTTAAATGTTTTGTAAAAAAAAAATTTTTTTAATATTTTTTTTTTAAATATTTTTTTTTTTAAATTTAAATTTTATTATTTGAAACTCGTTTGTATGTCATATTTTAGCTGATGAAGGCGATTAAAAAAAAAAATAAACATGATTTAAATAGAAGTGAAAATAGATAGTTTTAGAATTCTCCATAGATTAAACTTAAAAAAAAAATAATAAATACAAGATATTTTAGGGGGTGGTGATTTATAATTGACTAGTTGTACCTACCCGACGTTGCCCGGGAATAAAATAAAAATAAAAAAATAACTTATCTATAAAAAGACGGGAATTAATTTTGGTGATTTTAATTTTATCATACTTTGTAGAAAAATGAATTTTTTTAAAAGTTAATTTTAGTACTTAATGCTAATCGATTAATTGTAAAGGACAAATTTGTCATTAATGAATTTTAATGAAATTAATTTATTTAATGAAATTTAATGAAAATGAATTTTTTTAAAGTTTATTTTAATGAAATTTAATGAAAGTAATTTATTTAATGAAATTTAATGAAAATGAATTTTTTAAAAGTTTATTTTAGTACTTAATGCAAATCGATTAATTGCTAAGGACAAATGTGTCATTAATTTGCAGGTGAGAAACAAACTCACACTTGAAGTCATAATTTAATTAGCATATATATTTATTTTTTTATAACTCAAGGGAGATAACTTAGTATAATTGCACACAATAACTTTCCTTTAATCTGTTTTAGTGAGCAAACGAAAATGTCTCCGCTCAAACAGTTTTCTAAGCTTGAATAAGGATTTTCAGAAAAAGAAAACTGAAGCGAAATAAAATATACGCACGCCAATAACGTAGTGGAAGGCATAAATGATACGGACTAGTTCGAAGCAAATGTCAGACAGATTGCTATTTGGGTATGACTTTGAAAATCCGACAGGATAACTTTATATGTTAGATATGAGTTTTAGGTCTTCATCTGATGAGAGAAGTGTGAAAAGTGGATAGACAGACAAAGAGAGAGGAGGTGGGAGAGAGAAGTGTATAATTCAAGATTTTGAGCAAAAAGAAAATGTTTTTATCTTTATGATGCTTTTAAGCTGACAAGCATCAACACATCAGTCTCGCAGTTTCTAAGCGATGGAAATAAAATAAAATTTTTAAAAATAAGCCACCGACAAATGCATCTGACAAAAAGAAAAATGTTTCGCCACAATGTCTATTTCTATAAACATAAACGTTTAAACATTAAACACTTCTTTTTTTTTTTTTTCACTCCGAATCATGCAAAGAATTAAAAAGCGAATATCAGCCAAGTCTTCAACTCACAGTTTTGTAGACGATCATCTTTGGTGTTGGGTGATGCTTTGCTGGGTAGCTTTTACCAATTGCTTGAGTCTTGTAATAGACTTTTTGAGAACGACCTACAACTTTCAGTTCCTTGATAAACACTATATTATATAATTAGTAACAAGGTCTTTATTGTTCATCTCTTTCCAGAAATAGTCAAAATACGAAGTTAGTAATACAAAAACTGGAAAGCATCACCATGGCAATCACCTCAATTATCTTCATGTTATACCATTAATATATATATGTGTGTGTGTGTGTGTGTACTAGAAGAATACTCGTCCCAGGAGAGGTAAAATTAATTCCCTGAACAGGTTTACACCATTTTTATGTCTTCCTACAAAGATTAAAATCAAGATATAATGATACTAAACCTTATGTCTAGAAATCTTATTCTGATTTTGATAAAAATCTATTACATGATTTTGATTCTAGAAAATATCTCAAATTTAAAGCTTAAGCGATCTTAAGAAAAAATTGAAATTCATGGAAGCTTGCTTAATTGGTGTCTAATGACAAAATTGTTTACCGTTTTAAATCCAATGCAAATCTGAAATATTTGAATTTTCAAATGAGAGGTTGTTTCCATATTCTGCCTCATAAAACGCTGTTAAAATTATCGCAAAGAAACTGAAATTTGCAGAATGTTTATTAATTAATGTTATGAATTGCCTACTCTGGTGCCCCCTCGACGTAAATTCACTAGACCAACTCGACAATCAACTAAATCCAATCCATTCACTGTGGAGATCCCCAGATGCCGGAGAGCTTTCTACTCAAATAGCTTTTTTCCTCGTGCTGCTGGCCTCGTGAACTCCCTCCCTGCCTCCTGTTTCCCCTACAGTACTGACATGCAGAAATTGAAAATTAATGTAAACAGACATCTCACTGCGCAGATCCCAGTTTAGGTTGACACCCCCCCCCCCCCAACCTTCTCCCCTTTTCTTTCTTCTCAGTAGTCCCTTACGTCTACAGTGGCGGCCTGCCTTGTTTGGGGGTGAACTACGTTAAAAAAAAAATTTTTTTTAAATACCTATTAAAATTTCACAAAATTTTAGGTATCGAATTTTCACAAAGGGCTTCTACCCCGTTTTTAGGCCTTTTTGCATAAAACTAAATAAGACATCACTCAATGATAAGTTAAACACTAAACATTACAATAAAATCGATTATTTTTGTAAAGAATTTCAACTTTTTTGTGCTTAAAAGAAAAAAAGAGAATCAAATCAATATCGAATTAACCTAAAATCTCTGAAATCGGTTAAACCTTTTTTTTCTTATGAGAACCATTTTTATGAGATTTTAATTTTTTTTTGCAATGAAAATCTGACATTTAATTACAAAAGTGGTAAACCATATAGGTAAGCCCCATAAAAGAAATGAAAATAGAAATAAAACCTTACACTGACCGAGAACTCTTAATATGAATCATTCCATTTCAGAGTTGAGCTGATTATAAGTCCAGTCGTTCCAAGGACAGGACAGGAAACGAATTTACAATTATCATAAGCGGGATGGATGGAACCTTTTCGGCTTAGATCGTCCCACCCAAAATGTACGATGCAAAACTTAGCACCGAGTGAAAGGCAAAATGTCTGCGACCAATTTAACAATGTAATGATTTAAAAATGTCAAACATTGTTCGAAACCATTTTTTTGTTTTTTTGCTTTCAAGGCATTTACAGAGTGAATACATAAAGACTAACAATAACAACACACACAAAAAAAAGGTCTAATTAAGCGAGTTAACATTTGCAGTTGGTCAGCAACGGTGGAATTCTGTGGTTCGAAATGCTTATTTGCATCACAACATGACAAAGAATAAGGAGGCCAATAAATGCAGGGATTTGAAAAAAAAAAAGATGGAGAGGATAATCAAGTGGGGGGGGGGTCGTCGGAAGGTTAGACAACTGCTGATCTTCATCCCACTCTCAAGTTTCTCCGTTCACATGGCATTTAACATTCAACTAAAAGAGATTTAAGTGAATTACGTTTTATTTTGTAAAAAAAAAAAAAAAAAAAAAAAAAAAAAAACGTGGGCAGAGACAGAAAGAAAATGTTAGGTAAACAAAACATCTCATTGAGTTCGGGTTAGATTGTTTTAATCAAAAAGTGAGTTTGCAAAGCCAGTTAAATATTTAAAATAAGAAAAAATTCAAAATTAGTCTCTTTCTTCTCTCTCTCTCTCTCTCTTCTCCAAGTACGGGTTAAATAAAATAATGGCTCATGGTTTTATCCTCTTTCGTTTATAATGGACTATTCCTATCTTTTTTTCTTCTTTCCTTTCTATATTACCTTCAACTGTTAATAAACTGAGGAACATTTAAGCATGTATTTTCTGTGATTAAAATATATAGAAAAAAAGCCTAAGGGAAACAAATGTTGATTAACTCCGTTTGAGTATAATAATAGATTACTTTCTGTGTATGTGTGTGCATAAGTGTCTGCCAGCAGGTAGATGCATGTGTGTTGAGGGTTCTCGAAACATGTAACGACTCCTTGACAATGGCTATGCTACAATGCGAGCCAAAAAACACTAGGAGAGAAGCAAACATTGGCCAAAAAGCATTGCATCCAATGAAAGCCTTGCTCATGCGAAAGAATGAACCAATCATACGACGATGCTGATTACTAGCCTCCCCACGAGGGCCGGATGTGACACATGGTCTAGGTTTAATGTGGGGTAGGCCAAGAGTACTGCAAGTACGCTCAAAATCAGTAATGCATACACCTTAATTGAACTCGTTGGCATTCGCTGGTAGGGGTGCCTCAGATGATCAGCAATAACCAGACTCCTAATGAGAAAGACGAGAGGGGGAAGGTAACCCTCTCACCGCCCTAGAAAGTAGGGAGAGGGGGGGGGGCTACCTGAGAACCGGGCAGAAAACACAACTCAAACCCGGACTAAATTGGACTAAATGCATAGAAGAACAGGAATGGCAACTTCTGCATTTGCACAACTAAAAGAAAACTATGGAGTAGGAAAGACACGTGACCACTTCTAAAGACACGTGAACACTTCTAAAGACAAGACACGTGACCACTTCTAAAGTTAAGACACGTGACCACTTCTAAAGTTAAGACACGTGACCACTTCTAAAGTTAAGACACGTGACCACTTCTAAAGTTAAGACACGTGACCACTTCTAAAGTTAAGACACGTGACCACTTCTAAAGTTAAGACACGTGACCACTTCTAAAGTTAAGACACGTGACCACTTCTAAAGTTAAGACACGTGACCACTTCTAAAGTTAAGACACGTGACCACTTCTAAAGTTAAGACACGTGACCACTTCTAAAGTTAAGACACGTGACCACTTCTAAAGTTAAGACACGTGACCACTTCTAAAGTTAAGACACGTGACCACTTCTAAAGTTAAGACACGTGACCACTTCTAAAGTTAAGACACGTGACCACTTCTAAAGTTAAGACACGTGACCACTTCTAAAGTTAAGACACGTGACCACTTCTAAAGTTAAGACACGTGACCACTTCTAAAGTTAAGACACGTGACCACTTCTAAAGTTAAGACACGTGACCACTTCTAAAGTTAAGACACGTGACCACTTCTAAAGTTAAGACACGTGACCACTTCTAAAGTTAAGACTTTACATTTTTTTTATGGACTTCGCTCCAGACAAAGCATTAAACCACTTGATGTAAGGAGGTAAAAAAAAATAAAAAATAAAAATACTACTCCAAGATCAAAAACTAGCCAACGATAAATGTTAGATGGATAGATTTCGACCCAGACAACAACAATTCTTCCTCCTTTGTCAGAAACATCGCTTATGGAATGTGAGGACTAAAAGACAAAATAAGGGAAGCGAGAGTTACGAGGCTGCCGAAAGTAAACCCAAGGTCCACTTTCTACATTGTTGTATATGCAAATAAAATATGGACTATAGTGACAAAACACGAGAGCAAGATCATCATTGAAATGAAATGTTTAAGAACTGTCCTCGAAGTAACATTATGAGAACTGCAGAACTGCAGATATCAGAAAGACGCTTAACATTAGCGGATGCATCAACGACGTTGTTGGAAAAAAAAGAAAATAACATCGTTTTCATTTTTCCCCGCTACCAGACTATAGCTAGTTGGAGACCACGAAAGATTATAAGCAGACCAGATAAGGGTTGATACTGGTTTGCTGCTCCTGATAGTTGAAAGACTGACCCAAGACTGTGATACGTGGCAGAATATTGTGGCAATGGTCTCCGGAGTATGCACATGAGAAGAAGAAGAAAAAAATATGTGTACAACATTTCTTCAGAAGATGACTAACGCGAGTCGAAAGCTCGAGAAAAGTAAACAAAGTTGAAGACATGACCTTTGGAAAAAGCGTCTTTACAGTTTATCTAATGTAAGCTTTTTTAGAATTTGAGACATAACGATCAACAAATCAAATAAACATTGAACATTTTATTTAAATATGAACGAATGACCGAATGATGACTAACTACACAAAATACAGGGTGACCACCTCACCCCTCAAAAATGTCGGCATGGAATCATTTATAAAATTCACAATCCTTTCCGCAATCCAACCATATCTTATACAAATAAACTTCAGTCTATTCTAAGCCTGACTTGTCCACCAAGTTTCAGTTATGAATGCCCAACAGTCTTTGTTTTATCACCATTCAATAAGCACACCTCACCTGGATAAAATGTGCAAAATTGTCAATAACTCGGACACACTCCTCTTTTGGCTGTGGCCGTTGCCCTCGTTAGTTCAGACATTATCTTTGAGATGATTCCACAGATGGAAATTCGGGGGGGGGGGGGGGGGGGGGCTAAGATCCAGTGATTTAAGTCCATTCAGGATTACACTTTCTATTGATGAGAATCACCAAAATGCCCTACATTATCGAATGGTGATAACACAGCCTGTTGAACATTCATGATTGAAACTTGGTGGACAAGTCAAACAGACTTAAGTTTATTTGTACCAAATATGGTTGGATTGCAGAAAGGCTCGTAAATTTTATTAATGATTGGGTGGCATTTGAGAGAGAGAGGGGGGCACCCTGTATTAAATATTAGTGTCCACATTTTAAAAACAAACTTGGTTCAAAATATAGATGTATTATAGACGCGGAAGTTTCTGTGTAGCTTAATTGCCATAAATATATTTTCATAACCAACTACCTAGCTCTACTCACGTATTGAAGTAAATACTGAAAATCGATACATGAACTAATATATATATATATATTATTTTTATTTACACAGACATGTACAAAATCTGCGATTTAAATTTTAAACTTCTTTTTTCTCCATTTCATTCTTTTCAAATATGATCTACGGTTAAGATCGGATTATAACTCTTCCTGATGAGATCTCAGTTTATAACAGCTGTTGATCAATAACATCAACATGCCAGTGTCGCAGATTTTGTACATGTCTGTGTAAATAAAATAATCATATATAAAAGCTCTATTTCATATTAAATACTTTTTATAAACCATGTTGAAATTCTTTGGATTACTACCCTGTGGATGTTTACCTTGCCTGGGTTATTATTATTATTATCATCATATATATATATATATATATATATATGGGAAATGAAAAAGGAAAATACCAAGAGATATTTTTTTTATATATATTCATCAACGTTTCGTCTTTTATTGTAAGACTTCCTCAGAATGATAATTTGAAGAAAAATGTCAGCAAGTACATCGAAATTTTGGGTTGACATGATGGAGTGATAAAGGAAAAGTAGTAGCCGTGGCTACTGTGAGTGCTGGTCCTTTATCACTCCATCATGTCAACCCAAAATTTCGATGTACTTGCATGACATTTTTCTTCAAATTATCACCCTGAGGAAGTCTTACAATAAAGACAAAACGTTGATGAATATATAAAAAAAAATATCTCTTGTTTTTTTTCCTTTTTTATTTCCCATTACGTCGGATTACTCTCATCCTTCCTTTCTCATATATATATATATATATATATATGAATATATATTACAAACACGGATGAGAGTGTAAGACATTTGAGGTTATTTTTTACTATAGCAGGAATATTACTTCATATTATATTTTCTATATTTCAGAATTATCAATGTTCGCTCCCTATAATTATACAACAAATGACAGACCCTAAAATTACACAACAAATGACAGACCCTATAATTACACAACAAATGACAGACCCTATAATTACACAACAAATGACAGACCCTATAATTACACAACAAATGACAGACCCTATAATTACACAACAAATGACAGACCCTATAATTACACAACAAATGACAGACCCTATAATTACACAACAAATGACAGACCCTATAATTACACAACAAATGACAGACCCTATAATTGCACAACAAATGACAGACCCTATAATTGCACAACAAATGACAGACCCTATAATTACACAACAAATGACAGACCCTATAATTACACAACAAATGACAGACCCTATAATTACACAACAAATGACAGACCCTATAATTACACAACAAATGACAGACCCTATAATTACACAACAAATGACAGACCCTATAATTACACAACAAATGACAGACCCTATAATTACACAACAAATGACAGACCCTATAATTACACAACAAATGACAGACCCTATAATTACACAACAAATGACAGACCCTATAGTTACACAACAAATGACAGACCCTATAATTACACAACAAATGACAGACCCTATAATTACACAACAAATGACAGACCCTATAATTACACAACAAATGAAGAGGCACACAGTTATCTGACTATAAAGACTGAATATAACAATTGAGAAATAGAACCAGTTTTAAAAGTCGCTTGGTCTTTCATTTACAAAGAGTTAGATGCTTAGGATGGAAATTTATCACTATTATCAATATGTAAGAGACATTCTAGAAACACTGACAGCATTAGAACACCTGAATTTATTCGGCAAGTACAGCGCACTGTTGGTGGTAATCCTAAAAGATCCACGAGATCGATTGCAGAAGAAAAATCTGAAATGTTGTTCAAAAAGATATCAGATACGGGATTCTTATGTGATTAGTAAAGGTCATTTTATGTCCGAAAAGGTACAAGAAAATAGCTTAATAAGAGCCAAAATGTTTACGGAATGCAGAAATGGATGATGGAAAATTCTCATGATCACATGACTCCTTGGTCTTTTGAACTACTATGTATGGAGCATAGTTGACAAAAAGGTTCATGAGCACCCTCATAGAAGTAAATAATGCCTAAAAGTCCCCATAGTTAGAGGTTTGGTTTGTTTTATGGCACATCAACCACTTGGTCATTTAATGCCAAAACATTAGTTGTAGTTTGGTGAAAAGTTTTTATGCTTCAAGTTCTTTATATGTTCAAGTGTTTATTCATGGTGTTTGGTTTGGTTGTTTTACGGCATATCAACCATTTTCGGATTATTTAATGCTGAATCCGGTCATTTTGATAAAAACTTTTATGCTTCAAGTTCTTTATATCTTTACATGTTTTGTCATGGTGTTTGGTTTGGTTGTTTTGTTTTACGGCATATCAACCCTTTTCGGGTATTTCATGCCGAATCCGGTTATTTTGGTAGAAGTTTTGGGGAAGGGAGGGAGAAGGGGAAGAAGGAAGGGAGAAGGAAGAGGGGGTTGTTGTTTTTTGTTTTTGATTTTGCAGAGCATGATTGGGTCCTGCAAAAAGAAAAAACAATAAAACATCAATGTTTGGTGCATTTTGGGTCAGGAAGCCAATATCTTCAGACAGCCTGATCTGGTAGTACCAGTACATAGTTAGAGGAATGTTTAATATGAACAAGGACCACCTGACCCTACTATGTAGGAGATTCATACCTCACATAAAAGCTGTTATCGAAGCGGATGGAGACTTTGATGAACAAAATGACAAAATAATATTTTTTATTTCTTAATTTTGTAAGATTAGGATTGATAATTTGTATAATTTTGGTTATTCGGACTACATTTCTCATCCTGAGTGTTATCATCACAACGTTTCGGCCGCTGTAACGTCCAGCCTTCTTTAAGTGTATCTCTTCGAACTCGGGAATCTGGATGGAATTTCGAACAGAATCCTTTATTTAATCCACAGGGGTAGCATGCTCTTGTTCCTCCGTCTGCCGGGGCGCAGTGGATATAGTATGAAGTTAAATTCAGTTGTAAGTGATAGTTATCTGAAGGTGTAAGGTTCAATCCTTGGTGCGGGCGATACGAAGAATTGCGAATTACTGAAGACTTCTCCCAGTTATGGCTGACGGAACAAGAGCATGCTACCCCCGTGGATTAAATAAAGAGTTTTGTTCGAAATTCCATCCAGATTCCCGAGTTCGAAGAAATATTTCCCGAGTTCGAAGAGATACACCTAAAGAAGGCCAGAGGTTACAACGGCCGAAACGTTGTGATGATAACACTCAAGATGACAAATGTAGTTTGAATAACCAAAATGATACGATGTATCTATTCTTATCCTCATGAACGTTTTCAGCAAAAATACACTATTATCCGTTTCAAAAAATTATTTTTGTGTGTGTATAAATCTGACCTCAAATACGTTATAAGATTTCCCAAAACTTAACAAGCAAAAATAAACGTCCCCTGCTTTTTAAGGTTTAACGATTAAAATCAATCAAATGTGACATCGAAGTTGATGACATTGCTGAACTGATCTTCTAAATTTAAAGATGCAACAATGCGTTTCTATTTTGAGTGAATATCCTCAAGGTCGATAGAATGAAGTTGTCATATTGTCAGCATCCCTATCTGCAGCGATATGCAACCATGCATAGAAACTCAGTGCAGCGAAGATACAGGAATAACAAAAGAAATTTTTTTTTTTTTAAATACTTATACGACCTTTTCCCAAAATAATTCAGATAATGTCACTTATCCTAGATGATTGTATTCAAGAGGAAGTAGTCAAATACTGCAAATCCACGGATAATCTTTGGAAGGCAATTGAAAGCATAAGACTTGAAAAGCTTCCTGCCATCACCACTCCCTTCAATATGTCCGATACTTCTTCAGGATTTCCTAGTGGCTCTATCTGGACTACACGCTTGACCGCAGAACAGTCTTAAAATCCATTCCTCATAACTTGAATATGGCTTGGACAGAATGAAAGGACATAGACGTAATGACTAATCCCTCGGTAGTTGCATATAAATTGCTTGTAACAATCCATTATATTTTCTCATTTTCTAATATAAGACAGATGACTCGGACAGACTCCTGCATGTCATGCCTGCTATATACTAACTGATTAATTTTGCTTTAACTATTTCAAAACGCATTATTTAACCAATCAGATCCTTTGAATCACCCATCCCTTTCCCTTTTACTAACAAATGCAGATCCAACAGAAAAGCTATGAAAAGTAATTGTTGCACTATCAGTTCCCAAATCCATTTTTTTTTATCTCCCTCCCACAGCGGTAAGATGTGACACGAGGTCGGAAAGTTGGATTGAAAAGCCAGCACCCTAGAGGATGAGAACTCTGGCCTATAAAAAATGCCTGGGCAGGCATCCCTGTCAGCATTCTCCGGTAGG
The DNA here is from genome assembly GCA_963556195.1 of Sepiola atlantica. Classification (NCBI taxonomy): domain Eukaryota; kingdom Metazoa; phylum Mollusca; class Cephalopoda; order Sepiida; family Sepiolidae; genus Sepiola; species Sepiola atlantica. The sequence continues at coordinate 8,304,516 of OY744521.1, read as the reverse complement.
GGTGCCTCAGGCGATTAGCAATAAACTAACTTCTTCTCAAAGAGTGAGAAGGCAAAGCCTGGGAGCGTGGACTTCCTAGAACTGCACAGGACAATCCCTAAGACCGGCGGAATCAAGGCCCAAAGGCCAAGACGATACCGGTTTAAGGGGTGTAGCATCCATCGGAACAGATACTACACTTTGATCTCAGCCAAAAGTCTGAGAAAGTATTCCCAAATCCTTAAATACATTCAAGGATCTCTATAACAAGCTCTATCGGTCTGTCACGCTTAAGCTTGCCACAGTATTTTCGTCGGTCTGTCACGTTTTTATTTGAAAACATTACTTTCGTCACTAAACTTAAAAACTGAACGGACATCTTAGTATCCATTCTTGTTTTGTTTTGTTTTTTCAGACTAATGTTAACTTGCAAGAACTACTTTACCAACACATATCTGATTCCATTTTATATCAAACCAAATATTTCTCAAAACCAAATATTGTAGGTTCCTTTTCCGTTTCTCAGTAGAAAATGGGCGGATAAAATATATATGAAAAAAGACTCCACTTACGAATAATAACTGAAGTAATACAAAACAATTTACCACTAATAGCAATTTGTGCGCCGGTTAAGTTTCCGATTTACACTGACAATTTTTCAGTAACGTGTAATAAGCGAGATAAGATTTCACCCATGCAAAGATCATAATTTATCTGACGCCTATCAAGTGGTGAAAGTAAAACACTAGTTAACACGCGTGTACTCATATGTAAACAAATGTGCGCCGAGGTTCTCGCACCGCGTGATAGCAGCAATCGTAGAATGTGGAGCAATCGTTTAAGTAAAGCAATAAAGGCGAGAGAGAAAAGACGGAATATATAGATTGAATTCAGCTTATTATCAATAAATAATAGAATGGACACAGACACAACAAAGTAATTTGGTAAAAATGATGAAAGGAATCTTTTTTTTTTTTTGTATTAAAAAAGAAAAGATCTATGTTGGCAGATCGATTCATGAAAAGTGTTGATTTAATGGAAGCACACGAATCTGATTGGAAATGGGAAAATTGATATTTATGTTCTGAACACATGTTGAGTTATTGGATTTATATATATATATATATATATATATATATATTCTAATATAAAACTTTGGAACTTTTATTGGACTTTCTATATTATTTGATTTATTTATCATTAACATTGAATATTGACACATTTCGGGACTGGATAACTTTGTCAGCCCATTCAATTACACGTATTTGGACTGCTGTTTGTAACTTGGAGTAATGTCTTTCCTGATTATGCTTCTCAATATGTATGACCTGGATGGACTGTATGGATTCAACAAAAAGTATGTTTTTGGGTTGATAAGTTTGATGTTATGTATTTTTATGTATTTGTGCATATAATTTTATATATTTTCAAAGCGTAATTTTATTACCTGTAGTAGTATAACTGCGGTAATGGTCCTCTGAAGAGAAGAATTATCTTTGAAAACTCATGAGCTAAGGACGTAAGGACACTTTGCTTGAACTTTGAATTCTAATAAAATTTGATTGACACCTTATTTTATTACTTCATTTTATATTATAATATTAATGCTCTATCCAGTATATTGAGCTTCAGTGTTTATCCGGATGTTTCACTAATTATAAGATATTAGTTGACGCTTATATCTTTTGTTGGATTGCTTCATATATATATATATATATATATATATATATACATAAAATATGATTTATGAAAACTAAAAGTATACTTTTAGTAGATAGAACCTATAGTGAAATGGTCCCACCTACGATTGAACTAAACATCTCTCTATTGGATTTACTTCATTCTTGAACTTTTTCACTGCTGCCTTCACAAAAACCCTTCTTTTCCATCTGTAAATCTCCTTTCACTGGACACCTCATCAACGGACATTTATCAACTGGACAGACCCCATATCTTTTTACATGCACTTTCTCACTCTCCATTACTTAATATTTTTTTCAAATTTTGAATTTTGGCTTTTCCACTGCCAACTTATCTATCTATGTTATTTCTTCTGATGATAAGATTTGAATCTTTGAAAAGCCTTGGCTTAAGGAAAAAAAATAAACATGTTTTTATTTTTACCGAGTACAATTTGCATTGAACAATCGAAGTTGAAATAAATGTCATTCGTACATGTTTATCCCTCTTCTTTCATCTATCTTTATATATATATATATATATATATATATATATATATATATAGTGAACCCTCGCTATCCGCAGTCTCACAAATTTGCGGATTTTCAGCATAAACATTAACTTAACATTTTTTTCATAAATTCGGTAGAACTTACAAATATGATAATCATTTAAGTCCAACTAAGGCCGATATGACAACAAAAACGTAATTAAAAACGCTAATTATTCCATAGGATTCATATTAAATGCAACTCATACAAAAGCATTAGTATTCCAAATTTTCGCAAACTTCATACGAAACTGAAATATTTAAAAAAAAAAAAAAAAAAAAAAAATCAACCAACTTGCAAGAAGAAAGGGCTAATCTATGCTAATTTGTTGGTTTTCATACAAAAAACACATGATAATGTAGAAAAACCCGATTTTTAGTAAACTTTAAGGTGTCAAAATCTATTCGCGGGTGTGGCTGGAATGTAACCCACGCAAATAGTGGGAGCATACTATATATATATATATATATATATATATATTATATAAACATTTAAAATGGCCTACATAAATGCAATTACGTTTCAGTACTCATTGTATCTCATCGGGGGCCAAAGTTAGTAGTCTACTACTCCTAAATTTTATTAAGACTACAACTAAGACTACTAACTTTGGCCCCAATGAGATACAATGAGTACTGAAACGTGATTGCATTTATGTATGCCATTTTAAATGTTTATATAACGTATATTCATAAAGCTCTACCATGTATTGAGCACCTTTGAAAGATATTGGTTTTTAAATTCACTTTATCGATTATATATATATATATATATATATATATATATATCCTAAAGCTGAGTTAATAAACGTTTGCTTCCCTTAGCTCTTCTCCTATTCATTTTAATCACATAAAATACAAGTCAAAATATTCGTCGGTTTTGGGATTGAGTTATGTTTGAAAAAGTCCATTTTAATTGTTCTAATCAGACAAAATTTGCAATTTATTCACCTAGTCACCCATCTCTTACTAAGTATCTGTCTATTACTCTCACCCTCTCTCACTTTACGTTGTTTGACCCTCCCTCTTATTTTATACAGTGTATATCACTCTCGCTTTGGTCTCTCTCCCCCTCTCTCCGTCTATTAACAGTGAAAAGTAATAAAACAGAAAATTGGAATAGTCCATTATAAATAATAGGGAATATCACCAAAAGTATTAATACCGTTGAAGCTGGAGAGAAAGACAAATAAAGGTTTTGTGACTTTGAACCAGAGAGGGAGAGATAGCGAACAGAAAGACTAATTTGGGATTTTGTCTATTTCACAAAAAAAAAAATTTAACTGGCTTTGCAAACTCACTTTTTCCTGATTCAAACAATCTAAACTGTGGGGTGGACTTCTATAAAATGTTGATGGTCATATTGGAATCGTGTGTTAAAGACTGGAGCATCACACATGTGAAAAACTGAATTGCAAAGGATGAAAAGAACTGACCAAGGAGAATTAGAACACACAATCATTGTATTCTACACACGCACAATCATTGTGTTCTACACACGCACAATCATTGTATTCTACACACACACAATCATTGTGTTCTACACACGCACAATCATTGTGTTCTACACACGCACAATCATTGTATTCTACACACGCACAATCATCGTGTCCCATACATATACGTGCACCCACTCATTGTGTTCCATGAAATTCTTTCGGATCAAACAAATTTATTACATTAATGAGCAATCAAATTTAAGTTCATATCAAATTATGAAAGTTTGTTTGGGGTCTTGCATATCTGCACGAGAAGCCTCTAAAACAACGATTTCTTTGATAAACACGATGGCTAACATAATAAGTGAGATGTAATCAACAGAGTTAAAAACATACAAGTGACGCATTGATAGTTCAGTTGATTTGATTGAAACGCACATTAACTTTCATAATTAAGGTAAAAGCCAGGCGACATTAAGGATCGCCTCTGGTAAAAGGAATTGCCGATTCGATCCGTTCTAATGGCTCTGTAGTCAAAAGTGGGACACGATGGTTTTGAACGAGTACAAGAGTCGTTTTATTCCCACTTATTGAAGTCAGTGTTGACCCTTTAAGGAGAGTTTTCTTTCTTTCTCTCTTGTTTTTTTTTTTTTTGCGTGAATAGATGTGTCCTCACGTCTTGATGAGAGGCTCTGTTTGTCAGTCCGCCATGCTTCGGTTTAGAATAGCATTTCCCCACATTAAACGCGCAGACTGAATGAAATCTTATTTTAAAAACATGCGTCACTTGTGTAAACAGCTGAATTTATGTGTTTTCAATTTTGAAGAGTTACATTCAAAACAGCGGCGATAATCTACATTTACGACAGACTCACACTTTCAATTATTAAAAAAAAAAATCGTTTTTTATAACATTTTAAATTCTAAAAAAATTCAGAAACTATTTTATTACAGTGTTAAAAAAAAATCACTGAACATTTTAAATTAATAAAAAATCACATTTTAAATTATAAAAAAAAACTATTACAATGTTTTTCTTTCAGAAACTATATTTTATTAGATAAATAAATTTATTTAATTGTTACAATCTGTTGGTCTTTTCGTTACTTGCAGTTGATTATCTGTCTTCCGCTGTCTTGAATGTGGATTATCGCCACTGTTTTGAATGCAACTCTTCAAAATTGAAAACTAATACATTCAGCTGTTTCCACAAGTGCCAAACATCTCTATAAAAGGCTATGGGAGATAGCGGTGTTGAAGTGGATACCGATGTGGGTTGACGATCTGGACGAGCCAAGTTCAACTCCTGTCACTTTCATAACACCTCTTATACTATGGATGTTGGAAACCTTCACGTGCCCCCCCCCTCATAAAATATCTTGACGATAGGTTGACTCCATCAAGCTTCAGTTTCAAATAGCATTTTTTACATTAAAACGTGCAGATTGAATGAAATCGTATTTCAAATACGTCCAAGCATCTGTCCATCGGTCTGTCACGCTAAAGTTTGAAATAGAACTATTATTGCTTTATGGGGAGGTGGCTGCAGCGAAGTGGATAATTCACTATCAATGTTGTCAATCTTCATGTGGTCTCCTCTGTAAGTACCTGATTTTACATTGGAATCAGAAAAACCAATGCCAACAACAAAATCGAGCTGGTCAAAAGTCGGACCTCGTTGATTCATGCAAAAAGAATCAGAAAGAAGAATTGCTTAACACACATCTTAACATGCGTCCATTTTCTTTTTAAACTCGATTTTCTGTTATCCCTCGTGAATCCTTTTCTGTCGATTATTTTTTTTTTTTGGTTTAAATTCTAATCTAATGAAGCACCATAAAGTCTAATGTTCATCGAAAATGGTGAGGTTTGTCTATTTTATGGCATATCAACCCTTTTGCAGATTTTTTTTTTAAATTTAAATTTTGAATATAAATACGTACCATATTTTCCCGCCACATAAGACAGGAAAGATCTATTTTGGGTTGATGGGTGAGATAGAGGCGAAAACTTTGCCTAAGTGTGTCCGAGGCAGTTTACTATCGTTCTCAGGATGAATTTTATTTATTTTTTTTTTTTTTTAACTAAGTTCACCCCAAACAAGGCAAGTTGCCACAATAGTTTTAAATTTCTGCATGTGGGTACAGTCGGGGAAACAGGGAGCAGGGAGAGAGTTCCAAAGGCCGGAAGCTCGAGGAAACCCATAGATGGGACCATGACAGGTACTATCATTCTGGATGAGAGTGGAGTTGGGTGTAGTGATAACTAATGGATAACTTCACTCCCCCAAAGCTCCCAATTTGGGGCTCACCACCGGATGTACTTAAAGTTATACCCAGGACCAGGTATAAAAGGTGAGCATTTTATAACATGCATCATCTTATGCGGTGGAAAATATTATAACCATCATGTGAACTCGCGGCAGCTACACGTTGCAAGTCTGCTTGGAAACAGTTTAGAGAGCTGCTACCAATACTGACAAACAAACAAACACCTGCCAGCAGCTACGAGAGGTTGTATATACATCTCATGTGTCAGAAGTGTGCTAGTGTATGGCTCTAAAACCTGGACTGTCTTTGCCGGCACACTAAAGAAACTGCACCGTAATGACAAGGCAATGGTCAGATGGATCTGTTTAGTGGAGCCTGAACAGAGCATGCCTTTTGGGTCTCTGCTCGCACAGGTCAACTTTGAAAGCCTTGTGGACGTCATGCAGAAGAGCAAACTGTGTTGGTTGGGACACGTTGAGCGCAGCAATGGCTGGATTACTAAAGCCCGACAGTTGAATGTGCCAGCAGAGAAGACCACCTCGGGCAGACCTAAGTTGTCTTGGGAGGACGTGATCAAATGTGATAGGAGAGCCTTGGGTATGGATTCCGTCGAGCCTCACCAAGGACAAGAATGGAGGGAAGACTTAGACTGAAACTGGACAATCAGGCCCCACCCTTATCAGAGGATTAATTGTGGCCCGATTCAATAAATGATGATGATGATCATAAACTATTTATTGTAGACAGATTTCTACTGCTATTTAATTCATGACGAGAGTATAGTATGGGTTCACACCTTCCCCTACTGTATTAGGAAGAATGTTATCGATCTGATGGAACACAACACCAACAAAAGAAAAATTAACATATCTACTTGATTAAATCTAATTTGTGAAAACCTAAGTTTTACATATCATTCCTCTAATATAGTAGGATTTAATATACAAATGTATATTTAACAAAAAAAAAAAATATAAGTCAAGCCTTCTATGCCATTCCACAATCTACTTGAAAAGTCTTGTATCATAAAAATACCTTTTTTTCTGAGATTATTCACAATTAGATTTTTAATTATGGTAATTACCACAAGATATTACAAATAGATGCTGAAAGTTTATCAAATTCGGAAAATGTACGGAAATTGAAGTTTAATAAAGAAAAGTATAAATTCTTAAATATTGGAACAAATGAAAAAATATGAATACAACTTCAAAAGGAGAAATCAAAAAGTAATTTGGAAGAGCGCAATTTGGGAGCAGAGTTTAACGATACGTTTTAAATCTAATAATTATATTTTAACGATACGTTTTAAATCTAATAATTATATTTTAACGATACGTTTTAAATCTAATAATTATATTTTAACGATACGTTTTAAATCTAATAATTATATTTTAACGATACGTTTTAAATCTAATAATTATATTTTAACGATACGTTTTAAATCTAATAATTATATTTTAACGATACGTTTTAAATCTAATAATTATATTTTAACGATACGTTTTAAATCTAATAATTATATTTTAACGATACGTTTTAAATCTAATAATTATATTTTAACGATACGTTTTAAATCTAATAATTATATTTTAACGATACGTTTTAAATCTAATAATTATATTTTAACGATACGTTTTAAATCTAATAATTATATTTTAACGATACGTTTTAAATCTAATAATTATATTTTAACGATACGTTTTAAATCTAATAATTATATTTTAACGATACGTTTTAAATCTAATAATTATATTTTAACGATACGTTTTAAATCTAATAATTATATTTTAACGATACGTTTTAAATCTAATAATTATATTTTCACGATACGTTTTAAATCTAATAATTATATTTTAACGATACGTTTTAAATCTAATAATTATATTTTAACGATACGTTTTAAATCTAATAATTATATTTTCACGATACGTTTTAAATCTAATAATTATATTTTAACGATACGTTTTAAATCTAATAATTATATTTTAACGATACGTTTTAAATCTAATAATTATATTTTGTCAAAAGGAAATAAAATGATTGGTTGATTGATTATAAATTGTATTTCAAGCCAATTCAGATGGATTCAAATAAGAGAGGCCAAAAACGCATGATAAATAAATATGAATTATGGAAACAATTGCTGATTTTATGTAAACATACATATCTATAAACCGGAAGTATTTTTTAAAAGAAAGAAATAGGTTCATTGGTTTATTAAGTTTGGTTTATTGCCTGTCGTTTGAGGCGCCCCTACCTGGAAATAAAGTGCTGATTCACAGCTATTTTTGTCCTCTTCTATAGTGCCCCTACTGGGGAACTGGTTTTCCCCACATTAAACTGACCTTGTGTCACATCTTGTTGCCGTGGGAGGTACGTCATGTAAATGAAGGGCTTCTTTTTCGTCTCTTTTCATACCAGCTGAGAAATCTTTGGAAAATTCTGATTCTAAGGTACGGTTCGCAAGGGGGCCGACCCTTTCGTTTGAATTAGGTTTGGTCCAGCCTAGTCGTAGGAGGCCATCCTGTAGCATTATATATATATATATATATATATCGATGCATTTATATTGAAACGTGTATATTAAATATTCGACATGAATCAATGGAAATTACATCAGAAAAAATCCTCTTGTCAGGGGAGGGGGAGTTTCTGTATTTTTTCTCTGATGTAATTTGTATCGATTCAAACCACATGCTGTATATATCTGTTCTGTTAAAAAACAAATGTGTGGGTATATATATATATATTTATATAAAGTTATGTTTATATATATGTATGCATAGGATTAACCCCATAACTAATTAACCGATCATTATGAATTTTGGAACACATCTGTTTGGCATAAGGAGTCGTAGTGTGCACTATAATTAGTTTAATTTAGTTTTATGCAAAAGGGGTGAGGATTTTTTTGTGAAATTTTAGCAATAGGTATTAGACATTAATTAATAAATAATCCTTAAGTTTCAGTTTTTTGGGAGTCTTTTAAAGGGTTTTTAGGGGTCATAATATAGACACAGACTCACATTTAAGAATTAAAATAAATCAGATTTGCACCGAATTTGATCCATAGTCATTAAACACCAATTGAGAAAGATTCCCTGAATTCCAATTTCATCTTTAGCCTCCTTTAAGCCTAAACCTTTTCTAGAAAAAAAAAAAATCATGTAATGGATTTTGTTCAAAATTGGAATAAGGATTCTAAACATAAGGCTTAGTATCATTATATCGTAGGGGGGGGGGCATAAAAGTTGTCCCAAACTGTTCTGTTCAGGGAATTAAATTAATTTTACCTATCCTGAGACGGGTATTCTTCAAGTGTATATGTATATACTTATATATGTATACTTATATATGTATACTTATATATGTATACTTATATAATCTTCAACTTAAATCAATGTAAGTTACATCAGAGAAAAAACCTCTCTTGTCGGGGGGGGGGGGGTCTTCTCCATTTTTTTCTCCGATACAATTTGCATTGTATTAAGACCATATGTTGTATGCATCTGTTTAAAAATAAATATGTGTGTGCCTATTTATAAACTATATACTTCCTCTATCTACTTTTAAATCGTTCCATTCAAAAATATATGCTGGATCTTCATTAAATGAAATATTTATATTGTAAGTAATACATTCATTTCCATATCGTTTTAATAGTTTAGAAATTAAAATTAAAAAGGTTGTCATAAATATGGATTAAGTTTCTTCACCATTTTACACCAAATCATAAATGTAATATTCTCAAACTTTAACTATTTTTTAAAGCTTTCAACCACAACAACTCACGAACAAGAAGAATTGGTTTTCATGCCATCTTTGAGAGAGAGAGAGAGAGAGAGAGAGGGAGAGAGAGAGAGAGAGGGAGAGAGAGAGAGAGAGAGTGAAATCAATTCCACAAACAAGTTAAACGATTTGATGAAATCACCAAAAAAAGAAAAGAAAAAAAGAAAAATCATCGATTCTGAAATTGAATTTCAAGTTAAAAGCCTGATTTATACAAGGAAAAAAATGTTTCAACAATTCAAATTCTTAAAGCCATTCAAGTGAAACAAAGCGATTTTTAGTCTAAAATGAAAGTTTTCTTGAATGCGCAGTCTTTTTGAGAACATGTGTACTTTTAAATACAAAACATAAAATAGTCGAACGCAATTTTTGAAAAATATAAAACAGTAAAAATTAAAAAGAAACAGAAAATAGTATTTCTGTATTCTTTTTCTATATTTGTATTAACATATTTAATCAGAAAGTTCTATCATACTTTAAATATTTGGGATATATATATATATATATATATATATATATATATATATATATATATATATATACACACCCCACCTAAAGTGATCTGTTCGATCACCCACTGAGCTCAGGTTAGATTGCTTGAATCAGGAAAAAGTGAGTTTGCAAAGCCAGTTAAATATGAACAAAATATATAATAAAAACTAAAAATTAACTTATTTCTGCTTGCTATCTTTTTTCTTTTCAACTACAGGCTAAATAGTATTACTGCTTGTGGTGATATTCTTTTTTGTTTAGAATGGACTATTCCAATGTTTTTATTCTTTCCTTTTTTTAAACAGATAGAGAGAAACAAAATATATATATATAACCGAAAAATACGTCCTATAAAGTTAAGGGCGACTAATAATGCAATTTTCTGCATTAATCTGTATCACTTAGGAAGTGAACAACTATAAAGAAGTGTAAGAAAGCTACAATCACCAATAAAAACAATTACATAAAATACATTGAATATTTAGGTGATAAAAATCGTACATATTTCGTACATTGAGGTTAGTTTTCTTATATATATATATATATATATATATATATATATATATATATAAACAATATATAAAAAAATTCATAAATAAATAAACGTATAATAAATAAAGATCTGTATGTATATATATATATATATATATACGTGTATTAATGAATAAGTATATGGATGAATAAATCAACATTAGTAAAAGGTTGATACTAACGATGAGACACAACCTCCTGAAGACGATCGATGAAACCGAAAGCACTTGAGGGATGGCCCATGACACAACGCTCAGAGCCAAATTATACCAATTAACACCCGAGAACTACAAAATTGCTTGCCACGTTGAGAGATTAACGAGAAAATTTGCAAAACGAGAGAGCTCCATGGTCTGTAACGAAGCTTGTATAAATAACGACTTGCTGCCTAACTATATATATATATATATATATATATATATATATATATATATATATATTTAATGTATTTTATGTAATTGTTTTTATTGGTGATGGTAGTGGTTGTTACTTTGCTTACTACTATTTCGATTGTTCACTTCCTAAGTGACACAGATTAATACAGAAAATTGCATCATTAGTCGCCCTTAAGTTTATAGGACATATTTTTCGGTTATATATTATTTTCCTTGATTTTATATGTACATAAAAGTAATCCATGGACACGTGTTTCTGGCTCACAGCCGTCATCAGCATGGCTAGCTTAGGCAAGGATGTATGTAGAAAATTAATAAAAATATACATATATATTAACGAAAAATACGTCCTACAAAGTTAAGGGCAACTAAAATGCAATCTTCTGCAGTAATCTTCATCGCTATTTGAGTGATAGGGGCCATACATGTTGCAAACTAAACGTTCCAGACATAACTACTCGAACTGTCTGACTTAGTTACGTTTGTATGAATTTGAAATTTATTTGTTTGAATAACAAACAGATTGCGTATCTTATTCAACAAAATATGCTTGAAAGTTTAATTACACAATCTGCAATATTTAACGATAAAGAAAAACACTTGTGAAAAAGAAAAAAACAAAAAATATTGATAAAAAAAAATAAGTACATAAATACAGACACGGTTTCTCATTGAACAGAAATAACAAGTTTGATGATTGATCCCAGTAAAATAAATAATGTTCAGTGAAACATAGTGACTCACCTTTCTTAGTTTTGATCAGACCCCTACGAAACGACTAAGTATCCAAATTTTGAGCCGACTTAAACGTAAATCCAAGCAAGGAGCAAACGCTGCATGAAAAGCATGCTGAAACCTGTTTAATGGCTTCACACATACAACTGTAAAAACAAGTTGTGTGAGAAGAAAGCAGGGATGGTTGTAGAGAGTAGTGTCAAGTGATAATGCGGTGGGTGAGGGGGGGGGGGGATAAAAGAGAAAAAAAAAAAGAAGATGTGTGGAAACCACCTACACATCTTGAGCAAAGTTTCAGGATGACATAGCTTGAGGGACATATAAAGGGAAGTCCTCCATCTTAAGTATTTCCGGGATACTTGTCATTTTTTGTTATTTCCTTTTGGAAATAACAAAATATTACAAGTATCCCTTTCCATTTTTATTGCAAAATCAAATCCGAATAATGGATCACTTGGTGCAGAATTTTACACATCATGATTCTTTTTTCCGAATATTTTGGATAATTTAAGAGCAACATCCTTTCAAAAAAGACGCTAACTTAAGGAATGATAAAACTAAAAAAAAAAATCTATATAAAAAAAGCTGTAGTTCCTGTCTGTAGGGTGTTATCTTCTCATAATAGAATATGGTAACGTTTTATTAAACAGCAAAGATAATGGTACAAGACACCCACGGAATTTAAATATAGCAATTTGACCAAAAAGCTAAATGGACCAATCGGAAAATTTAAAAAAAAAAAAAAAGAAAGAAAAAAGAAAAAAAAAAAAAGAAAGAAAAAAGAAAAAAAAAAAAAGAAAAAAAAAAAAAAGAAAGAAAAAAACTCTTATCAAGCAAAAACACTCCGTGTTATTTAATAATATTTATAGTAAACCCCTTAAGGTATTAAAGTTGAGCACTCTCAGGGATGTTAAAAATAGACTGTCAAAAAGCTCTAATGCGAAGTTCCGAATACGTTCGTCGAACACTCTCGACTAGTCTTCTATCTGTGCCTGCTTCTATGGTACATATAGATCTTTATTTCTCTAAATTACATGACAGTTTCCGTGGGCTTAGTGGATATGGCGACTGCTTGCAGATTCTAGACTGACTGTGAACCAGAGTTCGCGCCTCCCGACCGTCTGAAATTATTACTTTTCTGCACTGATGAGAGCAATAAGCTTGAAACGCTAGCGTCTGTAGGTATTAATAATTACATATATATATATATATATATATATATATATATAAGATTTACCTGTTGGGTCACAATCATTACAACTATTTATTCTTTGATTTCAAACGAAAATTCATAAACTATGACATGTCTTAAGATGTTCTTCTTGCATAATTAACAATAATAAGTCTCTTTACTTCTATATTATTATTATTATTATTATATAGAAGTACATTGACTAATTATTTTACCATCTAATTTACATACGTGTGTGTGGTCTATACATACACGCGTATGTTAATTAGATGATGCTAAAAAAGAGTCATTCTCTAAATGCTCAGAGACATTAAGAAATATTATAGAGTGGTTGAAGAGAGAGAAGATTGAATTGTTCAGTTAATTAAAAATTACGACTAACTAGATCAATTAAAACAGATTAACATAACTCAATTCCAGAACTAAGTTATATATTTTAGCATGTATTTCGTGTTATTAAAGTACATAGAAAAAAAAGCCTTAGAGAAACGAACATTGTTAAACTCACATTTAGTATAATAGCTATTTGGGATTATTTGGATTAATCAGAAATTGTATTTTTAGTATCGCCTGTACTGAAGACTGCCATTTGGAATTAATTATTACTGAGAACTTTTTATAAAAAGTAATAAAAAAGTGTTAAGTAATAATCAGTTCTAAGTGACTGTCTTCTGGAGGTTGAAGGTTCGATCCTAAGTACGGGCGATATTAAGAATACAATTACGAATTACTTAAGACTTTTACCCGGTGACGGAACAAGAGCAAAATTAAATGAAGGATTTCACTCGAAATTCCAAAGTCCGACAAAGATTCATAATTTGTATTATTTGTATTATTCGAACTACTGTTCTCATCTTGGATGTTATTCTCACAATGTAAGCTCCTACCTTCTTCTTTAGGTGGATCTTGTCAAACTCGGGAATCTGTACATAATTTCGAACGGAACCCGGAACGGAGATAGCATGCCCCTCATTCCGTCAGCCATGACCGGGTAGAAGTCTTAAGTAATTCGCAATTGTATTCTTAGTATCACCCGCACTGAGGATTGAACCTTCAACCTCCAGAAGAGTGTCACTTAGAACTGATTTAGTACTTTATCAGTTACGCCACGGATCCTTACGGACAATTCTAGTATGAATTTTGGGAGCCTTAAACATATTCTTGCTCTTTTTTTTTAGATGTTCAATCTTCATACTTATCACTAGAGATCACTATTTATTACTAATGAAGATTCACAAGTTCGACAATAGGCACCTGAAGAAGGTTGGAGGTCACATCGGCCGAAACGTTATGAGAATAAAATACAAGATGAGAACAGTAGTCCTAATAATCGACATAATACAAATTATCAATCCTCATCTCAAAAATTCTGAAAAACAATAGATATATAAAGCATTTTTTTTTAATACCTTTTTGTTATATATAATAGACGCACAATGCAATTACAAACTTAAGCGCGACTGAGCGACCGAGCAAGCGAGCGAGCGACCAAGCTTTTAATAGAGATGCTAAAATAATCTGCATTTCGCGATGAAAATGTAATTTCAAACTGAAGCACGACGTATCTTAAAAAGAACAAAAGCGGACATGAAAAAAAAAAATTTGCGTTCAAATAAAAAAGAAGAAAAACCAATCCATTCCCATTTGTATCTGGAGAATGAAAAATAATTGAATAAAATGGGTTAGTTAAAAACCTACGCATGACCAAATATGGAATTCGCAGCTATCACACGCTGTACGCAATGGAGTAAATGTACGAAATTAAACTAACATTTAAGTAAGGAGTGGATATCATTTCACGCATTGAACTTACTAAAAGAGATGAAAACCAGTTGGCGGCAAATGAGTCAGCATTTTGTTTATGATTTTACAAATTACAAGCATTACATTTTTTTTTCTGTCTAGCAAATAAAATAATACCGCAATAAAAGAGGCCTCCTTTCAGTCTTTAGTAACAATTGATAACCCCTTGTAAGAGAGCCCGCATGGGAAGTCTATAGTTTAGCAACGGTTGTGCAATGAACTGCACCGCTTCTGAACCAGTATTGCTAGAGTTCAGAGACAAAAAGTCCATGACGACTGGAAACAATAAGCAGAGAAGACTGGTGTTATTTGGGAGTTTTCCTTCTCCTAGATTAGTTGCACAATCAAAACTTGAGATTCTAGTCTACTCTACTGTTTAATCTATAGTTGGAGGGAGGATATATATGAATTCATACCTTTTGTGAAAGTGATGCAGTAGCCCCCCCCCCCCCCCCCGCCAACAGAATTCGAACCCGGCATGTCGAGTATGCAGTTTGTGTCTGTAACTACTACACCACTTCCACAGAAAGCACGTGCAAAACTTTATATTGCTTTGTGAAATTCTATCTTCTGACAATAAAATTTAAAAATTCTATCTGCTGACAATAAAATTTAAAAATTCTATCTGCTGACAAAATGATAAAATAAAAATAAAATAATATTCTATGAGAAGACAACAATTTCGAACTGAACCCTTTTTAAAAAGATGTACCTGATAAAGGTCGGAGGTTTCATCAGCCAAAATGTTGGAAAAATAACAACCAAGATAAGAGTGTAGCAGTTTCCTACAAGCCGCCATATTGTTTAAATATCAATAACTTCTTAGCTGCCTGCTGATTGGTTCAAGCAATCTATTTCCTCTTTTGTTTGACCAATCAATGGCCTTCTCTTAGGCGAATTTCGGATGGCTAGCATAACTATATAAACACTTGAGCGCCATCCGCTCTTTCTCTTTTTCTTCTGTGGTACGAAACACCTCTTCTCTCTCTTTCCTTCTTTGGAACTACCAAACACATGCCCCACTCTCTGGGGACGCAACAGACATTTTCCCGGCCTTTGGCCCTTGGTTCGACTTCGACAAGAAGCCAAAATGGTTACTGCCTCATACACGTGGACTTGATATAACACACACACACACACACACACACACACACATAACTGCTTACATGTGAACTGACATTCACACCGGTGTACAGACACATACTTGCATACACATATGGACACGTCCTGACTGGGGAATTATAATAACGGGAAATCCCATAATTTTGTCTTCGTTCATATTTATGGACATACTAACCCCTTTCCTTTTTGTTCACACACTAACGAGGACGAATCAATAAAGTTGTTTTATGTATTAGAAATGGACTTTGTCTCCTGTTCTAAAAGAGTAGTCTAAATAATCCAAATTATTGATTTAAAAAATTCAGAAACGTAAGGTTTGCTTTGTTTTATGGCATACCCACACAGTACTAATTGTAAATGATTTTTTTTGTATACTATTAACCGAACACAAGTTGCTATTTTTATGCAGAGCGAAGTGAAAATTGCATGTCTGTACTTTTCTTTACAGTATCAGTGTGTAAATGACCTTGCTCAATCTACGAAGATTTCAACTCAACACAGTGAATTTCATAGTACGTGACAGCAACAGTATCTTTTAAATGTTGTTCGTTAAGATCTTCTCGGCAGATGAAGTGCATGGTGTCAACGGAGATGACATCCTCAATCTTTCTTGGCCTTTAGGCTAAGATCAAAGTGTAGTATCTGTTCCGATGGATACTACACCCTACAGACCAGTATCATCTTGGCCTTCGGGGCTTGATGACGCCGGTCTGGGGTACTGTCCTGTGCAGTTCTAGGAGATCCACCCTCCCAGGCTTTGCCTTCTCACCCTTTGAGAAGGGGTTAGTTTATTGCTAATCGCCTGAGGCGCACCTACCGGGGAATGCTGACGAAGCTGCCCAGGCAATTTTTAAAGGTCATAAGTGCTCTTCCTCTAGGGTGCTGACTTATCAAATCCCACTTTGCGACCTTGTGTCACATCTTACCGCTGTGGGAGGTAGATAAATAAATGATCACATGGTGGACAAATAAAGATTGACGCTGGCAGTAAAGCGGTCCATTATATGCAACATTATTGCCAGAGCACCTCACTAATCTGAAAAACATTTGCGTAAAATTATTTTATTGAATATGGATAATAGAATTAATCGGAGCAAAAGTTCCACCTAAACACTGAGCATGCGCTTTTGACCTCTTGCAAATGGACACTTGACAGGCAAGGTTTCATGAACACTTTGGATCCGGTAAGTGTGAATATCTATCCACACAGCTTGTTAAACAGTGTAAGATAGATTTTGCTCAAGCTATCCATATCGCAGTATGTAGTTTTCTACATCTGTTCTCATCCCCTGCCCCTAAGTGTACTTCACTGTGACCCTGGTGCTGGTAACATTATGGAAGTGTAAGATAGAGTGTAGTATGTAACCAATGAATCAAATAGATTGGATTTTCAAATTTTGTTTGCAAATGAGAGCTGGATAATTTATGTAAATGACTGACTAGTCAGAATCAAATATCGATTTGGCAGATTCATTGCTATTTAGGTCTAACACGGACATTTTGACAAGATAACTTTATATGTTAGATTATAGGAGCACCGACTGTCGTCTAGACTGTCGAGTTTCAATCCTGGCTTGAGACACTTGCTTATGTAGCCACAATGAAGAGCTGTGATACAGCGAAACACTGACATCATATATATATATATATATATATATATATATATATATATGAAGTAGACTGTTTTTTCCCCCTGTAACTTTGATGAGATTAAAAAATAACTACATGCATCACAGACTAAACTGATCCACTCGGAAAACTACCCGGTTCCCTCTGTGTGTTCCTACAAAATATAAAGTTACTACAAATCCATTCTCTCATTATTAAATTTAATTAGGGAAAACTTACTCACACACGAATAACTTACAAAGAGGAGGTAGCTCGCCCTTTTACCCGCTCTAATTTTTCTACTAATCCTTCCACTCACAACACCGTGTGATTTCTTTACATAAGCAAGACTTTCAAAAATGATCAGGAAATTAAAGAATAACAGAATAGTATTCCTTCATTCTTACTCCATTTCATTACTACATTACAATACAAAGAAATAGTTTAAAAACAAACACACAGACAAGAATAATCCATTCTGACAAAATGGCGACAATAATAAACACATCGTAGTTTTTTTCCCCACTTTTTTAAAAGATTGATTTAGACTAATGCTTATTTACTCCGTCTAAATACATATTCTAAAGCTTTCTTCTTTCATTACAGAAATACTAAGCCGAAGATGGTCTTTCTTTTTCCAATCCACGCACATAATGACTTCTTCATCTTTTAACGCTTTCAACACATTGAACGGGGTACTTTGGGTCACTTAGAGTAAGACTCTTAAAAATAAACAATAAATCGTTTACTACTCAAAACTTTACTTAGACAATTTTAACATTCAGGTGGGGGGGGATATTACTGTTTTCGATTTCTTCAGATTCCAGCGAATTTATTTTCGTAACACTAAAGATTCTACTTATATAGGCGATTACGTGTGAACATTCAAAATGTTTCGGAAGATTGAAATACCATTTATTTAAATACATTTGCAGTAAATCTTTAAAATCACACTACACTTTGCCACTACTGCAGTTTAGCAATTCCTTTTGTTAAATCCTATTTCAGTCACGTAAATTATTCAGAGTGAAGTAGGTTTCAGCATTCTTTTCCAAACTTTTCTTTCGACAAAACTGTCAGCGACATTTTCTGTGTTTTCACTTCTATTTTATGTTACAACAAATAAGTGCTAGCAAATGCTATAAAATTTACTTTTCTACTGACCTGCATACTTTTAAACTTCTGAAAGTGTTTTATAGCTTTTATTTTAAATACAACATTTCGTCAACATCCACTCCTTTGCAAACAGTAAAACATTGTAAATGGCCGACCCATGAATTGTTGCTGGTGTTTCATTCATTAAACAGAGTTAAAAATTGATTTACCACTAATCCTAAGTCCGACTGGCAACATCCCCGGTTTACAGTTATTGGTAGGGTAGTGGCATTCATATGTAGTATGGCTAACAGAATATACAAAAAAAAAAACCCAGAAATACTGTTTCCGCACTTCATTTCAGTGTAGGAAACCAAAATCACCCCCCAACAAAAACACCACAAAATTGAAATACTGTAATTATATACGCTTAGTTTAAACACAGATACATACACCAGCATCAAACCATATTACCTCTAAATAGCCGGGAATTAATTTCACAGTTAAATCATTCTTTCATAGGCCCCCCACCCCGGGCAACGCCAGGACACAGCATCCTGCTAGTATACATATAAAGTTGTAGTTTCCGCTTGTTTATCACAATTCCTCCTAGGGTCATGAAGAAGATAGACCCCCATAACCATACTCCTGCCCCTGAGCGTGCTTCACAATGATCTTGGTGGCATTATCGGTACTCTGCCTTGCCAAAGAACAACCCGTGATTTTGTCTTAATTATATAATGGTGATAAAATATCTATATAAAAAAAAAAATCATTGTATATGATTCATCAAACACTGCTTTAGCCATAGCTATGTAAGGGTGTTCATACCTTCCATAATTGTATTAAAATTTAAATGAATACGATTGATTTGATTGGAATATCACTCCTGCCACCCCCTCCCCCGCTCTCTGTAACAGGTGTATCAAACTTCAAGCATTACTCAATGGTGAGATTATATCTATAAGAAAAATTCATTGTATATAATTCATTGAACAAGTTGCTGTTTTACGCATAGCTGTGGATAAATGTTCATATGTTTCAGAATTGTATTACAATTGAATTAAATACAGGAGTGACCATGGTGAAGTAGATAACGACCTGGACTGACGACCTGGGTGTGTCAAGTTCAGATCTAGTCAGTTCACTAGCACCACTTTTATTATGGGTGTTGGCAACCTTCACTTGATCCCTCCAAGAAGAACCTGATCCTAGAATGAATCAGGTAAAACCAATGCCAACAACAGAATCGAGCTGATCAAAAATGGTGGTACCATGCTGCGCCATACAAGTTTACTTTACCAGTAAATGCAATTGATTTGATTGGAATATCACTCGTGCCACCAACCCCCACACTCAGTAGCAAATGTATCAAACTTCATGCTTTGCTCAAATGTATCAATAATTGCTTGTGAAAGCTACAAAGTATAAAATCGAATGCAATAATTAAATACCAACAGAACAAAGCTTTCTGACCAGTAGCTATGGTAATAAAAGCATTCGATGCCTATTTCAATTGAACAGAACAATAATAATACAGCTGGGAAGATTTGATTCATTTCATGTTTAAAATAACTATTAGGTCGTTCGGAAAGTTATCAACAGACTTAGCTCCTATTGTCCACAACTTTCCAAAATCTAATAGTAGCTAAGTCTGTTCAGAACTTTCCGAACCACCCAATAGTAGCTAAGTCTGTTCAGAACTTTCCGAACCACCCGATAGTAGCTAAGTCTGTTCAGAACTTTCCGAACCACCCGATAGTAGCTAACTCCGTTCAGAACTTTCCGAACGACCCAATAGTAGCTAAGTCTGTTCAGAACTTTCTGAACGACCCAATAGTAGCTAAGTCTGTTCAGAACTGTCCGAACGACCCAATAGTAGCTAAATCTGTTCAGAACTGTCCGAACGACCCAACAGTAGCTAAGTCTGTTCAGAACTTTCCGAACGACCCGATAGTAGCTAAGTCTGTTAAGAACTTTCCGAACGACCCAACAGTAGCTAAGTCCGTGCAGAACTTTCCGAACAACCCGATAGTAGTTAAGTCTGTTCAGAACTTTCCGAACGACCCAATAGCAGTTAAGTCTGTTCAGAACTTTCCGAAAGACCCGATAGTAGCTAAGTCTGTTCAGAACTTTTAGTTGATACCTAGATGTCTTACAGATCAGGTCTACTTTTGGGCATGTCGCTGAACAGAAAAGATGCCATGGGGAAAATGTAAGCTTTTTGCCTTGTGTTTAACACATACATTAGTTACCTTTTTATATTAATAATTTGTGCATTTTTACTTGTATGGGAACAATGTATTTAATCGTATGCTTAATCTATGTATACATGTCGCATTTACGATCTTTATAGTTTCTTATAGACAAACTATTAATAACTGAAATGTCTGTCCACCACAAACATTTTACCGTATTTTATTTTTTACATGTGTGTGTGTGTGTGTGTGTGTAGCAAATGGCAACACCAAATTTGCTTAGAGAATTCATTTAAATTCTCTACCCACATGTTGCTAATCTTGATAAATTAGAATATCAAATATTCTAATCCTTCAAAGGTGTCCAGTCTTCTGCTTTGTAAACCAACTCGAACAATCCGTTGGCAGATCATAGCTGGAATGTTTAAAAAAATAAAGAATAAAAACAGAAATGCATCAGCCTTCTGCTTGCTACACTGTCAGCACTCGAGAAGGCCTCATGCTTTAACAGTATAATGTGTCTCTTATACACCTATTATCTTAACCGTAGGTTAGTCAGGATTGGTTAATGACCCAGCAAATATGCCAGCTGCAGTGTCATCCGTGTTGATCAGCTGCCTTCTGCACATTTTCAATTAAGAAGAAGAAGAAATCACGCAGCTACAGTTACTCTCAGCACCCGACACACATAGCAAAAGCCTCTTTTACCGACGTCTTGTTCCTCTTTTACCGACGTCTTGTTCCTCTTTTACCGACATCTTGTTCCTCTTTTACATGAAACCATGCTATCATGGACTATGGAATAGACTATGCCAAGTTCAAATCCTACCGGATCTATTGTATTGTGAAGAAGTCAGAAAGAACTGTCTCGACAGTCTGAGTGTGGTTCCATACACCATCATGGCAACATGGAGAGTTCTTTGTGAATCCTCCAAAACTGTTTTGTCCGTTTCACAATCAGGACAGATCTAGTTAGTCGAGGTGAGTGAGACATTGACATGTCTATATTTAGCCAGGTAGCGTCCAGAAAGGCTGGCCTTAATCTATCCACTGAAATATTTTGGTTGGCATTTTTCATGCGTACCATAAACAATTTAGGATATCTTTTGAGGATTTTGAAAGGTGCTCTATAGGCTAATCGTAAAGTATAAACGCAAACATGTGTATGTGCACATCTGCACGAGTTTAAGCAGATATATAGGTTTCTGGGTCTGCGCCAGAGTAGTGTACACTAGTTTTGCCATCCTTGTGGTAAGCCGGTCCACAAAAGTATCAAATCACGTACTAATATAGTTTTAAAAAGTTATGGACCGACAATCCCACCCCAACTATGGATAAAATTGCAACTTGTGTTCAATTAATTATATATAATAGGTATTAAATAACCTCAAAAAGTTTGATATGCCATAAAAATCCACACGGCTGGTCTGCTCTCTTACTTGCTATTAATACACTCTAAACTAGTACTACCTGTCCCGTGGTCGGCTATCAGCGACTTAACTGGCACTCCCATCAGGCGTACCTTGGCTTGTCCAATAATCTGGGTGTGTTGGCACTCAGCAACACTAAAACCAAAAGCTGTCAAATGGCTAACCATATTGATGTGGAGTAGGTTTAGTTGAGGTAACATCATAACTCTTGCTTCCCCCATATTTTGACCTTTATTCCACACATTACATGAGTGATGTTTCTGACAAACGGAAAAATATACAGGTTTTTTGGTCGTCTGTTATTTTGAGTGAGTGGTATGTGGAGATTTTCAATCCTCTCATAGTATTCATCAACATTTAACTGTCAATCTATCTATTTCATTAACTCTTATCAACAAAGCTAAAAAACACTTGAGAAGTATAGCTTAAAAAAGAAAAGAAAAAAAAAGAAACAAGTACAAAATAAAAAAGATATAAAAGGCCCATTCATAAATGTTCAACATTAGATGCATCTACACATCTCTAGAAAAGGCTTGTTTGATTGGTCGGTTTGAAATAGCATTTTCGTTGGTCTGTCATGCGTAAGTTTGAAATAGAATTTTCGTTCGTCTGTCATGCTTAAGTTTGAAATAGCATTTTCGTTGGTCTGCCATTCTTACGTTTGAAATAGAATGTTCGTTGGTCTGTCATGCTTAAGTTTGAAATAGCATTTTCGTTGGTCTGTCACGCTTAAGTTTGAAATAGCATTTTCGTTGGTCTGTCATGCTTAAGTTGGAAATAGCATTTTCGTTGGTCTGTCACGCTTAAGTTTGAAATAGAATTTTCGTTGGTCTGCCATTCTTATGTTTGAAATAGAATTTTCGTTCGTCTGTCATGCTTAAGTTTGAAATAGCATTTTCGTTGGTCTGTCATGCTTAAGTTGGAAATAGCATTTTCGTTGGTCTGTCACGCTTAAGTTTGAAATAGAATTTTCGTTGGTCTGCCATTCTTACGTTTGAAATAGAATGTTCGTTGGTCTGTCATGCTTAAGTTTGAAATAGAATTTTCGTTCGTCTGTCATGCTTAAGTTTGAAATAGCATTTTCGTTGGTCTGTCATGCTTAAGTTGGAAATAGCATTTTCGTTGGTCTGTCATGCTTAAGTTGGAAATAGAATTTTCGTTGGTCTGTCATGCTTAAGTTTGAAATAGAATGTTCGTTGGTCTGTCATGCTTAAGTTTGAAATAGAATTTTCGTTCGTCTGTCATGCTTAAGTTGGAAATAGCATTTTCGTTGGTCTGTCATGCTTAAGTTTGAAATAGCATTTTCGTTGGTCTGTCATGCTTAAGTTGGAAATAGCATTTTCGTTGGTCTGTCATGCTTAAGTTTGAAATAGAATTTTCGTTCGTCTGTCATGCTTAAGTTTGAAATAGCATTTTCGTTCGTCTGTCATGCTTAAGTTTGAAATAGCATTTTTTGTCGTCAAATGTATAGATTGTGTCTTAAGACAATCTGTTCCTACTTATGGCTTGACTAACTTTCTGCCATTCTATTTAAAGAAATTTGTTTTTCATTGCAAATTTTCTTCCTTTTTCTATTCTAATTTAAATTCAAAACTTTTCTTTTCAAAAAATGTGCAGATCAAAGCATTAAACTGTTCAACTTGTTTATCGTGTTTCAATGTAAACAACTGCTCAACTGACGTGTTGTTTGCAAATATTAAAACCATAAAGACCTTCCTCTTAAAAAGATAAATATGTGAAAACATTGAACGCAAAAAAACTTCAAAGCTTGTGCTAAACAAGCAACAAGTCATTGTCAGATCTGAAGATAAAAGACTGACAAGAGTACAAAGGATGAGTCATGACTCTAAGCAAGGAATTAATTTATGCAGTTTCAAATATTTGAGCCGGACAAAACAAGAACGGATATTCTTATGATGCGGTCATTCAATCTGCTATGTTGATCTTCACTGTGACTGAATAACGGATCAACGGAGGAGAAGACCGACTTTTATAGAGACATGAACAGATATGAAAATGCTGAACCTAAAAAGACCAAATAAAATGCTGCTTCCAACTAATGATTCATATATGACAGACGGACAGAGCCTCTTATGGAGATGCTTGGACGCATCTAAAATAAGAGACATTTATTCATATTTAAGGAATAACGAGGAAAATGATATTTCCAAGTGAACCTTCAAAGATCAACCAATTATTATACATAGATATATGTAAATAAATTCCTAGTGGTACAAAATTTTATAAAGATGAGGAATAGAGACGTTTGTGACATTTATTTTGGGTTGGAATGAAATTGAAAAGTGTAAAAACGAGAAGAAAAAGAAAATCAATACATAAATCTACTAAGCCGGCTTTCGTCCACACTCATCAGAGTAAATACGTGGAAATAATTCAAGCATTACGACTAAAAACTTAAAATAGTGAAATGAAAACCAGTGACAAGTTTAGGGGGAAAAAATGGAAGGGGGAATCACAAGTGGATCACATTAAGTCCTAGAAGCCACTCTGAAGATATATGTGGATTCATCTAAAATATATAAACAAAATAATAGAGTTATGAAGTAAGAATGAAAGAAAAACAAGTATTTAATCTGAAAATGCTATTTAGATCAACAGACTCTTATCATCATCAGTCTAGTGTCACAATCTTCTTGATTTTCTCACGCCATCTTGCTTCATGCTCCATCACTCCAGGTAGGTCTTCATAGGTGCATTGTGTGTCCCCTTCCAATTACTTGATGTAAGTTCTGTGCAGTGTTCCCAGCGAATTATATCCTTGTCTTGAGATCCACAAAAGAACATCGCTGACGATTTCATTCTTAACCCTCTAACATTAATAAACAAATCTTAAGTCCGAGATCTGAGGAAGGTGCTCATAAAGTTGCTCCTTTGTACAGTTCTGCCTCCGGGAGATGTTGAAGGCATAAAGTTGCCTCCGAGAGATGTTGAAGGCATAAAATTGCCTCCGGGAGATGTTGAAGGCATAAAGTTGCCTCCGGGAGATGTTGAAGGCATAAAGTTGCCTCCGGGAGATGTTGAAGGCATAAAGTTGCCTCCGGGAGATGTTGAAGGCATAAAGTTGCCTCCGGGAGATGTTGAAGGCATAAAGTTGCCCCCGGGAGATGTTGAAGGCATAAAGTTGCCTCCGGGAGATGTTGAAGGCATAAAGTTGCCTCCGGGAGATGTTGAAGGCATAAAGTTGCCTCCGGGAGATGTTGAAGGCATAAAGTTGCCTCCGGGAGATGTTGAAGGCATAAAGTTGCCCCCGGGAGATGTTGAAGGCATAAAGTTGCCTCTGGGAGATGTTGAAGGCATAAAATTGCCTCCGGGAGATGTTGAAGGCATAAAGTTGCCTCCAGGAGATGTTAAAGGCAGCTCTTAACATTCTTGTGTACACACTGTCATTTGATAAAAGTCCAAGTGCTAGTTCTTTCGTATACCAGTACTGATGTAAAAGTGGTTTTAAAAAAGTTGTGTTTCATCTTGGTAGGAAGATTTCACCTCCAGATCAACCAATGGAAAAAGCTTCTTATAGATATGTATGGATGCATCTAAAATCATCATCATCATTTCTATTTTATCATCTTATTTTCCTGGATCAGTGGTCAGACGTTTTCTGGAAGTCTGTAATCCTAGTTACCAAGCTTTGCGATTCGAGGATCAATTCCGTTCAAATTTTGTTGTTGGATTGATAACTCGCATCAAAGTTTTCTTGAGTCATCCCAATTTCCTCCAGTCTATTCAACCTTGCCAACAGGGTATCAGAGCTGATATGTCGGGTCAGATCTGACCCAACATTGCATATCCATCTGATCATTGATGTCATTACGTTGAAGATGAGCGAGTGAGGACTGGCTGAGTGCTCAACACTAACCACTATACAGCCTCACAATCACAACACAGCTGATAGTGAGAAGGATAGTTTGCGATGTTAGGACTGGCAGAAGTTTCCAGAACTTAACCCATGCCGATTTCACCCTAACGGTAAAGTTAAACTCGCCACCGCCTCCACCACTCAACCTATCCCCTAGATAACAAAAGGAGTCGACCACTTCAAGGGGGTCATTGTCATCCATTTCACCTCAGTATGTGTGAGCAAAATATTATTAAGTCAGAATGAAAGAAAAACAACAAACTTTGCCCAAATCACAAAACCTTTAGAGGAGCAGCTTAGAATCAACAGAGATTGTAATTCTTCAAGATCTTTACACCAAGTGCACATGTTCTGAGAAAATTTGAACAGCGAGTTCATATTGACCCTAAAATATTTTCGGTCATGTTTGCATTTAGTGCTAATGCTACTCCCCACCTGCACACATCAACTGCTATGTCAATCAAATAAGCATCTCAATGTATCTCTCAATACAAACCTTCCTCACCCTCCCACCTGTGCTGCCTCCGTACTCTGAAACTACTCACAATGGCAGGCAGAGAATTGAATGATGCCTGATTAATTTAGGAACCAAACTGTTTAGCAATATGCTAAAATAGATAAAGAACCCAAACCACAACCATTCTCCTCCCGCAGAGGAGGGGAGGGAGAGAGAAATGGAAGGAGAGAGAAAGGAAAGGAGAGAGAGAGAGAGAAGTAGGGGGAGAGTGTCAAGAGTCTTGAACCAGAGCTGACACCACAGTAGCAGATTGCTTCAGGATACAGCAAAGAGAAGATTAATTCATTGACATGGCTCAGCTATCACGATTGTTAGAAAAACATCTTGAAGAATTGAACGACTAAAGTACATCATAGTTACCCCCCAGACATTTGGCAGGCGCATTTCAAGAAGAGAAATTCAATAAAAATAAAAAGATTTTAGCAAAGATTCATTTAAATGACATTACAAAAAATGAGGATTTTTTTAAATGCTAAATTAAATAAAATAAAAACTGAAGCGCGACAGACCAACTAAAATGCTATTTCAAACAAAGTTTCACAGACCAAAATGCTATTTCAAACAAAGTTTCACAGACCAAAATGCTATTTCAAACAAAGTTTCACAGACCAAAATGCTATTTCAAACAAAGTTTCACAGACCAAAATGCTATTTCAAACAAAGTTTCACAGACCAAAATGCTATTTCAAACAAAGTTTCACAGACCAAAATGCTATTTCAAACAAAGTTTCACAGACCAAAATGCTATTTCAAACTGAAATGTGACAGACCAACCAAAATGCAATTTCGAACTGAAGCATGATAGACCAACTAAAATGCTATTTGAAACTGATGTGTGACAGACAGACGGACAAAGCCACTAATAGAGATGTGAAGACGCATGTAAAAAATTAAATCTAAAATTATAATGAAAGAATTGATGTCTTAAAGTAAAAACAGATTCTATATATCCGGATTAATAGTTGATCACATTTCAGATGAGCACGAGAACATTTAAATAGAAAACTGAATTATTCAAAATCAAATTAACGTCTTTTTATTGTAATTTACTTTCGAGACTACTTTTTCCGATTTTTTTGTATCTTTTAAAAAATTAAATTTATTTCCTATGAGTTTATAGCAAATCTCTGCAGAATTAGAACTTTTTTTGTACTTTTAAAAATTAAATTAGTCAACATTCTCAACAGAATTCTACAATTAAATATTGAAAAACTAAATACTTACATTTTTTTTATTTCTTATAAATTTAAATTAAAGATAAAACATTTTTTCAATAGTTTTATTCTTTGATAATTTATAAAAAAAACTAAAAAAAAACTAAAGAAAAACAAAATATTTTAATTTGCCTTAGAGCAAACCTCTATATTTTTAAATTAAATTGTTTTTATCTTTTCAGCAGACAATTTTGTGAATAGTTACTTTGAGAAATGGTGATCAATTAATAATTACATATATATACATACATGAAATAAAAAAGGCTGACGGCAATGCAGAGAGCCGGATTGATGAGAAGCTGGAAGCAACAAAAATTAAAAAGAACGAAGGAGAGGACTTACAACTATCTATTTTTCTTTTCAATCTTACATAAACAGCAAGTATGGAGTTAGCTGTGTGTGATGTCCGGATGAAAATTAGAAAGCATTTGATTTTTTGGGAAAATCTTCCCCTTGTCAAAAATGGACGCAAAAGAAAAAGTCCAAATGTGTGAAAAAAGTCCGACTGTGTGGAATTCACCAAGATGGATGCCAGAAAGTTGGACTTTCCATTTATGTCTACTTTTGACAAGGGGTAGATTTTTCCGAAATATCAAATGACTTCTAATCATCATCCAGACATCACACGTGTGAATGAGAGAATGTTGCCTAAATACACACACACACACACACACACACACATATATATAGTTTAAAGATAGAACGTGAAAAAGTATTTAGCAAGTATACCTGGTGAACCAAGTGCAAGAGAAATCCAAACAACTGCAATCAAGGGAACAGCCAGAATCCTGAAAAGAGCTCTCGGTTGGAGTCTGTAAATAGCGGGTGATCGTATGGCATTTGGAAGAATGCCCCATCCCCAGCAAATGAATGAAAAGAAAAAACATATAGTTTAAAGATAGTGTCTAGTAGGTAATTGAAACTTTCCTCGACTGTCTTAGGTCTCTCTACGCAAGGGTTTGTCAAGACAACCTGACATGAGGATACTTCACCCTACAAGTAAACCCTGACCAAATATTCAAAATAACATAGCATTCGAAGCCCAAATAAGATCCCATCGACAGGGCTATACACTAGCTCATACAAGGAATGGTGCACCTTCTAGTGATGTTACCTCAAGTAATAGTACTTAGTTGGATACTCCACCAGACTAGATGAATTCTTGTCCTGGTATCCGGTAAGACCAAGAGACCACAAGAAAGATATACCATAACATAGTTAACTGATCAATTGGGGAGAGTAAAATTAATGTTCATAACCTCTTTACTAACTCAATGTTTCACAGGTAAAGAGTATTTCAATGGAATATTTGAATGTCTATGTATTTCATGTAGAGATCAAGTGTTAGACCCAGGAAAAGACCCCTTGATTTCTGAGAACTTCGACTGAAGTAAAATCAAAACAAGAAATAAGAATAGATACATACATTCTATTTGTTTTTGATTGGCTTAGATTCTTGTTAAATATACATGACATAAATCATGACTGGAAAATTATTTTCACGCAAAATAAACTTTATTCAAGTCATGACGTTCTGATAAAATTTACAACTTCTTTAAATATGTATAAGTCAAGGTGGTTAAAAGCTATTAAATTGGAAAGAACATTGCAAATTTTTGTTCCCCAATTAAAAGGGGTTGTTTTTTTTGGGGGGGGGGGGGGGGCTTTACTATATCCGAAGAAGGTGTAAATTTGACCGAAACGTCATAGAACTTGAATAAAGTTAGTTTTACATACAAATTCCAGTTATTATTCATATCACACTGTCAGATATATACTAGAAAAAAATGTTAGCCGTTAGGCCACTCATTGAGCGTGGGTTAGATTGTTTTAATTTGGAAAAAGTAAGTTTGCAAAGCCAGTTCAATTTTTAAAATGAAAATAAAAATTCTAAATTAGTCTTTTGGTTCCCTATATCTCTCAAGTGGTTAAATATTCATATATATATATATATATATATGAAACTAAAAGTATACTTCTAGTAGATAGAAATTATATCTATATATATATATATATATATATATATATATATATATATATATATATATCGGCAGCAAGTCATTTATTATGCATGCGTCGTTGAAGACCACAGTTTTCTTTCTTCGCTATTTTTCTTGTTAATTTCTCGACGCGGCGAGCGATTCGTCGGTTTTCTAGTGTTAATTGGTGAAGTATGGCACCTAACGTTGTATCGTGGACCATTCCTCGAGCGCTTTCAGTCTCGCGACCGTCTTCAGGAGGCTGTGTCTTATTGATACTAAGATCTGTATTTATAGTTTTATTATTAGTTATATATCTATTAATTTACATATGTATATATATATATATTTATTATTTATTTATTTTTTATTTACATTTTTGTATGTATTATTATTATTAATAATAATAATAAGTGCTCGAGGAATGGCCCACGCTACAACGTTAGGTGCCATACTCCACCAATTAACACCAGAAAACCGAAGAATCGCTCGCCGTGTCGAGAAATTAACAAGAAAAATAGCGGAGAGAAAACTCTGTGGTCTTCAACGACGCGTGTATAATATACATGGACGGCGGCACCGGGGGTGGTGGGGGGGGGGGGGTGACCCCCCCCACTTTTTGACTTGCCCCCCCCCCCACTTTACGGTCATCAATAATGAAGTTATATATGCATGTGTTTAACCAAGCCCCCCCCCCCACTTTTTAGAAGAGCCCCCCCCCCCCACTTTTATAACTGTGTCGCCGGTCCTGTTATATATATTAGATAGATATATAATAAAAATACACTTAAAAGTAGCAAAATAACAAAGGTTACAGATCAGAAAACTGTAAGAAACTTTTCATTAAATAAACAAGAAATGGGAGTCACATAAAATTTTAATGATTAAAAAAAAAAAAAAAAAAAAAAAAAGAAGAAAAATGTTATAAATTTCACACCAAATACTATAAATACACAAGTTCAATCTCTATATTAATAAAACTATAAAACAACTTCATCTGTGTGTGTGTGTTAATTACTTATCGCAACTACATGCGTTACACAATGAATAATATTTTTTTTCTTATTTATTATTAATCCAATTAAAACAAACATGAAAATAGTACTAAAACGAACTTTTCAAAACTCTTAAAATTCATTTAACTACAAAATAAAATCCACCAGAATGCTTTTCGGTTTCCTCGTAAACAAGTCAACCATTTTAATCCTTTTGTTAATACTTGAAGACCGAATGAATCATCTTCGTGACACATCGAAATCTGAAAGGAATTTGGAAGCATTTAAACTGTCAAATAAAAAGTCATACCCGGCTTTCAAATTCTTAGAAAATCCTCGTGTATTAAAAGATTTAAAGTTTTGAAAGCTTTTTTTTTTTTTTTTTACATCCAATCATTTTCTAAATAGAAATTAAAACAACAAAATTAGTTATTTAGTTATAGTTTTATAACAATTTGGTTCAACTAATAATTTAACGACCCCATAAATAAAATAAAATCATCTTTGAAAGGAATGAAACCCTAATGTTTTGTGGAGCTAAAATATATAATGAAGGAGAAAAACAAAACAAAAAAACAAACAAAAAAAACTCATCCTTAAAAGGAATTAAACCCTTCGAAAATGACAATCATTCGCAAAAGGAATGGAATCCTTATGTTAATTAAATTTAACTTTCAAAATCCTATTTAAAAAATATCTAGTTAAATCTTTTGTTTTTAACCAGATATTTTTTTAATAGGATTTTGTAAGTTACTGCATGATTAAATTTTTTTTCTTTTAT
This sequence comes from Sepiola atlantica, assembly GCA_963556195.1. Classification (NCBI taxonomy): domain Eukaryota; kingdom Metazoa; phylum Mollusca; class Cephalopoda; order Sepiida; family Sepiolidae; genus Sepiola; species Sepiola atlantica. Next base: position 8,272,842 of record OY744521.1, on the reverse strand, counting down.
TTAAATGAATGTACGAAAAACTCCCGGGCTACGCCGGGTAGGTATAGAAAGTGAGTTACGAATTGCTAAAGACTTACCCGAACCTCGGAGTAAACCATTTCGGCAGCAACAGAGTTAATTGTTAAGAAACTTATAATCAGCATCCACGTTGAAGAGATTATTTTGAACAAGAATTACTTGTCATTTTCGAAATATGATGCATGGCATCACTTTTGATAAAAAAATAAAACAGTCAGAATGATGTTCGATGCATACATTTTGTAAAGATGTGGCCTTTAAAAACAAAAACAAAAATCTCACAGCATGACAAGAGACCGGCCGCGACAGACTAAAAAGCCCGGCAGCGACAGCCAAGCGCGAAGCACAGGTATGACTGAAATGACGATGGCAAAACGGAGGAATATCTGCAGAAAGTCTAAAATAAATAAGAGTCACAACAGCAGAGATGACAGACTGTTTTCAGAGAAGCTATAAATAAATAAAAATAAAAAAAAAACATGGAATGCTAATGATACCAGCAACAACTGAAATGGCTCAGGTGATAAAAACTTTGTCTTTTTAAGCAGAACAACATTTATTTATTAGAAGATGCTGACGCGCATCTTTATGGCTCTGTCCGTCTGCCAGTTGGTCAAACCAAGATATGAAGTAGAATTCTGTTGGATGGTTTGTCGTGCTTTCGGAAGTCTTGTAACTCTTGCTTCCTTTATTTTGTCCGTTCGTCCTCACAGTCCATGAGCGATGTTTCTGACAAAGGAGGAAGAATTGCTGTTTTCTGGGTCCGAATTTATCCATTTAACCCTTATTGTTTGCTAGTTTTTGACTTTGAAGTAATATTTTTTTTTTAGCCCCTTACATCAAGTGGCTTCATGCCTTGTCTGGAACGTTTTTTATTAAAAATAAAATAAAATAGAATTTTGTCAGTCTGTTCGTCTGTCACATTTAAGTATGCAATAGCATTTTGTCAGTCTGTTCGTCTGTCACACTTAAGTCTGCAATAGCATTTTGTCAGTCTGTTCGTCTGTCACACTTAAGCCTGCAATAGCATTTTGTCAGTCTGTTCGTCTGTCACACTTAAGTCTGCAATAGCATTTTGTCAGTCTGTTCGTCTGTCACACTTAAGTATGCAATAGCATTTTGTCTCTCAACCTTTTGGGCTGGTCTATAATGCTTAAATTTGAAATGTTGTCACTCAATTTGTAATGCTTAAGTATAAAATAACATTTTGTCTGTTCATGCATTGTTCAGTTTGTCACGCATAAGTGAGAAATAGCATTTTGCTTTTCAGACAGTTGGACTATCACTTTAAAGTAAAAAATAGCATTTTGTCTGTTTGTCCACTAGTCAGTCTGTAATGAGTAAGTTTAAAAAGGCATTTTTTCTGTTCATCGTTTGATCTGTGTCACACTTAAGTATGAAATAGAATTTCGTGTGTTCGTCCATTGGTTAGTCTGTCACGTTTATGTATGAAATAGCATTTCGTGTGTTCGTTCATTGGTCAGTTTGTCACGCTTATGTATGAAATAGCATTTCGTGTGTTCGTCCATTGGTCAGTCTGTCACGTTTATGTATGAAATAGCATTTTGTGTGTTCGTCCATTGGTCAGTCTGTCACGTTTATGTATGAAATAGCATTTCGTGTGTTCGTTCATTGGTCAGTTTGTCACGCTTATGTATGAAATAGCATTTTGTGTGTTCGTCCATTGGTCAGTCTGTCACGCTTATGAAATAGAATTTCGTGTGTTCGTTCATTGGTCAGTTTGTCACGCTTATGTATGAAATAGCATTTTGTGTGTTCGTCCATTGGTCAGTCTGTCACGTTTATGTATGAAATAGCATTTTGTGTGTTCGTCCATTGGTCAGTCTGTCACGCTTATGTATGAAATAGCATTTCGTGTGTTCGTCCATTGGTCAGTCTGTCACGTTTATGTATGAAATAGCATTTTGTGTGTTCGTCCATTGGTCAGTCTGTCACGTTTATGTATGAAATAGCATTTTGTGTGTTCGTCCATTGGTCAGTCTGTCACGCTTAAGTATGAAATAGCATTTTGTGTGTTCGTCCATTGGTCAGTCTGTCACGCTTATGTATGAAATAGCATTTTGTGTGTTCGTCCATTGGTCAGTTTGTCACGCTTATGTATGAAATAGCATTTTGTGTGTTCGTCCATTGGTCAGTCTGTCACGTTTATGTATGAAATAGCATTTTGTGTGTTCGTCCATTGGTCAGTCTGTCACGCTTATGTATGAAATAGCATTTCGTGTGTTCGTTCATTGGTCAGTTTGTCACGCTTATGTATGAAATAGCATTTTGTGTGTTCGTCCATTGGTCAGTCTGTCACGCTATGTATGAAATAGCATTTTGTGTGTTAGTCCATTGGTCAGTCTGTCACGCTTATGTATGAAATAGCATTTTGTGTGTTCGTCCATTGGTCAGTCTGTCACGCTTATGTATGAAATAGCATTTCGTGTGTTCGTTCATTGGTCAGTTTGTCACGCTTATGTATGAAATAGCATTTTGTGTGTTCGTCCATTGGTCAGTCTGTCACGCTATGTATGAAATAGCATTTTGTGTGTTAGTCCATTGGTCAGTCTGTCACGCTTATGTATGAAATAGCATTTTGTGTGTTCGTCCATTGGTCAGTCTGTCACGCTTATGAAATAGAATTTCGTGTGTTCGTCCATTGGTCAGTCTGTCACGCTTATGAAATAGAATTTCGTGTGTTCGTTCATTGGTCAGTTTGTCACGCTTATGTATGAAATAGCATTTTGTGTGTTCGTCCATTGGTCAGTCTGTCACGTTTATGTATGAAATAGCATTTCGTGTGTTCGTTCATTGGTCAGTTTGTCACGCTTATGTATGAAATAGCATTTTGTGTGTTCGTCCATTGGTCAGTCTGTCACGCTTATGAAATAGAATTTCGTGTGTTCGTTCATTGGTCAGTTTGTCACGCTTATGTATGAAATAGCATTTTGTGTGTTCGTCCATTGGTCAGTCTGTCACGTTTATGTATGAAATAGCATTTTGTGTGTTCGTCCATTGGTCAGTCTGTCACGCTTATGTATGAAATAGCATTTCGTGTGTTCGTCCATTGGTCAGTCTGTCACGTTTATGTATGAAATAGCATTTTGTGTGTTCGTCCATTGGTCAGTCTGTCACGTTTATGTATGAAATAGCATTTTGTGTGTTCGTCCATTGGTCAGTCTGTCACGCTTATGTATGAAATAGCATTTTGTGTGTTCGTCCATTGGTCAGTCTGTCACGCTTATGTATGAAATAGCATTTTGTGTGTTCGTCCATTGGTCAGTTTGTCACGCTTATGTATGAAATAGCATTTTGTGTGTTCGTCCATTGGTCAGTCTGTCACGTTTATGTATGAAATAGCATTTTGTGTGTTCGTCCATTGGTCAGTTTGTCACGCTTATGTATGAAATAGCATTTTGTGTGTTCGTCCATTGGTCAGTCTGTCACGCTTATGTATGAAATAGCATTTTGTGTGTTCGTCCATTGGTCAGTCTGTCACGCTTATGTATGAAATAGCATTTCGTGTGTTCGTTCATTGGTCAGTTTGTCACGCTTATGTATGAAATAGCATTTTGTGTGTTCGTCCATTGGTCAGTCTGTCACGCTATGTATGAAATAGCATTTTGTGTGTTAGTCCATTGGTCAGTCTGTCACGCTTATGTATGAAATAGCATTTTGTGTGTTCGTCCATTGGTCAGTCTGTCACGCTTATGAAATAGAATTTCGTGTGTTCGTTCATTGGTCAGTCTGTCACGCTTATGTATGAAATAGCATTTTGTGTGTTCGTCCATTGGTCAGTCTGTCACGCTTATGAAATAGAATTTCGTGTGTTCGTCCATTGGTCAGTCTGTCACGCTTATGAAATAGAATTTCGTGTGTTCGTTCATTGGTCAGTTTGTCACGCTTATGTATGAAATAGCATTTTGTGTGTTCGTCCATTGGTCAGTCTGTCACGCTTATGAAATAGAATTTCGTGTGTTCGTCCATTGGTCAGTTTGTCACGCATATGTATGAAATAGCATTTTGTGTGTTCGTCCATTGGTCAGTCTGTCACGCTTATGTATGAAATAGCATTTTGTGTGTTCGTCCATTGGTCAGTCTGTCACGCTTATGTATGAAATAGCATTTTGTGTGTTCGTCCATTGGTCAGTCTGTCACGCTTATGTATGAAATAGCATTTTGTGTGTTCGTCCATTGGTCAGTCTGTCACGCTTATGTATGAAATAGCATTTTGTGTGTTCGTCCATTGGTCAGTCTGTCACGCTTATGTATGAAATAGCATTTTGTGTGTTCGTCCATTGGTCAGTCTGTCACGCTTATGTATGAAATAGCATTTTGTGTGTTCGTACATTGGTCAGTCTGTCACGCTTATGTATGAAATAGCATTTTGTGTGTTCGTCCATTGGTCAGTCTGTCACGCTTATGTATGAAATAGCATTTTGTGTGTTCGTCCATTGGTCAGTCTGTCACGCTTATGTATGAAATAGCATTTTGTGTGTTCGTCCATTGGTCAGTCTGTCACGCTATGTATGAAATAGCATTTTGTGTGTTCGTCCATTGGTCAGTCTGTCACGCTATGTATGAAATAGCATTTTGTGTGTTCGTTTATTGGTCAGTTTGTCACGCTTATGTATGAAATAGCATTTTGTGTGTTCGTCCATTGGTCAGTCTGTCACGCTATGTATGAAATAGCATTTTGTGTGTTCGTTTATTGGTCAGTTTGTCACGCTTATGTATGAAATAGCATTTTGTGTGTTCGTCCATTGGTCAGTCTGTCACGCTTATGTATTAAATAGCATTTTGTGTGTTCGTCCATTGGTCGGTCTGTAATTATTAAATTTGAAATAGCATTTTTTCGGTCTGCAATTATTTAGTTCAGTCTGTCATGATTACATGTAAAATAGCATCTTGTCCAATCTGTAATGTTTGTAGTTGGAATAGTGTTTACATCGTTAATGGCTGCATCTGAGAAATATGTTTCTTTTTTGTTTCAACATAACAAGGACGAACAACAGTAAAGGGTGTATTAAATGGCACACACCTTAGTCTTGTATTCCACAGAAATATTTCCAGATTCAAGCTATATGAGACGTGAAAAAAAAAAAAGAATTAGCCGCCTACTACAACCATCAGTGTCACTACCTGCGTACCTACCTACCTACGTCAAACTGTAAACTGGTACAAATAAAAATAATTAACTAATAAACTTTGCCATTTTTTTTTAATTTCTTTTAGGATTTGAATACACGATACACAATCTAGATGCTTGAAATTAAAGCTAATACTACAAGACTACGTCAACCGAAATATTGGGAGGCAATTGGCTTAATGGATACTTTCGTAGACTATGGAATCGGCTATGCTGAATTCAAAACCCAATTGGATCTGTTGTGATTATTTATGCACTAATACTGTTGGGAAAGGTATGAACCTACAATTACCCTCTCCCAAACTATGGATAAGATAACAACTTTTGTTCAATTAATCATTTACAAAAAGTGTAATGTCTAATAAAAGCGTTAGAGTTGGGCGGTTTTGAAATTTGGTTTCGTTTTTTTTCCCTTAAAACCTTGGTTTACGGTTCGGTTTTTCGTTTTTTTTGAAAAAAATTTTTTTACTATGGAAGCTATTCATTCTCTTGTGTGATGATTAGTTATTATTCAACGTTTAGTTGAATTATGCCACTGTTTCGATAATTTTGTGACTGAATCATTCTCCATGATATGAATCATGTAAGTTTTAGGAAACGATTCCTGCGTTATTTTGCCGGTTCATGTATATTTAACTAAATTGTTAAACATACAGTGACGCCCGGCACAATAATTATTTACTAATGTAAAGGGATCGTTATTATGCCGGTTCATTTTTTTTTAAAAACCTAATTGTTATGGCCTTGCGAAAGAAAAGGTAATGAAATAAATAAGGGCAAATATTTAAAAACAATTTGTTTTCATCATCAGTTGTGTCGGTTAAAGAAATAAAAAAAAAATCGACCTGCCCTATTGTGTCGGTTAAAGAAATATCTGCTTTTTATACAAAAAACATTAAAAGTAAAATAATTAAATGAACGGAAATATTAGAGACAATTAGATTATTTTGTCGGATTTCATTTGCTGTAAAGCGTATCTGATGTAATTTCTTTACGAATTGCTGTTTGCAGACGGGAATATTGGGACCCCATTTGTACACGAGCATCTGAAATCCGGCTAAAGAATCTAATCGTCTCTAATATTTTCGTTCATTCAATTAATTTTTATTTTCAACTGCTACACATTTTAATCCAAGGTTGAATTGTTTTACAAACAAACATTGTGAAGCGGCAGCACTTTTTATACCCGCCACGGGAGCCGGAGATACCACGGGCACCAGTAGGCGTGGCTCAAATGAACCAAACAATCTCAATCATTTTAAAATAGATATTTTACCTTTATTATTAAAAAAAATATTTTTCTTTTCGGTTTATTTTTATTTAATTACTTTTCATAATATAATTAATGTTGATGAATTTTCCCAACATTACTAAGTCTGCTCTCGATTTAAGTAATTGAAATTAAGGAAAGTTATATATAAAGAAAAAAATAAGCAACAAATAAATGTTACCAAAGGCAACATAAATTATTCTTCTACCTACCTGTATAAGTTTATTTGTTTATTTTATTATTTATTTTGATAAATGATTTTTTTTAAATAAAAATAAATAATAAAATAAACAAATAAACTTATACAGGTAGGTAGAAGAAGAATTTATGTTGCCTTTGGTAACATTTACTTGTTGAATTAACTTGTTAAAAATGTGCTTTAATAGTTGTTGCTTCGTAATCCTTGAACCAAGGCCAAACTTTTAAAAATAATGAAGTTATTAAGTTGTTGAATTAACTTGTTAAAAATGTGCTTTACAAAGGAAAGATTTTAATGTAAAATTCTGATTTTCTTTATGAAGAAAAACTACGATAATGTTAAAATATACAGAAAATCACTGGATTTAAACAGTTTCTATTTTAAAATGTTCTTTCAATGAAATCATAAAATAAGTCGTAATTTTGAAGAGTTCACTCCTAATCGAATCAACCGGAAGTAAAAATTAATTTTATCGTTATTTTAAAATATATTGTCGCTTAATAAAGTTTTAAATTATACAAAAAATCAATCAGGCAAAGTTTAATTAAAAACAAACAAAAAAAATCAATCAGGCAAAGTTTTAAATTATAAATAAAATTTCGTTTGATAAAGTTTTAAATAATACAAAAAAATTAATTTAAATAATAAAAAAAAAGTAATTTATAGTTAAATAAACACGAGCCGGCAAAATAACGTAAGACTCATTATTGTGCCGGGCGTCACTGTATGTTTAACAATTTAGTTAAATATACATGAACCGGCAAAATAACGCAGGAATCGTTATTTTGCCGGGACCGGCAATATAGCCTATTCGTAAGTTTTAAGGTGTTGACTGTTGTAATCAAAGTTCTGATACCTTTTCAACAGTTAACTCGTTAAAACAGTGACCAAAGATTCATGAAAGATTTCTGAAGAATAAAACTGAGTTTGAATATACATTCTATCTAATTCTTTAACCCATCAGAAGCTAAAATATAACTCAGAAATGCAAGAAATTAAAAAACGAAAATTTATTTAAACAAACAAAATAATTTTACAAATAAAATTAAGCAAAAATGATGATGAAAATGAAATATTGTGAATCAAATAGATTTTCGACATCATACGGAACGCGTTTGATTTTTTCTTTTTCATTTGAAAATGCTAAAAATACGATGTCATGTTGTCTGTCGTATTTCTCTTTTTTTTCATTTGAAAATTCAAAATGTTAATGATAAACAAACTGTAAACAAAGATTTCTTCCTACAAGTAAATTAAATGTTTTTTATCATATATTTGTTCAATCTGTCCTCTCACTAATATAACATTTTTTGGTAATATTCAATTTTATTCAAATCGGAAAATCTTTTCAACCGTGTTTTCTTTGTATATGGTGGCTTATTGTAGTAAAAACACAATACCGAACGGTTACGGTTTTAAAAAAACCGATTCGGTAAAACCGCCCATCTCTAAAAAGCGTTAAACGGAAATAACTATTCCAGTAATTGAAAACAATTCTACTGAGGGAGGGGGGGGGAATAATACAGATATTTCGTGCTCACCTTGTGAAACCCCAGGTTTCGAAGAAATTGTTACAGCACCAAGCTCGGAGGGCCAATCATGTCATCGTTTCCAGAAAATAAGCCATACACCGAAATGATACGGGTGGTAAATTTATTTAGCGAGGTTGAATGTTATGATAAACTTCCAGGATTATTTCCCTTCTATGGAACTCTTCAAATAACTAACTCAAATATGGTAGCAATAAAAATACTAGCATTGTAATGTCTAATAAATTGCGATGAAGTAACAAGAATTACCACAGAATAGCGCCTTTATGAGACGTTGCAGTGGAAATAATTTTGCTACAACAGCATGCAAGGCAGCCATCTTTGAGCTACAAGTTCATCAAGGTATTGTGTTTTGGGCATTGAATAACTTTAAAAGGGTTGATACGCTGTAAAATAGACAACCCAAACTAACTAAACTATTGAAACAGAAATATAATCATCTAAACGTGACATGGGTTAGTTTTAATTGTTCAATGTATACGTTCCTCAGTTTGATAACAATTTCTAAGTTCAAAAAGATGCACCTGCAGGTTGGATCAGCCAAAATGTGATGAAGAGGAAACCCGAGGGACCCAAGAAGAAGAACTTCGTCAACATCACGAAGAATAAGCCGATCGTACTGGGACCAATCCCATACGAATTTGTTGCATAAAAAAAATCTCAAAAAAAAAACAAAAAAAAAAATGAGAATAGTAGTCCGAATAAACCAAATTATCGAAGTTTTTTTTCTATTAAAATTTACATTAAAGATGACTTACTAAAAATAGGAAAATATTTGTTTTTAGATGTATGCACACATTTTTATGAGAGGTTCATCCGACAATCCATCTATCACGCTTAAGTTTGAAATAGCATTTTCATCAGTAAATGCTTTTAATTTTTAGATGCGGCTATGTATTTCTGAAAAGATCTATCACGCATAAGTTTGAATTAACATTATTGTCATCCATAAACACGCATATTGAATGGGTGCATCATAAGAATATTTATTCGTGTTGAATGCATTAATTGGATTATTCACAATATTATTTCTCATCTCGTTTTTTTCACAACATTTCGCCCAATGTAACCTCCAACCTTCTTCAGGTGCATCTTGCCGAGTTCAGGAATCGATACAGAATTTCAAACTGAACCAATTATTTAGGCGCAAGGGTACATTGTCCTTGTTACATCAGCATGACAGGGTACATTGTCCTTGTTACATCAGCATGACAGGGTACATTGTCCTTGTTACATCAGCATGGCAGGGTACATTGTCCTTGTTACATCAGCATGGCAGGGTACATTGTCCTTGTTACATCAGCATGGCAGGGTACATTGTCCTTGTTACATCAGCATGGCAGGGTACATTGTCCTTGTTACATCAGCATGGCAGGGTACATTGTCCTTGTTACATCAGCATGGCAGGGTACATTGTCCTTGTTACATCAGCATGGCAGGGTACATTGTCCTTGTTACATCAGCATGGCAGGGTACATTGTCCTTGTTACATCAGCATGGCAGGGTACATTGTCCTTGTTACATCAGCATGACAGGGTACATTGTCCTTGTTACATCAGCATGACAGGGTACATTGTCCTTGTTACATCAGCATGACAGGGTACATTGTCCTTGTTACATCAGCATGACAGGGTACATTGTCCTTGTTACATCAGCATGACAGGGTACATTGTCCTTGTTACATCAGCATGACAGGGTACATTGTCCTTGTTACATCAGCATGACAGGGTACATTGTCCTTGTTACATCAGCATGACAGGGTACATTGTCCTTGTTACATCAGCATGACAGGGTACATTGTCCTTGTTACATCAGCATGACAGGGTACATTGTCCTTGTTACATCAGCATGGCAGGGTACATTGTCCTTGTTACATCAGCATGACAGGGTACATTGTCCTTGTTACATCAGCATGACAGGGTACATTGTCCTTGTTACATCAGCATGACAGGGTACATTGTCCTTGTTACATCAGCATGACAGGGTACATTGTCCTTGTTACATCAGCATGACAGGGTACATTGTCCTTGTTACATCAGCATGACAGGGTACATTGTCCTTGTTACATCAGCATGACAGGGTACATTGTCCTTGTTACATCAGCATGACAGGGTACATTGTCCTTGTTACATCAGCATGACAGGGTAGAAGCCTTATGTAATATTTATTTTTAGTTATTATCTCCTGTAGTGATGTTTGCACCTTCAACCTCCAGAAAACTGTCACTTATAACTGATTTTACTAAACACCTTTATCCGCTGTGCCACATGAATAATCCAAATCATTCTTATTTGTTTTTATTTATTTCATACAATAATATAAACTAGCATTAATACGTATTAAGACTAGCGGAACCCCATGGAAATTCCACGGTGCTTTCTACATCAATATGCATAATTTACTGTTAACAATAATATTTCTTTTGAAATAATTTCTGTCAGGGTACATACGATTAAGAAAAAAATAACTTTTCGATATTAATGGGAGTGTTTTTCTTGTAAGTCAGGGTAGTAGCATACATGATCTTTGCTGACCTGGGATCTTAACAATGAAAAAGAAGAAAAAAAACAAATCACTGTAACCGCTGAGGAAGACATGTGTATATCGAAATATTTGATTAAAAAAAAAAAATAAATGTTTCATTTACTAAAAATTCTCTCATCGCTTATTTTATTTTCAATCTGATTGCTTTTCGCTTATTTATTTATTTATTTAATATTGTAGAAATTTTATTCTATTTAAAATAGAATAAATATTTTCTGTCTTTTTACCATAAAAATAATTATCAGCTAAATATTCTTCAAATCAATAAAACGAATGTCATTTTTTGAAATGCATTTATTTAAAATTGTTTTAGCCGACAAGACGGCAATCTGATTTTGGAGCAATGCATTTTAAAATGGGTAAAGTTGGAATTTTTACCTTACCGACATCAGATTAATCACGAATAACCATCTTTGCTGATTGGACGATTTATTTTTTTTTTTTTGTGTGAAAGGTGATAACATACGTACAAAGATAAAATGGGTTAGCATGTTTGAGATGAAGATTGATAATTTGAATTGTTTGCATTATTCGAACTACTATTCTCATCTTGGTAGTTATTTTCACAACGTTTCAGCCGATGTAACCTCCGGTACATCTTTTCGAACTTTGGAACCTATATGGCATTTCAAACTGAAACCTTTATTTAATCCATGGGAGTAGATTGTTCTCATTCAAATTACTTTCATTTTCATTGCTGTCTTTAGATCCTATTGGATTTCAACTTGGTGGATCCAATTCTATAGGCTGTTGTGGTATCCATAAAACTAATCACAAACAAATTATAAATTGTTATTGAATAGAATTTTTATTATTGATTTCAGATTATTTTTTGAGAAAATCTTTTAAAAATTCTTAATAAATGTTTACATGGATTAAAAACAAGAAAATAACATTCTTCAATTCTTGAAGTAACGTTTAAGATTTTTTTTAAAATTATATTAAAAAAAAAAATTAAATTATATTTTCTTCAGATTGAAGATAATTTATTGATTCATGTGGATTCTTAATCAAAAAAAAAGTATCAGAGAATAGCAGATCTAATTCTGTTGTGAATGCAAAACAATTCAAAGTATGCCATAATTTGGCTGCTTCCTTACTTACCAATACACATTCTTACTTATATATCCAGTTGCAGCTTACATGAGAGAGAGAGAGAGAAAGAGAGAGAAAGTGAGAGAGAGAGTAAGAAAGAGAGAGAGGGGGAGGGAGGGGTAATCTTATTTCCAATTGAAAACATGAAAGTTGCAAGAGAATGGTTAAAAAATTAAATAAAAAACTCGAGGCAAAGAAAAAAATTCATATATTAAAATAATTTTTAAGCAATGTAATAAAAAAAAATTACAGAAAAAATAATCAGAGAAAAAAATAATGAAAATACAAAAAATAAAACAAGAGCGAATATTCTTGACCTTTGTGAATTAAGTCTGAACGTTTAGTTATGAATATGCTATTTCAAACTTAAGCTTGACAGATCAACAAAAATGCGATTTAAAATTAAAGCTTGACAGATCAAAAAAAATGCTATTTAAAATTAAAGCTTGACAGATCAACGAAAATGCTATTTCAAACTTAAGCTTGACAGATCAACGAATATGCTATTTCAACTTAAGCTTGACAGATCAACGAAAATGCTATTTCAAACTAAAGCTTGACGGATCAACGAAAATGCTATTTAAAACAAAAGCTTGACGGATCAACGAAAATGCTATTTCAAACTTAAGCTTGACAGATCAACGAATATGCTATTTCAAACTTAAGCTTGACAGATCAACGAAAATGCTATTTCAAACTAAAGCTTGACGGATCAACGAAAATGCTATTTAAAACAAAAGCTTGACGGATCAACGAAAATGCTATTTAAAACAAAAGCTTGACAGATCAAAAAAAATGCTATTTCAAACTAAAGCTTGACGGATCAACGAAAATGCTATTTCAAACTAAAGCTTGACGGATCAACGAAAATGCTATTTAAAACAAAAGCTTGACAGATCAACAAAAAAGCTATTCCAAACTAAAGCTTGACAGATCAACGAAAATGCGATTTCAAACTTAAGCTTGAGAGATTAACAGAAAATGCTATTCTAAACTTAAACTTAATAGACCAATGGAAATACTATTTGTAAATGTAAGCTTGACAGACCAATGGAAATGCTATTTTTAAACTTAAGTATGACAGATCAAAGGAAACTCTTATAGATATAGGTTGATGTCCATAAAATTATTCTGTAATTTATAATTATCTTCCTCATCCAGTAACATTCGAACGCCCGAATGACAACCGAAATAAATTTGTGAATATAAAGATAGAACCAGCTCAGATACCAATAAGATGGAAACCCACATTTCATAGTTAGAAAGCTATAGTTGTCTTTATGTCCGCTTCAAAACACACTGGTTATTTTTAACTTTGATATTTAAATCCTAAGTCATGGTTGAGCTATTAAAAGAAAAGAAAAAGGAAATAAAAAGAAAGAAGAAAAGAAAAGATAAGAAACAATAAAAACAAAAGAATTTTTTTAAAGTTTGCCTAAAATAGAACCTGCTCTAAATTAGGATAAAAATGCTTATAATACCTTTAAAAATGTATCCTCTATTATAATCAAGTTGTAGTTCCTGTCTGTGTTTCGTACAAAAAAAAAGTTGAGATATATATATATATATATATATATATATAAAGCAAAAAGTTCACATACACATTGTAACTGTCGGCATTATAATTTATTTCGATCTCCTGGCCTCTTCAGAATGCTAACGGGACAGCTACATATTGGAAATGATGGAAAAAAGAAATATTCACCAGCTAAAAAGAAATAGCATAGGTAGAGAGGGGGGGGGGGGGTAAACAACACACTTAGCTTAAAATCATCAAAAAAAGAAGGGGAGGGAAATATAAAGAAGTCAGGTCAAAATAAATGATAATGCCGACAGCTACAATGTGTATGTGAATTTTTTCTTTCTATATTCTATTCTTGCTCTGTTTTCTACACTGAGCTCTCTTACTCGGATTTCTTACCAAAATTATTCACTTTAACACACACACACATATATATATATATATATAAAACGAATGCACATGGTGTCTAACAAATTCATGTGTTAATGGTTAAATTTCTACTGATTTTCGCATTTTTTAATTTGCTGATCAAGGTCGGGTCATCCAAAGATTACCATTCTCCATGGGGGAGGGGGGGGGGAATAAACAATATATTAATATGTGCTTCTAATTGTCCTACCTAATAGACAACACAGTGAGTTTTCTGTACTTGTTTTAGTTTCCCAAAGGCTGATATCACACACATTTATCTAACTCACAAAGCAAACATGGATACTTTACCACTATACATACATACCTACACACACACAGATTATTATGTATAGACACACACACATACACAAACTGATGTAGTAAAAAGACAGTTTCTAGCTAAGCTAATATGCAAGATTCTTCCTTGAATAGAATTGAATATTAAAACCAACTAACATAATTATATACGGTAAAATTTCTCCTATATTATATCGGCTGGCAAGCCAACCAAAACAGCTAAGACGTTGGACTTTCACGGTCACTGGTGACTGGAGGTTTGGGGTTCGAGTCTCGAAGTTTGTGCATTGGTTAGATAAAGTAACATTGATGTGTTTTCAAAAGCTGAAACGCGCGTCTGTGAATTAAAACAAACCTCTCAAAATCGGAACAGAATCAAATTAAGACAGCAGACCTTGAACAAACATTCTACAAAAGAGACTTATATCAAATTAGCTTTAACAGTTTACTGCAGTTTCATGGTATCTCCAACTGGCATCAGTATGAATTAATGCCAGTTGGAGATAATTCTGATAATCGGTGTTTCCATGAAAGTGCAGTACAGTTTTAAAGCTAAGTATATTTTATCATTTATTATTGATTATATATGTACACACACACACTATTATATACAAGGTCGGGTTGAAAATTCATGGGATTTAATGTGATGGATCGTGTTATCTTATACGATATCTGGGAATTATATCACTGTAATCTTAACTTTTCTCAACCATTGAATTTTTCACATGCTTTTTTTGCCAACATTTTTTGTCCTTTTCAGATTGTTCAGCTATGAGTAATGGGGGATGAATGCTGAACAACAAATAAAACAATAACATCACTCTACTGGAACAACCTCTCTAGTTACCTTATCTTTCTCCGTATGTCCTTTTTCTTTTCTTCAATGACAAGGGTATCAAAAGGACCCGTTTCGAAGGTATGAAGGTTATCAAGCAAGATATATGGTTTATATCAACATGGTGTACAGCTAACAAGCTATTCAGAACCAAATATATGCATACACACACTTCAAAACAAACTATCAAACTAAGTTATCTTGTCGCATTTTCAAAATAAAAAAACGCAATCTGTCTGACATATGGATACTTGATTCAGACTAGCCATTTTTTTCCCCACTATTTTATAGGTATAAATATATTTTATTTTATATCAGTTCTTTTTTTCTGAAAATACTTATTCAGGCTAAGAAAACTGTTAGAGTGGAGACATTTTTCCTTACTTACCAAAACAGTAAAGGGAGAATATCACATGCAATTATACTGAGTTATCTCCCTTGAGTTCTTAAAAAAATAAATATATATATTAATTAAATTATACGATTTCAAGTGTGTCTGTATATTTGGTTGTCGTCTTCACATTAATTACACATTATTATTTGCTTTTTACTATTAATCGATTAGCGTCAAGTACTAAAAAAAACTTTTAAAAATTCCTACTTCACAAAATAATTTGATTACAAAATTAAAGTCAGCAAAATTAATTTCCGTTTCTTCATAAACAAGTCGGATATTTTTTTTTCTTTTATTACTGGGTAACGCCGGGTATGTACAGCTAGTTTTATATATATTCTTGTTCAAATTTCTCATAAATTCATTAAATCTTTGGAAGTTTTTTTTTATTGTTTGATAAATCCTTTTTTATCGTTAATTTCTTTTCAAGGACATAAATTTTTTTTTGCTTGAACTGAATCTGATTTTCAAGCAATTGACTTATATTTGATTTCTCTGCAATAAAATCATCGTGCCGTTTGAAATGTTCTACATTTACACATACAATTCCCATTTTTAGCAAAATCCTTGAACTTTGATTTCTATTAGTTTTTTTTTTTTTTTTCATCTTTTGTAAATTTTTCACGTCCACATTAAATAAAGTGGATTCGATTTGTAAAAATACCTTATGACAAGAGAGGTATGAATAGAACACATTGCATTGTTCCCCCACCAGTCACACCCAGTCAGCTATGTTGAGAAGTTCGTTTCTTTCTCAACCATTTGACTTTTTTTTTTGTCTTGAACACTGGCCCTTACATGATTGCTATTTTTGCCCCCCCACACCCCATCCATCAATGTGCCATTTTCTTTACTTTTATTTTCTTTCATAATTTTTTGTCAAGATCTTTTTCTTTTCTCCACTTTCGCCATTTTATTCATTTTTTCTTTCTTCCTTAAATTACTATAGCAGCCATTTTGGATGTCACGAAAATTCTATTTTACTTTTTTTTTTTTTCATTCAAATGAAAAGTAGTGAAAAAAAAACTCCATCTTCTGGATAAAATAATTACGTCAGATTTACAGCCATATTTTCAGCGAAATTTAAAAAATCTGTTGAACAAGTCACCATGGGATTGCTTCCCTACAAGCTAAAACATGGCCGTCTTTAAATTCAATGTCATAAACGGTCCTCATATAAAATAAAATTTTCATCATTTTCAATCCTCTCAATATTCTTCATCATTCAACTGACAATCCATCCATTACATTAACCCTTATCCTCGGGTGGTTTTTAGTCTTGATAAGCAGTGACTGCTTAGTAAGTAAAAATAAATAAATAAATAAGTTGACAAATTTTAGACTTCCTGAAAAAACTGCAATATCTTAAATTCATGTTTACAGACATTTGCCTAAACAATAATTAAACTTTGTTTATATTTCAGTAAACTATTTCCGGCTTCTTATGCACTCCAACCATTGGTCTATCGTGCACTCTTGTGTCTAGGATATTCAAGCAATGGTCTATCGTGCACTCTTGTGTCTAGGATATTCAAGCAATGGTCTATCGTGCACTCTTGTGTCTAGGATATTCAAGCAATGGTCTATCGTGCACTCTTGTGTCTAGGATATTCAAACAATGGTCTATCGTGCACTCTTGTGTCTAGGATATTCAAGCAATGGTCTATCGTGCACTCTTGTGTCTAGGATATTCAAACAATGGTCTATCGTGCACTCTTGTGTCTAGGATATTCAAACAATGGTCTATCGTGCACTCTTGTGTCTAGGATATTCAAACAATGGTCTATCGTGCACTCTTGTGTCTAGGATATTCAAACAATGGTCTATCGTGCACTCTTGTGTCTAGGATATTCAAACAATGGTCTATCGTGCACTCTTGTGTCTAGGATATTCAAACAATGGTCTATCGTGCACTCTTGTGTCTAGGATATTCAAACAATGGTCTATCGTGCACTCTTGTGTCTAGGATATTCAAGCAATGGTCTATCGTGCACTCTTGTGTCTAGGATATTCAAACAATGGTCTATCGTGCACTCTTGTGTCTAGGATATTCAAACAATGGTCTATCGTGCACTCTTGTGTCTAGGATATTCAAACAATGGTCTATCGTGCACTCTTGTGTCTAGGATATTCAAGCAATGGTCTATCGTGCACTCTTGTGTCTAGGATATTCAAGCAATGGTCTATCGTGCACTCTTGTGTCTAGGATATTCAAACAATGGTCTATCGTGCACTCTTGTGTCTAGGATATTCAAACAATGGTCTATCGTGCACTCTTGTGTCTAGGATATTCAAGCAATGGTCTATCGTGCACTCGTGTGTCTAGGATATTCAAGCAACACACGCTATACATGGACGAACCTACTGAAACGATGAGATATCCTTAATATTTTTTTTACTAGAGAGTCACTTTTTATCAAGGCCCAAATACCACTTGAGGATATCACCAATACTTAGCACAATTCTATGACCCAAGTTATTCAGCTAGTATTTAAAAAAATAATATTAGTGAAGACAAAAAATTAATGACTTAAAACACTTTTTGCTTTGTGTTCACTCATGTATGACAGACCATAAAAACGGCAAAATATTGTTTGCTTAGCTGAAACCGTTCTGGAATCTAAAGCATGTACTGGGGATGTTTTTCATATTTTACGACATGAGAATGCAGAAAACAGGCTCGAAACAGAAATAAATACACATTTTATGTGTTTTTTTTGTAGAAAAAAATAATTAATCACGAATTTTTGTGATCACAAAAAGGGGATCAGGACGGTTCTTTTATTCAAAGGTGTATCATGTGAAGGCCAAGTACTTACCTCCAAGGGTTACGGAGTGCCTTGCAGCTAGAGGTGATGAATGTAATGTGGCTGACCAGGAAAAACTTCTGACCGAAATGACAAAGCCATCTGAAATAAGAAATAGTGTTGTTCTATTATCGGATAAAGATGAGCATTGATGAAGAAGAAGAAAAAGAAAGAGAAAATTCCGGGGTCTCCATTTTGATAGTTTTTAGATCAGCAGGAAATTAAAAGGAGGAGAAAAACCTAATTCATGGAGAAACAAAAAGAAGAAAATCATATACATTAAAACATGCACATATATATATATATATATATATATATATATATATATATATATATATATATATATATATATATACTAGCAGAGCTACCCGGTGTTGCCCAGGTTTAAGTGTAGGATAGCATCATATGCAACATCATGAGAGTTTACTTTAACAGCAACCTTGATGCTGTCAGCTAGATATCATACTCACCGAACAATTCATAGATATGTTAATACTCTTAAATTAACGCTAATAGATTAATTTCATTGTGTAACATGTTTGAAAATTGTCATTAGCTTCTTTAAGGGGCAGCCAGAGATGCAAAAATGCTTAAATTATGTTCACATGCAAATTGTGCATGTGAATACAATTATATTAAAAGTACACTTCCTAGTATGTCTTCGTTTTAAGGGACAGACATGCACAGACAGAGAGGTCTTCTCTTTGATTATATATATCATTTGAATCAAAGGGAAAACAGTTTTGAGTGAAGGGGTTATGCTCTCCAGGGACCATCTTAATATTATCAAAATTTACCAAAACTTTGGGAATAGACATCATTTTCGGTCATTTACCTAAGAGTTAAATTTCATTTGCATCAAAGGGAAAACAGTTTTCAGTGTGTGTGTGTGTGTGTGGAGTGGCCCGGGGACCCCCAGCGTTGAAATTATATATTTCTTACATAACCTTTGACCTTCACTGAGAGGTCAGTAGTCCACATGCCAATTTTCAAGCAATTCTGCCCAGCAGTTTGGGTGAACATAAGACATAAAAATCAGACTGACACACGCACACAGAGTTACTATTTTATATATATATATATAGAAGATATACACACATACACATGTATGATCAATATATATATATATATATATATATACACTATAAATATTTTTAAATATTAAAGTGCTTATTTTTTCACTTACAGATGAAATCGTTTCGTTTTTTTACCCTCATCAGTGCAGGAGTAGTGGTTGCAGGCGGTCGCATGAGATCGAGCACAGTTCGTAAATTCAGGTTAGAATCACGAGACAAACGTTCAGGACCACACGGCTGTTGGCACTCACCACAGACAGTAATTGAAATTAAGATACACTTATCCGGGGAGGCAGGGAAAAGCGTTATTGCTGCCTACAGTGTTATACGCTCGCGCGGAACTCACTTCTTACAAGTGACCACAAACTTTTTCTCAATTTCACTTTTAAGACGATTACATCATTAAAGATGCTTTTAACTATAAATATTAAAGTGCTTTTATTCACCTGCAGACGATAGCGTTTCGGGTTTTTTACCCTCATCAGTGAAGGAGTGGTGGTTGCTGGCGGTTGCATGGGATCAAACATAGTTCGTAGATTCAGGCTATATATATATATATATATAAATTGAATGACATAATAAAATGAAAAATTGATCAGATTTTATTAAAGTTCAAAAACAATGCGTCCTTAACTCATGAGTTTTCAAAGAAAATCTCCTCGGAAGACCATTACCGCAGGTAATAAAATTAAACTTTGAAAATATATAAAAAGATATAAAAAATACATAAAAGTATATAAAACATCAAATATAGAAGTTCAACAAAAAAGTATGTTTTGGGTCAATATATTTGATGTTTTATATACTTTTATGTATTTTTTATATATTTTTATATATTTTCAAAACTTAATTTTATTACTTGCAGTAATGTCATTGCGGTAATGGTCGTCTGAAGAGAAGTTTTTCTTTGAAAACTCATGAGTTAAGGACGCAATATCACTCCTTCTTTTTGAACTTTAATAAAATCTGATTAATTTCTCATTTTATGATGTCATTCAATTAATATTATTGCTCTATACAGTATATTGAGCTTTGTTTTTATCTTGATAGTCTACTGGTTAAAGATATCATTTATATCTTTAAAGTATTATCATATAAATATATATATATATATATATATATATATGTAGAAGGATGAAAAGGAATTAGAAAAGCAAAAGTCAAATCGTATTTCTTTAAAAAGCCTGGCTTAAGGAAAAATTTAACTTGAATAAATTGCCTTTTTGCGGAATATACCTTGCTCTGAGCAACTGAATAGAAATACGATTTGACTTTTGCTTTTCTAATTGCTTTTCATCCTTCTACATATCTATCTGCTCTATCCTGGATATTGAGCTGTATACTTTTCACAATAGGTTTTACCTTTCCTAAAAGTTCGCTTTTAGTTCACCACTTCATATATATATATATATATATATGGAAAAATTAAAGAAGAAAACCAAAAATTTTCTTATTTATGTCTTCATCAACGTTTCGTCTTTATTGAAAGACTTCCTCAGGATGAAGAAAATAATGTAGACAAATCATACAGAATATTAATTTTGATTTGTCAGAAAGTGTCCAGATTTCGGCATTTTTGTAGATGTAGATAAGCAGACAATGAAAATCATGATTTTGGATATGGCGTTATCACCAGCAGGCTGTCTCATTCAAAGGACGAATATATATATATATATATATATATATATATATATATATATATATAAGTATAAATTTTTATTTATACAAACATTATTGGTTACATATGTGCATACATGTTACACTTTTCCCAGAAAGTCAACCTCATCAGACCAAAAATTTTCGAGAAATGGATGGATTTGAAGAATTTTCTATCCTAAATAACTCTTTTTGA
Organism: Sepiola atlantica; assembly: GCA_963556195.1. Lineage (NCBI taxonomy): Eukaryota > Metazoa > Mollusca > Cephalopoda > Sepiida > Sepiolidae > Sepiola > Sepiola atlantica. Next base: position 8,251,820 of record OY744521.1, on the reverse strand, counting down.
GATTTAGTATTTACTATTTCTTATGAATTAGTATCGGATTACCTATTTCACTAGTTGACCTTTTCTGCTAGTGGTTGTCCCTTTTTTTTTATTACCCTTTATGGCGTTTCCATCGCCTTTTCCTGTCCTCATTTTATTGCTCTCTGCTTTCTGACCTACCCAGCTTTACAGACTCACTCCAGTATAAATATCTTCTCTATATATCAAGAATCACACATATATTAGGATAGAAAATTCTTCAAATCCATCCATTTCTGGGAAACCAATAATGTTTGTATAAATAAAAAATTATACTTATAAACAGCTCTACTTGTTATTGAGCACTTTTTATAAACACTTGAGTTTCTACGGATTTACATTTACAGAAACTAATACAATACATGTACGATATATATATATATATATATATATATATATATATATACATACACACACAAACAAAAAGGGATAGGAGGAGGGATTGAAACTCTAAAATGGTCATAGAAATAATAACTGTGTAGAGGGAGGGGGAGAGAAAATAAAGCATTACTAAATAAAGAATGTTTTAGCCTTTCCTTGAGTTGGCATAATCCCTTAGGTATAACCACTTATGCTAATAGCTTTTCCAATCAACATGGCCGCCTTCTGGCTTTCCTCACGATGGATTAATCATACGTGTATAATTATTTCTCAACTCAATTTCTCATATTCAGCTTTACGACTCGAGGAAAGATTTCTTATAATTTATTCACTGAATCCAATACCATTGTCTTGCAGAAACTAAATTCAGTTATGAGCTTGCATTTCATATACCGTAAACCTAGTCAACTACGAGACATTTTATTTCTAAAAAAAAAAAACATTAAATTATTACACACTACTAGCGGAAATCTACCCGGTGTAAAAGAAATGGAAACGAATGACTTGTTGAGAAAGACTGAAAATTAATTTTAGTGACTTTCGTGATCAAATAATTTCTTTGAAATAGCAATTTTGAAAAAGTTCATTTTAGAACTTGAAATTTATCGATTAATATTAAAGAATGAATAATAATGTTTAATTAATGTGGAAATTTCCTTTCAGTGTTTAAAAATATAAAGTGTTTTCTTAAATATTTATTTAAGGAAATAACTCATTACATGATGTCTTCCCTTTAATGTTTTAGAATATTAGGTAACTAAAGAAAAGTGTATCTACTCTAAAAGTTTTCCTAGACAAAATAATTATTTTCAGAAAAGAACTGATTCGAAATAAAACATATTCGTGCCAATAACATAGAAGAAAAAAAAAACACAAAAAATTAGCTAGTCCGAATCAAGTATCGATATGTCAGACAGTTTGATATTTGGGTCAAAATAACTTTACATGTTAGTTTAACATTAAGCTCCCATCATAATCTAAGAAATTAACAGAAAGGTCAAAATTATTAACTAATAATCATCTATCAGCTTCATTTCTGATATTCAGCTTTGAAGACCAGACATTTAATGATTAGACCACCTGTGACCCATTGGGTCACTATTTGTTATATATATTAATATATTTCACAACAACTTTAATAGAATCAATAGAAAAACATCCACTTTTCAACATGTTCAATTTTCACATAGTCAAAGGATTTCAGAATACATTGTAATGTCATATTAGACCTTTCTTCTCCTCCCTCTCTTAATTATTTACATCATCCAACTTTTCTCACCACTCCTCTTACTATTCGCCCTTCTTCAACCATCTAAAACATTCGTGTACAGATGAAATGTGCACGGTAACAAGATAAACAACATTCTCAGAGTTTTAGGGTTGGATTTTTCAAATATGACCAGTTTTTAATGACCATTTTGCATAAATCAGTAAACGTGCTCTAACTTATCTAATTTTTTCTTTAAAACTAAAATGTGATTTTAAATTAAAATAAGTTGTTTCAACATTAATAAAAACAACTTTTTAATAAATAAATAAATAAACTTTTAAATAAATAAATAAAAAAACTTTTTAATAAATAAATAAATAAAAAACAATTTTTTTAATAAATAAAAAAAATTAAAAAATAAATCAATAAAAAACAATTCTTTAATAAATAAAAAAAATAAAAAAATAAATAAATAAAAAAACAATTTTTTAATAAATAAATAAATAAATAAAAAACAATTCAAGTAAAACAAAACAAAAAAAAAACAATAGTTTCGACATTTTTTGTTTTGTTTTCGTTACTACGTTTTCTTTCTTTAATATCGATTGGTATCACTTTTAGTAAGTTCAGATTCTGTTAAATATCTCATCTGAAAGCTCCCAGTACAGTGCATGCAATTCTATTCTTTATAACATAATCACAAAATCGGTAAATACTATTTAAAGAAACTAGTTACATTCCCGACAAGCTTCAGCAACTTGTTTCGGTAATTAATTAATTCTCGCAGTAAAGAAATACCAATGTGTATTCGGTCATGCAAACGATTTAGACAAAAACAAAAAAATGTTTCAGAATTTTTTAGATGATGATTGATTATTTGGATTAGTCTGACTACTATTCTCATCTTGCTTTTTATTCTCATAACGTTTCAGTCGATGTAACCTCCAACCTTCATCAGGTACATCTTTCGAACTTCTAGTTGAACTTCGGAATCTTTATTGAGCGTCGATGAAATTTTGAATTAAACCACAAATTCATCGCGCAACAGTTAAAGGTGCTGATTAACAATCAGTTTTTAATAACAGTCTTCTGGAGGTTGAACGTTCAATCCTTACTACAGGCGATAATAACTAAAAATAACAGAATTAAAACTTCTACCTGGTCATGGATGATGGAACGCGAACAATCTACCCCTGTGAATTAATAAAAGGGTTCAGTTCGAAATTCTGTATCGGTTCCCGCATTCAACATAAAGATTCCCAAAGTCTAAAAACATGCATCTGAAGGCGGTCAGAGGTTAGATCGGCCGAAACGTGAAAATAACAACCAAAATGAAAGTCGAAGTTTGAATAATCCATCCAAATAATACAAAAACCAAAAAAAACAAGTTTTCAAAATGACCAAGAACGTCTCAAAGAAGAAACATAGCAATTAAATATAAGAGACATTTCATGAGAATCAAAAGAAAAGAATTTACCCGTTTAACCTCATTTGAAAACATTAAAACTTAATCATTAGCACTAATTACAATGTAGTATCAACTCAAACATTTTAGCCAGTGAATAAACAATGCTATTTCAAAAAGAAACAAAAAATACAGCAAAAAATGGTAAATCCCTGTAATTAAAGTACTTACAGACTTGCGGTAGAAGCAGCGCTAAAGGAGATCAACAAACTTCAAGAAGTGTATCCGTAAAAACATTAAAATTATTACATTATTATTAAAATAAAGAATTATGGGAAAACATTTGCAGTTTTAAACGTTGCGTATGAATCTAAGAAAATGAGGCGAAGTTACGAACGTAAAAGACCAACAAAACAGACCAGGAAGTGAAGTAGGCACTTCCTGACACGAAATTACTACAGCTAAAGTTCTATCCAAAAATAGAACTTTGTCTTTTCTGGATTTTTTTTTTCTTCGGGCAAGTAAACATGCTTAAAATGAAAACACAAATATTGTATTCAGGTCAGAAAGAATATTAGACAGAAAATTTGAGTAATGTTAAATGATAAAGAACACTGTTATACTTGAAATAAGAACTGGTATTTTTTTATAATGCGTCCATTCAAAGAGGATAACCATTTTAATTCAATTTTTTTTATGTATATATACTTCCCTCCCATAGCAAAAAGATGTGACGCAAGGTTGGAAGGTAGGATTGGAAAGCCAGCGCCCGAGAAGTTGAGCACTCTGACCTACAAAAATAGTCTGGACAGCCCTGTCAGCATTCCCCGGTAGGGGCGTCTCAGGCAATTAGCAATAAACTAACCTCTTCTCAAAGGGTGAGAAGGCAAAGTCTGGGTGGGTGGACCTCCTAGAATTGAACAGGACAATACCCCAGATCGGCGGAATCAAGGCCCGAAAACAGATACTACACTTTGATCCCAATCAAAAGGCCAAGAATAAAGATTTAATTTTGAATGTGACAGACTAACAGCGCAGCTTATAAAGCTGTGTAAACGCATATATAAAATGTGTTGACAGACAGAGCCACTTAAAGAGATGCCTGGACGCATCTAAAAAAATGGCCACCCAATCTGTGTGTTTCATGATGTAAATTCTATTCATAACAGAAATGTTACAGACCGACAAAAACATTTCAAACTGAAGCGTGACAAACCAATGAAAATGCTATTCCAAACTGAAATGTTACAGACAGACGGACAAAGCCACTAATAGAAATGTGAGGATGCATCAGAATTCTAAAATGAAAGAATTGATGTCTTAAAGTAAAAATACTTCCAAGCAGATTCGATATATCCGGATTAATAGTTGATAACATTTCACATTTCAGATGAGTGCGAAAACATTCAAGTAGAAAACTGAATTATTCAAAATCAAATTAACGTCTTTTTATTGTAATTTACTTTTGAGACTATTTTTTCCGATGTGTTTTTTTGTACTTCAGAATTTCTCCTTAAAATTAAATTATCACAAAGTTTTATTTATCACTAGCTCTTCCTACCCGGCGTTTTCCAGTAGCGTATTTAATGAAATTTTCTTTTTTAAACTATGCAGTTTTTGTTTTTTTCAAAAATATTATTTTTTGTTCCAATCAAAAATAAGTAATTCTGTATCAACAAATCCAGAGTTATGCCATTTTTTTTTTTTTTTTTTTTTTAGATGTCGGTCATTTGAGAATAATTCTGACCCGGACAAAGTATTTTCTGGAAGGAATTAAGTCGAATTACATGTTATTATTCATGGCAACATACTGCAACGATCTACAAGAAAAACTGGCAAACCAAAACCAAATATTAATTTTGAAGGAAGAAAACTATCAATGAGAAAGAAACGATAAAGAGACCGACTTTACCTTTTTATATTTTAGATAAGTTTTAGTAAATCTTAGCAAAATTAGAAGTTATCTGTACTTTTGAAAATTAAATTAGTCAGACCAAAGAAAATGTTTTTTTCAAACTTATGACCAACCGACAGACAAAGCCTCTCTTAAAGATGCAAATACAACTCTAAAAAGCTTTCAGGTCGGAAGACATTTTCATATATCTGCTGCTGCTGTTGTATCGATTCTAATATATTCATGAAAATAAAGTGTTCAAAGAAAAAATTAGAAATCACTATAAAGATGGTATCAAATCATAACACAGAATCCAATTGTTTGAAATTAGATGAACAATTGAAAATCATTCCAAGAAATGCAAAACTTCCAATTTGAAAAGCTGATGAAAAAAACAAAAACGTTTTGTCTAACAATAAGATCTTATGCCACCACAAAAGAGGATTTTAATAATCTTTTATTTCTTCTTTAAAAATTTCTTTTAACGTTTCCACAAAACGTTACAAACAAAAACAGGAAAAGTCTTCAATGTAAGACTAATTCAAGATTTGAATTTATTATTAAACACCCAAACAGGAAAAGTGAATATGAAAGCCATTTGTAATTACATAACACGAAAAAAAAAAAACAACAAAAAAAAGAAAAAAAAAAAAAAAAAAAAAAAAAAAACCAACCTTCTAAGAATCGAAACATAACCAAATCATAATAGCAGATGCTGGACAAATAAAGGGTTCGATATCCTATTGGACAGAAGTATATCAATAATAAATTATGATAAAATGTGTTTAGCTTTTAGATCTTTACGGCAGTTTCACAGTATCACCGATCATCAGAAGTGTCTCTCTGATTAGCATCGATTGAAAAGCAATACAAGAAAAATAAACCGTATTTATATATGTGACACTGTTTTTCGCACGTTATATATAATATTACAGATCAACATGGTAACTTAGTTTTCAAGCTGGGTTCACTCTCCCAGCTCAAAACCTAAAGTACCACGTTGATTGGAATTTCGGCAATATTATAATTAAATACTACACTCTTATTAAATAATGGAGCACTGCTGAATTTTTTCTACCAAATTAAACCAAGAAATTATATATCTATATATATATATATAAATTCCCAAAACAGTTTTTCATGGTAAACAACTGATGATCCCTTAAATAATGTTAGAAGCAAACTAATATAATAACTGTAAAAATTGAATTGACTTACATGAGTGATTTTCCACTAAATGAGTTCAGACTTAAGGTTTTTTTGGGTTTTTTTTCTTCCTTATATAGTTTTAATGGTTGAGATACTTCCAAGACTATATATATATATATATAAGAAAAGAGGCAAAATACCTTCAAAGCATATTTAAGATGCGATATTAATTTAAAAGAAAAATCGTAACAGATTTTCTCTTTACAAAAAAAAAAAAAATGAACTATATTTGATACCTATCCCGCGTGCATACGCGTCTTCATATTTAAAAGTGGAAGAAAAAACAACTTACACCACACGTCCATATTACACCAACAAGGACGGAGTAATCCAATAAAATCAGGATTTCCAGGCACACTGATGAGGCCAATTATACTTGGCGAAATATTTGTAATTATTATAAACTAAAATGAAAGTTTATAAAAAAAAAGAGAAAATCTGTTACGATTTTTCTTTTAAATTAATATCGCATCTTAAATATGCTTTGAATGTATTTTGCCTATTTTCTTATTCTTAAATTTCTAATAGATGCTTACAAAAAAAATATGAACTCTATATTTGATATATATATATATATATATCATGGTTTTTAAATAACAAAATATAGGTAACTGAATTTTATTGAGTTCCAATTAAATTTCCAACTTCGTTATTTTGCGATTATTTCAGAGTAGTTAAAATACACATTTTATGCAGTAAATATTTTTAAGTCATAGGAAATTATCTGAAGAATCAAGTTGTAGTTTTAGCTTGACCTAAAAAAAAAATAGGGCTCAACTTGATGGAAAGAAGAAAAGAAAAAAAAACAATTATTTTATCATTTAAAGTGGGGAAAATTTTCAAATATAAATTTAATTTTTCCGGACAGTTTTAGGGCAGTTCAGTAAAACTTAGGGTTAGTGTTAAAAACATTAACTGCCCTACCAATCTAGCCCCTAAAAAGAAGAATCTCATTCTTTATTTAGCTGAGGATGTTAATCTACAAATTTACCAAAGATTATTAAAATTATGTAATTCTCTGAGTAAAAAAAACATTTTCTTTAATTAACCCCCCCCCCCCTCCCAATTAACTGTTGTTCGGAGGGCGGGTAGGTTTTACTAGTATATTATATAGCAAGAAGTGAGAATACGAAAAAAAAAGTAAAACATGAAAAAAAGAATGCTGACGAAGAAAAGATGCAATTTTCCCACCGCACACACATTACCTCCCCTGTCGGAAAATGTTGGGGATCAGTCTGTATGTTTGTAGAAGGAATAATTATTTAGATTAATCTCAAATCTTTGTTAAGTCCTGAGATGTGGGTGTTGATATATTCCACACATATTTTCAAATATAAATTTAATTTTTCGGGACAGTTTTAGGGCAGTTCAGTAAAACTTAGGGTTAATGTTAAAAAAAATAGGGCTTAAAAAGTACCTGTTTTCCCAACCAAACAAAATAATACAGAAGTTTCTTTGCCAATGGCTAGGCAAAAACTTATTGTGATTGACAATCATTTCCACCATTCGCCCCCTTTTTCAGGAGAGAAAATAAAACGGTGGATGCCATTTTAAATCTTCTGAATAAAGAGATCCTAGCAACCTTGAAAATCAGCATTCACAATCCAGTTTGACCTTGCCTCACACAACAAACTCAAAGTGTTGGGAAATATACAACTACTTCCATCATGAGAAAGTTTACACACACACACACGTATTAAATAAATATGTCCAAAATATATTTTGGGGTAGTTTTCCAATATTTATTCCAATAGTCCCCCATTCACTAACAGAGCTGTATTATACTAGAAGAATACCCGTCCCAAGGTAGATACAATTATTTTCCCCAAACAGAACATTTTTGCATCACTTTAATGTCCCCCTTATGAAGATTAAAATTAAGATATGATACTACTAAACTTTATGCATAGAATCCTTATTCCAATTTTGATAAAAATACATTATATGATTTTAATTCTAGAAAATGTAAAAAATTAAGGCTTAAGTTTAAGGGGTTTCAAGAAGAAATTAAAATTCAGGGAATCTTGCTTAATTGACGTCTAATGACTATAGATAAAATCTAATGCAAATCTGAAATATTCTGATTTTCAAATGGGAGATTGTGCCCATATTATCTCATTTAAAAGTCCTTTAAAATACTCCACAGAAACTGAAATCTGATTAATTGATGTTAATTACCTATTGTTAAAATTTCACAAAACTCGGGAGGTATCAGGGGTAAGCTGACCGGTTTCAAATCTCGCTCAACAGAGGTCAAGATTAAGAGAAAATAAAAATGCTTCCATTTTTTTTCTCTCTTAATCTTACTATCGGTCTAGCTCTGTTGAGCGAAATTCGAAACCGGTCAGCTTACCTCTTCATTCTCTTATCTTTTAATTTCATCATTTTTTTAAATAAATATGGTTTGTATATAGCAATATATATATATATATAGCATAAAATATAGGCATGCACCTAAAAGGACAGAGGATGCAGAATAAAATAATTCAAAAAATCAAGACAGATTTTTTTTTTCCTTATTTTAAATATCATGTATTTGTATTTAAGTTTTGCAATAATTTCGCTAAAAAGATAGCCTTGTCAAGCAGAGATACTATAAGCATAGTAGTACCTTCTGTTCCATGAAAAAGGACGAAGATGTTATTTTCTTTTTTTTATATACTGCTCTCTTGCTTTTGAATATGGGAAATGCCGTGCAGCATGAAAATGTTAGAAATTGGTCTGATCATATTCTTTTAAAGCATCTTTTAAGAAAATGATTGCAGAACTTAAATACAAATACATAATGTTTAAAATGAGAAAATAAAAAAAAAATCTGTCTTTATTTTTATTTTATTATTGTATTCTGCATCCTTTGTGGCTAAATTTCTTAAAAGATGTTTTAAAAGAACATGATCAAACCAATTTATGTGTGTGTGTGTGTAAATTAAACCGTTTCTTTGTCTTTCCCCCCCCCTTTTATTCTGACCTCCTGCTATCCATAATAACACAACATATTCAACATGGCGGCGCTCATGTTAGAGAAGAAGCTTTAACACATACACCGATATAAAAATGTAGAGACAGAATATCAAATATTCCTATTTTTCATTAGTTATGGGTAAAATAGCCGCTTTTATTCAATTAATTGTTTACAACGACTCGTTTCCAATCGAAATTGTGATACCAAAATGACTGGATTTAGCATTAAATAACTTTTAAAATAATAAGGAGAGGTAGTTTGCTTAAAGCATTGTGTGTAATACTTAAATATAGAGGAGTATTAGAAGGCTAATGTTGATATGCCATAAAAAAGTTAATATATTTGAAAAACTTTCATTCAAATTAATTATTATATGATGAAAAAGTTTGGGTTGGAAAAAGGGAAAATGCTTGAAACATTCCGTTGTGTGTGGGTGTGTTCTGCTTAAGGGTTTATTCCCCTCGGTATGTACATGAAAGACAAACAATTCTAACTTCATACATAAATGACCCAGATAAAACATTGAAAATTATTTATTGCCAACCATTGTTGAAAAAAAAAAACGAACAAAAACAAGAACAACGATATCATCATGTCTGCTCTCCATTGTATAAATTCAAAAGACTAACACAATTATTCACTCAACAAGAACATCATTGATAGAATAATTTATGTCGACGATATTTCTCAGATGAGGTATTTTGGTTATTTACCGGTTTTGGGCTAATTCTCGTTTTGGTTCTCTTGTTCACAATGTTATGGCCATTATATAGGGTACCCGCCCGAAGCACAACCCATGGAACCGTTAATAAAAGCCACAATCCTTTCTGCAATCCAACCATACAAATAAAGCTCAGTCTATGTCTGAATTGTCCACCAAGCTTCACTCATGAATACCCAACAGTCTTTGTTTTATCGCCCTTTAATGATAAGCATGCTGTAAAGTTTAAGCGATCAGAACTATCGCCCTCGAAATTAGCGATCAGAGTTATCCCCCTTGCGTGGATTTCGGAATATAAATAAATGCGAGTGCTGACGTGTCCTTAATCAGCCGAGCGACGAAAGCGATAACAAATGTGTTCTGTCCTTTGATTCTTGCCTTGTTCTGTCTGTGTCTATTATTTGTATTTGAGAAAGATAAATACAATCTTACATACGCCTGAATACAACGTTCAAAATTGTCGAAAACTCTAACACCTAACCTCTCTTGGCACTGCCCTGATTTGGGATGCGATGGTCCTCTTCAGTTCAGGAATATTCTGAGGATTGTTTAGATAGACATTATCTTTGAGATAACCCCACAGATAAGAATCGGGGGATCTGATGAGTGTGAAGCTCTTTCAGAATCACGCCTCCTATTGATGAGACGATCAGCAGAGTGCCCCCCCCCACAGCCATTCCAGTAAGTTATTTGAAGTGTGAAGAGTTGTCTTAACCTGTTGAAACCACTGTTCTTCCCACACAACACCTTTGTCCGAAACTAAACGACCACTTGGTAGCATTCAATATCGATCAATGCTGAGGTGCACATTTAAGCATATCATTAAATTGTGCTAAGATTCATGACTGAAACTTGGTGGACAAGTCGGACATAGGCTGAAGTTTATTTCTACCAAATATGGTTGGATTATAGAAAGGATTGTGAATTTTAGTAACAATTCCATCGGTTGCATTTCATCTTTTTTTGGGGGGGGGGGCACTCTGTACTCCTTCAACACAACATGGGAGCTAATAAGAAATAAAAGGTATATGAACCCCCATTTAAAACTAATAATGATAATAAAAACTAATTACTGATAATAGCATTGTTTATGCATTTTTGAAGGATCTGACACACCCCGTTTTAAAACATCTAAATGAATAAATGCAAAAAATTTTTTTAATTTATCACTCCTATATTATAATCAAAACGGGTTACTGTTATTTAAATCAATAATACAAGATTTTGATATTCTGTATATATAGTGAACATAAAAGATTAAGAGAACCCTTTGACTGTCTAATTAGCATAACTATTTTTAAACCGTTCATAATTAATTAATGTTTAATATTATTATTTTGGAATTGCATTGGCTTTTGTTGGCTATCTATATGCAATAGTTTCATCTATATTAACAGTAATTAAAGTTATTTAATAAATAAATCGGGGAAACTATCTAGACACCTTAAGTTTTAACTCCATGCGCCCACTGACGACCTTACCGGCGAGGCAGAAGCGTTGTCTTGGCTTGCTAACGAAGCAAGAAGAGAAAGGAGGAGTGGGAGGAAGAGTGCGGTTTTCTCGCTTGATCCGTAGATAACCCCCCCCCATTTTCAACTTGATGGAAAGAAGAAAAGAAAAAAAAAACAATTATTTTATCATTTAAAGTGGGGAAAATTTTCAAATATAAATTTAATTTTTCCGGACAGTTTTAGGGCAGTTCAGTAAAACTTAGTGTTAAAAAACATTAACTGCCCTAACAATCTAGCCCCTAAAAAGAAGAATCTCATTCTTTATTTAGCTGAGGATGTTAATCTACAAATTTACCAAAGATTATTAAAATCATGTAATTCTCTGAGTAAAAAAAACATTTTCTTTAATTAACCCCCCTCCCCTCCCAATTAACTGTTGTTCGGAGAGCGGGTAGGTTTTACTAGTATATTATATAGCAAGAAGTGAGAATACGAAGAAAAAAGTAAAACATAAAAAAAAGAATGCTGATGAAGAAAAGATGCAATTTTCCCACCGCACACACATTACCTCCCCTGTCGGAAAATGTTGGGGATCAATCAGTCTGTATGTTTGTAGAAGGAATAATCATTAAGATTAATCTCAAATCTTTGTTAAGTCCTGAGATGTGGGTGTTGATATATTCCACACATATTTTCAAATATAAATTTAATTTTTCGGGACAGTTTTAACAATCTAGACCCTAAAAGAAAGAATCTCATTTTAAAGGGGGGATAATTAAGCTGAGGTTGTTAATCTACAAATTTACCAAAGATATTTTTACAGTTTTATTAGCACATCTAAATTTGTTTTGAGTTGTGAATAGGATTCGTTAAGTTTCATGTCGCAATGTGGCTTAGTTTCCAAGCAACAAACATGCCAAGACACATGTTCACTAACAAATTGCACTTTTGAACGCCTGTACTTTCAAAATAACAGTGTTTAAATGTTTAAATTTATTTTGTGAATATGGCCGAAATAAATTTTTTCCATGTTTTCGCACATCCACTCATAAAATAATTTAATATTTTTAAACATAATACCACGGCGCAAACCGAACGGAAAATTAAAAAGTACGGATTAAATGAATTATATTAAAATTTGATAATATAATAAAAAAAAAACAAAAAAAATAGAATTCAGCAGATGAACTTTCCCTTCATGCAGACGACATCTTGAATACATAACTTTTAAATTGAAAAGTTTGAAATTACAACTCCCGGGCAATGTCAGGTTGTTGGGGTTTTTTTTTACGAGTTACAAATAATAGAATGTAAAATTGAGTTTAATTCGAAAAGCTAAGAATTAAAAAAAGAAACCTTATTTTATTTTACAAACGTATTTCAAATCAGTTTGATATTGTACAACATCACATTTCAAAAGATAACTTATGTCGAATTTGGGAACCTATACATAATTTCAAACTGAACCCATTATTTTATTCATTGGGGTAGATTGTTCTCATTCCATCAGCCATGACCGGGTAGAAGGTTTAAATAATTTTTTTTATTATTCTTAGTTATTATCGCTTGTAGCAAGGATTGAACCTTCAACATTCAGAAGACTGTCATTTAGAACTGATTGATAACTCACTGCCTTTATCCTATTTCACAAACGTACTTCAAATCAGTTGTACTACTTTTAAGTAGTACAACACTATCAATAGTATTGAATGCTGTACTACTTTTTAGTACAACACTATCAAAATAGTATTGAATGTTGTACTACTTTTAAGTAGTACAACATTCAATACTATTGATAGTGTTGTACTACTTAAAAATAGTACAACATTCAATACTATTGATAGTGTTGTACTATTTTTAAGTAGTACAACACTATCAATAGTATTGAATGTTGTACTATTTTTAAGTAGTACAACATTATCAAAATAGTATTGAATGTACTATTTTTTAGTACAACATTATCAAAATAGTATTGAATGTTGTACTATTTTTTAGTACAACATTATCAAAATAGTATTGAATGTTGTACTATTTTTAACTAGTACAACATTATCAAAATAGTATTGAATGTTGTACTATTTTTAAGTAGTACAACATTATAAAAATAGTATTGAATGTTGTACTATTTTTTAGTACAACATTATCAAAATAGTATTGAATGTTGTACTATTTTTTAGTACAACATTATCAAAATAGTATTGAATGTTGTACTATTTTTTAGTACAACATTATCAAAATAGTATTGAATGTTGTACTATTTTTAACTAGTACAACATTATCAAAATAGTATTGAATGTTGTACTATTTTTAAGTAGTACAACATTATAAAAATAGTATTGAATGTTGTACTATTTTTTAGTACAACATTATCAAAATAGTATTGAATGTTGTACTATTTTTAAGTAGTACAACATTATCAAAATAGTATTGAATGTTGTACTATTTTTTAGTACAACATTATCAAAATAGTATTGAATGTACTATTTTTTAGTACAACATTATCAAAATAGTATTGAATGTTGTACTATTTTTTAGTACAACATTATCAAAATAGTATTGAATGTTGTACTATTTTTAACTAGTACAACATTATCAAAATAGTATTGAATGTTGTACTATTTTTAAGTAGTACAACATTATAAAAATAGTATTGAATGTTGTACTATTTTTTAGTACAACATTATCAAAATAGTATTGAATGTTGTACTATTTTTAAGTAGTACAACATTATCAAAATAGTATTGAATGTTGTACTATTTTTTAGTACAACATTATCAAAATAGTATTGAATGTACTATTTTTTAGTACAACATTATCAAAATAGTATTGAATGTTGTACTATTTTTAAGTAGTACAACATTATCAAAATAGTATTGAATGTTGTACTATTTTTAAGTAGTACAACATCATCAAAATAGTATTGAATGTTGTACTATTTTTAAGTAGTCCAACATTATCAAAATAGTATTGAATGTTGTACTATTTTTAAGTAGTACAACACTATCAAGAGAGTTGAATGTTGTGTTATGAGAGTTAAAAATGTGTTTGGTCCATTTATTGTAGATCCTAATAAACATGCAAGATATAATTACAAACTGTTGAACTGTGAAAAAGAGTAATTTATTCTTTTGTCTTTTCTGCTTTCCATTTGAAGAGGTTATAGTTCAGTGCACAGTCATTTGTGTCATAGCCCCAAGGCTTGTATATCAAACTTAACAACTGGATAGAATTTCTTGTTTGGAGTGGGGGAGGAGGGCATACCGTAAGTGGTGGTGGTGGTGGTTGGAAGGAGCAATTATTTTCTAGTAACTCACCTTCTCTCTAACCCCATAAAAACAAATTAAATTGTGCGTCAAATGTGTGTTACCATGTCTACATCCTATATACCACAGGGATTGATAAAGAATGTGTGTAAAAAAAAAAAACCAACAACTTAAATACTTATATAGCTGTAGCTAGCCTGCGTTGCATGGCGTGGGAGTGTGTACTTTCATTCATGCTTCACTTCTTTTTTGGTTTAAACTACAACAATTTCTTTTTGCCTGCTTTATTATTTTGTTAAATAGGATTTTGAAAAATAAATTTAATTGTTAAACTATTGTAAACAGAAATGAACTCCGATGAATTGAAAATTCGACTTTTTTTTTTGTGGAAGTCGCTCTAGACAAGGCATGAAGCCACTTGATGTAAGAAGCTAAAAAAAATATTACTTCAAGGTCAAAAACTAGCAAACGATAAGTGTTAGATAGATAGATAAGATTCCGACCCAGAAAACAGCAATTCTTCCCCTTTTGTCAGAAACACTACCCATGAAATGTGAGGACTAAAGGACAAAATAAGGTTAGCGAGAGTTACGAGGATGACGAATGTAAACCTAAGTTAGTTACTTTCTACTCTCTTTTATCTAACTTTAATAAATAAAATCAAAAGAGTATAAAAGTTTAATTCGTTATGACACAATTTACTGGCAATAAAAAGAATAAAGTGCAAATAACTCAAATACCCTATTCTCACATAATGCAAGTCTCTTGTTCTTTTTTCATTTGAATAAAATGCCTAAAAATAAACATTTACTGGGATATTGTACGTAACTCTTAGTTTGTTATGGCTTATTCCTACTTTATTAAATTGGGTTTGGTTTGATTTTGGCATTATCTGGCAAACAACTCAAATAACAGTATTTTCAAGAGAAAAATAGAATGTCACCAGCAGTCTACAGTGGGGTCCCCCCCCCCCCCCATTGGAAATGACTGAATATGGATAATTTTGTTTTTCTGTAAATAATATCTAATTTGACATGAATTTATGTCGGAGTTATCAATGACGTTGTGAATGTTAATTGTATCCCCGTGAAAAGAAATTAATATGTATGTACAACAAATGTAGGCGCCATTTTGAATGTTTCATTTATAGCAAACGGTGAGTCTCTGTAAGTTTCTATTACTGAAAGAATTATCAGGTTGGATAGAATATGTAAGTGATGAAATCAATTGGATTTTGTTTAGCTAAAAGACTAACTGAAAATGGCTGTATTTCACTGGCTAGGCAGAATCAAATATCGATCTGTTAGCTTAAATGCTATTTAGGTTTAACTTCTAAAATCCGACTGACTTAATTTTATATATTAGATAAACTTTGTTATGGAAAAAAAAGGAAGACAAAAACTTCGTCTTCTATATCATTACTACGACCACGTTTACAACTAGACATTGCTACCAATGGAGCCAACTATTTTTGTGCCAATGAGAGACCCAACTGTTTTCTGTCAACGATAAGATTACAGGGCGTCCGGTGGTGATTAAAGTGGGTTTTATCAATAGTTGGTGTTTACTGATTGCTAATAACTATTTACTTGCAAAGCTCACTTTACTAAATGAAAAGTTGGGGCTTTGTCGTCCTATATATAAACCAATATTCAACCACTTGACTTTAATTTTAGATTAAATTCAGTGATTCAACAAGTTAGATTTAACCGATAATCTTTGTAAAAGATTATTGCCACCTTCATCTCCAAAATCTTACACCTCTTCGACAAGCTAATTAGTTTTGTATACTCAGGAACTAAATCTACAATAAGATCTTGGAATGCTTTGCTAGAGATTATTTAATCTAGAAAAGATTATTAAATCTAGAAAAGATCATTAAATCTAGAAAAGATTATTAAAATCTAGAAAAGATTATTAAAATCTAGAAAAGATTATTAAAATCTAGAAAAGATTATTAAAATCTAGAAAAGATTATTAAAATCTAGAAAAGATTATTAAAATCTAAAAAAGATTATTAAAATCTAGAAAAGATTATTAAAATCTAGAAAAGATTATTAAAATCTAGAAAAGACACTGGGCAAAAATAACAAAAAAATGAAGTCAACTGATATTCTGGCCTCTCAAACAAAGAACATCAACATGTTGCTTATAATTAAGATAACTTTTCATCTTCATAAAACTTTAAATAAGAAGAGGGGACACAGAAGGAAAGATGACCGGAACAGATAGTGGGCATGTGTGTTCTAAGCTTGATTGGTGAGGAGGGTGGCTAGCCACTCAACAAAATTAAAAACAAGGTCTTCAGGACTGAAACTTGATGAACAAGTCAGACGGATGTTTATTAGTTATGGTTGGATTGAAGAAAAGATTGTGAATTTCATTAACAATTTCATGTATTTTTTAAATGTATATAAAATAGTTTTGTTTTAATGAGTTTCAAACATCACATGGTCTAGAATACAACTTGAGAATTGCACCAACTCTATATACCTTGGCGTAACTCTGAACTGCATCCTCTCATTCAAGAAACTTGTAAAGAAAACGAAAATGAAAGTTACCTCCCGGAACAACATCCTACGGAAACTGATCAACTCCAAGTGGGGAGTCACAGAACACACACTAAGATGTACTGCCTTAGTGCTGTGCTATTTCTTCTTTAGAGTATGCTTGTCCTGTTTAGAGGAGAACAACGCATGCCAAAAAACAGACTCAGAACTGAATAGCACCTACTGCTTGTCACTAGCTGCCTGAAACCTACCAACCTGAACAACCTGCATCTCCTCACTGGCATTGCCCCTTCAGATTTGAGACGAGAAGTTTCCAGGAGAGTAGAGATCACAAACGCTATCAGTGATGAACGCCATCTCCTTCATGGACGTGAACCAACGGTCCAATGACTGAAGTCAAGGAGAAGCTTCCTCAGTCATGTCGAACTCCTAACAACACCTCAGGAAGAGACCAGACAACAGCTGTGGACCAGACAGCTAAAGAATGCCCCCCTCTCCTATTAACATGGGAATTCCCCCTTCTGAGGACCTTCCCTACCGGTTCAGAAGCACCTTGGCTCCAGTGGAAAACACTCAACTGCCTGAGAACAGGAATGGGGCGATCAAAAGTTGTTAGGACTAAATGGGACTACAAAACTGACCCAACCATCTGCGACTGTGCAGACGAGGACCATACGATGCAACACTGCCTTGTCTGTCCTCTATTGCCCAACCAGAAAGATCTTGCAGAGTACAAAAATGATGCAAAGGACTGCGTAAAAGAGTGTGAAACTGTTGTATGACCACATGACACTTCAAAGACACACATAGAAGACATCGATGAGTCCTTTCTGTGTTGCGTCCAATGGAATTGCATCGATTTTCTCTCAAATCTTTCGATGTTGATATAGAAAATACTATTATTTTAGTGTTTCTACTTGAACAAAGTGTCAGAATGCGGACCGAACCAATTTGTCATGTGAGAAACTGTTACTTGTTTGAATCTTTTTGTATCAATTTAAAAAGAATAAGTATTTTTACTTTCTTACTGTCCCAACCCTAAGCCTAGCCGACACATTTCAGACTTTGCACAAAACTATTCACAGAAGCTAAAAAAAATAAAAAATAAAAAAAATTTTTTTAAAAGATCCTGATAATAGCAGTGGCATCAGCATCAAAGAAAACAAATCAGAAAATGTTCTTCAAGTAGAAAAAGTATAGCAGCCATTTGTCTTTTCTTGGCATATCAATTGATCAAATATTTATTTTTTTTACTTTATGAAAAAAAAAAATCCTACATGAAATAATTTATTTCAAGCAGATATAACTTTTAAAAATCCACCAAAACTCCAAGTTAACAATTGGAGAAAAAAAAAATGTAAGTTTCAATAAAAACAATTTAAAAAAAAAAATCCTTTCAAAACTATCTTGTGTAAAAATAATTAACAGTAACAAGTAATCTAATTACAGGAAAACATTATTTAAATATAGTTTTTAAAGAATAAAGTTATGTCATAAAAAGTATCTATACGAAAATCACAGAGAGAAAGATGATAGAGAAATGGGAGATAGGGGGAGAGAGGGCACGGATTCATTTCAATGGTCAATAAATAATCGTAGTAAAAATAAATCATGCTCAGGATTTGTTCCATTTTAGGTTATAATCTGACAAAACGTGGGTCATTAAGTGCTTTCATCGTACATTACTAGCTGCAATACCCGTCCCAAGAAAGGTCCAACATGAACTTGTAAAATTTAATAAGTGCAAAGCAATAAAAATGAACAGTGTGTGAAAATAGATTACACAACTGAAGTTAAGAAAGTTTTAATTTCATGGATTTTTTGGAATCGATATAATTTTTTGCTTGTTACTTATGGTTTAAATCTCATTCAAATGAAAGGTAAATTAATTCAGTGTGGAGAAGAGGAGTAATACACCTTTCTAAAACAATGTAAAAAAATGATAAGAAATGTAAAAAAATGATATGTAAAAAAATGTAAAAAATGTAAAAAAAATGTAAAAAATGTAAAAAATGTAAAAACTGAAGAAAATGATAAAAAATATAGAAAATGATAAAATATTTTTTTTTTTCCACCCGCCCGTTTCATTGATTAAAAAAAAATGTTTCCTCTGAAATGTATCCTACGATTTTGTTGTACGCAAAATTTACTTATATATATATATATATATTTATTCAATCACAATTAAAAAATAAGAAACAAATATATTACTGAATCATTCGGTGAAAAGGTAAACTATAAGATTAATCATTCAATAAATCCCTTGGACATTGTTTAGTTTAATATCGAGAAATCCTGATTCCTTATATATAATCGTATCACAGTCCATAGTTTTCTTTGAATGTCCGGCTGGCTTGGCAGGCCGAGAACAAACTCCAGGCGTTTCCACGAATAATGGCGATAGAGAGGTGCTCATAACGCCAAGACAATTCGCGATTGTCTCCGGTGTTGAGTGTCATTAATAGACCAAGTCTGCCGAGGAAGTCGCGTGTGGCAGGGCCAATCACTCCACTCGTCTCCACATATATATGTTAATATATTAATACAGCCATCAAAATCATAGCTTTAATGCATGTTCCTTCATAGTTGAACACTGTTTACGTCAGCTGACTATCACGTCAGCACGGTGCAATAAGATTAAACTTTCACCAATTTATGGAGTGGCCGCAACGGTTAACGTGTTGGAATTTGAGTTAAACATGACTGTTCAGGGGTTTCAGATCCTGTGACCAGTTTGAATAATTATCTCTACACTGACGATTCCGGAAGGATGAAACGTATACATATATATATATATATATATATATATATATATATAAATTGAATGACATAATAAAATGAGAAATTAATCAAATTTTATTAAAGTTCAAAAACAAGGAGTGATATTGCGTCCTTAACTCATGAGTTTTCAAAGAAACTCTTCTCAGAGGACCATTACCGCAATGACATTACTGAAGGTAATAACAAATTTTGGTTTTTGAACTTTAATAAAATCTGATTAATTTCTCATTTTATGATGTCATTCAATTTATATTATTGCTCTATACACTATATTGAGCTTTGTTTTTATCCTGATAGTCTACTGGTTAAAGATGTTATTTCTATCTTTAAAGCATTATCTTACTCTTTCTTGCCCTATCTCTTTCTTATATATATATATATATATATATATATATATATATATATATATATATATACACACACACACAGCCTATTATGTTATTACTACTGGATCTTCATAGGGTCAAGTCTTTAGATGTTTTCGTAGCAACAATTCAATGTCTTTTAGACAAATATATCTAACAAAGATATTAACCTCATTAAAATAAATATAATTGGACCGAACAAATTTTCCATACAAATTAATCATGTTTTTTTTTTTTTTCTTCTTTTATAAAAATGTGTATTTTGGACAGAAGAAAGGGGTGAGGGCTGTACACCGAGACAATTACGTATAAAAACAACATCTTAAAAGGATTAAACCCAATTATCATAACTTGTTTTACACATAGTACATGATTAGAAAAGCAAGCGAATTAGATTAGAAGATGCATCGTGGTCAGAAAGACTAATGGGAAAAGAAAGCAACAACATACATACATATATATATATATATATATATACATATATATATATATATATATATATGGGAAATGAAAAAGGAAAAACCAAAAAGGAAGTTTTTATGTGTTCATCAACGTTTCGTCTTTATTTGTAAGACTTCTTCAGAATGATAATATAAAGAAAAATGTCATGCAAGTATGTGGACATATAGGGTTGACATGGTGGGTTGAAGGGAGGAAATAGTAGCCACTACTGGAAAACAGTAAGGACCGATGTCCGGACCTGGTTGAAGAAACTGAGTGAAAAAAAAAAAAAGAAAAAAAAGTGGAAGGGTGGGGGTGAGCATTTATTTATTATATTTTTATTGATAAAATATTTATTGAAATCAAAAATACAATAGTGTAAAATACCAAAAATCCTATTGAAAAAAGAATAATTTTATTTAATTACGAAATTAAATCCACCATAATGCATTTCGATTTCTTCATAAACAAGATAGCTATTTTAACCATTTGTTAATTTTTGAATAAATAAAAATGAATTACTTCATGACCCTTTAACATTTCAAGTTGAAAGCATTTAAACTGTCGGATAAAAAGTCATTTAAACTGGCTTTAAAATTCTTCACAAATTCTCATGGATTAAACGAGTGAAAGTTTGGGAAGTTAAGTTTGCATCATATAAATAGAGATTGAAACAACATTACCTTAACAAAATTAGTTGTAGTTTTAGGACAAGTTAACTCACTTAAACAATTCACTGAACCTGCTCCAGTCACAGGGGGAATAAACACGGCACCTAGCTAATATATACGACCATAGGGAGGATATTTTGGCTAATCCACTTATAATATAATGGGAACTTTCTTTGTGGATGTCTGTGTCTGACTATCCGTCAGTTAGAATTTTTTTTGACGAATATTTTAACTTCTTTTAGAAATGGAAAATATTGCACTAATGCTAAATAACAAATTCCCAACAAATAAATCGGACGCCATGACCGGAAATCAAAACATAAACCTTGAGAATCTTCACCTCCCCCCCAATTTTTTTTTTTTACAACAGAAAGATTCCCGAGTTCGACAAGGTACACCTAAAGGTCGGAGGTTACATCGGCCGAAACGTTGTGATAAAAACACCCAAGATGAGAACAGTAGTCCGAATATACCAAATTCTACAAATTATTATTTATGCTTTCTGAGCCAATAGCTTTACTAACACGTACAGCAACTTCGTAAAAGATATTTGAGATGCTGACCATTTCCTGTTGGTGTGTTTGGGAGTGGGGCGAGATGGTAATACTACGACTGCTAATACAAAAAACAAATACTTTTACATTGCGTTTGAAATTATTCCGCAAAAGCTTTTTGTTTAAACTTTAATTTCCATACATATAGGAAGCTGAAATTTTAATATATCATTCAAGATTATAAGTTGTTGGGATATATTTTAAATGTCTCTTTTTACCCAATTTTTTATAATGTACTTAATTAACAAGTTATAGTTCCGTAGTATATACTTCGATGGTATTAAAACTTGTTTATCAGATTGTTTTTTACTAGTGAAACCCTTGTACCAGTATTGTCCAGAGTAATTAAGAAAACCAAAAATCGCCCCCCCCCCCCAATAATAGACTTTTTTCAGCCAAAATCCTGAACATTTATTCACAATATAGAAAACATGCGTAAATAGAAGTGTGGGTTATAGTAAAAACAATCAGTGAATAAGAAAACAGTAAAAACGAGTGGTGAATTAATGAGATGTCCTTTTGCAAAACAATATGAAAATTAGTTAAGCTTTGGACGTTGATTGCATAAACATAATCAATAAGTTAGAAAGCTGTTCTTCTATTGTGAATATGAAGTTGGAATTTTAATCTCACTGTCAGTGTGACAAATGGCACTACTTTATAAATATACAAATGGTACAAATCTAATGGGGTCAGAAAAGCAAAAATATCAACAAGCTCTTAGCCATTTCAAAGCGGGTTGGCAGAAGCCATCGCAAAATTAATAAAGCGGAAACAGACAAACTAGGAACAGAAGCTCTGGAAAGATGTTTAAGAACTTGCCATTGCAAGATGAAATTTGGCTGGAACATATCGCTAAAAAATCCACCACTAAGTAGTGGATTTTTTACTTGACATACGATGACGAAAGATGCAGGATCCTTCGCAATATGGCTTAAGTGGAGAAATCCTCGTGACAACCTCCTATAAGTGCGGCTAACATTGAGACGTATCTGAATACGAAGAGGAAGCACTTGAAAACAGATTCCACAAAAGTCATTTTCACTGGTGAATCATCAGTCAATTTGGAGGTTAAGATCAGCGAGCTACAGAATGGATTATGTCAGATGAAGAAGTACATGTGACTTGGAAAAGACAACAAGGGAGGAAGCACGATGTGCTCAAATTGTAGACAACAATTATTGGACCTTTTAAAATAAAAGTGACACCCAATAGCACCTAATAGTGTCAACTCTTGTGAGCTTTTAGAAAATACTTTCTTTGAATAACTTCATGACAATGTTTCTCCCCATAATTTTCCACTTACTTGCAAGTTGCTTGAAGGAAAATGATTTACGGGATAGAAAATGAAATAATGATGTGGCCACAATCACGTACAGATTTAATTCCAAACGAAAGCTTCTCGTCAAGAGATTTTACGATGGAGTTAAATAACATAAGAGTAAAGCAGAACGGGGTGGGGGGTGGGGGTGGGGGGTATCAACTGACATAGCAACAATTTGCTGATGCTACCAGATCAGGCTGTCTGAAAATATCAGCTTCCTGACCAAAAATACAAACATTAATGTTTTTTCCTTTCTCTTTGCAAAGTCAAAAACAAAATTTTTCCTCTACAAAACAACTACACCAAACACCATAAATAAATATTTGAACATAAAGGACTTGAAGCATAAAAACTTTTGTCAAAATGACTGTATTCAGCATTAAATAACCCGAATAGGGTTGATATGCCATAAAACAACCAAACAAAACCATAATCATTGTACCTTTGTAACGTTACAATAAGCCATTTGTAACGCTAGATCAGGAATTCTTCCTCATTGACAGAAATAGCTGTAGTCTAGTTGACGCATTGTAAGTAGTTGGCTCAATTAGTAGTGGCATCTTTCTTTCTCTTCGTTTATGTTATTGTTAAACCATCATCATAATCGTCTTAAGCTTAAGGGGTCTTAAGAAAGAATTGAAATTTGGGAATCTTGCTTAATTGGTGTCTAATGACTATGGATCAGATTTAATGCAAATCTGAAATATTTAAATTTGAAATGGAAGGTTGTGCCCATATTATTATACCCGATAAAACCCTTTTAAAATATTGCAAAGAAATTAAAATTTGGGGAATATTTATTAATTGATGTCGAATACCTATAAAAATTTCACAAAAATCAGGAGTATCTGAATTTTCACAAAGGAATTCCACCTATTTTTAACTCATTTGCATAAAACCAAATTAAACTAAATATAGCCCAAATTACTCACTCGTACGACTAGCACCTGTTTTAAAATTCATAATGATAGGTTAATTAGTTTAGGATTGAATTCTCTACATACAAATATATAAACACATAGCTATCTTTATAAAGCTAGAGATAACATGTTATTATTTATTAGAGGAATTGTAGAAATTGGCATCATTATGTTTTAAAACCAGATCAAGGGATATTTAAAAAATAAAACCTGATGAAGAAACATTAAGTGGTTATTATATATTTTTAAATGATATATCAGGGTAATACTCCCTTTTCAAGTAGAATTGAGGACAGAGTTCTTTTGTCATTTCTTCCTTCTCCATAACTATTATTTCTGGATATTGGTCACATGGTAATAATCATTTTGCTTTATTTAATAAAAGTGAATTTGTTTTTGTATCTTTTATTGTTGGAACAATTTTTAAAAATAGTAAAACAGGTTTGTTTTATATGTTGCTCAGGTGAAGACAGTGTCTGGTAGAAGTCATAGAAACAAATAATTAAAAATATATTAAAAGTCACTCTCGCTCTCCATGTACCTACCTGGCATAGTTTTTACTTTAATTTTGTTCTCAATTTTTTAAAATTTAAACTAAAAAGTCATATATAATTATTACAGTATCGTTTGGCTATTAAAGTATTAGTTAAAACCAATTGTTTTAAAACTATAATTACATGAGGACCTGCTAAGCACTTTAAAACTTATAAAAAGAAAAATAGATGCTGAGATCAAAGATTGAAACAGAGACCTTTAGATCTTCAGCTTGACATACTAACACCTGAACTATTTGGTCTAACAATGTTTTCTCATTCGAAGCATTTTAAATTCGCAAAAGTTTCTCCTGCTGCTGCTATCTTGTTAAGATGGTGTCCATCTGAAATTTGTTCCTAGACAGATAAAATATTTTATAAACGAAATAGAATCGAAAAATTACAAAATTTCCACAAAAACTGAGTAACCAGCATCAAATAATGATTTTGTATGAAAAAAGCTATTGATGACAAAAAATAGACAGCCTCTACTTTATCAAATAGATTAATGATTCATTGAATAATTTCCTATAGATTGAGGAGGGGGGGGCATAGATGTAGGATGTACATACCTTCCCCAATTATATTAGGTGTAAGTGACAATATTTTACCTGCTTGCCAATTCCACAGTCTACGTAAGTATTACACCACCTGCTTCACCGTCCCCCGATACACATATCTAAGAGCAAGTCATGTGTAAAAGATTCAAATATGTCTGCAAAAGAGATCTGGGGGCCTTGGAAATTGACCAACAGATGGGAAACCTTGGCTTCTGCCTTTCTTGCTTTGGGGCAGGTTGTGAAGTAAATTGTTTCTCTGTTTGAAGAAAGATTTGCTAAACAGATTGAAGAAAAGTGAAGGAACGATTGAATCCAAGAAAGAATAAAAGAATCCGAATGCATCACCGTGTAAACCACCACCACCACCAAGTGCAGCATAGATAAGATGGATGCAGGGATGCAGGGATGCTGACAATTCAGTGATAACAGTTGTCTGTAGTAGGATCTAAAAATAAAAAAAAATTAAGGATGCTGTGTTTCTTTCTGATTAATCTTACTCAATCAGAATTTGCTTTTGCTTTCTTGCTCTTGTTTTATCCAGTTCTACACGAGAAGAATATCGATCTGTAGGTTTGGTTTAGAAATCGATAACAAACTCCATCATAAAATTCTTTAAAAAAAATTTTTTTTTTTTTTTAAATCTACAGCCAACCAATCTTAACGTTTCTATTATTTGAATTTATAAGACGCTCATAGATTGGTCAGTGTAGTTTTGTATCCTTGTCCCTTTAAGGGCCGCATGGACTGACCAAAATGTAAACTCAATCACTGCTCCATTAGGAGTCACGTGATACAGCTTACGTTTCGAGCTCCCACCCTTTTTCTTTCTTTTTCACTATGATGGTCGACGTCAGTAGACTGCCTTACGACATAAGCCCCTAAATGGCAATCAGAAAGCCTTCCTGCTACAACTGAAGCCAACAACTCCATGACGGTCTACATGTGTACACCTGTTAACGGAACACCTCTTCACGGAAATTCTGCAAATGTACGAGTTTGCGAACCCTTTTTCTGTATATTTACGTTTTACCGTTTTGTACGTGCAGGTGAGACAACAATAGCAATTGGTATAAGCTAAGTCCTTAAGGAGCTTTGCTTCGTATAAAGCATATGATGTATGTGGTGGAATGGGTGTATATGTGGTGGAATGGGTGCATATGTGGTGGAATGGGTGCATATGTGGTGGAATGGGTGCATATGTGGTGGAATGGGTGTATATGTGGTGGAATGGGTGCATATGTGGTGGAATGGGTGCATATGTGGTGGAATGGGTGCATATGTGGTGGAATGGGTGCATATGTGGTGGAATGGGTGTATATGTGGTGGAATGGGTGTATATGTGGTGGAATGGGTGCATATGTGGTGGAATGGGTGCATATGTGGTGGAATGGGTGCATATGTGGTGGAATGGGTGCATATGTGGTGGAATGGGTGTATATGTGGTGGAATGGGTGCATATGTGGTGGAATGGGTGCATATGTGGTGGAATGGGTGCATATGTGGTGGAATGGGTGCATATGTGGTGGAATGGGTGTATATGTGGTGGAATGGGTGTATATGCTAAACTAATGGGTAAGGACAAACTTCAGATGAACGACATTTAAGTTTAAAATGTTTTGTCACACTCTTATTCATTCGTCAGCAAAAGGTGAAATAAAATTCCACCTCGTGCACTCTCTTCCATCTACCCAGCACACAAGGTTTGGTTATTTTCGATAATTCCTCCTACTGGATGAGGAGAGGAGGAAGCGGCTCCTCACTTGTTACGAAAATCACATGACCTCTGCTCTCTTTAAACTGATGAAATATTTAAACACTTGTATTTCTTTTAGCAATCATTATATCATCATCAGATTCAGTTAACATCCGTTTTATATGTTGGCATGTGTTGGACGGCTTTTAGAAATTGACTTCAAAACTAACCTATCTTTAGCCAGGTCTTTATTGCTCTTTCTCTCAAATCCATCCATATAACTTTATCTCATGGTTTTTTTTTTCGTCTTCCTCTCTCAACTGACCCTACTACCTCAACTGTTCTACATCTAACTCAAGCACCCTCTTCTATTCTTTCAATATAACCAAACCAATAAAGTCTCCTGTTCTGCACACATCTCCCTATACTGTCCAGATTTAATCTTCCTCTGAGGTCATCAGATCTAAGTCTGTAGTTTAAGACTCACATTACACATCCATCAAATTCTTATATCATTTCTATCCATGCAACACATGTCTTCCACTCTCATCGGTCAGGTTTCACTTCCATACACCATCACACTGTGTACACATGCCTGATAGACTTTTTTTCTTTGGTAAAAAATAACAACCCACTAAGATAAATGCCATCTTCGAAAAAACATTTGCTTTTCTTTCAGCAGACCATAATCTTGAAAATAAATACCAAAAGGAAAAAAAAAAAATAATATCTCTTTAGAAACTCGCATCTGTCTCTTCTCTTGGACAGTCATAATCCGAAAACAATAACCCCAACCAGTGTCACCTCAGAACTAGAATTTGGGAAAACAGTCTTCACTGGACAAAAAATGTAAACACATGTCGCTCCCTTCGCGGTGGTTCCAATCTTAAAATAACGTCTGAAAAGTACCATTTCTCTGACTAAGGATCTGCTGACCCAAAAACAAATTTGTTTTTTCCAACAGTGAGTCACAATCTTAAGAATAACAAACAACAGAATTTAGCCATTTCAGACAAGGAAAATTTGGGAAAATACATTTATGTTTTATTTGGATTTTTCCGACTACATCTTGGATATTATTCTCATAACGTTTCTGCCGATGTAACATCCGACCATTGTCAGGTGTATCTCGTCGAACATGGGAATCTTTATGTACAAAATTCCGAATGAAAACCCTTTATTTAATCCCTGGGGGTAACTGGCTCTTGTTCCGTCAGCCATGACAGGATGGAAATCTTAATCCACAATTGTATTCTTAATATCGCTCACACTGAGGATTGAACCTTCATCCTCCAGAAGACTGTCACTTAAAACTGATTATTACTTAGCACTGTATCCATTACGCCATTGGTCCTTGCCAAAATTTATCTTGTCAGACTATTATTTGACGCGTGAGGGTAGTCCACAGAGGAAATTATGTTTTATAAAATTTTAATAAACTCCAAAATGTTTCATTTCAGGATTTAATCATATTTTTTTAAAACTTTTTTTCTTTCCTAATCATCTTAATCACCTGAGTAATCTTTTGTGAATCTCTTGTATTTTATTCTCAATAAATACTCGTCTCACAGAACCATTCAACATTCGCATACAATAAAATATCAAACCAGATGCATCACCCAATTATAACTGGTCTCTCAAGACTGACGGTTGCCAGTGCAATATATAACTTCTAAGGAATCCACCGAAAAAGATGAATGGAAAATAGATTTTTAAAAAGATACAGAAAGGATAAAACAAAAAGCTGGCATAAGCTACATTAGGTTATAACAACATTAAACAGAAAAAATAGCGTTATTACAAAGGGCAAAAATCTATCAACGAAATCAAATGAATGAGATAAAAAGTAAGAAAAAAACTACCAGTAATGATTTCCTAAATCTCAGACACAGATGTCCTAAAAAAAATTTAAACCAAAACAATGTTCAACTCTCCAACTTTTTTATAATCAACTTCGGCCCTCCACTCTTCAACACCCACAAGACAGAAGCAACTGACTGTCATTCACAAATATCAATCTTTTATATCGTCCCCACAGATTATAATTGACTAACAATGAAGCACTATCATTGCTACTCTCATTAGTGAGTGTCTCCATTGCAATTAAAATATTTCTATTGTTTAATTGCTAATCGATCTTAATTTTCGTTTGTTTAATGGTTAATTAACCATATTGTTACGTTTAATGGCTCATCAACCCCATGTGAGTTATTTAGTGATGGTTTCAGATTCTGAAATATGTGATTTGTGTAGCTGAACTATTGCGGATGTGACATAGTTGCCCACTGCTGTTGTGACATAGTTGCCCATTGCTGTTGTGACATAGTTGCCCACTGCTGTTGTGGCATAGTTGCCCACTGCTGTTGTGGCATAGTTGCCCACTGCTGTTGTGACATAGTTGCCCACTGCTGTTGTGACATAGTTGCCCACTGCTGTTGTGACATAGTTGCCCACTGCTGTTGTGGCATAGTTGCCCACTGCTGTTGTGACATAGTTGCCCACTGCTGTTGTGACATAGTTGCCCACTGCTGTTGTGGCATAGTTGCCCACTGCTGTTGTGACATAGTTGCCCACTGCTGTTGTGACATAGTTGCCCACTGCTGTTGTGACATAGTTGCCCACTGCTGTTGTGGCATAGTTGCCCACTGCTGTTGTGGCATAGTTGCCCACTGCTGTTGTGACATAGTTGCCCACTGCGGTTGTGACACAGTTGCCCATTGCGGTTGTGGCACAGTTGCCCACTGCTGTTGTGACATAGTTGCCCACTGCTGTTGTGACATAGTTGCCCACTGCTGTTGTGACATAGTTGCCCACTGCTGTTGTGGCATAGTTGCCCATTGCTGTTGTGACATAGTTGCCCACTGCGGTTGTGACATAGTTGCCCACTGCGGTTGTGACATAGTTGCCCACTGCGGTTGTGGCATAGTTGCCCACTGCGGTTGTGGCATAGTTGCCCACTGCGGTTGTGACATAGTTGTCCATTGCGGTTGTGACAGTTGTCTATTGCGGTTGTGACATAGTTGTCTATTGCAACTAAAGTCTTGTGGAAAATTAATGTAGATATTTCTGTTACAATTTCACAAGTGGCATCGATTTAATGTTTGAGGACCTGTGTCACCTCTGTTGACAAACAATTTTTTTCAATATACAAATTATTAAAGAGGACATAACTCTTGATAGCAATAGTCAACAGACGTACTTGCAACAGTGTTCATCTTGAATGGGTTGAACCGGCTCTTTCCCTGGCATGCATGCATGACAGTCCTGAGCGAGGTCACAAAAGTTGCCTAGCCAATCATGATTTCACTACCGAAGACCTACCGACCAACGACTTGTGGACCTGAGAGCTGCGCCAAGTCCTCTTTAATGATTGTCACCCACATCCTCAGCTGCCCATCAATACGCTTGCACCACTCAGGCAGAGAGGTAAAAAGGACTATGTTGCGGATTAACTCCCCTTCTGTGTGACGAACTGCCATGATGTCATCGTCTGGTTATATCTCTAAATTGTAAGCCTCATTTTGTTTCAATCTTACCTTCTCCATAATCTAAAAGTAACTTTAAACACATTACAGCATCCAGAATGAATTAAGTTTTCATGCAAACATTGACTTACCGCGGTAAAAGTTTGACAAATATCACCTGAAAAGATCAATGACAGCTACGGTTCAACAAGAACATGTTTACATTGGATTTGAATACGACCATATTGTAGTCGGTCGGGAAGCAGGCTTACGGCACTGTTCAACAGACAGGAAGTTCTAGGAAAGAAACTATGTCCATGGAAGTTTCGTTTCGTCTTGAGCACGCAGAGGGAGGAAAGGAAATCATTGGCAGCGGTCATAGCTAGTCCGGTTTTAGTTGTGAATGTGTTAAAAGGGGGGACCTCGACGACTTAAAATCCTAGATGTTATTTTTTTTTTTCATCTCGCTTATCTTCAGTCGCATTCGTCTGTTCCTCAGCTCACTTCAACCGCAAAATAGACACTTCCTACACAGAGAGACAACCTGACAAACTGCTCATTACGTCACTTCGTCTGTAAAACAGATTAGTTCTGAAGCGTTCTACATTGACATTTGTTTCCAGCTAATCTTTACCTGCGTTCTCGCTTGTGCTGTGATATAAATATATTGGGTGCCTTGTAGCAGAGACTTGAGGTTGAGGCATTGGCAGTTAACAGTCCAACCTCAAAAGAGTTTATTGCTCTCGAATCACACAACTGAAAGCTTTTTTGCTCTTGCCCATTTTTCCACTACAGAAAGTTTCTCTCCCAAAACAGAAAAATTATTTTGAAAAGTCACACAATTTGAAGTGTTGGGTGGATGGAAATAATAAAGATATATTTAGAAAACCTTGCACAACGCAGATTATTTGTTTTTAAAATAAATTATTTATTCATCTCAAAAACATTTTTTTTTTATAAACTTGAGTACTTTCGGTAAAT
This sequence comes from Sepiola atlantica, assembly GCA_963556195.1. Classification (NCBI taxonomy): domain Eukaryota; kingdom Metazoa; phylum Mollusca; class Cephalopoda; order Sepiida; family Sepiolidae; genus Sepiola; species Sepiola atlantica. The sequence goes on along the minus strand of OY744521.1, from coordinate 8,220,509 downwards.
CTACCATCTTCAGAAGAATATTTCTTTTTCTTTTTTTTTCTTGGTTGAGACATTCTCGTGGCCAAGTTGAAAATCTGTCTAGAATGTCTCTTTTAGAATAAACAGATTTTGATCAAAATTGGAATAAGCATTCTAGACATAAGGTTTAGTAGCATATGTATCTCGATTTTAAATTTCGGAAAGGGAACATAAAAGTGGTGCAAAAATATTCTGTTAGTGAATTAATTTTATTATTAACTGGCAGAATAACCATCTTGTGACAGATATATATATATATATATATATATATATATATAATTAAGTAATTTAATATATAAAGTAAAGTCAGTCTCTTTATAGTTTTTTTGTCATCAATAGCTTTCTTCCTACAAAATCAATATTTGATTTTGCTTTGTTAATTTTTCTTGTGGATCGTTTCAGTTATGTTGTTAAGAAGAATACAATTTAATTCGATTTAATTCCTTTCAGAAAATACTTTGTCCGGGGTAATAATTATTTTCATTAGGCTGAATCTTAAAAAAAAAAAAAAATTTTTTTAAAAAGGGGGGAAAACATAATTCTGTATTCGATCATACATAGTTACTTCCCTTTGTTTGGAACAAAATAAAATAATATTTTTGAAAGACAAAACAGCATATTTAAAATAAAAGCAAAGCAAAGTACAAGTCAATACCGGGTAGATTTAGCTAGTCTATATTAAGTAAAATCAGAGAGGTTGAAAGGCATAATACAGAAATGAAATAAAAGCCTGACAAGTTACTCGATTCAGGTAGGAATAAAATAAAACATGAAGTCAAAATGCTTTGATTTTAGAACTCAATCGTTCAAACATTGAAATAAATCATTACTTCTGAAGATTATTTCCTAAATATCATTACTTCTGAAGATTATTTCCTAAATATCATTACTTCTAAATATTATTTCCTAAATATCATTACTTCTGAATATTATTTCCTAAATATCATTACTTCTGAATATTATTTCCTAAATATCATTACTTCTGAAGATTATTTCCTAAATATCATTACTTCTGAATATTATTTCCTAAATATCATTACTTCTGAATATTATTTCCTAAATATCATTACTTCTAAATATTATTTCCTAAATATCATTACTTCTAAATATTATTTCCTAAATATCATTACTTCTGAATATTATTTCCTAAATATCATTACTTCTGAATATTATTTCCTAAATATCATTACTTCTAAATATTATTTCCTAAATATCATTACTTCTGAATATTATTTCCTAAATATCATTACTTCTAAATATTATTTCCTAAATATCATTACTTCTGAATATTATTTCCTAAATATCATTACTTCTAAGTATTATTTCCTAAATATCATTACTTCTAAATATTATTTCCTAAATATCATTACTTCTAAATATTATTTCCTAAATATCATTACTTCTAAATATTATTTCCTAAATATCAATACTTCTGAATATTATTTCCTAAATATCATTACTTCTGAATATTATTTCCTAAATATCATTACTTCTAAATATTATTTCCTCAGCAATGTCTACTCAAAACAACACATGAAAGGTCAATATCTGATAAAAAAAACAATCATGTGAACACGGATTCCTAATTTATAAAACAATTGAGAAAAACAAAATCAAAATACAAAAATATCGAATGCAAAAATATTGGAGGAAAGAATAAATCATTTGCAGCTGTTATCGATCCGTAACGCAGAATGTGGTGTGATGGCCTTGATGGACTTAAAAGCAATCTAATGTCTATGAATGAGAAGTGGTTTCAGGATGTGGACTGTCGGTTAGACAGTTCAAGGGCTGTTAACTCGCTTGCACTAATACACTTGCTTGGGAAAGATATACATCAACATCTTATCTCGTATAACTGTGGGTAAAATAGTAGGGTAAACGAGACTCTGAAGCATTGATAGAGCAATAAGGTAACGAGAAGGAAAACTCTGAAATATCACAAATCTTTGAAGATGGGAATAACAAATTCACCTCATGAAGAGCGACTTGCCATAAAAATTACAATGGACTTATATTCTTGTAGAAGTTAACATATTTCTGTCATATGTGATATGTAAAATATGCAATATTTATTGTCCCTGGAAAGTGAAATATAATGAACCTAACATTATTAAAATAAAACATTCACTGTAAGCATTTGTAAATCACACTGATATTCATAATTTTTCTTGTTCCATTTATTATAACTTCCGATGTGTCAAAAAAAAAAAAAAAAAAAAAAAAAATCGCTATTTTAGGATTACAATTTCTGACTGTTCTTGTTAAACAGAATAATCTAACCCCGTGTATTAAACATAAGGTTCAGTTCGAAATTTTGTAGATTTTCAAATACGAAAGATGCACCTGAAGAAGGTGGAGGTTAGCTTGGCCGAAACATTGTGAAAATACAACCAAGATGAGAATAGTAGTCTGAAGAATACAACTTATAAATCCTCATCTAAAAAATTCCGGAATAAATGAATATATTAAAGACATTTTTAGCCATCCATTCATCCTAAGACAGCTTTTGCTACGAAGAAGGAAATTGACAATGCCAACCCAGATGCTAAAACATGCAATATTTATCGTCTTTAAAAAATGAAATATAATGAACCTAAATGATTAAAATAAAACATTCACTGTAAGCATTTGTAAATCTCATCGATATTCATAATTTTTCTTGTTCGTTTATTTATGTTGCATTATCTTCTGATATGTCGAAGAAAAAAATGTTATATTGAAAATACAATTTCTGTATTTTGTAACACAGAATGTGTAGCCTTGATGGATTTAAAACCAATCTGATGGCTATGGATATACCCTTGACACATTGGTTCCCATTAGATCACTGAAGTTAAGCAATGTTAAGTTTGTTCAGTACTTAGATGGGTGACCATATATGTAAAACTCGGTCCTACTAATATGGACTGGGGCTGGTTAACAAAAAAATTTTTTTTGTTTTTCATTTTTTTTTTTACTAATGAGTCACCACTTATAAAGGCCAAAAACCACTCGAGGATCAGGGTTCATAAAATGGACTGAATGATGATGAATACTATAAGGACCGAAAATATACACATACCAGCCATTTAAAACAACAGCTGACCCAAAACAGCAATTCTTCCCCCTTTGTCAGAAACATCGCTTATGGAATGTGAGAACTAAAGTGCAAAAAGGGGAAGGAGTGACGTAACAAGACTGCCAAAAGTAAATAAGTTTTCTAAAAAAACGGTATTTTTCATATAAGGTTAAATTAAACAGAAAATACTATTAGAGTTAGATCTATGTGTCAGGATATTGCATCAAAAACAGGATGTTGCTAGTGACACATTGTATAGTGTTACAGTTGATTCTTCTTTTTGTAACAAATTTTTTGTTACACGCGTAACCAGTTAACAAATGTATTTTGTTGACATGCTGGCAACAGTTCAGTTAGTAGTAAGCTCAATCAATTGTGACGTCTCTGTAGTAATGACAGGCTTTTTAGTTGTTTTTAACAGCTGTGGTTGTAGCAATAAAAAACAAAAAAAAAAGCATTATATTTGCTCTCTGCTTTTCATATTTTTTGTTGATTGTTTCTTTTTACAAATACATTAGTTTGTATCGCATAGCAAGTTCATCTTGACGACTGCAGACTATTAATCTCTTCCCGGCCATCCCCTGTGGGTGGAAGAGCTCAACAAAGATGTTCATGCAATTCGACATTCACCAACAAAGACATATTTTACTGGCTTTGCCACGTCTACTTCCTGCCATGATGTAACTTCCTGAACACGTCCGCTTAGTGGAAAATTCCCCTTTACAAGTAACAAAATGGAATTGTCTTTTGCTGCATCTTGACACTCACATACAAAGAATGCTACAATGGTGCGCCTGGACTGTCACAACTTGCTTTGTAGAAAGCATAAGTCAGGTTCTCCACAATGAATAAAAAATAGTGGAGGTAGTCTCCTGTTGTATGAATGTGTAATCACACATTGGTGGAGGATGTCCAAAATGTGCAGGATGCCTCAAAATGTTAATAACTAAACCGTATAACATTCTCTTCAGCCATTATGCAAGAATTTGAAAAATCTACCATAATATTCTACTGTCACTATCCAATCGAAATTGAAGAAAAAAATCTTCATATTAATAAAATTATAAGACCACTTTGCGTGCCTGTCTGCGTGCGTGTTTTCCTTGCGATTACACAACTTTGATAATTATTAATTTCTATTTACTATTATTTGATTATTTATTGAAACCGGAAAATGCAAAAGAAAACTTTAAAAATACTATTTAAAAAATAATTTCATCACAAAATTAAATCCGCCACAATGAATTTCAGTTGCTTTATAAACAAATCAGCCATTTTAATCTTTTGTTAATAGTTAAAAAAAAAAAATTTTTTTTAAAATGAATTACTTTGTGACTTATTGAAATTTGAAAGGAACTGTCGAACAGAAAGTCATTTTTTGCTTTAAAATTCTTAACAAATCCTTATGTCTAAATAAATTGAAAGTTTTGGAAGCCATTTGCTTCCGATAATTTTATAAACAAATTAAAACATTACCTTAACAAAATTAGTCATAATTTTATAACAATTTGGTTCAATTAATTTAATGACAAAACGATACTGTAATAATTAAATTTAACTGTCAAAATCCTATTTAAAAAAAGTTTTGTAAAAAAACATTAAAAAACGGCATAAATAAAAAAATAAAAATAAAAAAATAAAGAGAAACAAAAATAAAAGTAAAAAGACTCCCGGGCAACGCCGGATACGTACAGCTAGTATTAATAAAGTCTGAAAATAAGAGTTGTAAAGTTATCTGCAAATGCTTGTAAAAGAAGGCTTCATTAAAAAATTCTTGCACAATGCACAATTGGGTCAGCCTCGTGAAGAAAGGAGAGGGAGGGAAAGAAAAAGGAGGAAAGAGGAATAAAGAGGAAAGGAGGGGAGGATGGGGGAGATAAAGAGGAAGGGAGGTGAGGAGGGGGGAGATAGAGAGAATGAAAAAAGTAAAGTAACAATTTTTTTTTTTTTTCAGAAGTATCATGGTCTCTTTTGTAACGGTACTTTAATTACCATTCTTTGAAGGCATTTCTAATCACTAGAACCTCCTTAGGCAGATGCATCACTTCTTTTACAGTTCATTAGATCTGAGGATGCACAAACGTACATAAATATTAATTTATATAAATGTCTCTATCTCATCTTCATACCAAGAATTCTTTTGTTCGGGCAGGACCAGAATATAATTAAGCAGAAGGTGTGTGATGACCTCAAAGTAAAACACGGTAGGTTTCTAAGACAGCATGCCTTAGTTTTGAGCAACAGAAAGTCATTTCATATTCAACTCAAATAAAACAGAAGTATATTAGAAAAATAAACTGCTATGAAATAAGATTAAATTGAAACAAATCTCTATATATAAAGTTGTATTTCCTGTCTGTGTAGTAATATGGTATGTGGTTGTGTTAGTAAGAAGAAAAGAAAATTTCCATAGCAAAATTAGATTATGGAGAAAGAGGAAATATCCACTAGAAATTAAGTTAATGTGTTTGAAGGAAGTGATGTTACAGGACATCCCAAGTGAGACGTGGCAAATAGGCTAATCTGATCTTTCTTGTGACTCTTATATCTCGACCAGGACAGATGTGTTTTTCAGATATTAGGGGTTGGGGGGGGGGGATATGTAATATTACTGTTCACAAGAAAAAGAAAAAATATTAAAACAGATTGTGGGCTGTTATATCTATTACAATCATTCAAGAAAGAAATCAACTTCACTGCGACTATCGCAACTACCGCTACTACAATGTGTCATCAACACAACTTCTGCTATAAAACGATGTCAGCATATTTATTTGGATCCAAAGAATTCGTTTTTTTACAGACTCTTAGAGTTTAAGATAGAATATATATGGTTATGTTAGTCTAAAACTTAATTACTTAGACTACTTGGATAAATATATTTCATTTTGAATAAAAGTTGCACTAAACATCCATAAAAAGGAAAAAAAATGTTTTACTTTTATTTTATTCATAAATTGAAAATTATAAAAATTTAGAAATAAAAATAATACATGAATGTCACCTTACAAACACTCCCTCCTACTCAATCAGTGTTGAGTACATCTTTCGACCCCCACTCAGAAAAATTGAATATTATAAAACGCAAAAAAATTAGAAAAAAAAAAGAGCAATATGGTGTTATGGTCTGGTCGCAAACGGACAGAGGTTTTCATTCAATCTCGGACAATGCCAGGTCTTCCAGATAATTCAATAAAAATCGCATCAAGTTCAAATGAAATTCGTCAATGAAAAACGAATTCAATATGAGTATAAGTAATCATACTAAACATCACGTTTACAACCCTAAACATCGCATATACAACCCTAAACATCGCATATACAACCCTAAACATCGCGTATACAACCCTAAACATCACGTTTACAACCCTAAACATCACGTATACAACCCTAAACATCACGTATACAACCCTAAACATCACGTATACAACCCTAAACATCACGTTTACAACCCTAAACATCACGTATACAACCCTAAACATCACGTATACAACCCTAAACATCACGTATACAACCCTAAACATCACGTATACAACCCTAAACATCACGTATACAACCCTAAACATCACGTATACAACCCTAAACATCACGTATACAACCCTAAACATCACGTATACAACCCTAAACATCACGTATACAACCCTAAACATCACGTATACAACCCTAAACATCACGTATACAACCCTAAACATCACGTATACAACCCTAAACATCACGTATACAACCCTAAACATCACGTATACAACCCTAAACACCACGTTTACAACCCTAACACACACACAAAACCCATATTGATTGTCCTACTACAACTTAGTGGATAAAGATGTTGGTTATGATATTCTTAAATGACTTCTATCAATCATTTGTGAGTTCAATCCCTAGTTAAGGAACTTGAGATAAATAAACTGACATGAGACATCAGCTTCTTCATCCCGTGTTTTGTATTTAGGATCCTGCGAGTGCCGTGGATTCTGGGGTGTGCAACACCAAGCAACATCTGATGAAAGCCATCCCTGCAGTCCAGTCCAAGGGGTCGACATCAGTCAAGTTGCATGCAGTTATATTGCTTCTCATGCACTTAACGTACATCTTCCTCGGTATACCATGCTCTCTACTGCTAGATATATTCAAACGCGTTTTGGAGTTGCTGAAAGAGGTTGTATGCTGTACATGGTCGAACCACCCGAGACGTTGAGCGTTTAAGGCATCTGTAATAGCGATACCAAGTTTCTGATGAAGCACACTTTATGAGATGAGTCACACATTCATCTGATCATGGTGCGATCATTATACTGAGGCCTTTGCAGATCAGAAGTGCTTGTGTCCCATGTCTCATTGCCGTGCAACATGGCAGAGCAAACACTGGTTGAAACGACTTTGCTCGGAATCTTGAAGAAAATGTGCATAGATGTAAATCAAAAATATTCAGAATACAGAATGAGCACAGTCGATCTCGATCGAATAAAGAGTTCAGTTTGAAAGATTTCCTGGAACGTTATCGACTGCAGCAAAGGCATCTGAAGAAGGCCAGAGAGTACAAGGACCGAAACGTTGTTAATATAAAAACAACCAAGATGTCTAAAACGTGTAAATAATATAACTCGATTTTCTAAAATAAAAAAAAACAGAAGTAGCTCACCTCAGAAATAGTCAAATATCAAAAAATACAAATAAAAGTTTTAAAAAATGCAATAAAATCTTTGTTATTTTAGTTTATAGAGATGAACATGAGATTTTAGAACAGAAATGTTTCATGTTATGTTCTATTCTAAAAGCAAGAACCTGTGACACAGTTGATTTAGTACTAAGTAAAAATTTGTTCTAAGTGATAGTCATCTGAATGTTGAAGGTTCAATCCTCGATGCATGCGATACGAAGAATTGCAAATTGAGAACAATTATTAATTAGTTTCTGAATTTTTGAGATGAGGATTGATAATTTGTATGATTTGTATTATTCGGACTATGGTTCTCGTCTTGGGTGTTATTCTCACAACGTTTCGGCTGCTGTAACCTCTGACTTTCTTCAGATGTATCTTTTCAAACTCAGGAATATTACTGTCGAACTCGGGAATCATGGTTGACGGAACGAGAGCATGCTAACCCAATAGATTAAATGAAGGGTTCCGTTCGAAATTCCATCTAGATTCCCGAGTTCGACAGAAATATTCCCGAGTTCGAAAAGATACGCCTGACGAAGGTCGAAGGTTACATCGGCCGAAACGTTGTAAGAATATCATCGAAGCTGAGAACAGTAGTCCGAATAATCGAAATTATATAGAAATGTTTTCTATGAAGATAACTAAATTGCTTAGAAAATACGAAGTCATTTGTGTAAACAAACGTTTCATCTTGTTTTGATCTGATTAGAAAAGCGCAAGAAAATCGACGGCCTTCGAAGTGATTTGAGGCAAAGGAAATTTATTAATTTGATTAACAGAGACATAAAAAAACATTCTCCGTTTCTGGTTTACGAACAAGAAGATGCTAGTTTCCAAAAGCAATTCTTTTCTATATAATATAAAAAGGTTGGAGAGGAGGAGGAAGTAGAGGGAGGGACGGAGGTTTCTCATGATCACTTAGGAATTTCTTCCATCCTCCACATTAGCTCCATAACCTGACATTTATTTACCATTAAAGCTTAAAAGATTCATCATTATCGTTGTGCGGGTGGACCCGAATCGACCAAAATCACAGACCAAACGCTAAAGAAATGGAACAGCTTGTTATAATGAGCATTGATTATATGATCTTCAAATGTTTACAAGAAAACTAAGATCTATTACGTATGTATCATGTCTGCATGGATTAATTCCGAATGATTGGACCAATTCTTATAAGATTTGAAACAGGTGTTGAATATTCTGTTCGTCTTGTATCTGGCCCTTTCATGGGCGGAGAGAGCATCTGGGTCGGCATTGTCAATTTCCTTCTTTGTAGCAAAAGCTGGCTTAGAATGAATGGATGACTAAAAATGTTTTCTTTATTATATTCATTTATTCTGGAATTTTTTAGATGAGGATTGATAAGTTGTATTCTTCAG
>OY744521.1:8121388-8206388 GCA_963556195.1 Sepiola atlantica | reverse complement strand
CAACTTGACAGTGGAGCAGTCCAGCTTCCATATAAACTGGATTTTTTGTTACTTGAGTCTTTACTTATCTTGCTGCTCAACTGGTCATACAGTTGAGCCCTAAGTATCAAATTCTATACTGTCCATAAATATTTTTATGTATTGACAAAGGGTAAGGTATGTGGAAAAAAAAAATCCACTTCCGGTGTGTTTGGAAAACAAATTTTAAGCATTTTTTAAGCTATAGCATTTTCGACAAATGCCACAGACAAGAATTTAAAACCTAATTCATTATTTTGTTGCGTTTGTATTGTTGCGTCCTCCCAGTTGTCGTCTAAAGTTAATGGGTCACATGCTCATCTGGAACAGTGATTCTACTAACCCCTACAAAAATAAAAGTTGGGTGATTTACTTTGGACATGGAATCTCTTCTTTTTTTTGGGGGGGGGGGGGTCCAGCCCAAGGCTTCAGCATTCACCTCGCGACAAGATTGCTTTCCTGGGGCCTACAACATGGTCCTCTTCAAATCTAATGTCAATAAACACTTCTTATAAACCGTCTTCATAAGTCATTACCCTTTATCGTGGAGTGGTTCTTAACATTGCTAAGTGGTGACTCATCAAAAAAATAAAATAAATAAAAAATTTAAAAAAAAAATTTTAATTTTTAAAACAAAATGAGAAACTAAAATAAACAAATTGATTAATAATTAGATTAGGAAAATGTTTCATTTGTTTACACAACTTAAGCAAATAGAATTTGTTCTAATGATAAACTTGACTTAAAATAAAAAGTAAACTTCATATAAAGACAAAAATAAAGAAAAAGAAAGAAAAAGAAAAAGAAAAAGAAAGAAAAAGAAAGAAAGAAAAAGAAGAAAAAGAAGAAGAAAAAAAATAAGTCGTCACTGTCTAAACTAAACAATATCCAACTGTACTAAAGACATTCTTAATACTCGTTTAAATGGTGAGAACTCGTATAGCAAGGATCAGGATCAAGGCTACCATTTGTTCTTGGGAAGATAATTTAAAACTTTATTGCAGATATAGCTATCAAATCTGTATCAACTGAACAAGTAAAACAATCAACGAAAGGAAGTCATAAATTTATCTTCAACAGTTTAAATTTATGAGAATATCGGCTGATAAGATGCTTTTATGTATATCTACCCGGCGTTGCCCGGGGGTAAAAGAAAAAGTGACTTGTTTACAAAGAACATAACGTCTTTTTAGATATTTATTTTTGCAGAAGTCAAGGGAAATAACTAGTGACATGATTACTTCCCATTAATGTATAATAATATTCAGTGAGTAAGAGGAAAAAGTCTCCATGTTGAAAGTTTTCTTTCCCGGAACAAGTATATTCAGAAAGAAACTGACGTGAAATAAAATATGTTTGTGCCAATAAAATAGTGGAAGGAAGGAAACGGAAAAGTAACGATATGTTCGGATGGATTTCTATTTGGATCTGACTGAAAAATCGACAAAATAACTTTATATGTTAGAAGACTAAACCCATACACAGTGTGTTAGTAAGGTGAGAAGGAGAGGGGTGAGGGATGTAAAGGTAACATCAATTGGAGCAAATACATTGAAGACATTGCCAAGGCTGCCGCAAAAAAATGGACACCCTCTACCTTGCTAGTAAACTTCTCACATCTGACAGAATCCTATATCTCTACAAAGCCACCATCTTCACATGCATGGAGTATTGTTGCCACATCTGGGATGGTGCACCATCCATTAGACTCTCCCTCTTAGACAAGATTAAAAAAAGAAAGAGTCGCTAATTTAATAGGTCCCTCACTATCCACCAAGCTCCAGCAGCTGTCCTATCGCTGCAATGTTGCATCCTTGTGCGTGTTTTACAAGTACTTCAATGGATTGTGCTGCTTTGGTGCACCCTCAACGTAAATACACTAGACCAATCCAACAATCAGCTATATAATCCTGATTGATATTTGATTTTTGAAATGTCATAAATAAAGGAATAGGGTTCAACACAAAGTCCAGATAAAACCCACTAGACAATCTCAGAGGAGTATTCAATATTTATCATAAATATATGATATACTGACTACTAATAACTTCAGTTTCTTTCCTCCTTCAAAAAAAACTTTACATTTTTTAATTCAGACTAGAAATTATGTTGCTACAATTTTGCAAATGTATTACATAACTTTTTTGAGGGCTCAGAAAAAAATAATTTTTTTTAAGTTATATATTTGATACAAATAAAAATAATTTTGCTTATGTAATATGCTGTTCAAAATAATGTTTCTATAAAAAAATCATATTTGTCAATAGCACTAATATTTTAAAAACAAACAATAACAGTTTATAAACTGTATTAATAATCATGCAATAATAAAACTATTGTACAATACAAAAATGAATTATACAAGACACCATTCATATAGAATAATAGAACTGCTTTTTCAGAGAAAAAAAAAGTCATAATATATCTATATATTAATACGATAGCGTGTGTGTTCGTGTGTCACGCTTCCGGCAAAAGCTCTGCGCATGCGTGCCACACCTAGATTTTTAAAAACATTCAACTCGCCTAATTTTCGAAACATTTTCAAGTATTTCCCTTTGGCGCAACGGTTAGCGGCGTAGTATTTTTGACTTCGGCCCGACTGGTTTATAGTTCGATCCCAACCAACCTCTAAGATTTTTTTTCTACATTTCGAGGGGAAGGGGAAGAGAGATAGGGAGGGGACGACCGGGAAGACACATTAATACAATAGCGTGTGTGATTTTGTGTGTCATGCTTACATCAAAAGCAACGACCTTCCGAATCTTTGTATGCTACTCATGAATTGGCTTGGCCTTTTGGCTAAGATCAAAGTGTAGTATCTGTTCCGATGGATACTGCACTTCATAGACTGGTATTGTCTTGGCCTTCGAGGCTTGATTTACGCCGGTCTATGGGTCTGTCCTGTGCAGTTCTAGGAGGTCCACCCTCCCAGGCTTCGCCTCCCCTCTTTGGGGAGGAGTAAGTTGCCCAGGCAATTTTTAAATGGCCAGAGTGCTCACCTCTCGAGCGCTGGCTTTTCAAACCCCACTTTCTCGACCCGATCTTGGGTCACATCTTACTTGTGGGAGTAAGATAAAACTGGCCTTGTGCCTAACTCCTGGAGAGGAGTAAATAAATATTCATGAATTGGAGCCAAATTTAATGTAATCGAAAACATTTACAAAGTAAGGTTTAGTCGTCGAAATATTACCTTCACTAGAAATATTGTATATAAAGAAGTTCTGTAAATTGTTTCATGTATTGTTAATTTTTTAAAAATAAATATACAAGTCCAAATCTTATATTTTATTCAAACATGTATAGGTTAGGAACAAGATAATTAGTATTGAAAACATCATTTCGTGTAATTTACACGGGTCCCGCTAGTAATATATAATTGATACAATAAAATACATATTCTAGAAGTCAAAATGACTGATTCTATTTATCTTCCTCCCACAAGGTAAGATGTGACAAGGTCAGGAAAGTGGAAAAAAACCAGCGCTCGAGAATTTGAGCACTCTGGCTATTTAAAAATTGCCTGGGCAGCCTCGTCGGCATTCCCCGGTAGGGGCAACTCAGGCGATTAGCAATAAACTAACCCCCTCTCAAAGGGTGAGAAGGCAAAGCCTGGGAGGGTGCACCTCCTAGAACTGCACAGGATGGACAACCGATAGACCGGCGTAAATCCAGACCCGAAGGCCCGGACAATACCGGTCTATAAGGGTGGGGTAAAAAAATGACTGATAATCGCAACAAAATCCCATCTACAGGAAAGAAAAATATCACCATTTGGATGACATTTGTCTTCAAAAGAAAATGACTGTGACATGACCTTTCAATAAAGTATTGTTGTAAAGCTGTACTAATTCAAGACGCCATATTAAACTGAGCTGATTAACTTCTATTGCATGTTTATTTAAGGAATCGCGTTACTGTAACACCGTCTGTTCGGTAAACCAATGGCATCCATTTTTTATCTGTATACTTATAAAGTTGGGCCATTGTTCGCACTTACAGTGATATTAAAACGCTTTTCTTTTTTTTTCTTTTTAAATATTATTTACCTCCTCTTCAGGAGGTTAGGCACAAGGCCATTTTTATCTTACTCACACAAGGTAAGATGTGACCCAAAGTCGGGTCAGGAAAGTGGGGCTTGAAAAGCCAGCGCCCGAGAAGGTGAGCACTCTGGCCATTAAAAATTGCCTGGGCAGCTCCGTCAGCATTCCCCGGTAAGGGCGCCTCAGGCAGTAAGCAATAAACTTACTCCTCCCCAAAGAGGGGAGGCAAAGCCTGGGAGGGTGGACCTCCTAGAACTGCACAGAACCGTCCCATAGACCGGCGTGAATCAAGCCCCGAAGGCCAAGACAATACCGGTCTATGGGGTGTAGTATCCATCGGAACAGATACTACACTTTAATTTGCAGATACGAATACATTTTTCATATGTACTACTTACATATATGCAATCTACGGCATAAGGTTAATTTGCATATTGATTTTCAAAAGGACATTTCATTAATTATTCTTTTTCATTGTTTTTAAATTCAATTATTGTTGTTTTGAATATAAGACATACTTCTGTTTAAAAATACTCTTATTTTGTGGCAACATGCTTAAAATTTGTACAGATAAGTTACTTTCCACTCTTTTGCTGTTGCCATTGCGATCCACTTCAATACTGCAAATTATAAACATCCCCTTCCCCTAACACTCTCACCCACACAATCGCCTAGGCAAACAAATGAGCCATTTTAACCTTTTGTTAATAATTTAAAACAAAGAATTAATGTGTGACCTCTCGAAATTTGAAAAGAATTTGAAAGCATTTAAACTGTTGAATAGAAAACCATTTAAAGTAGCTTTACAATCCCTACAAAGTCAACATGAATACATCGAAAGTTTTGGAAGCTATTTAACTTATCTCCCACTAAACTTCGAGCCCCCCCCCCCCCCCAAGTTTTTTTACAGCCAATTTAGAAAAATAATTTCATTACGAAATTAAATCCCTTATAGGTGATACCATTCCACCGGCCTGATACTATACATGAACCCTATTTTTAGGGAATTTGTTGGGTCAACCAAAAGACTTCTGGACAACGCGAATAGAGACAGCGTGTGTTTAATAAATTGTTATGAAAAACAGAAACAAACTTCGTTCGAAGATTTTGTTGAACAAAAAAAATTTATACTGTCAGTTGTAATTTACCTGCTTCCCTACGAGGGCCGAATGTGACACAAGGTTGAGCTAAATGTGAGGTGTGGCCATTTCTGACCATAACAAGGGAGTTTGTGGCTGGTAAAAATGACCTATAAAACTCAGTCTAAAAGAATTTGTTCATCCTTTGATTGAGCATGGAACAGATACTACACTTTGAATTATTTATTCGCAAATAAAATTAAACATATATTCTATTTACAAATTAGGGATCAGGCTAGCAAAAGTGTGAAGAGTAGTAGTGGGGGGGTGTGTGTTCATCACCGATCACACACTTAACTACGTGCATTTTGACCGATTCGTCTAAGCACTGTACCTTTCATTCTTTGACCATTTTTCAATCACTTTCACTTCAGCAGTCACCACAATACCACATTTACACTATAGACGACACTATTAAAAATATCTCCAATGGTTTTAAATCAATTTTATAGTAACACTTTTCCTTAAACGCACTCGAAATTGAAGTGGAATAGTCCATTATAACTGAATAGGTAAACCAGCCCAGTTTAATATAGTGTGACAGTTCCTGACATTAAATACTGCAATTTAATAACAGTTATTCACAGCAAAAATCCAAATACCCAATCAAAATACTTTATTTTTAGTAGGGCAAGTTTTTAAACAATCATAAATATCTCTGGCCACTTCCCCACTAATAAAAACATGGGTGGGGGGGGGGGGGGGTCGGGTCGGTCACCAATGAAACCCATGGCAGACGACATTCATTTTTCTACTAAGATGTGGAACAGAGCTGATAAGTGAGGCAATTAATTTGGGGAAATTCACTAACGTTTGGAGATCAATATTAAGATATGACCAGGTTATAAAAACAGGCCGTTTGCAATCTTTGTAGATGAAATGTTTCCTGTCTGTTTTTCTTTACAAAATCCCCCCCCCCTCCGAGCGTTGTCGAGATAGACCCCTATAACCATATAAATTCAGAAACTACATTATCCAGAGTATTTATATATTTCGTTTTTATCTAATGAAGTACAACAACGTTATCTGACACTTCACATCTATAAAAAGGATTTGATGCAACTTTACTTACATCCTATCTCACCCAATCAAAGCTGAGTACATCATTAGGCTCCACCCCCAAAATTGAATTTTATCACTCGTAAAAATGTTAGAATATAGAAGGTATTATAGTGCCCTTGGCTGAATGCAAAAGGATGTAGGCTTCTTTATTCAGTCCTCGGTCTTCCTGTTATATATATATGTAAAATGAAAAAAATAAAGCCAAAACCTATGTGATTTATGTATTCATCAACGTTTCGTCTTTATTGAAAGACTTCCTCAGGATGAAGAAAGCAATGTAGAAAAATCATACAGAATATTAATTATAATATGTCTGAAAGTGTCCAGATTTCGGCATGGTTGTTGGCGTGAACACACAGAGAACGAAAAACATGATTTTGGTTATAGCGTTATCAGCAGTGGCCGGTCTCCTTCACTGGACGCGAGATGAATGGTATTGATGGCTTGGATTTGTCAGTTTATGACTATTTTAGCTAGAACGGTAACTGGGGTCAAGAAGCCATCAATCCCATTCATTTCGCATCCTTTGAAGGAGACTGACCACGGCTGATAAGCCAAGAATTCAATTTAAAATAATTCCAGTCACACGGTCACTTGCTCCTTGTGTTTTCTTCAAGTTTCTTGTCAAAATCAGTTTCCTTTTTATCTTCATCCTGACAACTTGGTTTGATGAAGCTTAGCTTAAACAAAGCTGTAGCTAAAACATGTATGCACATATGTAACCAAAATATTTGTATGAATAAAAATCCATACTTAATAAATATATTAGCGCTACTTGTTATTAAGCACTTTTATATAAACACAGTAAGGATTCACAGGATTGATTATCCAACTTCACCGGAAATACTATTGTGCACACACACACCAATCGGTAATAAATAAATAAAAATGAAAAAAAAAGGTAAATTGCTGTCAAGAATGTCCATTCTATATTCAAGTGTCAATCCTATTTGACAAAAGAGTAATATAAGTTTTTTCAGATTATAAACATTCGATCATCCAATATGAAAACAAGTCTTTAAAGGAGCCGTGAGTTAGGAGTCATCAGGTTTAGCAGGTAATTGACACAGTGTCTCTTTGCAAACACAAAAGACAATAGAAGGCAATAGAAGGCAGTCTAGGTGTAAAAGAGAAGAAAAAAAAAAGATTTTATTATGTGTTTGATTTGATCAGATATAAAGTCTGAAGGCAGAAAAGAAAGTCACACCCTACAAACATTTATTACTGATGGCCTAAATAATCTGTAATTGTTCTCAATTTCGCCTGAACATTAGCCTAATAGGAAACCAGCAGGGACAATAGTGATACAGGCATAGAATATTAAATATAGATTTAAATAAATAATACAAAGGCACATGTTCATAAATGTGTTAGATAGAAAATATAACAAGTCAAGAAGAAGAAGCTAGACGAAGAAGGAATAACCTTTCTTCAATATGGTGGTTAAGTGGTCAACGACGTGGACTGAGGACCTGTGGGTGCCGGGTTCGAATCCAGTTTGAAATGCTTTCATCAAAACCCACATTTAAATAAAATACATGTCATTCTTTGGTAGCAACATGGTAATGTTAAAGCTACCAAGCCAACAGGACTGTTGAAAATCAAGGAGAAGTCAACATCAGGATCTGTCGTCCTCGAGTCGTCTTTGCCTTTGCGTGGTGCAAGCAAGGATGTGTCGCAAATCCATGCAAAGTTGCTTCTGCGCAATCACTATTTTCTTTTTTGTGTTCTGGACCAAACCTTCCCTGACTTTGTATGCAACCGCTGGGTCCTGCTACTTTGAGTGTCGGGGGTAAAAACTTGCAATCTTGAAGGTATAACGAATAGTGTGAAATAGTTATGGCCAACGAGGAAGACCAGACGGTATGCAGACCAGACAACCCTGGGGCACAATCTTTGTGGGCTCTGTCACAATTCGCTCAACGACAGCAACAACAACAGAAAAAGCTACAAATAGAAAACAAGTGTAAAAAGACTAGGATAGGATATTGAGTATATATATATATATATATATATAATTATTAATGACAATATATGTATTAGCATATACTATCAGTGCCCTTTTACTTTGTAGTCTTCTTAAAAGATTCAGCTCGATGATTGTCAATTATTGATAACAGAGCAAATATAAGTCAATTCATATTATGTTCCAATACCCATGGTTTTATTTTATTATTTTTATTTTTTCACATTTCCAAAAAACATAACATTTCTGTGGGATATATTTTTTACGGTCCGTTTCATTTGTCTTGTGCCAAACAACATTTTATGTCAATATCGTCTCTGCAACACTACAAAATCAGAAAAAATTCACAAAGAGTA
Source organism: Sepiola atlantica (assembly GCA_963556195.1). Classification (NCBI taxonomy): domain Eukaryota; kingdom Metazoa; phylum Mollusca; class Cephalopoda; order Sepiida; family Sepiolidae; genus Sepiola; species Sepiola atlantica. Next base: position 8,197,804 of record OY744521.1, on the reverse strand, counting down.
AAAAGTTCTTGGATTAAAGTGTTTTGAAAAAACCTACACAATACAGTAGTTCATTTTTGGGTGAAAACAAACAAAAAACAAATAAAAGGAGAGCAAAAACTCAAACGTAGGGAACCCACTAATACGTCATTTTGAATTTTCATATATATATATATATATATATTTTGAATTTTCATATATATATATATATATATATATAAGTTAAATGGACGAAGAGTGATAAACATGCACGAATGTCCAAATTTATTTTAAACTTCAAATGTTCAAAGCAAGGTATAGTTGAGCTTATATATATATATATATATATATATATATATATATTTTGAATTTTCATATACATATATATATATATATATATTTTGAATTTTCATATACATATATATATATTATATTTTGAATTTTCATATACATATATATATATTATATTTTGAATTTTCATATACATATATATATATTATATTTTGAATTTTCATATACATATATATATATATTATATTTTGAATTTTCATATACATATATATATATATATATATATATATATATGCCATTGTCACTGTTGATTTAGTATTTTGAGACTAGGCTAATGTTCAGGAGAGCTGGAGGAACGTATAATACTATGGGTTACTTACCTGACGTTACCAGGGACTTTTTACTTTCATTTTTGTTTCCCTTTTTAAAATTATTCATTGAACAAAACTGTACTAAAACTATAATTAATTTTGTGACGGTAATGTTTTAATCTTTTCTATTCATAAAATTATTGGACGTCAAAAGCTTCTAAAATATCCAAGCACTTAATACATGAGGATTTTCTAGTGACTTCCTATGCAACAGTTTAAATGCTTCCATATTCTTTTCAAATTTCGAAGGGTCACAAAGAAATTCATCTTTTTTCAACTATTAGCAAACTATTAAAATGGCTGACTTGTTTATGAATAAACCAAAATGTGGCGGATTTCATTTTGTAATTATTTTTTTTAAATAGGATTTAAAAAAAAAAAACAAAAAAAAACGTTATAGTTTACACGATTGTGTTTTTTATTTCAATAAATAATTAATAGTAAATAAAAATGTGTAAGTCACGTAGAGGTGAGAAACACATACAGATCCACGAGAACTAGTGACATACTTTTTTTTATTTAATATAAAGATTAGGGTCTTCCATAACTGAAAAAAAGTGATTTTATTTTATAAATAAATGCTTGGAGAGCAATGCTGGGAGGGAAAACATTAACAGAATAGGGATGGGCTACAAGCCAATCTAAAGATGCAGACCGTTTACTAAAGAAAAAAAATAAAACACACGAACAACTTATTAGATATTCTAAGATTTAACATTCCTTCTTCAACTGAGAAAATATATATAGACGTACCTTTGACCCGTTGGGTCACAATCACTGCCAATTCTATTTTGATTTCGTTCAAAAAATCCTAACCTGTGGCATATCTTTTAAAATATTCTTTATGCATAACTAAAAATAATAAGTTTCTTCACTTATATTATCATAATCATTATACTAGTGTAAAAAGGTTCGCCAGTGTTCGCACTCGCTATTTATCTAAATATATTACTAAAATATTCATATAAAATCATAGAATTACATTAGTAATTTAATTTTTTTTTTTTATATATGACTTATCATTTCTGATGACCTAAAGAATAAAAATAATCCACGGTTGACTTTGTATTATAGTGTGAAGGATTTCTATTTGAATTCATTTCAGACAGCGGGATAAGTCTGATTACTATTTGCTTTCTCGCTTCTCCTCACCATTTGAAATGGTTTCATTTGGAGGCTAGAAAAAAAGCATGGGTTGTACTCGCTAGCTTTTGCATGATGGGATGGAAATATATATATATATATATATATATATATATATATATATATATATATATATATAAAGAGGTGTACTAAAAGCGAACTTTTAGGAGAGGTTAAACCTATTGTGAAGAGTATACAGCTCAATATCCAGGATAGAGCAGGTAGATATGAAGAAGAATGGAAAGGAATTAGAGAAGCAAAAGCCAATTAAGCTCCTACTTAGTTGAGCTTTTTCCTCCTATTTGTGATATGTTCAACAAGGAATTCCTCCCGCTTTCGGCAAAAAATATACCCATTCCCTCAAATGAAACCTATATTTGCAAGCTTCCTGGCTTAAGGAAAATTTTCCTTGAATAAATTGCCTTTTTGCGGAATATACCTTGCCCTGAGCAATTGAATTGAAATTTGATTTGGCTTTTGCTTCTCTAATTCCTTTCCATTCTTCTTCATATATATATATAAGGGAGAGGACCCCAGCAGAGTGCTCGATTATTAAGAAAAACATCCAAAAATAAGAGCATAATATTTATATATATATGTAATTACAGAAGATTAAGACAACATTGGTACCGTCGGTTTCAAATTCAAACAAATGGGACCTATTGTTGGTCTCCCATGTCGGACTATCTTCAGCCTATGTTTATGTCTGTCTCTCTTTTTGTATATTTAGCTAGACAGACATAAACAGAGGCTGAAGAGAGTCCGGCATAGGAGACCAACTATAGGTCCTCTTTGTTTAGATTTGAAACCGACGGTACCAATGTTGTCTTAATCTTCTGTAATTACATATACATAATATATACACACACATTGATCTTCATTATAGAATGGAGAATAGAAGTATTATTAATTATTATTATTAATAATTATTATTATTATAAGTAAAGAGACTTATTATTATGCCATCTAATTTACATATGTGGTTGTGGTATGTAGACGCATGTATGTAAATTAGATAACAAAAAAATGATTCTTTGTCTAAATGCTCGCAGAGACATTAAGAAATATTAGAGAGTGGTTAAATCAACATAGAGTGAAAGCAGGCAAGAGAAATACAAAGATAGCTAGGATAGAGATGGGTGACTTGTTCAGTTAATTAGAAATTACAGCTAATTAGAACAATTAAAATAGAATTATTTTTTCAAAAATAACTCAATCCCAGAACTAAAGTATATTTTCGCATGTATTTTGTGTTATTAAAGTATATCGGGGGAAAAAAAGCCCTAGGGAAACAAACGTTGATTAGCTTACATTTAGTCTGATAAATAGATCTAAAGTGTTATGAGAAAACTAAAAATACAGTGAATAGTACTGATTTTGCCTGTTTCTGCTTGGAAGACATGATTCTAAAATAAATCATAAAAAGTTTGTTTGTTTTTTTTTCATCTAAGAAATGATAAGGAATATCTAGGACAAATGACTAGATTTATTTATAAAAATAGAAAGCTTATATCTTCAACAAAGAAACTTGTTGGAGGCCTAATCGTAACAACAACAATAAACAAAACCGTATAAGAATTTTAAATATACAAAAAAGTATACATTAAAATATTATGCTATTTAAGCTGCAGTAAGGACAACAACAATAATAATAATAATAATAATAATAATAATAATAATAATAATAATAATAATAATAATAATAATAATAGAAAAAGAGAAAACAATTTTTTAAAAATTAAAAAAAATTTTTTTTTTTTTTTAACTGGTGCCGGCCTAGGCTGACACCAGACAAAATATTTGTAGAGGGTCGAGGAAGATGGGAAGACCGAGGAGGGACAGCACAAACCAGACCTCCACTGGAAAAGTGCAGAGAATGCTGGGACCTTGAGGAGGCTTATTGCCACCCAAATCCCAGAGAAGACCAATTGTCCTTACCAGCGAGAAATCAATGGTAAGAGGCTGTTGCGATACCGCATCGTTATCTAAAAAAGGTGAAGAATACTGGAAATCTTGTCATTCAGACTCCAGCAAATACCACTGGTTGTTGTCGGTGAGCAATCACTGACGATGATCTGTGTAAGAACTCCTAGTGAGTACAAATAATAATAATAATAATAATAATAATAATAATAATAATAATATGTAAACAAATATAATTTTTCATAAAACTTTACTGGATAATCTGTATTATTAAAACTATCAGATGTGTATGCGTGTACTTCTAGTCTATACGTAATTTTGATAAATACACAATTATAATTTTTATTTATTTACTAATAATTAAATGTTTATTGAAATAAAAAGTTAAATAACGAAAACCTAAAAACCAATGTTTAAAAATCCTATTGAAACAAAAATGTAAATATGAGTATATTTTGAATTATTTTCCTCTAAACTTTCCACTTGGAAATATGTCTCCTGCCGAGCAACGCCGGGTAAATACAGCGAGTAGTTTATTAAAGTTGTGCTAATAATTTTTGTTAATTATACTTAAGATATTTCAATAAATTTAATGTCAAATGTTTGATTTTATTTATTTAGCATGTTATTTGAGTATCTTTTATTTTAATCAATAATCGCAATTAATTTTTTTTTTTTTAAATTAAAATTATTCTTTTTATTAATTACACACACATTAAGATTTCTTTTCCCCATGGCTTGTGATGATGGCGTAACGGATATAAGCACTGATTATCAAAAAACGGTTGTGTTTCGATCTCAGCTTGAAGCACTTGCCTGCCTAGCCACACTGAAGAGCTGTGAGACGGCGAAACAGTCGGTCTATGGATAACATTATATACACACACATGCTCTCCTATGAATGGAGAACAAATGATGGTTTCCACTTAGTGTAAAGCAAGATTCTTCCAGTAAAAAATCCAATCCTCTTAGTTATCAGTATCGTAAACAAATGTAAACAAATTCATTCAAATACGATATCATTTCTCCCAATACAAGTAGCGGATTCGGTGGCTCAGTCAGTAGAACACCAGGCCGACAACCACTGGCGTCCCGGTTTCGAATCTCGCTATGTCTAGCCACACTGAAGAGTCGGAGATGACTAAACAGGTCTCTGTGAATTACTATATATATATATATATATATATATATATTAATTGAATGACATAATAAAATTAGAAATTAATCAGATTTTATTAAAGTTCAAAAACAAGGAGAGATACTACGTCCCTAACTCATGAATATCACTCCTATTTTTTTTTAACTTTAATAAAAACCTGATTAATTTCTTATTTTATTATGTCATTCAATTAATATTATTGCTCTATACACTATATTGAGCTTTGTTTTTATTCTGATAGTCTACTGGTTAAAGATAGTATTTATATCTTTAAAGTATTATCTTACTCTGTCTCTCTCATATATATATATATATATATGTGTGTGTGTGTGTATGTGTGTGTGTGTGTGTTAAACTTTATTTGATTAGAAAAAGGAAAAAAGAAAAGTAAAATACTAATCATATTTAAAGTAACAGTTTGACTTAGTGGCAGTACCTGACCCTTGACCTAAATCTACGATAAGGCAGCAAGAGGGGGGGGGGGGAGTAGAAGACTACTTTTGTAAATAAATATTTTTAATCATCAAAATTCAGAGAAATTATCCAATTTTAATTAAATTTTCATTTTTTATTCAATAAATTATATATTTTATAAAGAATAAACGTTTCCAAATTTAACATCATTTCGATATTCAAAAGAGTGTGAGTTTGACCCAGATTAACAAACATGTGCAGTAACGTTTTTTTTTTTATGTTACTGCTAACAGCGACTCTATATAATATTTTTCATAGCATTTTAAGTAATTGGATAAAAAGTAAAACTAAGGAGGCCTCCAAAGCGCTGCCGAAAGCATTCATTTCCAGAGCTCTCAGCAGGCTTAGTGCTGGGGGTGGGGGGGGGGGGGTCAGAAGTAGGTAGTTCTGGTTCCAGTTGCTGGGATATCATTATTCAAAAACTAAAATATGATGTCTTTAAAATGTCAGACTTGATTAAAATATTTAAACTTTCTGTTCTTGCATTTGTTTAGATTTGAAAATAAACAGAATTCATTATTTAACTTGTGTAAAACATTATGAAAACTTTGTTGAAAATTCTTACCTTCTTTTTAATAGTTGACCAGTATTTTCCAAGTCAGTTACTTAGACACACATGCAATTACAAAAGTACATTTTCCATAAGCGATAAACAAACGGTGATAGTCATAATAAAGATATCACGTTTGATTATAAGTGGCGTGTATTAATTTCTTTGCAAAATAACATTTTAGTTGTGTCTTTGGCTTATGTTATAATCAAAAGAATATCACAAAACTTTAGGGAGTGCAAAACAATTTACAAAAGATGTTTAAATATTTACTAAAAAAAAACAAAAAAACTTTAGCAATAACGCTTGATAGAATAGAATTTCATCTTGTTGAATGAAAACAGAAAGATTAAATGCATACAATGTTATGCTAAGGGCGGTAATTTGGTCTGGCCTGTTTACACGCTTGCTGCTTCTGCCACTGCCACCCTCGGCACTGCTGGCAATCGCTTCAGAAGAAAATGTTTATTCACCTGCAGGTTTTGCAACATTTACACCTACAAGAAAGACAACCATCAGAGCAATAGATAAGTAATCCAGATTATTAGCCTATTGTCACTACATAAGTATCGAGCTATCTCATTCTATAAACCGCTATTACCTCGGAGAGGAAAAAAAAAGTTAATGAATGTTATAAATGTATCGGAAAGTAGAAAGATAGTGTAAAACGTATAAATATTTCAAGCTTTTACGTTTTTAGCGACAATGTCTCGCGTATCTTTTACCAAACACGAGGCCACCATTGTGTGTATTGTGTTATCTTGGATAACACATGGGTGTCGAGAGAAAGAAAAAAAACAATACGATTAGAACGATTAGATCTACATCATCAGGGTCTTTTTTTTTTTTTTTTTTTTGTTAAATTTCACTCCTGAGTGGAGGAACCCCTTCCTGGTTTCTTTCCACCTTGTTTTATCCCTGGCTAGGCGTGGGCAAGTAGGACCTAGTCAACTATCGAGGTCGTCTCTCTACCGGATTTTTGGCCCTCCTCTAGGTCTTTTCCATTGCCTCGGGGGTCTATTCTGTCACTCTACATGTCCACCTGTTGTCTGTACATCTCGAAAGGTGACCTGGATTTACATATATATTAGTGTTATAATGAAATAAATTCTAGAAGGAAATCCGGGTATGAGAGCTCAATGTAATAAACAGAGCAAGAATAAAATAAAGTTACATGGAATCACATAATAATCGATGCAATAATTTATTTCAACTTTGTGGTATTGTCAAGCATCCAAGTGAGATGATTACATTTTTGAAAATTTGAATTGTCGAGTGTGAATTTCTTTTTTCTCATTTTCAAAAATGTAATAATCTCACTTGGATGCTTGATAATACCACAAGGTTGAAATAAATTATTGCATCGATGATTATGTAATTTCGTGTTACTATATTTTATATAATATATATATATATTCTCACATAAACAGTTTGTCAATGACAAACATAGAAGGGGATATGAAACATGTAAGGTGATACTTAATATATGATATGATATACAAGATATACAATGGAAGAAGAGACATTGTACCAAAGAAAGACTATATTATTGTCCTAATACAATAAGAACAACATGTGTAAAGGGATAGACAATATCAAACGAAAGAATGACAAAGTCTATTCACACAAAATATTTTTTAGTGACAACAAGTTTATAGAATACGAATGTTTAGAGTCCCAAGAACGTTCTGGTGAAAGAAGAATTGTTATCTCTGTAAAGAGAAATTGAGTACACATGTCTGTTTCGGTTGGCACTGTGTGCCTTTACGTATGTATAAATATGATGGGCATATTAGCGTGCCTGTTTTGTCAGTGAGTGAGTGTATTCATAAACGCACCAATCTGAGATTCTGAGTGCGTAAGGCATCCATAAACGCACCAATCTGAGATTCTGAGTGCGTAAGGCATCCATAAACGCACCTATCTGAGATTCTGAGTGCGTAAGGCATCCATAAACGCACCCATCTGAGATTCTGAGTGTGTACGGCATCCATAAACGCACCAATCTTAGATTTTGAGTGCGTAAGGCATCCATAAACGCACCAATCTGAGATTTTGAGTGCGTAAGGCATCCATAAACGCACCAATCTGAGATTCTGAGTGCGTAAGGCATCCATAAACGCACCAATCTGAGATTTTGAGTGCGTAAGGCATCCATAAACGCACCAATCTGAGATTCTGAGTGCGTAAGGCATCCATAAACGCACCAATCTGAGATTCTGAGTGCGTAAGGCATCTATAAACGCACCAATTTAAGATTTTGAGTGCGTAAGGCATCCATAAACGCACCCATAAACGCACCAATCTGAGATTTTGAGTGCGTAAGGGATCCATAAACGCACCAATCTGAGATTCTAGGTGCGTAAGGCATCCATAAACGCACCAATCTGAGATTCTGAGTGCGTAACGCATCCATAAACGCACCAATCTGAGATTCTGAGTGCGTAAGGCATCCATAAACGCACCAATCTGAGATTCTGAGTGCGTAAGGCATCCATAAACGCACCCATCTGAGATTCTGAGTGCGTAAGGCATCCATAAACGCACCCATCTGAGATTCTGAGTGTGTACGGCATCCATAAACGCACCAATCTTAGATTTTGAGTGCGTAAGGCATCCATAAACGCACCAATCTGAGATTTTGAGTGCGTAAGGCATCCATAAACGCACCAATCTGAGATTCTGAGTGCGTAAGGCATCCATAAACGCACCAATCTGAGATTTTGAGTGCGTAAGGCATCCATAAACGCACCAATCTGAGATTTTGAGTGCGTAAGGCATCCATAAACGCACCAATCTGAGATTCTGAGTGCGTAAGGCATCCATAAACGCACCAATCTGAGATTCTGAGTGCGTAAGGCATCTATAAACGCACCAATCTAAGATTTTGAGTGCGTAAGGCATCCATAAACGCACCCATAAACGCACCCATAAACGCACCAATCTGAGATTTTGAGTGCGTAAGGGATCCATAAACGCACCAATCTGAGATTCTAGGTGCGTAAGGCATCCATAAACGCACCAATCTGAGATTCTGAGTGCGTAACGCATCCATAAACGCACCGATCTATAAAGTTTCTGATAAAGCGCAATTTGCAGCCACACATTTGCCTGATGATGGCATGATCAAATGAAAAAGATAATTTCCTCAAATGTAAAAGTATGTTATTGATGAGGAAGACAGAAAGATCTCCTGAGACATTTGCATTTTTAAAATCTCTAAGCAACAGTTTTTAAGAATTGAATAGGAAATCAATGATGTATTCTTGTAAAAGAGAAACAAAGGAAAGTTTGACCTAAATTCATTCATTTTTTTAAATTTTTTATTTTATGCAAAAAATGTTCCCAATTGAGAAAAAATTCACACCTTTAGATGAATTATGAAGAGAATAAAGAGTAAAATGTTGATTGCGTTAACGGTTGTGTGTAGAACTGAGAAAGAGGATTCGTTGAAAAAAAAATTTTAAAAATCAGATGTCTTTTTTCACAAAAGAAAAAAAACTTTCTCTAAGGACATTTTTTTTTCAGCACAAAAGAATAAAAATGCTTTGCATCTTTCAAGGTTTCATTAATCATTGATTTTTTTTACGTTTTCTTGCAATCACAAGATTTAGCCCCGAGTTACAAGAGTCATTCCGAAAAGGTAATAGAGTTTGATGATAACAGCTGGTTTCCATTGTGTACATCCTAAGACACATTAAACAAATGGACTAAGTTTAACACATTTATGCAGTTAAAGATATTTACTTATATTCGCAAAAATATCTATGTCTCGTCATACGTATCATAATATAATCATGGATGGATACTTTGTGACCATTTGTTATTGGCCAAGATGAAAGTGTAGTATCTGTTCCGATAGATACTACACCCTATAGACCGGTACCGTCATGGTCTTTGGGCCTTGATTTTGCTGGTCTGTGCAGTTCTAGGAGGTCCACCCTCCCAGGCTTTGCCTTCTCACCCTTTGAGAAGTGGTTAGTTTATTGCTAATCACCTGAGGCGCTCCTACCGGGGAATGCAGTGGAGGCTTCCCAGGCATTTTTTGTAGGCCAGAGCGCTCTTCATTCTCTAGGGCGCTGGCTTTTCAAATCCCAATTTCCCGACCTTGTGTCACATCTGTGTGAGGAAGATCAATACCATCGTAATTGTGAATATTTAATACAAAATACAAACAACAACCAGCGAAAGATGCATATCTCATCCAGGTTTGATGCCTTGTTTTGTCTCAAGAGAAAGAGAGGGGGAATATAGAGGTCTATTATGACATCACAATGTAACTTGACAACCTTTAACTTAAATTGATAATCATTATTTTACAACACAGATTACAAAGTTAAGAAATTACATATTTTATAATATATATAACAAATACTGACCGAACAGGTCATGGGTGGTTTAATCAGTCTTAAAAATTATTACTTAGTCAACTGGAAACAAATTTGGCTACAGAGTGTTAAAAAAACAAAAAAAAAAAAATTGCAGAATTTGGTTCCAGCTCCTCACTTCTGATATAAATAGAGCCATTATTTTTTTTATTCCTGCAATAGGTTTTGAGTGAAAATGATTGCACTTTGGAAGTCTTAATCATTAAAAGAGATTCTGTTGGCAGGAGGAAAACTGGTGATAAAACGGTATTATGTTAACATGGCAGGTGCAACGCGCGGAACTTTCAAACCCCAACAGCTGCGACTCTTGTCCGCGGGTCATAATGTGGAATGTGTCATCCAAAAAGTCTCATCAATTTCTAACAACTGTGCATCAGTCACGATTTTGCAGCTGTGTGCACAACATTGGTAAAAAGGAATCTTAGATGAAGTATTTCTTCGTAAACATTCGATTAAAAGAGCAACATTTTTCTAAACATAACCCGCTGGATTTACGTCTAAAATTATTATTTCGTCTATCTAGCATTATTTGTCGAGCATCGTGTTAAATTAACAGCACCTGCACATACGTCACTGACGTCATAGACATGCTCCCGCCCCATTGTATCTGTAGTCACTCTCCATTGAATTTATAATTACAATTTGCTGGTCAAGGATGAAAGAAGATGAATGCTATGAGATTTCTTGGTTGGTCAACTATGAAGTTGCTTCCATCACATTGCAATTTATCGAAACCCAAGTCTCATAAGTCACTTCAAGGCGTGTCTCTTTTTGAAGTCACTATATTGAAACTTGAATTCATAATTGTATTATATGTTAAAGTTGGAGAAAACACAATTACAATAAATATAGTACAATATAATTTAATTGTAGTCATATGAACCAAAGCAAAAACATAAAATTAAGATACAGAAAAGAAAAAAAGCCAACTCTACAATAACCGTTGTGCATTAATCATAAATCTGGATGTGAACGGCCGTTCAAGTTTTGAATCTTAAGTGTGGATACACTTGCTACATCTAGCCACGCTGATGAGTTGTAGACGACAGAAACAGCTGCCTGTGGATGACTAATATATATATAGATATAATATATAACATTGAGTAAAAATTTAAAGACAAATGATGTATCTATCGTGATAATAGAAAGCCCAATATATTGTATAGAGCAATAAAATCAGAAAATGAATGATGAAAATTAAAGTTGTACAATTACAGTATATATATATATATATATATATATAGTAGAGGGTAATGCAGTATCAGCGCAGTTCCAACAAGAGAAAAATGTATATTTAAAGTGACGCTACCAATATTTGTAAAAAAAAACTTTTTTCAACCATTGTTATTTTATTATTTTGTTATTTTATAATGTGTTTCGAGCTTTTCTTGCTTGCTCTCATCAGATGTATATTTAATTAAAATGTTTTATTTTTAACAGTTTGATGTTTCTGCGCATGTGCGTGCATATGTGTCTGTGTGCGCGCACGTGCGTGTATGTGTTTTCATAGTTTTTGCTTCTCTGGGTCAAAGTTGGCCAAGAGAAGCAAAAACTATGAAAGCGCGCGCACGCACGCACAGAAACATCTCGAAACGCGTTATAAAATCACAAAATTATAAAATAATAAATAATGGTTGAAAAAAGTTTTTTTACAAATGTTGGTAGCATCACTTCTTATATATATACTCCCATTAATGGGTTGAGCTCTTTGGTAGATGAAATAACGGCTTCCACTTAGGATAAAGCAATAATCTTCTATAAAGAATAGATTTCTTAGTTTATCAGTAGCATGGTAAAAGTATATGTAAACAAAGAAAGTACATATAGCAACTATAATTTCTTCTACTGTCAATGATGAGTTTGTTGGCGGAGTGGATAATTCTGACTGCTGCTCACATTTGGATGTGACCAGCTGTTCAGGTTTTGAATCTCAGTGAAGATAAACTTAGTACGTCTAGCCACACTGATGACTCATAGACGAAACAGCTGTCTCTGGATGACTATATTTTATATGCATGCTTAGTGGTGTGTAACTTATTATAGACCAGATTAGTAAATTCACTAGACCAACCCGACACTCTGCCAAATCCCATCCATTCACTATGGAGGTCTCCAGATGCCGAACAGCTTTCTACTCCAAAAGCTTCTTTCCTCGTGCTGCTGGACTCTGGAAATCCCTCTCTGCTCCCTGTTTTCCTAACGGTACCGACATGCAGAAATTTAAAACTTATGTAAATAGACATCTCGCTGCACAGCTCCCAATTTAGATTTACCCCCCCCCCCCAAAAAAAAAGAAGTCTCACCCTTTTTCTCAGTAGCCCCTTACGTCTACAGTGGCGGCCTGCTTTGTTTGGGGTGAACTATGTTATGTTAATGTTAATACACCTTTTACCACTAAGAAAAACTAAAAAAGCATACAAAATTAATTAGAAGTAAAAATGTTATTTATCAAGGTAAAAATAAAGTTTAGAAAACTAAACAAATTGTATATTAAATAATGTCGTTGAAATTTGGTTCAGCAAAAAAAAAAAAAAAAAGTCTAAGCGATGTAGTGATAAAGTTTGTTGCCGATGATTGAGACGCTGATCTGAGTAAATATAATCCATTTTTGTTTATAAGCCAATGAATGAAAAAACTGATTGTTAAGAGCATAGAATTGTGAGACAAGCTGAAAATATTTTGGCCTTTGTTTAAAATTGGATAATAATTAATTTATAAATTTTCTTCACGTCTTAATTTTTTAAAACTTTTTTGTTTTTACTTTTTTTTTTTAACTTTTTTTTTCTTTTTTTTAACTTTTTTTTTTTAACTTTTTCTTTCTTTTTTTAAACTTTTTTTTTTAACTTTTTCTTTTTAAACTTTTTTAAAAAACTTTTTTATGTTTCAGAATTTTTTTAGATGCGAATTGATAATCTGTATTATTTGGATCCAAATAGATCCATGGTGAAACGGATAAAAGTGATAAGTAATAATCAGTTCTAAATGACAGTCTTCTGAAGATTGATGGTTCGATACTAAGACTATAATAAAAACTATATAAAACTTTTACTCAGTCAAGACTGACGAAACAAGAACTATTTACTCTTTGGATCAAATAAAGATTCCAGAGTTCAACAAGACACACCTAAAGAAAGTCGGATGTTACATCGGCCGAAACGTTATGAGAACAATATTCAAGATGAGAACAGTAGTTTGAATAATCCAAATACCATTTTTTTTATATATGCTTAACAAAAACAGTTAAGCATCTTAAACTAGTGAACTTTCTGTTTATTAAGATGTATTTCTGTTTTGTGCAAATAAATAAGAACATTAAATAATATTCTAGATTATTTTTTTCACATTTCTAAATTGATTAGTTACTAATGACTGAATAAGTATTTCGGTTGTTTTTTCTTTGATGTTTTCTATTGATGCTTATGTACTTAGGTTTATTAATGTTACTATACAAGGGAGAAGAAGAAGAAAAAAGTATGCAGTCATTTTTTATGACATAGGAACATTAGTTACTAATAATTAAGTTGGCTATAGCAAGAATATTCTTGTTTAATTGCAGCAATCGTAAATAAATCTAGTGGAGACAGGAGACGTGTAATTTAGCATAAATATCTGAAGAAATGACTCAAAACCATAAAAAATAAGTCAAAGAACTATTAAAACGCAATTTTGTGTTGGGAATTTTTTTTATGGTGTCAGTCAACGGACAATGAACAATTAGAATCTGATAAACAATTGAGATTTCAAAATAGGTCGAATATGACCCAACGATGGTTGATATGTTACAAAACCCAACCAACCATCTGGAGGGCAGGTATTTAGCTAGTAATATGAATTCTCCAAATGAAAATCGAAGATATTACAACATGTAACCAAAGCAGATTCTCTAATTGGTAAAAGTCTGGTGCAACAAAATGCGTTATGGAATAACTAATGTCATACTTAAAGAGGATTGCTTTTAATTTGGTCAGAGAAAAAAATGTTGTTAAAGGCTGTGACCATCAAGCATACAAAGATGGGTGGACAGGAGGGGGGGGGTAATTTGGCTTGAAAATGGCATGATGCTTTTAGTTTTAACATAAAATAGAGAGAAAAGAAGAAAAAATAGAATAGGAATTAAATAGATTTCGGATGAAAACGAAGTCGACAAATTAGAATAACAGATTTTGTTTTAAGTAGATGAAACAAATAAAAGTAACAAAACAAAAAAAAACGACACATTTTCACAGAATCCTGACATTTTACAATGTAATTTGGTCCAATTTACAAACGCAACCACATGAACATTAATTATACAAGAATTTTGTTTGTCACTTCTGTAGAAAACCCATTTTATTATTCAAATAAGCAAAATCCTAGAGAAAAGCATGTGAAAACTATTTTTCCCCCAAAAAAAGGTAATTTAAACAAAAAATAAACGATGAATTAGGCAAAAATGAAATTATGCTGCTATCTTGGCTCTCATCTTCCATCCCATAATATTTTATTAGTAGAAGTAGTAGTAGTACTATTATATGGCTGAACATAAATTGCATTGAACACTATTGGATTAAATGTTAATAAATACCAACTTGATATTCGGTTTGGAATTTATTATATGGTTTAAGTGACACAAGAAATTGACATTCACAATGCACTGTTGATCATGTTTTCGAACTTAGTCAAATAAATAAATCCCAATCTCTAACTTTCATCAACTAAAATGGTATGAAAAGTTATCACCCACTTAATGTAACTGTTTGATATAGGTTTTAATTCATGTGCCAAAACTTATGTGCCAAAACTTATGTGCCAAAACTTATGTGTCAAAACTTATGTGTCAAAACTTATGTGTCAAAACTTATGTGTCAAAACTTATGTGTCAAAACTTATGTGTCAAAACTTATGTGTCAAAACTTATGTGTCAAAACTTATGTGTCAAAACATGTGTCAAAACATGTGTCAAAACTTATGTGTCAAAACTTATGTGTCAAAACTTATGTGTCAAAACTTATGTGTCAAAACTTATGTGTCAAAACTTATGTGTCAAAACTTATGTGTCAAAACTTATGTGTCAAAACTTATGTGTCAAAACTTATGTGTCAAAACTTATGTGTCAAAATGTATATGTCAAAATGTACGTAAAAATGTACGTAAAAATGTACGTAAAAATGCAAGAGCAGAAGAGATGGTTAACCATATTGTTTTTTTGTTTTTGTTTTGATGAAAGTCAAGCTTTGACGGTTTTGGGACAAGGGTGAGGGCAGTAATAACAAGCTCTCATATAATTGGCCATTCAAACAAACAATAAACATGAAATACTAAATATTAATCACTTCTTTTAACATATCAATAAGTCAACAAGTTGACACAAGACAGTCTATGAGTTATTATTGTATTATCAATAATATCCAAAATAAAGTCAAACACATGCAAATAATAATGTTTCATTATTCTATAATTTAATTGACAATGATGAAGTCAAAAACATCTCATTAACCCCAACACTAACACTAAGTGCGGAGTGGCGCTTGAGATGAGGATTAAGACCATAAATTCAGTTTCACCTCATTTTACAGAGGTGGCAGTTGAGACAATTCTGATGAATGGGGGATAAATTTTTATAACAATAAAATAACGAGGTTCAGTGCTAAGTGCAGACAGACACAGTTCTTCATTCATTCCTGGGTAATTCCAAGTATTCTTGCCAGTATATATAATATTTAAAGATATTTAAAGAGGACTAATCATAATATTTTACTGTAGTTTCCTTAGAAGTGCATTTCTGCTGAACACGTCTGTATACATTTGAATGCGAGCTCAAACATACATACATACATATATATATGAATTAATAATTTTCTGTGAAGAATAGATTTCTCTCGGTCACTGGTGGTAAAAATATATAAATAAAGAAATTACATATAACGCTATAATTCCTTCTGTCAAGGCGAGTTTGTTAGTAGAATGGATTAGGTACTTGGATGCTGATCGCATTTGGGTGTAACCATCCCTTTGGGTTTCGAATCTCTGTGTGGATACATTTACCAAGTTTAGCCCCATTAGAAAAGCTGTAGACGATGAAACAGCTGCCTTTGGAATATATATATATATATATATATATATATATGATGGACTCTCCCGTCGATTTCGACGTATGAGTGCCCCACCAGGGGCTGCCCGCGCATGAATTTGTACTTGCAAGGGTTGCGCCATCCCCAACAACCGCTCTCCTGAGTCGGCATTGCTTGATTCCAATGGCAAGTAGTAATACAAAACGACTGGAAACAATGCCAATATAAGCAGAGAGCTCATACTGGTATTCCCAAATGGTCACCCATTTAGTACTGGCCAGGCTCGACGCCGCTTAACTTCGGTGATCTAACAGGAACCGGTGTGTCAATGTGATTGTGCCGTGTATATATATATATATATATACGGTTAATACAACAAAAGATATAAGAGGCAACTAATATCTTTAATTAGTGAACATCCGGATAAAAATAAAGCTCAATATACTGGATAGAGCATTAATAGCAATAGATAAAGTGAAAGAATAAAATAAGGTGCGAATCAAATTTTATTACAATTGTAATAAAATTTGATTCGTACCTAATCTTATTCTTTCACTTTATTGCTATATGTGACCATCTCTTTGGGTTTCGAATCTCTGCATGGATACATTTACCAAGTTTAGCCCCATTAGAAAAGCCATAGACGACGAAACAGCTGCCTTTGGAAAATTATATATATATATATATATATATTTATATTTACGATTTAAATATATACTCAGCTCTATCTCAGTAGATATTGAGCTATCGGTGTTTGCAAGTTGATGATTGGTTTTTGTAGTTAACTCAAAGTTTTCTGATGCATCTAAATTTGAATGTGTGTATATACATGTATAGATATCTGACATTGTCTATAAAGTTTTGAAGTAAAGCAGTATATATACAATGTAATCTATTTAAATGTAGACAGACACATTATATAAGAACGTGGGCGAGTGAGCGAGAGCACCATTAACACACCTACCATATAATGTATCGCTGAAATTGTGTAAACTTTAAAGAGAAACTATAAAGTATCGCGTCACATTCCAGGTCACGAATGCAATACTGGTTTGACCAGATTGTAGGCGATGCATCTACCCACTTTTCTCTGTACGCAAAACAATATATTCAGCTTCCAAGAGAGACTGAATTAACTGGTTTTGAACGAAAGTGTTAAAAAGCTTTTCTCACACACATAAACACCTAAAAAGAAACAGGTAATTGATTGTCACATGTAAACAATGATGTTGTAATCTAAGCCAGAAAAACAGCTATTCAACCTGTTTTTTTCAACATGATTCAAATATTCAACAAGCTTCTTTTTTTTTTGTAAGGAAAAAGAAAAATACAGGGTGTGATGGCAAATTGAGAATGCTTTCGTTTTTTTTTTTCTTGCCATTAAAATGCAAAGAAATAAAAAACAAAAACAACAAATAATGCTCAATTTTAAGAAACCATATTGAATACGCCTACAAGGAGGCAAGTTCAAATCCGGTTGGATCTATCATGGTTTAGTTTGTCTGTTTTATGGCATATCAACCCTTTCTTGTTTAATGCTGAACAAACAAAAAAATACCCATTATAATAAACGACTCATAGTATACGATTAACAAGTTACTAGTTCACCTGCAGCTGGGAATGTTCTTGTTGATCTCGTGTACGATATTATCCGAAGTCATGCACTTCTGGTAGGGCCGCCCAAGGCAAGAAGAGTTCCAGACTCATACCATCCATAAAAAAAATAACTTGTATGTATGATGGAAATCATCTATACGAAGGTGGAGGCACCCTCCACATCTGCTATCTTACAGCGGTAAGGTATCCTCACGCCAGCACTACGGTTAATTGGTGGGTTGTTGTCATAAAGCGAATCCGGTCATGAAACTAAACCCCAAACAAAATCGTGAATGAAAGCAAAGTTTTGTGGTAGGTCACCTAAGGGGAGAATCAATTGATGACGACCTGCTCCTAGCGGGTGACACAAGCGAGATGACAACAGGCAGGAGTAGGAAATCATTCACAAAACGTCAAAGCTCAGTATGAGACAAAAAAAAATTTTTAATTAAAAAATAGACAATTCCATAGTCTGCAACGGTATCCATGAGGCCAATCACGCGCCCTCTCCATCTATCATGGCCAGTTATGCACTAATCCTCGTGGGAAATGTATAACTACTCGCCAACAACGTGTATTCAATAAATAATGACTAAAGTAGAAACGTTTAGGTGCTTTTTTACATGAGGGCCCGCTTTTATTTTGATCCCGTCGTTAGTGTTAGGTCAGGGTCAAAGTGGGGGGTGAGGGTTAGGGTCAAAGTTAGCGCAGGTCCTGATGTGAAAAAGTACCAAAGTTTATAAGAGGTGAGATTACAGAATTTTTTAGATGAGCTTTGATGATTTGTATTATTCGGACTACTATTCTCATCTGGGCTGTTATATTTACAATGTTTCGCCCGATGTAATCTCTGACCTTTACTCGTCCGAATAATCCAAGGAATATAATATGAATATTCATTTAAAAACTTTCGAAGCATAACAAATCAGTATGGACTCAAAATAATACAACAATCAAGGTCGGAGGTTACACAGCTGAAATTTTGTGAATATAACAACCAACATGAGAATAGTACTACAAATAACACAAATAATATAAATTTACAAGAGCAACTTGTATTCAATTAATCATTTAAATTGAGGATTTTTTTTTTTTGTCTGTTTTACGGAAAATAAAGCCTTTTGGGATAATTTGATGTCCATTGTAAACGATTAATTGAACACAAGTTGATATTTTACCCATTGCTATGAGTAAGTTGTAGGTTTATACATTCATAACTATTAGTGCGTAATGACAAAAATAAATCCAATAGGATTCGAACTCGGCATAGCCATTCCTGTTAACTAAAATATTACTTGACAGTTGCATACTTTTTAGATTTTCCAGATGCATCAAGTTATTAGGTGGGATTGATGGTCGATAGCCTTTGAGTTCGTTAGGGTTTGTTTTTAATTTATTATTCTGACCAACGTTAAAGAGTGTAAAAACTCGTTCCACCCGTGCGCAGAATTTAGGACAGGATTTTAGCCTTTTTGGTTTGTCTTGTTTTGAAAATCCTCACGATAAATAAGTTTGTATCAGCAACAGCATTCGTGTGTATTATTTGTCAAGTTCAGCTTTTGTCTCCTTTTTATAACAAATGAGTCACCACAAGTTAAAAGCCACTAGAGGATAAAAGTTAATATGATGAGTAGATTGTCAGTTGAATGATGAAGAATATTATTAGAGGATCGAAAATGATGAATAGAATAAATAAAATTTGATTACTTATAAGGACAAGTGCTTATTAACACTGGATTTGAAGATGATCATGTTGTAGCTCTCAGGTATGCAATCTTGTGATAACGTGTTCCACAGATGGGAAGTTCTTGGTAAGAAACTGTTCATAAAATTCTGTTTAATGTTAGGCACTTGGAAGAAACATTATTTGCAGTTGTGGTAGAAAAAACGTGTTCTCACTGTGAATATTTTATAAAGATGAACCAGTGATTGAAGCTCAGTCGAGCACATTCCATGGAAATAATGATAGAGTAGAGAAAGACTAGCAACGTCTCTTCTGTGAGAAAGAGGCTGTAAGGAAGAGGAGAGAACATTCCCCACTAGATTTCGAAGTCGATTGTGAACTGTCAAGGTAAGAAACGGTGCTACGAGCGGCACCTCCCCAGATGTGGCAGCAGCACTTATCGTGTGAAAAGTTTCTTGTAGACAAACATACAAGGCAATAAATATAACAGCGTACATTCTGGAGATGTGACCATTCAATCTGCACATTTAGTGAAGAAAATGCTATTCCAAACATAAGCGTGACAGACCAAAGAAAATGATATTCCAAACATAAGCGTGACAGACCAAAGAAAATGCTATTCCAAACATAAGCGTGACAGACCAAAGAAAATGCTATTCCAAACATAAGCGTGCCAGACCAAAGAAAATGCTATTCCAAACATAAGCGTGACAGACCAAAGAAAATGCTATTCCAAACATAAGCGTGACAGACCAAAGAAAATGCTATTCCAAACATAAGCGTGACAGACCAAAGAAAATGCTATTCCAAACATAAGCGTGACAGACCAAAGAAAATGCTATTCCAAACATAAGCGTGACAGACCAAAGAAAATGCTATTCCAAACATAAGCGTGACAGACCAAAGAAAATGCTATTCCAAACATAAGCGTGACAGACCAAAGAAAATGCTATTCCAAACATAAGCGTGACAGACCAAAGAAAATGCTATTCCAAACATAAGCGTGACAGACCAAAGAAAATGCTATTCCAAACATAAGCGTGACAGACCAAAGAAAATGCTATTCCAAACATAAGCGTGACAGACCAAAGAAAATGCTATTCCAAACATAAGCGTGACAGACCAAAGAAAATGCTATTCCAAACATAAGCGTGACAGACCAAAGAAAATGCTATTCCAAACATAAGCGTGACAGACCAAAGAAAATGCTATTCCAAACATAAGCGTGACAGACCAAAGAAAATGCTATTCCAAACATAAGCGTGACAGACCAAAGAAAATGCTATTCCAAACATAAGCGTGACAGACCAAAGAACATGAATGACAAATTGACCAACAGACAGAGCCTCTTATAAAGATGTTTGGACGCATCTAAAATAAGATGCATCCATTCAATTTGTGCTATTTCAAACTGAAGTGTGACAGACCAACAGACGGACAAGGCCCCTCGTACCTCGGAAGCACCTAAAAAGTAGTGAGCCGCAGTGAGTAACAAGTGCAAGTCCATTATCTCCAGCCAATCAGTGTAAAATCATGTTTCACCTGCCCACCGTCAAGCGCTTCCAAGTGATTTTTTGATCCGATAGATGTGTCTGCTTGTCAGAAAATTAATTATTTAATATTCATGGTGGTTGCAGGAAGAAGGGAAGCACGAGGAAATGAGATGAGGCATGAGATATGGTCGCAACTTCACACAAATCATTGAACCTCAACTTGGAAACTGAAGAATTCCTCATAGTAATACCAATAGAATAAAAATTAACCGAAAGAAAAGTGTGTGTGTGTGTGTGTATGTGTGTATGTGTATGTGTGTGTGTGTGTGTGTGTGTGCATGCGCATTGAGAAAGACAGCATTGACTATGATATTGGTTCGGGTAATGATGTTAGCGATAACCACTATCCTAAGAACATCCATGTCAAATCACAGCCGTCTAACATCCACTTGGCTAAAAACGAAATAGACTCTTAGAAAAAAAATCTGTTGTATGTTGAGGGATTAAGGGGGTAAGCTTCGGATGGCTGTGATGACATGAGCGAAAATTCAGTTTTTTTTTTAATTTTTTTAAAATATTTTTTTTACTCATGTATCACCACTTATCAAGGCTAAAAACCACTCGAGGATAAGGGTTAATTAGATGGAATAATTGTCAGTGGAGAGAGAGAATGAACTTCATGAGCGTGTTGAGAATGTTTGTTGGATTTTAATATGACCATGTCCCGTGGTAATGTTTTCCGGACTGGAAGCCCTTGCAAAGTAGCTGTGTTCATAGAGATTCCCCCCCCCTCCCCCACAACCGACGCTCGGCACATCGAAGAAAGGAAAGTTTTTTTTTTTTTTTTTTATTGTGGTAGGAAGACGATTTCTTACGGTGAAAGTCTAACAAGAAGGAACCAGAGATTGGAGCTCAGTCGAGCGCTTTTCATGGAAGTAACGATACAGTAGATGAGCTAGCAATGTCTCTTCCGTGAAAAGAGTGTTCGACCGCTTCTTTTCCCGACTAGATTTTAGAAAGAGAGGACGTCTTGACGGCCATAAGGCACAACTCTCACCCGGCTTGAATAAAGGGAAGCTAGGATACATACTAATAACAATTTGGTGTCACGGTTCATGAAAGTGTTTTCTTTGGCCAAGGTTTAATAACAAAAAAACAAATAAATAAAAAAAAAACAAGTAAACCTTTATTTATTGTGTTATGTTATTAACACCTCGGCTGACGAATGCTCATGCTGTCAAATAAAGATGACCACGCCACAAAACATCGAAAAGATTCAGAGGTTATGTAACAAAAAAAAACAACAAAAAAAAACAAGCTCCATACTATGTTCTAATTGGATGACAATATTGCATAATCAATTTTCAAACACTATGCGTGTGTGTGATGGATCGTCTTAATGATTCGACGAATGAGTGTCCAGCAAAAACAAGACTCCCTTAACAAATGAATTTTACATGTTACATTTTATAGTTTATATTTATCCCTATAAATTGTTTACACATAAAAAAAAGTTAAATAAAAAACAAAGAAAAATAAATTTTGAGCAATTCATTCCAGTAAGGGAAAATAAAGAGGGATTCTTAGTAATTTAATTTTGGCTACAATTTATTAAAATAAATAAATCATATTTATTTGAATAAAAAGAGTATAAGTAATATTCCCAATTTAGTATAATTAATACTCTGAAAAAACATTTTCCTTTTGATCCACTGTATTTTAAATTTGATATGCTAAAACATTGATACCTCCCCCCCTATCACACACACTAATATATATATATATATATATATATATATATATATATATATATATATATATATATATATTAGTGTGTGTGATACTAAACTGTCGTCTCATAGAATCGTCATAATAACACAATTATTCAAAGACCAGGATTCTATAATATCTCTACATCTTCTGCCAGATCGATTCCAATCGAAATGAACCTAAACCAATATGATAACGGATAACTTCTACTACTTTGAGTCCCTCTTCCTCCTCCTCCTCATTGGTTTAATTCCTTGCTGTCATTTTAAATTACTACTAATTTATTAACTTACGGCGTTTCCGATCGGCGTTTATATGCCAACTGCTGATTTTGTTCTTTTTCTTTTTTAACATTTTTCTTTCTTTCTCCCTTTCTACTGTTTATTACACGTAACTATTTTTTCCCCCCAAATTGCGTTCTTTGTATAAATTTGAAAACTTTTGTTTTTAATTAAAGTTCTGCTACCAATTGATGATGATTGTATTTTAACAATAGAAATATTTAGGTAGAACTATTCAATATGTGTTTTTGAGTTTATTTTTGCTAGTTGTTGATTTGCTTATCCTTTATTCCATTTTTATTTTTACATATATATATATAAATTTTTTTTTTTTAATTCGTAAATATCTTTGTTCATATAAATTTTGCAAAAGAAATTTTTTTTCCAAAACCTTGTTTGAAAGATGTCTAATCAGAATCTTTATTTTCGATGTAAATATTCTAAGGTGCCAGCCAAAAAAGCTTTTACAGTCAGTGGTGACTAATTGCAACAGCTAATATTGGATAAAATAAGTTCATGGAACTTCTGCCATTACTAACCAGCAGAGCATTACCGTTGTCCAGCAAGGGAAGAATCTATCAGACGTGTGTGTGTGATGATGTATGGAAGTGAATCCTGGCCAGTGGGAGTTGAGAACATACGTTGCATAGAGAGAATGATATGATGGCTGTGGAATCTGAGTCTTAAAGACAGGCTTAGATCTGATGAACCAAGTAGAAAATTAAATCTGGAAAGTATAGGGAGATGTGTGCAGAACAGGAGACTGTGTTGGTTTGGTCACATTGAAAGAATGGATGAGAGTGCTACATCTACTAAGATGTAGAACAATTGAAGTAGCAGAGTCAATTGGCAAGGGAACCCCAAGGAAAACCTGGGAAGAAGTGATAAAGATGGATTTAAGAGAATAACGGATAAATAAAGACCTGGTTAAAGATAGGTAAAGTTAGAAGTCAATTTCTAAAAGCCGTCCAACACATGCCAACATGTAAAACTGGCATTACACCGAATATGATGATGATGTTGATGGTAGTTTAAGCCAGACATACATATACATACATATGCTTTTTTATTTATATAAGGATTGTTTAAAACTTAGAAATTGTCAGGATCATTATTATAAAAAAATCAGTTTTATCAAATACATTCTATTGTTAAGAAAACTAATTTTTACTCCTTGTGAATTTATGACAATTGCAAAAGATAAAACGAATCGGATTTATCACATAAAAAGGCTCAACATATCTTAATGGAATTTATAATTCTCAACAGTTAGAAAAGCTGGTTTAAAAAAAGTTTATTTTTTCAATATTTCCATTTCGAGGGATTAAACCAAAAATATTCAAAATCTAAGAAAAATTAATCCAAAAATAGTTTTGCAAACAATCTGTTTATTCCTTCGGTAGAAAAGAATGGTTTCCGTTATATTAGAAGATTAAGAACGGAATTAGGATTTACTTCCAAATGAGGTCACATGATCACGCTTATAATGACTCACAAATAAAACATATTTACACATCAATGAATCTGCGAAAGTTATGAATCATTTCAGACTTTATTCCATCTTTTAGATGTTGAACCAATTCTCTTGGAAAATAATCCAACAGAATTCTTAATCAATTTTCAAACTGCATTTTCAGATTGGTAAAATGTGCCATTTTTAACCCCAACCAAATAAGATTATTTCTAAAGTCTCAAAAATGAAAATGTAATAAATGTATTTCTGAATTTTTGAGATGAGGATTGATAATTTGTATAGTTTTGATTATTCGGCCTACTGTTCTCATCTTGTGTTATTCTCAACATTTCGGCCGCTGTAACCTCCGGCCTTCTACAGGTGTATTTTTTTCTGACTCAGGGATATGTCTGTCCGAACTCGTGAATCTGGACAGAATTTCCAACGGAACCCTTTATTTAATCCACGGGAGTAGCATGCTCTTGTTTCGTCAGCTATGACTGGGAGAAGTCTTCAGTAATTCACATTTCTTCGTGTATCACCCGTGCCGATGATTGAACCTTCAACCTTCAGATGATTATCACTTAGAACTGAATTTAACTTAGTACTATATCCACTGCGCCACGGGTTTTTGCAGAAAAGATACACCTGAAGAAGGCCGGAGGTTACAGCAGCCGAAACGTTGTGATGATAACACTCAAGATGAGAAGAGTAGAACGAATAATCGAAATTATGTAAAAAATGTAGTGTTGAAAAATACTCTTTTTTATTGTAATATTTGTTCTGCTGAAAAGAAGATTAAATGGATCTGTATAATTAATGGCAAAAAATCATTCACTCATTTCCATTGACCAGAAATGAATTCCTCATCTTGATTACAATTGATTTTAGCATGGAGTTGTAGACATTAAAAGTATATATATGTATATATATAATTTAAAAAAAATTTTAATGGATTCGTCTACACACTTTAAAATGCAGCAACATTTTTGTAAGTAACGGATAAATTTTATTAGACAGACGAACAATACAGGTAAGGAGAACTTTTTTTTTTTTTAATAACTAATATAAGTTAGCAAAACATTTATACGGAACAAAACTTAGGTTTAGTATACGAAACGTTTATGTTTTTGTCTTTTAAGGGAAGTGGGGTCTGATCAACTCTGCTGGGAAGCCATGAAATTAAATACTGTCTTGTTTTTAAATTCCCGAAACAGTTTTTCATGGTAAACAACTGATGATCCCTTAAATAATGTTAGAAGCAAACTAATATAATAACTGAAAAAGTTAAATTTACTTACATGAGTGATTTTCCACTGAACGACTTGGGACTTAAATTTTTTTTTATTTTTAGTTTTTTTTTAAAATATAGTTTTAATGGTTGAGAAACTTCCAAGACTATATATATATATATATATATATATATATATATATATATATATAAAGTTAGGTATGTGTATATGTTTATATACAAGATTTACTCCTAAACTAATTAACCGATCATTATGAATTTCGGAACATAGCTGCCAGGCGTAAGCGGTCGTAATGTAGGCTATATTAAGTTGAATTCATTTTTATGCAAAGTGGGCTTAGAGGGGGTAAAAGCCCTTTGTGAAAATTCAGGTACTTCCGATTTTTGTGAAATTTTAACAATATTAGGTATTAAACATCAATTACTAAATATTTCTTAAATTCCAGTTTGTTTTTTTTAATTTGGAATATTTTAACGGGTTCGTATGGGATATATTTTAACGGGTTCGTATGGGATATATTTTAACGGGTTCGTATGGGATATATTTTAACGGGTTCGTATGGGATATATTTTAACGGGTTCGTATGGGATATATTTTAACGGGTTCGTATGGGATATATTTTAACGGGTTCGTATGGGATATATTTTAACGGGTTCGTATGGGATATATTTTAACGGGTTCGTATGGGATATATTTTAACGGGTTCGTATGGGATATATTTTAACGGGTTCGTATGGGATATATTTTAACGGGTTCGTATGGGATATATTTTAACGGGTTCGTATGGGATATATTTTAACGGGTTCGTATGGGATATATTTTAACGGGTTCGTATGGGATATATTTTAACGGGTTCGTATGGGATATATTTTAACGGGTTCGTATGGGATATATTTTAACGGGTTCGTATGGGATATATTTTAACGGGTTCGTATGGGATATATTTTAACGGGTTCGTATGGGATATATTTTAACGGGTTCGTATGGGATATATTTTAACGGGTTCGTATGGGATATATTTTAACGGGTTCGTATGGGATATATTTTAACGGGTTCGTATGGGATATACAGGGTGGGCCAAAATAAGGGTCCTATCTTTAAATTTGAATAACTTGAATTTGAATAACTTCCACAAAATAAAAGTTAAACTCACCAAACTTTATGTGTGTGTAGACTGACCCTTCCGAGATTTTTTGAAATAAACAAAACAAATTTTAGCCGAAAAACACTTCTTAAAACTTACAAAAACTAAAGTATTGTTTTTTACACTGTTTTGAGTTTTTTAAGCAAAAATAATGTTTTCTAAATGAGGGTACGTTCCTTAGGGCTAATACGGCTCATGCTTGCTTTGGAAGGGGTCCTTTACTTATTCTAAAAAAAAAAATTTTTTAAATCAATAAATAAAAAAGTTATGAATTTTTAAAAATAGGACCCTTATTTTTGCCCACCCTGTATTTTAATGGGTTCGTATGGGATATATTTTAACGGGTTCGTATGGGATATATTTTAACGGGTTCGTATGGGATATATTTTAACGGGTTCGTATGGGATATATTTTAACGGGTTCGTATGGGATATATTTTAACGGGTTCGTATGGGATATATTTTAACGGGTTCGTATGGGATATATTTTAACGGGTTCGTATGGGATATATTTTAACGGGTTCGTATGGGATATATTTTAACGGGTTCGTATGGGATATATTTTAACGGGTTCGTATGGGATATATTTTAACGGGTTCGTATGGGATATATTTTAACGGGTTCGTATGGGATATATTTTAACGGGTTCGTATGGGATATATTTTAACGGGTTCGTATGGGATATATTTTAACGGGTTCGTATAGGATATATTTTAACGGGTTTGTATGGGATATATTTTAACGGGTTCGTATGGGATATATTTTAACGGGTTCGTATGGGATATATTTTAACGGGTTCGTATGGGATATATTTTAACGGGTTCGTATGGGATATATTTTAACGGGTTCGTATGGGATATATTTTAACAGGTTTGTATGGGATATATGGGCACAATCTCCCATTTGAAAATTCAAATATTTCACATTTCCATCAAATTTGATCAATAGAATGAAGCAAGACCCCTGAATTTCAATTTTATTTTACGGACCCTTAAACCTAAGTCTTAAATTTTAGACATTTTCTAGAATCAAAATCATGGAATGAATTTTGATCAAAATTGGAATAAGGATTCTAGACATAAGGTTTAGTAGCATTATATGTCGATTTTAATTTTTTATTTTTAAATGGAAATCGCTCCAGACAAGGCATGAAGCCACTTGATGTAAGGAGCTAAAAAAAAAAAAAGATTCACTTCTAAACTAATTAACCGATCATTATGCATTTCGGAACACAGCTGCTAGATTTAAGGGGTTGTAACGTAGTCTATATTTAGTTTAATTTAGTTTTATGCAAACAGGGGTAAAAAAGGGGCGGAAGCTTTCGTAAAAATTAAGATACCTCCGATTTGTGTGAAATTTTAATCATAGTTAGGTATTAAACATCTATCAATAAATATTCCCCACATTTCTAGGTTTTTTTTTTTTAGTATTTTAAAGAGTTTTCAGAGGACATAATCGAAATTACCATTAGAAAATTCAACGATTTCAAATTTCCATTAAATTTGATCAATATTCCATAGATACTAATGAAGCAAGATCCCTGAATTTAAATTTCTTAAGACCTCTTGAGGTTAAATCTTGGGTTTTAGACATTTTTTAAAAATCAAAATCATGGACTGAATTTTGATCAAAATTGAAATAAGGATTATAGACATAAGGTTTAGTAGCATTATATGTTGATTTTTATCTTCGTACTGAGACATAAAAGTGGTGCAAAAGTGTTCTGTCCAGAGAATTAATTTTACCCATCTCCTTTGACGTGCAGGGGGCAAGAGTTACTTTACATTCAAACGAGTGTTCCAGGAAGCGGTTTTATGTTACTCAATCAGGCATAAAATGATTGAATCGTAGATCTTGAAATAGACCAATCTTCCCTAGTGGTCTTTGCAAACATAAATACACTTGCAACTGCTACAAAGCAATATTCAGCTTGCACAACTCCCTATTAAAAATCTAGATTCATAGCCTCATCCTCGACAGAAACTCAGCATTTTGACTTCCCCCTTCACTTAAAAATTCACCAAAATTCAGGAAATCAATTTTAATGAAATATTCAGTAATCAACGATCGCGGAATATAATGAACTTATTTTTTTTTTTTTTTTTAAATCTTAGTGAATATGTATTATTTTGTGAAAACAAAATACATCTTTACTCAAGTTACGTTTTTAAGTACTAATAAAAAAAAAACGAATGATTTCTTTGAAATGTGTTAATCAAAATAAACCGCTGTATTTTGTTAATTAAAAATTTAAAAAAAAGTATTTTCTATATATTACGAAAGAAACCCCTTCAATTCCGTGTTAATAAAATCAATATAACTGGAAGAAAAATTAATTTCTCTAATTAATGATATTATCATTGAATTAAGCATTGTTTATGCAATATTTTCACCAAAAATATGACGGCATCATTCTTCTATGCTAAAAAGTAATAAATAATGCCATTGTACAAATGACAAGTCAATTAAAATGGAGTGTACACTTCAAATTATTTTCACTGATGGTTCAGGCAGTGAATATGGATGTAATTTGATACAATACTCGTTTGTTAAGTGCTCAGCATTCTTGTATCAGTCACTGACAGTGCCATTCTTTTTACATATTTTCCTATATCTAATTCAGTTACTTACAATTTTCTTTCGCTGCAAATTATAAAAATTCAGATATTCCTTATAAACCTTGAACTACTACTATCCAAGAACCTCCCCGCCCCCCGCAATGGTTCTTCTTGGACCATATATAAACTTAGAACCCCAGTTCTACCGGTCTCTGAAAAGAATGGGTTTAGCATGACACCTATCCCAAACATAAACGATAAACACACATTGACTGAACTAGGTGTTCAATTTACACAGTTCTTATTCTTTGATTAAGTAGTGTAGACTCATATCTTATTACTATACAACATCCACTTCTTATAATATAAAGGAAAGCCGTATTTCCATCTGTGTGTGTAGCTAAAACTCAGAAACTACTACAGATACATATTTTACATTCTCGTAAAAAAACACTGACATAAAATTCTAATTTACTTTTTAAAGTATTCTGTATTTCTTGGACCAAAAAATTTTGGAATGTTTTTAAATTTGATCAGACACGAAACAACATTTTTAACATACAATATTTGGGCATTCTTTTTACAAAAAAAAAAAAGTTTTAAATGGAAGTTAGTAAATTTTAAAAACAAAAACTAAAAAGTTAAAACATAGGTTTATATTTCTTTAATAAAAAATGCCGCCAAAACAAGTTTTAATGAAAGTTAGTAACTTTTAAAAACAAAAACTAAAAAGTTAAAACATAGGTTGATATTTCTTTAATAAAAAAAATTCCGCCATTTTCTTTTAGAAGACGTGTCAGAATTTGAAATAAAAGTTCAATTTTATATACGTTATAAAATAATGCCTAGACAAAAAAAAAAACATCCATTTTATCCAACATTTAGGCGAATATCAAGGAAAATACAACAGTCGTTATTCTACAATTGAACTAATATTCGCTATTACAAAATAACACTAACTAGGTCAGTCAGTTATCTGCTGCTAACTTTATTTCTTGCTTTTTTTGTTGTTTCTCTCTATTATATTGAACTAGTTGCCAAAGAGAGAGGGAGTAGTTGGGAGAGAGTTGTGGGGAATCTTTTACGACGCTCAGCAGAGTAAAAACGCTAAAAAAACAAATATACAATATATAAAAGTAACTGTAGGCTGTAAAAGTTATTTTCTAACTTGCCTGTGGCATTTGTTTGTATTTTTAGACCGTTACAACCGCTATTTATTAGAAATCAATAGTTTTGTCACCGTAACTTGGGAAAAAAAATGTCCGATTTGGG
The DNA here is from genome assembly GCA_963556195.1 of Sepiola atlantica. Taxonomy (NCBI): domain Eukaryota; kingdom Metazoa; phylum Mollusca; class Cephalopoda; order Sepiida; family Sepiolidae; genus Sepiola; species Sepiola atlantica. The sequence goes on along the minus strand of OY744521.1, from coordinate 8,166,994 downwards.
GGGTTTTTTACTAACGAATGCACCTGAGTCGGCCATATTGAATTTGTGAAAACGAGTGGGAAAAAAACAAGAAATTTTTTTTTTTACATCTAATGAAAACCCATTTATAATACGTAAAAATAAAAACAAATTACATAGGTAAGTAGAAAAATATCTATTCTCGTCGTAGGTCAACTTCACTTGTTGCAAATTTATGTTTTTAAACCCTTTCTCGTTCTTTTTTTGGACCCCGTTCGCGACTCTGCTGAGCGTCGTAAAAGAAACCCGAGTTGTGTTCTAAAAGTAACGTGACTGAGGATGTGTGGAGAGAAAGAGAGAGGTTCTAAAAGAAAGACGTTACACTCCTTTGAAAATGTTTCTATTTTGTTATCCAAGCTCCCCAGACAACGCCGGGTATCTCTGCTAGTAAATACATCAATCTGGGTTCATTTCTACCAACGAAAAGTATAAAGTGCAAATGTGTTATCATGGTTAATTCTTTTGCACTCAGTGTATGTGCATTCTTACATCACATCCAAAGTCTTATGAAAAAAAAAAGGTTTATCATGAAATAAAATAAAAATGAAACCTTTTAAAGATGGAATGCAATTTCATAGACACACAAAATTGTTTAGATCTTTTTTTAAGCATCAAATTTCAAGCAAGTCGTCCATGAAACCAACTCAATTGTAAAAAGCATCACCACCACAAAATTACAGGAAGGAAAGTTATTCATCTGACAGTTTTATGGGTTTTGCTTTTTGTTCTTACATTGTTATTGGGTTTTATGACACGTCAACCATTGTTGCATTATTTTATGTTAAAATCCAGCTTATTTTTTGTGCATGATTGAGTTGCAGATTAATTTGAGTTTAAAAAGTTTTTATTACACACAGCATCTGGTCTACCCAAAATGGTTACCCATTTATTACTGGGTAGGCTCTTAACTTTGGCAATCTTATTAGAACCCGTGTATAAACATGATTATACAGGGTGGGCAAAAATAAGGGTCCTATTTTTAAAAATTCATAACTTTTTTATTTATTGATTTTTTTTTTTTTTTTTTTTAGAATAAGTAAAGGACTCCTTCCGAAGCAAGCATGAGCCGTATTAGCCCTAAGGAACGTACCCTCATTTAGAAAACATTATTTTTGCTTAAAAAACTCAAAACAGTGTAAAAAAACAATACTTTAGTTTTTGTAAGTTTTAAGAAGTGTTTTTCGGCTAAAATTTGTTTTGTTTATTTCAAAAAATCTCGGAAGGGTCAGTCTACACACACATAAAGTTTGGTGAGTTTAACTTTTATTTTGTGGAAGTTATTCAAATTCAAGTTATTCAAATTTAAAGATAGGACCCTTATTTTGGCCCACCCTGTATATGTATTTTTGTTTTTTATATTTTATTTATTGATCGAAATCCCCATTTTTTTGTGTTTGGTTTCAAGAGATGCATAGTTAAACAGGAAAAAATGTCTTTCAAATTTTGTCATAATAAAATTTTGTGAGGAAACAAAAGAAATCGATCAGATTAATTACTCATTACAAGACCTCATGCACATATTACTTAGATTTTTTTCTTGAGGAGGTTATCATCAGTGCTTACGAAAATTTCACTCATCAAGCTAGTAAAAACTGAAGTGCATTCAGTATTCATTTATTTTTTATATTTTTTATTAAAATGTTTTCCTAAACAATACTTGTGTGTGTGTGTGAAAAATAAAATGGCGTAAGGAATAAACGTAGATAAATATAAGACAAAATATTCGCTTGATTATTAAGAAGTTTACTTATGTATGGAATAGGTGGCCTAGTAACAGGGTGAATGTATACATGAAAACATTTTGGAAAGTAGAAAATATGTGGTCAGTGTTGGGAAAGGCAGAGGCATGAAAGGGAGAAAGCAAGAATAGCTTAGATGGAGTGTGAGTAGGTAAAAAAAAAATGTGGTCAGTGCCCGTCTGAGAAAGAAAAAAGGGGCAATAACTGTGGCTGGAGAAAAATGGGTTGGGAAGAGATAAAAGGAGATGAAATACACGTGGGAAAACAATAGGGGGAAGAAAACCTGCACAAGAAATCAGTGCAGCTGGCAGGGGATGACCCTCTCTCTTCCAAAATAAATTCCTTTTTTTTTTCAAGAAATTCTTTTTGTTAATACAAACAATTAAATTATCAAATAGTGTTAATTGGATCCAAACTGGCATTTCAAATTCTTTTTAAATGATGACTTACATGGAGAATCTTTTATGGGAATAGGAAGTACATTCAAAACTTTGGTGGTGAGATAGCAAATGGTTTACAATAAGGATTTAATTGTGTCATTTAATTTTAATCGCAGTGATTTGTTTTCGACACATAATACATGTGTCGAAAACAAATCACTGTCATTAAAGTTAAAAATATGGAGCAAAGATGGCATTTCATACACAACCAGTCCAACAGAGTATTAATGAAAGTGATGAAATAAACACTGCACACCCCGCCCATCAGTACCCACTATACCATCGCCACTCCCCATGTAGACATCACATTTCTAAATCGACCAATTGCTAACAGTGCTTAATCAAAAGTCAACAAAGAAATAGCAAATAAAGTCAAAGTTGTTGACTTGCAAAGAAAGTCAATACAGCCCATAAAAGGAGTGAGACTGACCACTTAACAATCACAGGTGGCTGTCCACTTGATTGGCCTATATTTATCAAGAGAGAAATACAATATGAAAAGTTATTGGCAATAAGCAAATACGAACGGAAAGATGCGTCAATCCAATCCGCGCATTTAGCAATAAAAATGCTATTTGAAACTGAAGCGTGACAGATCAATGGATGGACAGAGCCTCTTATTGAGATGCATGGACATCATCATCATATTCAGTTTAACGTCTGTTTTACATGCTGCCATGTGTTGGACGGCTTTTAGAAATTGAATTCCAAACTAGCTTTCTCTGGCCAGGTCTTTATCCCTCTCTCAAATCCATCCTTATTCTGTATGATTTCGTTTATTCGTACTACTGTTCTCATCTTGAGTGTTATCATCACAACGTTTCGGCCGCTGTAACCTCCGGCCTTCTTCAGGTGTATCTTTTCGAACTCAGTAATATTTCTGTCGAACTCGGGAATCTGGACGGAATTTCGAACGGAACCCTTTTATTTAATCCACGGGGGTAGCATGCTCTCGTTCAGTCAGCTATGACTGGAAGAAGTTTTCAGTAATTCGCAATTCTTCAAGAAATTCAGTTCGAAGTGATAGTCATCAGTGTGTGCGATATGAAGAATTGCAAATTACTGAATACTTCTTCTCAGTCATGGCTGACGGAACGAGAGCATGCTACCCCCGTGGATTAAATAAAGAGTTCTGTTCAAAATTCTGTCCAGACATCCGAATTCAACAGAAATATTCTCGAGTTCAAAAAGATACACCTGAAAAAAGCAGGAGGTTACAACAGCTAAAACGTTGTGATGATAACACTCAAGCTGAGAACAGTAGTACGAATAATTCAAATTATCAATCCTCATCTAAAAAATTCACAAACATTCTTATTTTCTTGGCTAAGATCAAAGTGTAGTATCTGTTCCGATGGATACTGCACCCCATAGACTGGTATTGTCTTGGCCTTCGGGTCTTGATTTAACGCCGGTCTATGGGTCGGTCCTGTGCAGTTCTAGGAGGTCCACCCTCCCAGGCTTCGCCTCCCCTCTTTGAGAAGGAGTAAGTTTATTGCTTACTGCCTGAGGCGCCCCTACCGGGGAATGCCGACGGGGCTGCCCAGGCAATTTTTAATGGCCAGAGTGCTCACTTTCTCGGGCGCTGGCTTTTCAAACCCCACTTTCCCGACCCGACCTTGGGTCACATCTTACTTGTGGGAGTAAGATAAAACTGGCCTTGTGCCTTACTCCTGGAGAGGAGTAAATAAATACTCAAAAGTTAGTTTCTTGGGGATTTTCAAAACCTGCCTCTAATGACTGGAGGACTTTTATAAGCTTCTTTTAAAGCTCAGAAAGTTTGCAAAACCAGGCGTAGACGGGTGCTTCACCGAGTCAACTTGTGAACATACAGCTTTGTTGGAACCTTTCAGATGAGAAATGATTATTTTAGTATCATCTTCTCCACTCTTACGTTGTTTTTAACATTGAAATTGGCAACTCAAATCAGACATTCTATTCAGTCTATGGAGGAGGCAGACTTTTCTTGTTCTGCCATTCGTGTTGAAATATTTATGGCTTAATTAAAAGATGCAAAGTAGAAAAACAAACTTAGAAAGTTGAGCCACATAAAAAGAGCAACCCTGCAGTGAAAAACAAGAAATGTCTGATCCTATAGATTGAATCAGGTTTCAGATTCAAGTTTGCAAAGTGTTACGAATTACAAATGGCTTCCACTGTATTTAAAATAACATTTCATGTTTCTCAATGAGTTGAATAATGCAAACTTTTATTCGTTTAATGTTATCAGTCGTTTATTGTTATCCCAAGAGAATAGAGCATTTTTGTCTGTGTTCGTCGCATAGATTGAAAAGCATTGGGCAGAATTGCACCAAATTTTGCATGGATGATCCATGAGATACCGGTTATGTCATAGGTGATAAAAACAATACTGTTAAACACAATAAAGCTCCAATACCGTAGGCCAGAACTGTACTAAATTAGGCAAGAAGCATCCTTGGCATACATCATTGAGGAGTATACCAATATTAATACTGCTGCTTTTTCTACTACTATTACTACTACTACTACTACTTCCACCTATAATGCTAATAATAATAAAAAATTACAGCTTCAAATTGAAAATAGAGCACTGCTTTTTTTCTCTGTTGTAAATTAGTTTTTAAATATGCCTTCATGTGTGCACATATCTGACATGTAAGGACTGACATCCGTGTTTGTTGTCTGCGTCCAGAGAAGTCAAAAACACTTGCGAGGAGTGAAAGATAATTTGATTAATAATAAGGGGAAAAAATGATATTAATATTACTACTGCTACTACTAAAAATAATAAACACTTCTAAAGTTCAGGAACATTTGAAAACCCTATGTAGACAGGTATTTCAGCTAGTTGTTTAATATGTGAGAAAGCGAGATGTGTTTCGTATTTCTTAAATGCAAGAGTTGAAACACAGAACTTAATGCTGAATAAATTGGTTAGCGACAGGATTCAAACTAATTACTTGATCTCCAATATTCAAGTATTAACGACTGTCAAATGATTACATCATATTTTATCTTTTTAACTGCAAGAGAAGATTCAATTTGTTGAAAGGGACATCTTTCACATTACCGTGACAGCCATGTCAAATTAATTTAATTAGAGATAATCAGAAGAGAAAAGCCATAACAGATGAAAGAGCAAAGAGTCGCTTTCACACTCAGTTAGAATTAAAAAGGCACGGACAATCTAACACATAAAGTTATCTTGTTGGATTATCAGAGTCAGACCCAAATAACAATCTGTCTGATATATCGATACTAAATTCGGATTAGCTTATTTTTTTTCGTTTTTTCCTTCCATTGGCATGAATATATTTCATTTTTTATTTTTTTTCTGACAATACTTTTTTTTTGGGGGGGGGGGGGTATCTTCCTCCCACAGCGGTAAGATGTGACACAAGGTCGGTAAAGTGGGATTTGAAAAGCCAGCGCCTGAGAAGATGAGCACTCTGGTCTACAAAAAATGTCTGGGCAGCCCCGTCAGCATTCCTCAGTAGGGGCGCCTCAGGCAGTAAGCGATAGACTTACTCCATCCCAAAGAGGGGAGGAAAAGACTGGGAGGGTGGACCTCCTAGAACTGCACAGGACAAACCCACAGACCGGCGGAATCAAGGCTCGAAGACCAAGACGGTACCGGTCTATAGGGTGTAGTATCATTCGGAACAGATACTACACTTTAATCCCGGCTAAAAGGCCAAGAAAGTCGAAACTGTTAGAGTGGAAACATTTTCCCTTATCAAAACAGATTAAAGGGAAGTTATCATGTTCAAGTATACTGAGTTCTCTCCCTTGAGTTGTTCAAATATATATATATATATGAATGTGACTTTGAGTGTGCTTGTGTTTCTCGCCTCCACGTTAATTATACATTATTATTTGTTCTTTACTAATAATCGATTAGCGTCAAGTACTAAAACAAACTTTTCAAAAATTCCTACTTCACAAAATAATCTGATTATGAAATTAACATCACCAATTTCTATTTTTTTTTTTTCGTAAACAAGTCAGTTTTTCTTTTACTCCCGGGCACCACCTGGTAGGTATATCTAGTTATATATATATATATATGCACACACATTCTATAAGCTCAAATATCCGTCTCAGGTTGAGTTCATAATCGGAAATATTTGAAACCTTTTAATAAATGCAACAAACCAGATCTAAAAAAAAAAATTGGGACTAAGTTTGAATTTTGTAAAGATTCATTTGAATTGTTCTCACTTCGAGTATTGGAAGTCAAATGAAGTGTACATGCACGACCTAACCACTAACCCTAACCACTTACGCACAGTATTAAGCAATCAAATGTGTGCCTGCAAATAAACAAAAACAAACATCAAATCTAGAAGGGGTGGAGCAAAAATCAACCCAAGATATCTACAAAGCCGCACAAAACAACACCTTTAACTGATATTTTCGGACCGCAGTTGGATCTCCCCGGTCAGAAACATGTCCATTACATCAAGTCGGTAGGCTGGAAGACCGAGGCTTACTTGGGATGAGCTGTGTAAACGTGACTGTACAGCCCTGGGGATTACAAACTTAGATCCTCGCGACCGCCGAGCCTGGAGTGGAAAACTTCGATCAAGACTGACAGTTAAGCCCCACCCTCTTATAGAGGACTAATCAAATGCCTGTTAAAAAATAAATCAGATAATCATGATGATGATGATAATAAAACAAAACAAAAAAAGAATTTAAAAAAAAATAGATGTAAATATTTACTCGTGTATTAAAAATGTCGAAGTAAATACTGAAATAAATTATATACACAAGACATTATTACGAACTTAGATCCTCGCGACCGCCAAGCCTGAAGTGGAAGCCTTCAATCAAGACTGACAGGCAGGCCCCACCCTCTTATAGAGGACTAATCAAAGGCCTGTTCAAAATAAATCAGATGAAGAAAGAAGAAAAAACGCCCCTCCCCAAAAAACATAACACCTTTTCTTCCATGTAGCCTCATTTCAAACTACAAAAGCAATTAGTTTCACCATCTCCCTTTCTACTTGACATCGACACTAAATCAGCAGCAGCAGCTCGGACAAAACTCATGTAGGCTTATCTTATTTCATCTATAACTTATTTTATTGCGTATAACAGTGTAAATTTTAATTAGAGCCAAGGAGCTCTTATAGCTGACGCTCCATGTTTCTGTGACTTTGTGTCGTCAACGTTCAAGCAGGTCTTGGAAGCGCCCGAGAGTTGACGAAACTATTAACCAAGAAACATTTGCTGATAAACAGTTTGGTTTTATTAAAATATGACAACAAAACAAAAAAAAATTGATTAAAAAACAGTTGTTGCGATGTTTATGTTAATAAAAAAATTTACAAAAGATTTAAAATAAAACATTGAAAAAAAAATTTACAAAAAACAATAACATTTGCTTAACAAATCAAACAAAATCATCATTTGAAACTTTCCGGTGCACAAACAAAAAAACATTTTATTTAAAAACATTTGATTAACAATTGTTCCTTTGACAAAAACGAACAAGAATAAACATCGAATTCATAACAGTTTTTTAGCTATGGTTTGTTCATTCTTTATTTTTATATATATATTTTAGTTTGGTTTTCTTTGTCGTAATTTATCGGCTGCCAGTCTTCAATTTAGCGTTTGGCAGTTTTCGCCTCGTCAACTCTCGGGGACTTCTATAACCTGCCTGAACATTGACAACATGAAATCACGGAAACATGGTGCCAGTTATAAGAGTACCAAAGCCAAAATAAGTACCATTTCTAAACAAGTAACTCATGGTAGAAAGTAGGAAGGATTACATCGCAAATTAATTCTTCATCTGAGTGACAAGCTGCATGGCCGAATCATCGACTACATCACTGCAACAAGGAGGAGAGCAGAGACTTCAGCTTAAGGGGTTAGGGTTAACAGCAGTTGGGGTTAGGGTTAGGGTTAACAGCAGTTGGGATATGGTCAGCCTGCTTGCAATGCAAGATGTGGCAAAGACAGTCAGTGTCAAAGATTTCAAACTTTTACCTATCAACCAGCCTCATTGGCCATGCCTCACAACTATAAAGAGGACCGATCAGATGATAGATTGATAGAAACGCTCTTGGTTGATGCTGAAATCTCTTGACCCGCAAAAACCATCGGAGAAATAGAAGGTTGATCTAGTGGTCCCAACTTGCTGATCGAACTCCACCGCACCCTACCCGAACAGAACACGGGTGGATCCAAGGTACACGAACAATTATATTTTCCAAAACAGTGACAGCGTTCTCCAGACCTCCAGAGAGAAACTTAGTCTTCGATATATTGGCAGTGACAAAGTTTCGGTTACAGACACATTATCTCTATTATAATAAGTATAATGTATAAAACTGATTTAATACACCCCTAAAGTTTGTTCATTAAATATTCCCCTTCCCTAGTAATTTAGAGACAATTGAAGAAACTAAGTGAATACACTCAGGTTACAAAAAGGTGTGTCACCTTTTACAGATACATAAATGTGAAGTATACTATCACCATATGTGATACGAATATGAATAAATAAATTGAAAAGATTGCGGGTTATATTTTTTAAAGAGACTGTTTTGTCGCTACTCATGAATAGTTAACAATGGGCCCTTCAGAAAGAGAAGGGCAGCTTGGAATGCATTGTCGGCCACGAGTCCTTATGCGTACGATCCGAAACATCTTCCCACCCAAACGAGCGGAACAGAAAGAATATTAAATTGATATTCCCACAAGCATTTATTCGTGAAAATCAGACGGTTATAGTGAGAGATGACCCAAATAACACATAAGTGTTCTCCATCTCTCCTCAACCCTAATCCCTGTTCAATAATACTAAACGACCAGTGACAATGTGGATATAGGCATAGAATATAAAATATAGAATAAAATAAGTTATGCTAAGACAGGTGTCTGTAAATGTGTTACATAGGAAAACAGAAAAATTTTAAGTGCTGAAAATCCAGCAACAGAGAGAATGAAGAGAAAAAGAGTGTGAAAATGAGCAAGTGAAAAAGACTAGGATAGCAATTGAGAGTATATGTATATTCTTTTGTTATTACTAATTTAGTATTGTCAGACTTGGATTAGCGTTCAGAATAAGTGGAGAAAATGTACAAGTGCAGGTTATTAAGGCCTTCTGTAACTGAAAGGAAAGTTGTATTTCCATCCGTCATGTGTGTGAGTGTCCGGTTAAAACTGAGAAACCACCAAAGATACACTTACAAACTTTACATTATCGGATTCTATATGACCCTGGGCAGGTTAGGGTAAAAGAAAATGTGGTACTGATATTGAATATGAACCAGTTTCCGGGAACTTTGCGTCGGCAGCGTTCGGGCATGTTACGTAAACACCCGAGAGATACTGCCGAGGCGAATGTTGACAGACGATAACTTTGATACGTTGCTGCGTCATATTTTTTCAGTTTTATTTTCAAGAAAGATAGCAAAATGGAAAAAAAAACAAAAACGAACAAAACATAGCGAAATTATTGTTAATAAATAATTTGATTTTTTTTTAACAAAACAATGCTAAACAACTGTTAATAAATTATTTTATTTTTTTTAACAAAACAGTGCTAAACAATTTTTTTTTTTTTTTCATTTCTTTTTGTATTCAGTCAACTGGTGTAAAAGTAGTCATTTTGTGTTTCTTAAAACTGAAAAAGAATTTTTGTGCGTATTTTTGAAGGGCTTTTTTGTCTTTTTTTAATCAGTCGGGTTAGGGTTAAACAAGACCTGTCTATCTCAACCGTATGCTCCGGGCCTCTGATCCGACGAGGATTTCGTAACAAATGGTCTTTGCAGACCTCTCTCAAAAAATTCCTCCAATCTTCTGGCTTTAATCAACTTTAATATTGGTTAGAAAATTTCTCGTCTGCAAGCTCACAGATGATTGGTTAATCGCCTCGGCATCTCTCGGGTGTTTACGTAACATGCTTGAACGCTGCCGACGCAAAGTTCACGGAAACTGGTTCATATTCGATATCAGTACCGAAAATGTAATATTCATTTCCTTGTATTTACCAGGAATCAAATTAGTGCATGGGTGGAGGTCAGAAAAACAAAAAATGTTTTTATTCTTACTGGTAGTTGTTCCAAAAACAACATTGAAACTAGGTCAAACAGTGGATCAGCTGCCAATGCCTTTATTTTTTTCTTATATTGAACTAGTTGCCAAAAAGCGAGAGAGAGAATGAGATAGTGAGAGAGAAGAGGAGCTAAACGGGAGAAGTGTGTTCAAAAAGTAACATGACTGAGGATTGATGAAGAGGGAGAGAAAGTTTAAAAGATAAATATTACACACACATTTTTTTATCTGTTCAACACTGGGTATCCCTGCTACACAGTGGGCTGGGGGGTGGACATTAGGCAAAAAAGAATGTCGGAGGAATTGCTGATGTTTGGTGTTTTTATAAACTACTCTATATTCCTGATTCAACAAAAAAAAAAGTAAGTCAAATTGTTAAACGGTTGAAAAAATATGCAACATTGAATTCGTGATATTTCGCATTTTTCTCCAGCTCACGCGAAACATCCACGATTTTTCCCTCAAAAATTATAATTTTCAAATTTCCATGATTAAATTCCAAAAATCAGTGTGCAATTACTTATTATTGCATATTTTTTTGGTTTATTGATAACCATTTGTGAAAATGCAAAAATAGACCACTTTGGGACCCAATTTGTCGATTTTTAGCTCTTTTTATGAAAGAAATTAGGAAAATTTGAGCTAAATTTCCCTCTTTTTTGGCTCAAATTAGCGATAAAATTCTATATTCATCAGAAAATAACTTGTAAACCGGGATAGGGCACATACCAAACCATATATGTTTCTGAAAGCTATGGAGGTATAGATTATGAAAAACCAAGCAGATCGGAAGTTTCTCGCTTGTGTCACGTGTGGACTTGCTCCAAAGAGCATTACCAAAATCTCTCGACTCCTGATCAGGGCAACGAGTAAGGAGTAACCCCATCAATTGGGAAGAAGTCACTTTCTCCTCTGCAGCCACTGCCTGAATTTTCGCCCAGATATCATCGGTTCTTCTCAACAACTGTTTGCGGCTGCCCAACTCTTCAAGGGGCCTTTTCCTGGATGCAGTTTGCGTCGAGGGGTTCTTGTAATAGCGGAACACAACATTTTCAACTTCACCTAGTGAGCTCAGCTCAGCTCATCCCAGTTAACAGCAATCCGTTTATCTGTATATCGTCGTTTCTTCAGCGAATGGTATCTTTTGAGCGACTTCTTGACCTCGTCTTTCTGCTCCTCTGTTAACTGGATGAGATACTTTTGCTCCAGCAATTGAACACATGCGGTGATGGATAGATGGTCTCTAGTTTTTGCATCTTCTACAGTAAACACTTGGAAAAGTGCGTTATCGCTGACCGCTTCCATTTTTGATAGTAACTCTATCTAAATAAACAAAACAAAGATTTGAAAATTCTGTAGTGATTTCCTGTAAAATGCTTTGACAGGAAATTAAAGTGTAAAAAGGTGTGCAAATGAAAGAAAAGAAGTGTGTCAAATACTACTTCATGTCACATGTTACCAGATTTTTTTGGATTTTTTAGAAAGGCCCTCAGATTTCGCTTCTAACGAGCCCTCACTGAGCTTCTATGATCAATTTTGTGTCAAGATATGGCCAAAAATGTGATGTTGGGCAGTTATGCCCAAATATGGAAATTCGGCCCCAGACCCCCGAAAAATGGATTTTATGAATCTTTTTTGATTTTTCCGAAAAGCTGTTGAAATTTCGCTTCTAACGAGCCCTCAAACAGCTTATATGGACAAGTTAAACTAAAGTTATGCCCAAATGTCCTCCAAAAACCTGTTTTGGCCCACTGTGTGCTAGTCATAAATAAATGCTTGTCGGAATGTTTCATATATTAGGAAACGAGTCATATTAATACTTCTTCTCAAAATTAAATTTAACATCATATTCCCTCCTGGAGCAGTGCAGTACAGAGGATGTTCCAGTGATCTCTAAACATGATGGTAGAAATACGACTTGCAAAATTTTAACAGAGAAGAAAATGAAGGACAATTCAGTCGCCAAATATCACCACAAAAATAAAAAATTCTTACAAAAAAATAAAAAATAAAAAATTCTTACAAAAAATAAAAAACACAAAATTCTTACAAAAAGTAAAAAAACAAAAAATTCTTACAAAAAGTAAAAAAACAAAAAATTCTTACAAAAAGTAAATAAAAAAAAAAATTCTTACAAAAAAAAAAAATTCTTACAAAAAAAAAAAAATTCTTTAAAAAAAAATCAAAACAAAAAATTCTGAACAAAAAAAAAGGAAAAACAGGGCAGTTATGTAAGCAAAATCCCACCTACATGCATAAAGAAATAACATTTCACTAACAAAATAGTGGGAGTGGGAGTTATCAAGAAAAACTTCATTGGAATCATCCTTACAGAACTGGTTTTTAGAGTCAAATGTCAATATGAAGAGGCAACCCTACATATTAGAAAAATACACCAAAATTTGCTAAAAAATGCTTGACTTAATAGAAAAATACACCAAACTTAAAAATGGAAACTACGGTAAACATAATTGCTTCCCTGAAGGTTACAATATGGTCCTATCCAAATCTAATGTTAATAAACACTTGTCATAAACCGTCCTCATAGGTCATCAAATTTTATTCATTCCATTCATTATTTCTTAATCCTGTCATAATATTCACCAACTCGATAAACAAATTGAAGAATATTTTAATATGTATTTTGTGTGATTAAAATATATAGGAAAAAAGCCTTGGGAAAACAAGGGTTGATTCACTCAGATTTTTTATTATATATATATATATATATAAAAGAGAGAGAGAGAGAGAGAGAGAGATTTGAGATCAACAAAATGTGAACATTGTTCCAAGAATTTAAATCCAACGATTATATGGCGTACGGTCGTTTCCAAGACGATTTAGAAATATTTTATTTTATCTTACATTCATAAGACTCCCAATCGTTCTTTCTTCAACACCCTTCACAATATCACATAGAGAAGTCCTTCAAGAAAACATTTGATTTCCATATTATCCGAAAGAAACAAATCTTCAGACAGTATTGGAGACAAAGTCCAATCATGTAACCACATATAATAGCAAACAGTCAGCTTAATAAGGACAATGGCTGTCAAGGCACCTGAGACACAGCAAATACAGAAATTTAAATCAAATTAAATACACTAATTAAATAAATTAAATATACAAATTATATATTTTACATATTCATAACGTAGGATGAATCAAAAAGAAAATCAGAAAAAAAAACTTTAATAAAAAAGGGGGGGGGTATACCAAATACTTAGAGAATACTATAGATAATTTAATATAATAATAAAAATTATATAGTATAATAATTAAACCAAAGCTAAAGAATAAACGTATGAATGTAAAAGAATGAATTAAATAAAAATAATTAAAATGAAAATTTATTTTATTTTAAATTTTTAAACTTGAAAAGAAAAAACTCGAGTAGTTTGAATTAATGAAAAATTAAAATAATTTGATATCAAAAAGTATAGAAATATACTGAGAAAAAAAGATATAACTTGAAACTATAATTCTAATAAGAAAAACATGTACCATAATTGAAAAAAATGAGAAATAATTAGAAAAAAAATGTACAATTAGAAAATGTACAATAATTAGAAAAAAATGTACCATAATTAGAAAAAAATGTACCATAATTAGAAAAAAATGTACCATAATTAGAAAAAATATGCAATAATAATGATGAGCAGAGTAATAAATGTATATATATATATAAAAATGCAGAAGAATAAAAAACAAAATTCAAATTAGAAAAAAAAAATACAAGATGAATAGGTTTTGTTTCCAAATCTTAATAAAAAGATAGATTTGACATTTTTAAGCAAAAATCATCAAGTTTACATACTAGATAGAAAAACTGCACAATTATATGTGTTTATAACACAATAATTCTAAAATGTTATTTGTTGAAGAAAAAGATTTGCTATTGAACTGAATAGAAATGATTAAGTTAAATTAATATTGAAGAATTTCAAAATCATCACAAAAGATTGCCTTTGACGATTTCAAGACAATCATACTAATTATTCCAAACCAAAATTTGAAAAAGTAAATATAAAATATTTGGAGGATTTTTAATTGAAATTCTTTTATATTGATTAAAAAATAAAATATATTGTGAGAGTTTATAACATTTGCTATTAAATATATGAAAAATAAAAAGTAAAAGATCAACAGAACAAAACTATTGATTCAGGATCACATAAGATTAAACTAACAAGTTTGCCTTGATGTGATTCAAACAACATTAAGGGATAAAAATGGCTGGACTTCTTTTTGTGTGAAAAAAGATGCTTTATTTAGTCCATGTGATGTTTTGATATGATATATAACTTTTTCACATATGTAAAGGTTAAGAGAAAAAAAAAAGGATGTTTTCACATCCGAGATAGCATCCATCACAAATGGATAAGATTATCGATAGGAAAAAGAAAAGAAAAAAAGAAAAAAGAAAGAAAGGAAAGAAAAAGGAGAAATTAGTTTATGGTGACCTCTGACCTAAAATCATTCAAAAGTATTTTTATCATTTTTATACAATTAATATATACACACACACATGCATACACATACATATATACATGCATACATACATGCATACACATATATACATGCATACACATACATATATACACATATACATGCATACACATACATATGCATACACATACATATATACATGCATACACATACACATACACATGCATACACATACATATATACATGCATACACATACATATATACATGCATACACATACATATATACATGCATACACATACATATATACATGCATACACATACATGCATACACATACATATGCATACACATACATATATACATGCATACACATACACATACACATGCATACACATACATATATACATGCATACACATACATATATACATGCATACACATACATGCATACACATACATACATGCATGCATGCATTTAGGCAAACATTATTAAATAACACAGAGTATTTTTGCTTGATAAGAATGTTTTAAATTTTTTTTCAATTTTCCGTAGATGCTCATTTTAAGTTGTAAATTACTGGCCGTTATAATAAAAAAACAAAAAAACTCAACAGTAAAGACATATTTTTTAAGAAACAAAAATTAACACTGCCTGAAGATGATTTGACGAATCAAATCGAAAGTACTCGCAAAAAAGGAAAGAAAATGGAACAAGAAACACATGGAACTTACATACAGCAATTTGACCGGAACACTAAATGGACCATTCAGAAAAAGTGAAAAAATAAAAAAGTCTTATCAAGCAAAAACACTCCGTGTTATTTAATAATGTTCGCCTAAATGAAAATATGCTGCCTAAATACACATACATACATACATATATATATATATATATATATATATATAAGCATACTTAGAGCAAATAAGCTACATGGAAACGTTTTTGCTTCATCTCCAAAGGGATACATCAGGATACATGCATTTAGCTTGATGTATTTCTGAGATGACGCACTAGCGTTTCTGTGGAGCTTACTGGCCATAAGTATATTTTTATACTACGATGTAGCTCTACTCATGTAGCGAACACTGTTGAAGTAAATAGGGAAACAAAAATCTGTGCTTCTAAGATGTTGATTTCCTTTCCTTACTTAAAAAAAAAAAAGCGCCAATCAGCGTATACAACATCGCCAGGACTAAAAATAACGTCGTAAGATCTTGACGTATTTTCGACCCCTCATGATTAATACCACCAATATGAGGAGGAAGAAAAGATTAAAAAAAACACTATAAGACAGTCTCGCTTGACAAGGTTGTATTTACAACGAATATTCGCAAAACAAGAAAAAAAAATTAAATAAATGAATTTTTCATTTAAAATTGCACGATTATTGATTTTCAAAATATTTCACTTTAATTATATATATATATATATATATATATATATATATATATATATTTTTAATACACACGCCAACTGGTTATTTAATTCTGTCAATGTCCTTTCTTCCATTCTAAATACATATATTTCTTTATATGCTAAAGCTATTACATATCCTCTTTTGTATACATCCGAAATGGGTCAATCATTTCCTACGTATCTCATACGTAAACATATGTTTTCGTTACTGGATAGATTTAAACATCTTTTCAGTATCTGCCCAGAGAGTGTATACACACAGAATAATTATGCCAATTTCTCTTTACGCAAGGGCTGATTTTTTTCCCCTTTTTTCACAACTATTACAATCGGAAGTAGATACCACTTACGAAATGATGGATTTTAACATGAAGACCATTTCTCTTGTGAATTAAAAAAGTAAAAGATCATTTTATTTTGGTGTTAGTTTGAGATTACAATGTACAGGATCAAAAGACCCTTCCTCCCCTTTTCATATTGATTGGATTATCGCAACAGAATAAAACCTTTAAGTCTAATAATCTATTTCAATTGCCAATGGAAATCATCTTTGGTTGTACTGAAAATAAGACACAAAATAAAACTGATTTTTTTTTCCTTTTTATATAAAAGGAAATTGGAATTGAGATGAACATTTTAAAGGTAGAGAAATTGGTATCAAGATTAGTAAGCACTCTTGGTCTTATAAAGACAAATGTTAGGCGGCGGTGGTCGTGGCGGTGGCAGTGGCAGTGTTAGAGCCTGACTGGCAGAGCAGAATCACGTGGTAGGTGTGAACATGTATGTTTGTCCGTGCGTTCACTACACTGGCCGTAATCGTCTTTACACGTTGTGCCGGTCAAAAGGTTGTTGCGCGATCTCGTTTCTGTGCTGCAACAAACAACTCTCGTCCCAAATAAAACCATGAGTCCAGTTTATCAACAAGTAACAAGTTTATTTGTTAGAGGTTACAAAATGAAACTCGGGTTCCCCAGGCTGAATGGCAGGCTTTCTTGTGCGACCAAAAAACGATAAGTCCAGCACAATCCTTTAGCTAAGAGACCCAGATTGGCCCATCCTGACTGGGCAGCAAGCACCCAGCTTCAAACTGCCAGCTTTTCCAGCAAACTCCAACTTCCTGTCATGCCCAGTGAGCAAGGTTTCACCACTCTCATCCCTTGGGGTTCTTTGTCCCTGGTCAGTACTGAACCACCTAAGCTCTCGCCACTTAAGATTTCAACCTGAGATAACTTATCAGACAGTCTACCCAGGGCAGCTTTATCATGGAGACAATCTGAACATCACTTTTGTGTTTCAACATCATTGTCTGATGTCGATTGAAATTTTTATTCAATGATGTAACACGAATTGAAAACTTATGTAGATCACTGGCTAGGCAGAATCAAATATCGATCTGTCAGATGCAATGCTATTTAGGTCTGAAATAGAAAAGCTGGCTAACTTTTATATATTAGATTATTCGAATATATATTAAGATCAAAATTTAAAAATGTAAACATGATTATATTTTGAATTATTTTTCTCTTAGGCTCTTCACCCGACAATTTGTCTCTACCCAGGCAACATCCAAGTAAATAGAAGTAGTAATTAAATAAGATGTTTATTTACTCCTCGCGGAGTTAGGCACAAGGCCAGTTTTATCTTACTCCCACAAGTAAGATGTGACCACAGCTTGGGTCGAGTAAGTGGGGTTAAAAGCCAGCACTCGAGAGGTGAGCACTCTGGCCATTTAAAAATTGCCTGGGCAGCCCCGTCGGCATTCCCTGGTAGGGGCGCCTCAGACAGTAAGCAATAAACTTACTCCTCCCCAAAGAGGGGAGGCGAAGCCTGGGAGGGTGGACCTCCTAGAACTGCACAGGACAGGCGTGCAGTATCCATCGGAACAGATACTACACTTTGATCTTAGCCAAAAGGCCGAGACCATTTAATAAGATGTTTATTTACTCCTCGCGGAGTTAGGCACAAGGCCAGTTTTATCTTACTCCCACAAGTAAGATGTGACCCAAGATCGGGTCGAGCAAGTGGGGTTAAAAGCCAGCGCTCGAGAGGTGAGCACTCTGGCCATTTAAAAATTGCCTGGGCAGCCCCGTCGGCATTCCCCGGTAGGGGCGCCTCAGACAGTAAGCAATAAACTTACTCCTCCCCAAAGAGGGGAGGCGAAGCCTTTAATAAGATGTTTAGGCATGTTGCAAAATACACTTAATAACAAAAATATAGACCGGGACAGTAAAAAGCAGCTGAGGATTTGGTCTTTTGAAGAGGGGACAATAACTAGCCGCATTTCTTAAGGCTTAATTAAAAGGTTTTAACCTCTATTTCTCTCAAACACACTTCTGTCTCCTTCCAGATTTGTAATCCGAGCTTTGGGCAACTGAGCACCTGCCAAAACAAACAATTAAATTGGCTGAATAAAATTATAATAGTGCACCCCCCCCCTCCCCACCGCAGGCGTCTGCTTGAGTACAACAAAATTAGCGACGCGCCCACCTTCCACTGCCCCAGACACCGAACTTTGTCATTCGAATAAGAGAATCTGTTTTCATCCAATTAACCTGTTTGCATTGAAGCCTGCTTATTTTAGTTTTCACAAAGAGGCGAGAGATCGTTTTGGTTGGTCAAATTTTAATTATTAAAACAAGAAAAGCGAATGTTTTTGTGTCTCTACCCACAGTGAACATTCATCTTTTACAATTTGCTATTCTAAATTGCATAACATGAAATCCGGTCCCATATTCCTCGACGGTTTTATACCTTAGAAGCGATGTGAGACAGTTCTCAAGATGCAATTACCTTGTATGATTGACAAGGGGTGGTGGCCTTAGATTCAACTCGAACCCAATAGGCAACCCAGTTGATTGGTAAACTTACGTACAGGGTAACCCCAACCCCCTAAAAAGAAAAAAAAATGTTTCTGACACTACCCTCTTGGCACTGTCCTGATTTTGGTCGTGATGACCCTTTTAAGTTCAGAAATGGTCTGAGAATTGTTAAAAAAAAAATATGTTTCTGACACTACTCTCTTGGCACTGTCCTGATTTTGGTCGTGATGACCCTTTTAAGTTCAGAAATGGTCTGAGAATTGTTAAAAAAAAAAAAAATCAAAATCAAGTTCACCCCAAACAAGGCAAGCTGCCACTGTAGACGTAAGGGGACTATGAGAATTAGGGTTGTAGTATTGAGCGTCATCCTAAATTGGGAGCTGTGCAGTGAGATGCTTTTGTTTTAAATTTCTGCATGTCAGTATAGTTTGGAAAACAGGGATCTTTGAGATAACCCCACAGATGAAAATCTGAGGGGTTATGGTCTGAAACCTATTCCGAATCACACCTCCTACAAAGGAGATGATCACCAAAGTGTCCCCACAGCCAATCCAACAAGTCATTTGAAATGTGGAGAGTTGCCCCATCCTGTTGAAACCACTGTCCATCCAGAGGTTATAAAAAGGCATGTGCTAATCTCGCTAACATTTGCATGACAGGATAGTAGTGCATATATATATATATATATATATATATATATATACACACATACATACAAGCTGTACCTATCCAGTATTGCCCGGGAGTAAAAACTTAAAAAATGACTTGTTTACAGAGAAATGAAAAGTAATTTCTGTGGCTTAAAATTTGTAAGTAAATTATTTTGTATAATGGGAATTTAAGAAGTTTGTGAGATATTGATTTTTGCAGAAGTCAAGGGAAATAACTCATGACATGGTTACTTCCCTTTTAATGTAAAAGAATATTCGTCGAGTATAAGTATTTTCAGAAAGAAACTCATGCAAAATAAAATATACTACTTGTGCCAATAATAAAGTGAAAAAAAAAAAGAAAGAAGGCTAGTCCAAATCAAGTATCGATATGTCAGACGGATTGCTATTTAAGTCTTACTTAAAAAAATCAGGCAAGATAATTTTAGAGGTTAGATGCCTAAAGTATTAAATTAATCTTTATATGTTCATTATTCGCACAATACATTAATATTATCATGAAAATTAACTACTTAAATGAAGCACATTCTAATGTGAATAAACCAATTCACAATTAGGGCATTAGAATTAAATTGATTAATAAATAATTAAGACAAAAGGAAAATCTAATGATAAATCCAGTGAAGATTTATCATTAGATTTATCATTAGATTTATCATTAGATTTGGGGTTTAAAAAACATCTGGATATCTAATCAATTTCCTGTCAATGAAGAACAACAAAACACTTTAAATTTTTACGGAAGTAAAAAAAAAAATAATAATAATATTCATATAGAAAGACGAGCCGTGATTTTTCTTTCATGATTAGAATCAAAATGTATCTTTCCGTTCTCGGTCGAAGGAGGAGAAATCCTCTCACACCAAGGCAACTTTCATTTGGATCGCAGTCTAGTACCCTTTTCTGGGAACTTGATTTTCCTCCAGATTAAAAACCAACATCGTGTCTAACTTTATGTCTAGCAAGTGAATAGGGACAAACGGAGATTTCAGGTCGGACAAGGTTTTTATATAAAAACATAATCATTAGAAATAACATTTTTTTAACCTGTCGACTTTTTTTTTTTGACGAGGCTGCCTGTCCGCATCATTCAAAGAAACATCTGATTTGCAGCACACATGACATGTTAGGAATTCTGTAAAATTTCCTAATTCTTTATTATGTAGGTAACATCAAGTCTGCATAAAACATCGATATATTAAAAAAAATAAAGATATAAAGAATAAGAGTTGATAATTTTGTAAAATAAATTAATTTGGGAGTACAAAAAGATATGAAAGTTTACACTAAAATAACTTTTTTAAATAAATACTTCATAAAAGTATGTCCTTTGAAGTATAGCTGGAAAGATTCCACTCTCCTCCAAAGAACTGATTTTCGTTCCAAATAATTCCAGTTCATTGAAAAAGGGACAGAAAGATTTTATATATTTTCAATTGACTGGAGGAAAGAAACAAACATGAGAACGCCTGGTAGCAAGAAGGAATGGCAAACCGTCAAGTTGAGGATGCAATTATGCAAATTATTTTTTCCCAGAGTGAGCATATAAAAACGATTTTGAATTGATGTTTTGAACCCTTAAAAGAAGCCGTCCCGCATTTTATTTACTTTGTCTACCAACTCAATACTAGTTCAAAGTTTCCCCTTGGGTCATTGTCATGTTGGCTTTTGTTATTCACGCTAGCAGTTCCTGTGTGAAAAGATATTCCAATTCGAACGTTTACTACAAATCCCTTCATAGTTTTTTAATTAATAAGTTTTGGGGATTTATCTTCCTCTCACAGCGGTAAGATGTGACACAAGGTCGGAAAAGTGGGACTTGAAAAGCCAGTGCCCGAGAAGATGAGCACTTTGGCCTACAAAAAAATGTCTTGGCAGCCCCGTCAGCATTCCGCGGTAGGCGCGCCTCAGACAGTAAGCGATAAATTTTCTCGACTCCAAAGAGGGGAGGCAAAGTCTGGGAGGGTGGACCTCTTAGAACTGCACAGGACAGACCTACAGATCGGCGGAATCAAGACCCGAAGGCCAAGATGATACCAGTCTATAGGGTGTAGTATCCATCGGAACAGATACTACACTTTGAGCTTGTGTGAAAAGTTAAGACATTCCAATTTAAACGTTAACCACAAATCCCAAATGTTTTTTTAATTATCAAGTTTTTATTAATAAAAATAGTTAACTAACCAATAATATAAAACTGTTGATTTAAAAACAAGAATCGATATTCTTACGATGTGCATATTCACTCTGTGCGTTTAACTATGAAATTGCTATTTTGAAAACTGAAACATTTAAAAACCGACAGAATCTCTTACAGAAATGCTTGAACGCATCTGAAAGATTATGTTTCTGAATTTTTTAGATGAGGATTGATAATTTGTATGATTTGGATTATTCGGACTACTGTTCTCATCTTGCGTGTTATCATCATAACGTTTCTCGTCACTGTAACCTCCGGCCTTCTTCAGGTGTATTTTTTTCGAACTCGGGAATCTAAGGGGAATTTCGAATGAAACTCTTTAATCCACGGGGATAACATGCTCTAGTTACGTAGAAGTCTTCAGTCATTCACAATTCTTCGTATCGCCCGCACTGAAGATTGAATCATCTGAAGGTTCAATCCGCAAAAATAGTTAACTAACCAATAATATCAAAACACTGCCGATTTAAAAACAAGAATGCATAGTCAATCAGCGCGTTTAACAATGAAAATGTTATTTTGAACACTGAAACATTTCAAAACCGACTGACAGAATCTCTGACAGAAATGCTTGAACACATTTTACTTATTTCAAAGATTTTTTCAATTTATGCAGGATCATCTTTATTACGATGACCTACAGTGAATTTAATTCATCGCAACTCTCTACAATTATGATATTCATTAAAAAATTAAATTATTGCCACTATTAAAAGTTTTTTAAATATATTATGTTGAAAAATGTCTACAAAAAAATAAACGTTAACAGTTATATCATATGGAATATCCGCCTTGAAAGAGATTCATAAAATTTATAAATTCTTGCACTTATAACTGCATAGACTTTCAAATGGGAGGGGGGGTGATAATATTGAAACTGGGGCACGATAGGGAAATTATAGCAAGTTTGCATGTGGGTGTGTGAAGAACGGAATTTTCCACATCCGTAGAAAATCGGAAAATTCAATCGGAAGTTAAAGATTAGAGCTACTGTTCAATATGTTGTGTCACAGATAGGAAGTTTCTAGTAATATGTAGTGGGTAAGCTGATAAAATCTATCTCTTGTTTCTGAACCGCAAAGGAAAGTGGTCATGTTTTGGACTGCTGCTCCCTTCCCCTATAAGGATGGGTTGGGAGAAGACCCACAGGTTATTATGTAACATGAAGGTAGACGTAAACACTGTAAAGAGAACCCCTAAAAGAATTGTTAAACCCCAAATGGTTGTGTGCTTTTAATATTTTACAACCGCTGCTCTTAAAAAAGACGACGAAAATAGACCGGTACCGTCTTGGCCTTCGGGCCTTGATTCCGCCGGTCTGTGGAGTTCTAGGAGGTCCAGGCTTTGCCTTCTCACCCTTTGAGAAAGGGTTAGTTTATTGCTAATCGCCTGAGGCGCCCCTATCAGGGAATGCCGACGGGGCTGCCCAGGCATTTTTTGTAGGCCAGAGTGCTCTCCCTTCTCGAGGTCGCTGGCTTTTCAAATCCCACTTTCCCGATCTTGCGTCACATCTTACCGCTGTCGAAAGAAGATAAATACCATCAACATGCGTCACCAAAGGCATACGGTGGCTGTTAACAGCAACGAAAAAGAAAAGAGAGAATGAACAACTGCTATGTGTTATCAACACAAGACTCCTGCTATTTAAGTGTTAAACTGCTGGCCAGATAATTTGCTGGAGACCAGAATTGGTCCAACATAGTGCCATAAAAAGGGAAATTATTATCTCAATAGATAATATTCCATTAAAAAGGGAATAGAAGTAAATGTTACATTTTATAAAATTTCAAAGAGAAAAACAATAGCTTTTTTTAGTCAGAAATGAAAATTAAATGGTACAAAGGAGAAATTGAGGGGGCACTTTTGGGAGATGTCAAATGAAATATTTCACAGAATTTGATCTGGATATCGATACTGTACTAAGAGTTTAATTTTTTTTTTTTAACAGTTGAATTAAGATAGTTAAAGGGAAGATTCCTAAGGAGGCATAACAAATAATAATTAGAAACTTAAAAGTAAATAAATGTGCAATATCAAGATTTGTTTGAGATATATTTATATTTAAATAAATGAAAATTCCTTCATTCAATTCTTAGAAAAAGGAAAATGGAAAAACTTTGAAATAAGAAAGGGGGGAAAAAAATGGGGAAAATAAATGGATACAGCCTATTAAGCAAGACAATAACAACCTTACTTTCTGGTTTTCATAAACCTGATAAGTATCGTAGAAATAAAAATGAAACAAAAAAAAATAGATAAGTATTTCAAGAATCTCTATTTTTGTTTATCATTATCTTATGTGAAATGATAACTTAGATTAATCAGGTCAGATGTCAGTAGAAAGGATGTATTAATAGATATTAAGCTAAATGCATTTTCAATAAACCAGAGATGAGGAGTCAGTTTGAAAAAAAAAAAAAAAATGGACTCCTGAGTCAGTTTGAAAAAAAAAAAAAAAATTGATTCCTGAGTCAGTTTGAAAAAAAAAAAAAAAATTGATTCCTGAGTCAGTTTGAAAACAAATTAAAAAAATGGATTCCTGAGTCAGTTTGACCTCCGACCAAAAAAAAAAACTGACTATTACTGACTACCACCTCAAAAATAAGTTAAATCTCGTCCTCTGTCAGTCATCGCGAGATACCATATTGAATGAATCTCTGACTCTAGAGTACGAGTCAAGTTCTAATTCAATTGGATCTATCGTAGTCACTCATACACTAATACTGTTGGCTAAAGTACGAACCGTAACCCTATGTCACCATCTTAACAGCTGGTTTTCAATCTATCATTTATAACAAGTTCGTTTTTTTTTTTAGTTTTCTGTTCAATTAATCCTGTGTTATTTATTACCAAAATACAATAACTTTCATAAAATTATTTCTTTTTCTAACATTCTGTGTCATTGTGTTCTACAATGAATTGGTTTTGTTTACTGCAAAACAAAAACAACAAAAAACATTGAATAAAGTTAAATTTCATTTTGATGTCATTTATTCTAATTTTTTACCCAACTCCCCATAGCCGGACTCCTCGACCAAACTCCCCATAGCCGGACTCCTCGACCAAACTCCCCATAGCTGGACTCCTCGACCAAACTCCCCATAGCCGGACTCCTCGACCAAACTCCCCATAGCCGGACTCCTCGACCAAACTCCCCATAGCCGGACTCCTCGACCAAACTCCCCATAGCCGGACTCCTCGACCAAACTCCCCATAGCCGGACTCCTCGACCAAACTCCCCATAGCCGGACTCCTCGACCAAACTCCCCATAGCCGGACTCCTCGACCAAACTCCCCATAGCCAGACTCCTCGCTGTGTGGATATGAGGAATTTTACTGGATACTGCTAACCCTACACCAAGTTCTGAATTCCTTACAATAGTTTTGTATTATGGTTATAATAAATATATTATAAATAACACAGAAATGGTTGATTAAACAAAAGATGGAGATGAAAACCTTATTGTAAATGGTCGATTGAAGACCAGCTGTTGGTGTTATGAAATAGGGGTTCATACTTATGATGAGTATTATTAGCGCACAAGTGAACATTACAACTTGACTCAGACCTTAGAGTCAAAGCTCCATCGAATATGATATACCAGGATGAAGATACCAGTGCCTGAGAAAGTATGAGATTAAACCTTTTTTTTTGCAATAGTCAGTTGTTGTTTTAATTTGACTCAGGAGTCAAATTTTTATCAGCTGATTCTCCCACTTCCGGTTTGTTGAATACGTATTCGACTTAATAGCCTCCACTCTATAATAAAGACGAATGTGTATTTCTTTTTATACACACACACATATATATATATATATATATATATATATATCTCGTCACACACAAGTTTAGCAAGTAAAAAAACTGCCGGACGAAACTATTTCAAGTGTTTAGGGCAAGGGAGTAAGCAAATAGCAAGTCAGACAAACACCCCCTCACGCCATCTGAAATGAATTCAGAAAGAAATCTTTCACTCTACTTCCACAATGAGACGTTTCTTTCTTTTTTTTACCCCTTTTATTCTTTCTATACTGATTAATAAACTTTTATTCTTTCTATACTGATTAATAAACTTTTATTCTTTCTATACTGATTAATAAACTTTTATTCTTTCTATACTGATTAATAAACTTTTATTCTTTCTATACTGATTAATAAACTTTTATTCTTTCTATACTGATTAATAAACTTTTATTCTTTCTATACTGATTAATAAACTTTTATTCTTTCTATACTGATTAATAAACTTTTATTCTTTCTATACTGATTAATAAACTTTTATTCTTTCTATACTGATTAATAAACTTTTATTCTTTCTATACTGATTAATAAACTTTTATTCTTTCTATATTGATTAATAAACTTTTATTCTTTCTATACTGATTAATAAACTTTTATTCTTTCTATACTGATTAATAAACTTTTATTCTTTCTATATTGATTAATAAACTTTTATTCTTTCTATACTGATTAATAAACTTTTATTCTTTCTATATTGATTAATAAACTTTTATTCTTTCTATATTGATTAATAAACTTTTATTCTTTCTATACTGATTAATAAACTTTTATTCTTTCTATATTGATTAATAAACTTTTATTCTTTCTATATTGATTAATAAACTTTTATTCTTTCTATACTGATTAATAAACTTTTATTCTTTCTATATTGATTAATAAACTTTTATTCTTTCTATACTGATTAATAAACTTTTATTCTTTCTATATTGATTAATAAACTTTTATTCTTTCTATATTGATTAATAAACTTTTATTCTTTCTATACTGATTAATAAACTTTTATTCTTTCTATACTGATTAATAAACTTTTATTCTTTCTATACTGATTAATAAACTTTTATTCTTTCTATACTGATTAATAAACATTTGGGGATTTTTTTTAAATTTCCAGTTTGAGACATTTTCTTTCTTATTTCTTTATTTTTACCTTCACTGATTGAAACATTTTTTGTTATGAATATGGATATTAGTGCAGACACGAGCGTCTATTAATAAATCTGACCTGATTAATCTAAGTTATGATTTCTCATCAGATAATGATAAACAAAAATAGACATTCTTTAATGGTTATGTATTGTTTTGTTTTTTTCTCGACATTCAAAAGTTATTTTGAAGGCTTTAAAATAGCAGACAGAAAGTAATTTTTGGTTAAAATTATAATTTATAGCCGAAACAGTTGTGCATCATGGTTCATTTTTGCTCATGAACTAAAAACTATCTTTTTTTTGTTTTTAGCACTGTTAGCACAATACTATTGTAAAAATGAATCAGAATTTTATACAAAACCAATCAATCAATCTTATTTGTATAAAGAAAGTGTCAAATCTTATTTGTATGTAGAGAAGAGCTCAAATCTGCTACGAAATACAGTGGGGGGGGGGGGGAGATGGGAGATGAGGAGAAGAAAATGTTTCATTTTTATTTTCTTAGCTTAAACCTTAGAATTAACACTCAACAGAACATCTGTTTCATTTTCTTCTGCCAAAAATAAATTTTAGTAAAATAAATAAAAACAAATTCCTCAGACATCAGTTTCCAAAACTTAAACAGAGTTAGTAAGTGCATACCATTATCTATTTGGGACGGAGGGGGGTTTATAATGAAAGATGTCCATAAAACAAGATAACGATTTGCCATCAACTCGCACTTTAGACAGATGGATACATGAAGTAAGCAGATTGTCCAAGAAATAAACAGTGGTGACAGCTAAACCGTTAAAGAAGTCAAGGAATAGGGCCGAGTAATTCAAGCTAAGTGGGGGAGGGGGGGGGGCTAACTGGTAGAATGCTGTTGGGTAAAAGCCTGGTAGAGATATCAGATGAAAGAGGGGAAGATGGCAGGAACAAGTGAGTGGCTCTAACATAAATAGACAAATAAAAACAAATTGAAAATAAAAATGCTAGACCAAATAAATGCTGTCAAAAAAGAGAGGCCAAATAAAGGAGAGGTCAAGTTAAAAGACACCCTGCAAAGAGAGATCCTCCGTCTCGGTTTTGGAAGTTGTGTGAAGGAATTCTACTTAGGAAATTCTCTTGGACATTTCATGTATTTACTAATTGGAAGTGACTTGTTTTGCCAGAGTAGGAAAGAGTTTTGATGAGACGAAAATTCCCGGGAGATTTAAAAGAGATGGTATTTTCACAAGTTGAGCTGATTAGTTTTGTTGATTTTACGACATATTAACCCTTTTGAGTTATTTAATGTCCGAACATTTGGCATGATGGTTAAAGTGTTTGCTAACTGGCTGCGAAATCGGAATTCAATCTCTGGTCAAGTCATAACAAAGACTCAATAAATAGTACATACTTGATGCCCCCTTTTGCTAAACACTCGACATGATCAGGCGACAATCAAGGGTAAGTGAAAGAGTGGTGTCCTACCTTATGTTATTTCCATGAACAGAGTTTCTTTCCAAGAATTTTACGCCTATGAAGCACATTAGCACAAGATTGCTTCCCTTCAGACTACAACATGGTCGTCTTCAAATCCGAAGCCAACAAATACTCGTCATAAACCGTCTCCAAATAAGTAATCATACTTTGTTCATTTCACTCATTATTTTCAATCCTCTCATAATATTCTTCATCATTCAACTGACAATCCATACACCTTAACCCTTATCCTCGAGTGGCTTTTGGCCCTGATAAGTGGTGACTCGTTACTAAACAAATAAAAAAACATCTTGGTGCAGTAGCCAATGAAAAACGAGCCTTCGGGTCGCCCTCGACTATGGTAGATCCATTTATTTTTTTATAAGGTTCAAACACGATAGCTGTTTAAAACGATTGTGTACAATTAAGTAAACACAAGTTGCTATTTTACTCATAGCTGGAGAGGAAATACAAGTTTCATATCTTCCCCAAGAGTGTTAGTGCATCAGAAACCACAATAGATCTGCTTAGGTTTGAACTCGTCATAGCAGATTCCATAGGCAACAAAGGCATCCATTAAGTCCAACACACAACCATCAGTTGGTTGGTTAGCTGTTGGGTCTGACAGCATGTCGACTGTTGTTGGATCATTTTATGCCGAAACTGTAAATATGGTTTCTATTAGTTTTGTTTGTAGATTAATTTGTTTTTAAGGCATATATTTTGTAACTAAATTGTCTGGAAACGATAGTTTCTATTTAACCCATAGATGGACCCTGGCAGGTACTACCACGACGGTTTAAAATGGACCTGATGGTAGTGGAAACTAAGGAATGACTCCAGTCTCCCAAATTCGGGTGTCACCTCTGAATACAGTTTTGTGGCATATCCAGGACGGTTGTGAAAAAGGGGGGTGCTTAAGTAGTTGATAAGGTTGAGAAATAGAGTAGGCAGATAAAAAAGATAAGGTTGAGAAATAGGGATTTTGGAGTGGTGGGTGGAGTGGTGTAGAGCCTTACTCAAGGTTGTCTGAGGCAACTTAGTGCTGTGTTTGAGCCAAATTCTATTTAACCAATAGATGTTTATTTACTCCTCGCGGAGTTAGGCACAAGGCCAGTTTTATCTGTGTTTGAGACAAATTCTATTTAACCAATAGATGAGATGGGATGGGATGAGGTGAGATTCTGACAGGTACTGCCACTTAGAGTCAGAATGGATCCGGGAATAGTAACAAAGGAATAACTCCAAAGCTCCCAAATTGAAGCCTCAACACCCGGGTATAGATTATAGTCACACCCTGGACGCTCAGTTGAGCAGAGTTTAATACAATTAACAATAATTGAAAATGCACAAATAAAACAGAACACCAAAACAGATATATTTAAGATGCGTCTTTTTAATCTGAACATTTTTTTTTTTTTTTAACATAGTTCACCCCAAACAAGGCAGACCGCCACTGTAGACATAAGGGCTACTGAGAAAAAGGGTGAGAGTTTTTTTTTTGTTCTTTTTGTTTGGGGGGTCAACCTAAATTGAGAACTGTGCAGCGAGATGTCTGTTTACATCAGTTTTAAATTTCTGCATGTCAGTACCGTCAGGAAAACAGGGAGCAGAGAGGGAGTTCCAGAGTCCAGCAGCACGAGGAAAGAAGCTGTTGGAGTAGAAAGCTCTTCGGCATCCGGAGACTTTCACAGTGAATGGATGGGATTTGGCAGATTGTCGGGTTGGTCTAGTGAATTTGCGTCGTGGGGGCACCAGAGCAGCAAGTTTATCAGACCACAGTCTGTTGAAAAACTTGTAAAACAGACACAAGGAAGCAACATTGCGGCGGTGGGATAAGGGTTGGAGCTTGGTGGATAGTGAGGGACCTATTTAATTGGCGACTCTTTTTTGGACCTTGTCTAAAAGGGAGTGACTAGTGGATGATGCACCAGCCCAGATGTGGCAACAATACTCCATGTATGGGTGGATGGTGGCTTTGTAGAGATATAGGATAATGTCAGGTGAAGATGAAAATGACATTTAATACCTAAGCATAAACTGTGAATGACAGACAGAGCCTCTTATACAGATGTTGGGACATATCTAAAATAAAATGTTTCTATTCCAATTTTCATGCAATGAAAATGCTATTTTAAACTGAAGCATGATAAGCAGACAAATGCATAGTTAAAATAAATCAAACTAAACTTGAAAAAAAAAAAAAAAAAAAAAAAAAAACTTTTTTTTTTTTTTTTAAATTTTATCAACAATTTCTGAACTTTTCTCAAGAAAATAAAGAGAAAATGAGGGTGGCTTTTGAACTTTGAAGATAAGTTATATAAAATACTGGTTGAATCTACCCGGTGTTGTTCGGGAGTCTTTTTACTTACATTTTTGTTTTACTTATCAAATCCCCTCCCACCTCCTTTTTTTTTTTTTTTTTGTCTTTACTCATAATTCCTTGTAAGAAAATATTTACATTTTTGTCAAGATAATTCAATGAAGTAATATGCTTTGTTAAAAAAATGTCTTATCAAATTTTGAAATTTAAATTTCATAGTTTTGAGATTTTTTCTTTCTTT
The DNA here is from genome assembly GCA_963556195.1 of Sepiola atlantica. Lineage (NCBI taxonomy): Eukaryota > Metazoa > Mollusca > Cephalopoda > Sepiida > Sepiolidae > Sepiola > Sepiola atlantica. The sequence continues at coordinate 8,136,231 of OY744521.1, read as the reverse complement.
TAACAATGAAATGGACATGGTATGAAATATTTTTTTAACGGCTGTTGCATGCCGGTTTCTCCCCCCCCCCCTCCGTTTTTATTTATTTATTTATTTATTTATTTTTAATCAGCTTTTATGTGAAATTTGATTTAATTATATACGTTACAATTTTTCCATTACATTAATTGAACAAAATTGTTTAAAATTGTAACATACTTTAAAAAAGGTTAATTTAGAAAGTTGTTCTGATATTTTTATTATATAGATATGTATAACTTTGGAAACAACTTTCAATGCTCTGTGAATTTCACTCAAAACTGAACAAAATATCAAAAACTAATCAATCAACTTGCAATAAAAGATTATAATTTATACCAACAACAATACGCATAGTTCTGGAAATATTTTAAATATGTGCCACAGACACGCAATACATTTCTGGAATAGGTTCCACTTGGTGTGTTCCTTTATGTTAAAAGTTATCAGTATATCACTTGATAAACCAAATATTAACAGAGCAAAAGATCAGTTTTAAATAGCAATTTGTTACAGCAATGCTTTTTAGAGCCATCCTATCTGAACGTTGTGTCACACTTCAGTTTCGAACATCATTTATGTTGATTTGTCACGGTTAAGTTTGAAATAACAATTTTGTCACAAATAATATTCGTTCTTCTTTATAATCATGACAAGCAATAAAAAAAAAAATGTAATTTCACACCCAATGCACATGCTAACTATTACAATTTTTTCAAATACACACACACACATATAAGGGGAGTTTGAATTACCTACTAGACACCATCCTCGAGTGTCTTCGGTCTCTCTGTACAAGGGTTTGTCAGAACAACCTGACATGAGGATACTTCACCTACAAGTAAACCCTGACCAAATATTCAAAACGACATAGTATTCTTCAGCTCAAATAAGATGCCCTCGACACGGCTATACACTGTCTCATACGATGAATGGTGCATCTTCTCCAAGTCATGTTACTTCAAGTAACAGCACTTAGTTGGATACTCCACCAGACTAGATGAATTCTTGTCCTGGAATCCGGTAAGACCAAGAGACCACAAGAAACATATACTAAAACCTAGTTCACGGGTCAATTGGAGAGGTAAATTAATATTCTTAACTTCTTTACTAACTCAACGTTTGACAGGTAAAGGAGAACATTAATGGAATATTCAAATATCTATGTATCTCATATAGAAATCAAGTGTTAGCCCCAAGAAGGGGCCCCTTGATTTCTGAGAACTTTGATTGAAGTAAAATGAAACGAAAAAATATACTAGTGTTTGGACGATTAATCTTAATCGGGAATCGGTAAAAACGGAACTTTTTGGGTATCGGAATCTGTAAAATTTTAGCCGAATTTCCTATTCAAAAAACGATCCTTTTACTATTTTTTTTTAAAACTTAATTTTCCATCGCTGGTACTAATGGTAAATAGATATTTATTATTTTTAAGCTATTAGTAAAACTAAAATATATAGATCATAATACATATCAGAACATCATATAAATTTATTTTACCTGTGTAAAAATTTTTTTTTTTTAAATGAAACATTGCATAAATTCGCTAGGTAACCTTTAAAAGAATACAGTTGATTTACTAGGTTCCGAAAAATTAAAACATCTTTTCAAGAAAAATACTAACAATCATCAGTTATAATTAAATTAAAAGTAAAATATAAAGTTTTTTTAATTTTTTTTTTTTTTTTGATTCATTTATTTTATGCTGTTGAACTTATGGCTTTTATCCTTTAGTCCGGTCCCTCAGTCAGCATTGGTAAATCTTATAAGGGGTGACCAAAAAGTGTGAACAAGAAACCAAAAACACTTCAGACATTTTCAACGGCTTGGTCTTCAGTTGAATTAGGTATAAATGAATTGAAAGATTTTCACACCACTGTTCAAAAACAGTTTGGAGTCAGTTCTTCTTTGATTTTGATTTTCCATGTGTGGTTGTAAAACAAAATTTCTAAATAAGGTGGAGATAGAAGGCAAAAAATCAAAGACTAGTAATGAAAATGATTCTTATTTATAAATATTATTTCAGTTGTGAAAGACAATGAAAATTTTCCAACACTAAAATTTAAGTATATTTTTTTTTACACTATTTTAAAGACATTTAAAATGTGTTTTATGGGGAAAAATTATTACTAACATGTATTTTTCTTAATTTTTGTTTCATATTTAAACTTATATTTTAACGTATCTTTGTAGAAATTAAATAGATTCTTTTACTATGTAAGAACTTATAAGTATTATTAATTAATTATTATTATTATTATTATTATTGTACATCAACACCGGCAGCTAAATCACCCCTTCAAACAAAAATTCGATTCTACTTTTTTAGTCTAGTGGTCTCCATCAATTCGCTGTTTTGATACCTCATTGTAATACAACTTCATATTTCAGTAGCTCCTTTCCAAGAACTGCAGGCTTGTGGAACTCTCTTCCTGCTGACTGTTTTCCTCCTACCTATAACCTTGGTCTTTTAACGACTAATGCCAATAGGCATCTTCTGTCTTTGCAATAATTATATTTGTGTTTGTTACACACAAAAGTGGTGGCTTACCGAGGAGCCGGGTTTTTTTGGGATTCGTTGCGCTGTCTACAGGGTTTGCGGGAGCTTGATAACCTTCGAATATTATTTTTTACTGGAGTAACTTTATCGGACCCGGAAGAAAAAATGTCCGAAAACATCAGGTAAGCTTAATTTTATTTGAATTGGCGCTTGCATCTAACCAGGAAGTTATGGTTTGCACAACTATCAGCTCATAAGAACCCTTAATTGGACATTATAATATTCAACACCAAGTGAGTTTTCTGAACTTTTCATATGATTTGGTTTTTTCTATCGTTTTATTAATTTGCATACACCTTGAATACACTTTTCACTGTCATCTACTGCATCGATAGTAAACAAATTTCCCGCCTGGATAACTTTTTCGTTTTTGGACTACCATTCACCACCTGGATTGTTTTTTAATCGACTTCTTTGACATCTTTCTTGAAGCTGCTTTAAATTTTATGACTTGGATGAACTGTATAAGTTTAACAAAAAAAGTATGTTTTGGGCCGATATATTTGATGTTTTATATACTTTTATGTATTTTATATATTTTTATATATTTTCGAAGTTTAATTTTATTACCTGCAGTAATGTCCTTGCGGTAATGGTCCTCTGAAGAAAAGATTTTCTTTAAAAACTCATGAGTTAAGGACTTTAAAGTACTTTGCTTGAACTTTGAATTCTAATAAAATTTTAGTTGCACCTTATTTTATTCTTTCACTTTATCTAATGCTATATATATATATATATATATATATATATATATATATATATATTATTATTCTTAAACTGAGTCAATGAACGTTTGTTTTCGTAAGGGTTTTTCTATATACTTTAAACATGCAACAATTATTTTTTAATTCTTGGATGGAGTCATGTTTGAAACAAAATCCAATTTTAATTCTACTATTAGCCCTGATTAACTGAACAAGTCAGCCATTTCTCTCAGCTATCTATGTACTTCTTTTGCCTTCTCTCACTATGTTGATTCAACTATTCTCTAATATTTCTCAATGTCTGTGAGCATTTTCTGGGTCCGGATCAAAGTGTAGTATCTGTTCCGATGGATACTACACCCTATAGATCGGCATTGTCTTGACCTTCGGAACATGATTCCGCTGGTCTATGGGTTTGTCCTATGCAGTTCTAGGAGGTCCACCCTCCCAGGCTTTGCCTTCTTCACCCTTTGAGAAGGGGTTAGGTTGTTGCTAATCGCCTGAGGCGCCCCTAACGGGGAATGCCGACGGGGCGGCCCAGGCTATTTTTAAAAGGTCATAAGTGCTCTTCCTCTAGGGTGCTGACTTATCAAATCCCACTTTCCGACCTTGTGTCACATCTTACTGCTGTGATAGCAAAATAATAAATTTCTTTACTGCTATATCAGAATTAAAAAAATATTAATACTTCTATATACTACTACTACTACTATTATTACTACTAATAATAAAAATGGTACCAGCCTAGGCTGACACCATACAACATATTTGCATAGAGTCAAGGAGGATGAGAAGACCGAGGAGGAACAGCACAAACTAGACCTCCACTGTAGGTGCAAATAGTGCTGGGACCTTGTGGAGGCTTATTGCCACCCAAAACCCAGACAGACCAATGGTTCTTACCAGCGAGAAATCAATGGTAAGCGACTGTTACTATACTGCAAGGTTATTTGTGGTGGCTATCGAAAAGAGGTGGAGAATACTGGAAATCTGGGGAGACTTTTTGTCATTCAGACTCTAGGGAATACCACCGGTTGTCGGTGAGCAATCACTGATGACCTGTGTGATAACTCCTAGTGAGTACAAATAATAAATAATAATAATAATATAGAAGTAAAAAGACTTATTTCTAGTTATGCAAGAAGAATTTCTGAATTGATTTATCACAGTTTATGTATTTTTTAATTAAATCAAAGTGAAACACATAATTGCAGTGACCCAACGGGTCACTGATAGTCTAATTAATATATATATATATATATATATATATATATATATATATATATATACACACACAAAAATTAATTTTGAAAAGAATAAAAATGATCATTATAAAGGTTCTTGCAAACTATTGAAAATACAACAAAAAGAAACTGCTCCAGTAACTACTTGTCTGCAATACGTTCAAACGTGCTTACAAATGTTACAGATTTGAAAGAAATCATATCACAAAATAAAAAAAGATCAAATTTTAAATGGTTATCACTAGAGTTGAACATTCTCGAAATTCCACAGCATTATGTCTTAACTATAATGGCACAGCGGTTCACTCATATAACAGGACACAAAAAAGACACTGGAAATTTTGCTCCTGCAATGTCACTCATATTAGAATCAGGCATTTGCGTGATTTCAACAGAATCGATGGATGCCAAATATTTTTTTAAAACAATAAAAATAAAATGCTGATTGCTTCACGACCTTGAAGCCTGAAGTGAAATTACATTTTAAAATACACATTTCCAGGCATGATCTCATTAAACATTTAACATAATTAGGATCTGCATAATTTGAATATCGTTGCTAACGAAATATAATTTCTAACACATAGTGCTTCTCCCCATCTGGTATTTAAATGAAAAATTTTTTTAAAATAAGTAAAATCAAGAACGCATATTCTTAAGATGCGTCCATTCAATTTGTGCTATTTCAAATTTATATATCTCTTAGAAAGATATGTGGACGCATTTAAAATAAAAATACTTTTTAAAACTTAAACGTGACCAAAAATGCTATTTCAAAATACAAACGTGACCAAAAATGCTATTTCAAAATACAAACGTGACCAAAAATGCTATTTCAAAATACAAACGTGACCAAAAATGCTATTTCAAAATACAAACGTGACCAAAAATGCTATTTCAAAATACAAACGTGACCAAAAATACTATTTCAAACTCAAGCGTGACCAAAAATACTATTTCAAACTCAAGCGTGACCAAAAATACTATTTCAAACTCAAGCGTGACCAAAAATACTATTTCAAACTCAAGCGTGACCAAAAATACTATTTCAAACTCAAGCGTGACCAAAAATACTATTTCAAACTCAAGCGTGACCAAAAATACTATTTCAAACTCAAGCGTGACCAAAAATACTATTTCAAACTCAAGCGTGACCAAAAATACTATTTCAAACTCAAGCGTGACCAAAAATACTATTTCAAACTCAAGCGTGACCAAAAATACTATTTCAAACTCAAGCGTGACCAAAAATACTATTTCAAACTCAAGCGTGACCAAAAATACTATTTCAAACTCAAGCGTGACCAAAAATACTATTTCAAACTCAAGCGTGACCAAAAATACTATTTCAAACTCAAGCGTGACCAAAAATACTATTTCAAACTCAAGCGTGACCAAAAATACTATTTCAAACTCAAGCGTGACCAAAAATACTATTTCAAACTCAAGCGTGACCAAAAATACTATTTCAAACTCAAGTGTGACCAAAAATACTATTTCAAACTCAAACGTGACCAAAAATACTATTTCAAACTCAAGCGTGACCAAAAATACTATTTCAAACTCAAGCGTGACCAAAAATACTATTTCAAACTCAAGCGTGACCAAAAATACTATTTCAAACTCAAGCGTGACCAAAAATACTATTTCAAACTCAAGCGTGACCAAAAATACTATTTCAAACTCAAGCGTGACCAAAAATACTATTTCAAACTCAAACGTGACCAAAAATACTATTTCAAACTCAAACGTGACCAAAAATACTATTTCAAACTCAAGTGTGACCAAAAATACTATTTCAAACTCAAGCGTGACCAAAAATACTATTTCAAACTCAAGCGTGACCAAAAATACTATTTCAAACTCAAGTGTGACCAAAAATACTATTTCAAACTCAAGCGTGACCAAAAATACTATTTCAAACTCAAGTGTGACCAAAAATACTATTTCAAACTCAAGCGTGACCAAAAATACTATTTCAAACTCAAACGTGACCAAAAATACTATTTCAAACTCAAACGTGACAGACCGACGAGCAATGTCTGTTAAAGATGTGAGAACAAAAGTAAAACCCAATAGTTGATGGAGGTGATAAATATTTCAACACGGGATTATCACATGCACAAAATATGCAAGTCCTCAAAAGAAAAACTTTTTTTATGACATTTTAAAATGCTTAATGTAATGCGATTTTGTTCTGTGATGCCATCTAGTGTTGCTGAATTTAAATCATCAACGACTCTCTGGAACAATGCGAAAAACATTCTATGCGCGATTCTTCGCTGTCTTGTTAAAATTATCTTTTTTCTCCAGCTTTTTTGTTCATTTGCTGTTTGAAGATGATATGACAAAAATCAAAAACGTTCGTGAAACCTATGGAACATTTATTACATTTTTTGATTTTAATACAAAAAAAGACCATCAGAAACATTTTTAAAATAAAAAGGTATAATTAAACAGACGGATTCTGTTATTTTTAACTCTGTTTGCATAAATATATTATATATATATATAGTAACCTATGAAAATATATTTATGGCAATTAAGCTACACAGAGGCTCCCACTTTTATCCCCGGGAGGAATCTTCAGGCTACAATACAGTAATATATATATATAATACATATATATATATATATATATATATATATATATATATGCAAACAGTGTTAAAAATAACAGAATCTGGAGTTTGTGCCCGCCGACCGTCGGGAATTAACTTCCTGCACTGAAGAATGCATAAGCATGAAACATCGATGTCTGCAGGTAATAAATAATTAATATTTATACAATATTATTATATATATATATAAAAAGAATTGATTTTCATAATTGTACTTTTCTCTTTTTCTTTCTCTCATTTAAAATGAAAAAAAAAATGAAAAAAAAAAAAATGAATGCAAACGAAAAATAGATGTTTTTAAGATAAAATTAAACATTTTTCGCTAGAATTCCCTCCAGAAAAGTAGTTTCATTTAGCTGCTACAACACAATCCAGAAGTCTGTCGGTTAACTCGTCCATGGGGCATGGTATTGAGTAATTGATGTAGTAATGATGACGACAGACCAGTGTAAGTCTGTGTGTTGGACGAGTGGGGGGGGGGGGCTAAAAAGAGATAGGCACCACCCTCTTTTTCCTCTCTGCCAGCAATCAGCCTGCTAGCTATTTTAGAATCACCTGCAACTCAGCCGCTAACACGGGATACGCAATCGGAGCCGTGTACGATAAACGATTAGGACAACAATGAAAGCGAAAAAGACCTCAGAGGAAAAAGACAGAAAGAGTAAATAAACACCTGAAAGCACCGAATAACATTCCACGCATTTCAATATTAATAAACGAATGAGACAAAAAAAAAAAGAAAATCAGGTGAGAATAGATGATTTAATTAGCGTAGAATTACTAGAAAACTGATCTGGACGGAAAGAAAGGAAACCTTGTTGAAATTGTTGTTTTCAAACGTCTTCGCATTGCTAAAGTTTCTACCTTACAAATCATCATCAACATCATCATTAGTGTTGCTACCTTACTAAGTATCATCATCATCACTAGTGTACCAGTTACAAACCGGGTTTGTCTTTTTTTTATGGAAATCGCTCCAGACAAGGCATGAAGCCACTTGATGTAAGGAGCTAACAAGAACGAAATATGATTATTGCAAAGACAGGAGATGCTATTTGCCTTAATCTTGAAAAGACCAAGATTATAAGGAGGAAAACAGTCAGGAGGAAGAAAGTTCCACAAGTCTGCGGTTCTTGGAAAGAAACTACTGGAATAAGAAGCTGTATTACAATGAGGTATCAAAACAGTGAATTAATGGAGACCACTAGACCAACAAGTCAAACGAGCTGGAACAAAAGAAGCAGGTAATAGATCACATAATTCTGAAGAACACATGCCATAATAGTATTTATAGAAAAGACTGAGACTAGCAACATCACGTCTGTGAGAGAGAGGATGTAGAGAAGAAGAAATGGTAGAGCCAATTAAATTACAGACACGTTTCTGAACCTTATCAAGAACCTTCAAATGGGACAAAGATTCACCAGCCCAAATTGCAGAGCAATCCATGAGAATCTCAGGAAGAAAAGGGGCACGCCTACGATTTAAAGACACGAACTGAGTCTTCATCATTTCTATGTGTAAATACATTATATTGTGTTTGTATGGAATTCATTCTGGGCAGGTTGAACCAGATTCTTCGTCCACATGCAAGTAAAGAAAGTTTCTAGAGAGATACTGAATTCACAAGCGATCCCCGAAGCTGCATATATATCCTGGCCAGGGGAGATAACAACATTGTTTTTTTTGTAGGTAGGTGTCGTCATCCTCTCATGTACAGCATTTGGTATTCCCAAATGGTCATCCATTAATATACTAATCAAGCTTGACGTCGCTTAACTTCGATGAGCTAAAGAGAACTGGTGTGTCAACATGATTATGACATATCAATCTTTAAATAGATTATTACAATTTCAATAATTAATTATTACTGAAGCAATGACTTTCAGAAAGGCACTTGCTACCAGATTTCTAATCTCAGAGCTGTAATTAAAGCAGAAAACACACAAACGCATAAGCCAATCGATTGCTGATCTAGTATGTCTAGAAAGGATGGTGGAAGTATGCAGAAAAAAAGGAACTACTGAGAAGATGACATAATAACGTATGTTCCTGAACTTCCAGATCCGTCAGTCAGTTAGAAACTCGGAGGTCTTGAAGACAGTTAATACATGATAGATCGTATTCTGCAGAATGCGGAGAAAACGCTGAAGGATGAAAAATGGTCGATTTAAAAAAAAAAAAGATATTCTCTTTTCACATGCAACAAAAACTGTCCATCTACGGCTTCGATTTAAGGATTATCTGTAAACAAGCGACCAGATCCTGCCACCTGGAAAACTATTCGACACTACTTTCAATGGCGTTTCTTGGCCTTTTGGCTGGGATCACAGTGTGGTATCTGTTCCGATGGATACTACACCCCATAGACCGGTACTGTCTTAGCCTTCGGGTCTTGATTCCACCGGTCTGTAGGTTTGTTCTGTGCAGTTCTAGGAGGTCCACCCTCCCAGGCCTTGCCTCCCCTCTTTGGGGAGGAGTAAGTTTATTGCTTACTGCCTGAGGCGCCCCTACCGGGGAATGCCAACAGGGCTGCCCAAGTATTTTATTGTAGGCCAGAGGGCTCAGTTTCTCGGACGCTGGCTTTTCAACTCCCACTTTCCCGACCTTGTGTCACATCTTACCGCTGTGAGAGGTAGATAAATAACTACTTTCAATGGCAGCGGGTTATCTAAAATGAGCAGCGGGTTATCTAAAATGAGCTGATCACATGACAACTCGGCTCATCACAGAAGCCAAGTGAACAAGGAGAAAAGTTAAAAAATAAATAAATAAAACGACTAACTAGAAAGCACCACCATATCATAAACATTACAAGAACATGCTTCACCTCTGACCGTGCATTTCTCTCACAGATTGAACTTTGTAGCCATAGGAGACACTAACTCAGAGAAACTCTCGGACATGAGAAAATTCCATGGTCTTATGAGACTGCAATTCCTACAACAATTGTGTTTCAAATATCAATTCTTTTTAATACATTTAAATGTAAATTTTAATACATCTGTATATATTTATAATCAGCCATTGACAGTGAGATTAAAATGCCAAATTCATATTCAAAATGGAACACTAGCTTTCTAATATATTGAATGTGTATGTGATCGATGTCCTAAGATTAATTTGCATATTGCTTTGCAAAAGGACATCTCATTAATTCACTATTCGTTTTTATTATTTTCTAATTCAATAATTGTTTTCATTTTAATATAACGCATAGTTATAATTACAAATATTTTTTATAGCTGAATAAAGGCTTAGCATTCTGAGTGAAGAGTCTTTCCGGTCAATTTACTTATGGGGGTTGCGATTCTTGGTCTCCTCAATTTTCTAGGCCAATGCCGAAGCACGTGACCCACTAGTGTGTGTGTGTGTATATATATATATATATATATATATATATATATATGTATGTATGGTCAAGCAAACTTTCTTAATATTATTGTTATTTTTCATAATTATTTCAACGGTAATGAAAATTGTTTCATTGTGAAAATAAATGTTTAAATCAATTATCTTCAATGAAATCTATTCTTTAAATGATACCTACACACAAAAAAGGGTCGTTTTGTGGAATGTGGTAAAAGTCAGATTATTTACTGACAACATTCAATCTTATATATAAAAATGGCTATATCATAAAAGGATCGTGCCACTTTCAAGTGAAACCTTAACCTCACTCGGTAGAAACAAATCTCTTTTTATACGACTGATTTAACAACAGTCATCTTCAAGGGGACAATGGCCCTCATTCGAAAAGGCAATAGGAATTCTACGATATAACATTACGCAAATATTAAGTAGCATAACTCACAGAACATGATTACAACAGCATAAGTATCGCATGGCGCCTTCACAAAATTAGTAAAAGAGTCTGCGATTTCAAAATATGAAACCTGGTCCCTGAAACATCAGGTTATGCTACTAACTTTTTAGCATTTTTGACATTTCGAATACAGTCAGCCAAACAGTTTTTTTTTTTTTTTTCAATGAAACATCTTCCATTTATTTTCCCATACTAAACATTATACAACAATCAACAGTCAAATATTTACAAACAGATTTTTTTTTTAGAAATGCAATCAATATATGCAAATACTAGCTGAAGTGGCCATCTCCACTAATCTATATTAATAAAAAAAACAAAAAAAACATTTATCTTCATGTCTAGCTAAAAGATAAAAATTTAAATATTTAGACCAAATATATATTATACTAAAAGTTAAGCAACCTTTGTTTCCTGAAAACTTTTCCTATATATTTCACATAAAATAATTAGCACCCACGCTAAAATTGACTTGGCGTTGCTATATTCCGGATGTTTACGTAAACCGCCGGAAAGTACCGATGCCAAGTCGGCTGACAAACCTGCATCAAAAAAAAAAATCAAAAACGAGGCTGGGGAAAAAAAAAAAAAAAAAAAATCAAAAACGAGGCTGGGGGAAAAAAAAAAAAAAAATCAAAAACGAGGCTGGGGAAAAAAAAAAAAAAAAAATCAAAAACGAGGCTGGGAAAAAAAAAAATTAAAATTAACTAACATTTAAAGCAAAAAATTAAAGCAAAAACGAATAAAATAATAAATTAAGTCATATTGTATGAAAGAAATATTTATTTTTTTAACGCAGAAATAAAAATAAACAAGTGATAAGTTATATTTTTTTTAAGTGCTTTTTTTTGCTGAAAATTCTTTTTGGTTTGTAATCAGGTAAAAATGGCGGGGTTAGGGTTAGGTATTAAAGTTTTTTTTCTTTTATGATCAGTTTTTCTTCCTGAAAAAAGTTAATCACTCCTTCGGAAGACGCAACACCCAGTGATAACTCATCAAAATTCTTTGCAATACTTTCGCGTTTCAATCAGTTGACATCGTGTTTCAATCAGTTGAAATGTCGTCTGCTTATTCGTTTCAATCAGTTGAAATGCTGACATGTCTGCTTATTTTCTTGCAATTTGATTGGCTAACCGCTTCGGTACTTTCCGGCGGTTTATGTAAACATCCGGAAAGTACCGACGCCAAGTCGATTTTAGCGTGGGTCCTAATCTAAGAAAGTACCAATATTTCTTGGTAGTGGGATCGAGTTATGCTAGAAAAAGAAATACATTTTAATTCTTCTAATTAGTCGTAATTTGCGATTTACGCATCAAGTCACCCTTCATTTGCCAAGTTACTGTCTATTCCTCTCACCCTCTATCACTATGTTATTTGACCTCTCCACTCTTACTTTATACAGTATCTCTCTCTATTTATTAACAGTCAAAGGAAATAAATAAAGAAAATAAAAACTGAAACTTGGTGGACAAGTCGGGCATATACTTTAGTATATGCCCGACTTGTCCACCAAGTCTATTCATACCCAGTATGGTTGAATTGCAGAAAGGATTATGAATTTTATTCATTTTCAATGGTGGCATTTTTTTTTTTTTTTGGTGGGGGGAGTACCCTGTATGTAAATCAGCAGATTTTTGTATTAAAAATATTGAAATTGGTTTTTGACCTCACAAGAATTGCCTCAAAATCATTGACCGTATTTACATTATACATGGTGTTGGAAAACACAAGATATCCCTGCTAACCTCAATAGTTTGATATATAAACCGTTCAAGAATATAGGAATTCATAAGTTGTATTTAACATTTCTAATAAAGTCAAACTCTCGTCATGTAGGTAAAACTGACACGCACATATCCGAGGCAATGGCTGAATCCTTAGTAAGTGACCTCCACTCTGTAGTGGAATGGGGTCATGGTCATAAATGGATGGTAACATTTTATGCTGCTAAGACAAAGCTTCTTTCCTTCAATAACTACAAGAAACCTCTTCAACCACCGATTGCCATGGCAAATAACACCCTACCTGAGAGTACAACGTTCAAACTCCTCGGTCTAACATTTGCAGGTAACATGAATTTGAACAAATACATAGAAGACATTGCCAATGCTGCTGCAAAGAAGGTAGGCTCTCTCTACTGTGCTAGAAAACTTCTCACACCTGACAGTATCCTATATCTCCACAAAACCACCATCCTCCTGTACATGGAGTATTGTCACATCCGGGCTAGTGCACCATCCACTAGTCTCTCCCTCTTACACAAGGTCCAAAAAAAGTATCTAATCTGATAGGTCCCTAACTATCCACCAAGCTCAGCCCCATCTCATAATTTTGCATCCTTGTGCTTGTTTTACAAGTACTTCATTGGAGTGTGCTTCCATGAACTTGCTGCTCTAGTGCCCCCACGACGTAAATACACTCGACTAACCCGACAATCAGCTAAATCCCACCCATTCACTGTGGAGGTCCCCAGATGTCGGAGAGCCTTCTACTCCAATAGCTTCTTTCCTTGGGCTGCCGGCCTCTGGAACTCCCTCCCTGCTCTCTGTTTCTCCGACTGTACCGACATGCAGAAATTTAAAACTAATGTGAACAAACATCTATTTGTACAGTTCCCAATTTAGGATGATCCTCTTAACTTTCACCCTAATTCTCAGTAGTCCCTTATGTCTAAAGTGGCAACTTGCCTTGTTTGGGGTGAACTCAGTTTAAAAAAAAAAATTTTTTTTGAAAGTTACATTCGTTAGTGCTTCCTTACTTTCACGATCTTACGTATCGGTAAACATTTCAGCTTACTAATTAGGGAAGGGAGATAACTCCATTTTTTTTTTTAAACTCAAAATTTTAAAAAAATGGTGACCGATAAATAAAATCGTTTATTTCTTTTTAAGAGAGGCTTAACATGTCGTCGTGAAAGTCAAGAAACACCCATTCGTTTTCGCATGAAGTATTACACTTCAATTAACAGACAAATGTTTACATTATACAGATTTTTTTTAATAAAATTAATAACCAAAAAGAAAACTAGAATCGTCAGTGGTCTTCCATCGCTTATTTTTACAGCTGTCAAAACTCGATAAGCTAAATAAACCAATAAATGAGGGGGAAAAAAATCTTTTACAACAAATGGGCCAATGAAAACGAGCAAGAGGATTGTGGGTAATTATTGCAACTGACTGACTTAATAGTTTTGATCTTTGTAGTGTTTTCAATTTGTCTTTATTTTCACAGGTTGGAGTCATTAGGGTTATTACAAATAGCAAGCAAAAGCTTCAACTGTTTTGTAACTAGGATTTATCAAGGGTGTGTCACCATTTTTCGTGCAAGTTGTTTTTAGTGAAGACTGGAATCCATTAGTTTAAAGAATATTCAAAAGAAAGATAGGATCAGAACATTATGAAGAAATATGTCAAAAAAAAAAAGAAACTCCAACAAGTTGGACTTACAATCAAAACCTTATGCCTTCTAAATATATCTTACAAAGATTAAAACTAAGATATAATGCTAGTGAACCTTGTGTCTACAATCCTTATTCCAATTTCGATCAAAATTTATTATATAAATTTGATTCTAGAAAATGTCTAAAATTTATGGCTAACGCTTAAAGGGTCTGAAGGAATTGAAATTCAGGTAATTTTGCTTAATTAGTGTCTAATCAACCATGGATCAAATTTGATGCAAATCTGAAATATTTGAATGTTCAAATGAGAGATTGCACCCATATTATGCCCCCTAAAACCTTTTAAAATACTCTAAAGACAATTTGAGTAATATTTATTAATTGATGTCTAATACCTATTGTTGAAATCTCACAAAAAGCAGAGGTATCTGAATTTTAACAAAAAGAGTCAACCCCCTTTTTGCCCA
>OY744521.1:8081388-8113888 GCA_963556195.1 Sepiola atlantica | reverse complement strand
AACAAAAAATAACTGCATGTAGGAATAATGACAGTTTACAAATATATCGATTTAGGAAGAAATTCTCGGTGCATAAACAAATGTTTGGATCATTTTACCACTCCAGAAAGTACTCGACTCCTGGTGCAATCCTCTGCCGTATGAAAGTCAGATACGTCCTCAGATAAAGTACTGTTGCCACATCAGGTGAGGTGCCACTCAGAGTACAAAATCGACTTCACAATCTAGTGGGGAAGGAGATATCTTTTCTATCCTTAAATCCTTTATCACGGAAGAGACGTTGCTAGTCTCTCTCTACTCTATCGTTATTTACATGGAAAGTGCTCGACTGAGCTCCAATCTCTGATTCCTCCGTGTAAGACATTCACAGCAAGAACTCGTCTTGTTACCACAAGAGAAACGAACTTTCCTTTCTGCCGTGTGCCTAGCATCAGACGGAATCCCCACGAACAGAGTTTCTTTTTAAGGTTTCCCGTGTGGAGAACATTACCACAGGACTGCTTCCCTGCAAACTACAACATAGTTGTCTTAAAATCCAATGTCAGCAAATATTTGTCACAAATCGTCTCCATAAGAAATCAAATTTTGTTCATTGCATTCATCGTTGTTTGTCCTCTCATAATATTCTTCATCATTTTACTGACAATCCATCTATCTCGTTAATCCTTATCCTCAAGTGGCTTTTGGCCTTGATAAGTGGTTACTCAGTAGTAAAAAAAATAGCTTTTCATTATTTAGATTATTGGGACTACTATTTTTATCTTCACAACGTTTCGCCCGATGTAACCTCTGACCTTTTTGAACTTGGGAACCTTCTATTGGAATTTGAAATCTTTAATTTATATAGTAAGGATTGGACCTTTAGAAGACTGTCACTTAGAACTGGTTGTTAACCAACACTTAACCACTAGACCATATGCCTACAAGTCGAAGGTTCAATCCTTACTAAAGACGATAATAACTAAAAAAATTTTAATTATCACTTTTTTTTTTTTTTTTTTTTTTTTTTTAACATAATTCACCCCAAACAAGGCAGGCCACCACTATAAACGTAAGGGGTTACTGAGGGTTAGAGTGTAGGTTTAGTGTGTCATCCTAAGTTGGGGGCTGTGTAGCGAGATGTCTGTTTACATTACTTTTAAATTTCTGCATGTCGGTAGAGTCGGGGAAACAGGGAGCAGGGAGGGAGTTCCAGAGGCCGGCAGCACGAGGAAAGAAACTATTGGAGTAGAAAGCTCTCCAGCATCTGGGGACCTCCACAGTGAATGGATGTGATTTAGCTGATTGTCGGGTTGGTCTAGTGTATTTACGTCGAGGGGGCACCAGAGCAGCAAGTTCATCGGAGCACAATCCATTGAAGTACTTGTAAAACAAGCACAAGGATGCAACATTGCAGCGATGGGACAGGGGCTGGAGCTTGGTTGACAGGGAAGGACCTATTAAGTTGGTGACTCTTTTTTGGACGTTGTCTAAGAAGGAGAGACTAGTGGATGATGCACCAGCCTAGATGTGAGAACAATACTCCATGCATGGGCGGATGGTGGCTTTGTAGAGATACAGGATAATGTCAGGTGTGAGGAGTTTACTAGCACGGTAGAGGGAGCCCACCTTCTTTGCCCTAGCCTTGGCAATGTCTTCAATGTATTTGTTCCAATTTATGTTGCCTGTGAAGATTAGGCCGAGGAGTTTGAATGTTGAATTCTCAGATAGAGTGTTATTTGCTATGACAATCGGTGGTTGAAGAAGTTATTGAAGGAAAGGAGCTTAGGCTTAGTTACCAACCATTTATGACCCCAACCTCTAACTGGTCATAGCTGACACAATGAGAACAATCTAATCCCGTGGATTACATAAAGGGTTCAGTTCAAAATTCTTGACAGATTCCAGGGTTAAACATAAAAATTCCCAATTTCGAAAAGATGCGCCTGAAGAAGGTCAGAGGTTACATCGCTCAAATCATTATGAATATAACAACCAAGATAAAAAAAATAGTGCGAATAATCAAAATTCAAATTATCAATTCTCATCTCAAAAATTCCGAAATATATCCTTCTCACTTATCTAAAATCATGATAATCTTAATAAAATCAACACCAAAACCAGCTTAATTATAAGTTGATTGGCATAATTAAAATGTTCATCTAATTATTAAGACTCGATTTTTTAGATGCGTCCTTACATCTCTATGTGAGGCTTTGTCTGTTTGTTGGTCATGCTTCAGTTGTAAATAACATTTTAATTGCTGAATGGATGTATATTATTTGAGATGCGCCTAAGCATCACAATAAAAGGATCTGTCTGTCCGTCTGTCATTCTTAAGCTTGAAATCACATTTGTTATAGTCTGGCAGGGTAAAGTTTTAAATAGCATTTTCATCACTAAACCCACAGATTGAATGGACGCAGGTTATGAATATCCGTTCTTATTCGTTATTCAATTCAAATCCTTACAACATCTCATATATAAAACTATGTCGGCTAGATTTTAAAAGTTAGACTTAAATAGCATGTAAGCTGACAAATCAAACTTGTATTCTCACTTGCCAATTTGATTTGCTATTGTTGTACGATGTTATTAACAATAAACTAAAGTAATTTGCTACAATTTATTTATTTTTTAATGACTTAATCTGGTTCGGCAGTTTGCTAATATGAAGACATTCTTATCTTTTGGTAATAGTCAACGTTCCTTATTTGCTTTTATTAACTATTCCAGACATAGAAATGTTTTTAAAAACAACGTAACAGATCCTGGGCAATGCCGGGTCAGTACAGGTAGTTTTAAATATTTGTCTTATCTTATCCATTCAATACCTTAACACAAAAAAATGGCAAAGTAATTCTTCGAAAACTATGCAGACACAAGTAATTCTCCATAACAGATGTGGTTTGCTAAAGTTTCTAATTATAGTGGAATTTGCATAATGGAGATCCATTATGAAACATTGAAAAATGATAGTTCCAAGAAAATGCAAATGAGAATGAAGGATATCATTTATCAAAACAAAATCTATAGAAAGCAACTCTTCAATCAAACAAAGATTTTCAAATATCGAACAGTAGAACCGACACATACAAATACTAGCTGAAGTAATCATCTATACTGAGTAAGCAGTTAGAATTATAATTTTGAAAATTACATCCACAGTTTTAGCTAATAAGCAAGATTCTTTCCTGAAAAGAATTGAATCCTCTATGAAAACCGATTTTTATAAATGCAGTATATTTCTCCTGTATTCTAACAACTAGAAAGTTCACTGAAACAGCTAGAACGTTGGACTTTCAGTCAGTAGTGACTGAGGTTCGATACATTGGCTGTGTAAAACCACACTGATGAGTCTTCAAAAGACGAAACATCTCTTTGGATGGAAATAATATATATATATATATGAATAAATAAAACGAAAATTATCTGTGTCCACTTTTCCCATTCAATACAAGCCTAAAATCCATCGCAATTATGTATATATTACCATGTTGCTTACCAAAAAAAAAAAAAAACACATTGAAACTAACATGCTCTCAATCATGGCATTGGGCGGTTTTAAATCTAAACACTGCACCCTGATTTTAGGTAAGTAATTCTCTATTGACGAATAAATAGAAACGTGCCTTTTCTTTTCTTTTTTTAAAGATGTCATCTGTATGAAAATAATTCCGAACTGGTCAAAGTATTTTCTGGAAGGAATTAAATCGAATTACATTTTATTGTTATTAACATCATGCTGCAATGATCCACTAAAAGAACTGATGAACGAAAGTCAAATACTGATTTTGTAGGAAGAACGCTATCGATAACAAAAATTAAGAAAAAGACCGACTTTACTTTATATATTAGATCGACCATCAAATGTTATCCAAAAATTTTCAGACAACCTAGCGACATGATAGGTGATTGTACACCGAAAAAAGAAAAAAAGTTGGTGCGTAAAAAAGGTGAAAAAAAATGGGTAGATAAACAACAACCTGCAACATGGTCAAAAAATGGGTGATCAGTTTACGTTAAATTTATATAGGAAACTGATCCCCCTCCTAAAATCAAATATTTTCAAAAAATCCAAAAAAACACGGAATTCTCTAGCAACATGATAGGTAATTGTACACCGAAGAAATTTAAAAAATTGGTCAGTAAAAAAATGAGAAAAACGGGTGGTTGAGTATTACGAAAAAGTGCCAATGAATCTCCCGATTACATCAGTCATATGACATGGTTAGAGAAAATCAGGATCTCAGTAGATTGGACGTTTGTGGCTTAACATCCAGCAAAATGGAGAATATCAGTATTATCCTTATACAAATACCCTACGCCATTATTTATTAGTAGGGACTGTGCTTTATATATGTTATGTTCACGTTTTTATATTTGTCAACTGTAATAAATGTGGAAATTATACTTGCCATTTCTTTTTGTATCTTTGTACTTCTAATATTTCTTGGGAACTCTACAAAATGCATAGCAAAATGTTGTATCTTTCCCGACATGCTCTTCATACAAAATTTAGTGCGATTTTTCTCAATACCTTTGGAGGCTGCTGGTGTTTATTAGTAGTAGTAGTAGTAGTAGCATTATAGTGAGTAGTATTATTTAACCCCCACCCCATATAACACACCCAGCATTGTAAAAGTATTTCATGTTAAATTTGGTGCAATTCTGTCAAGTAGTTTTGGAGCCTAAGTGACTAACAGACAGACAAAAAATGCTAAATCATAATATGAGGAACATAAAACAATATAATTAATAATTTGTATTATTCGGACTACTGTTCTCATCTTGAGAGTTATTCTCACAACGTTTCAGCCACTATAACCTCCGCTCTTTTTCAGGTGTATTTTTCCAAACTCAGGAATATTTCTGTCGAACTTGGGAATCTAGACGGAATTTCGAACAGAACCCCTTTATTTAATCCACGGGGGTAGCATGCTCTCGTTCCATCAGCCAAGATTCCCGAGTTCGACAGTGATATTCCAGAGTTCGAAAAGATACACCTGAAGAAAGTCGGAGGTTACATCGGCCGAAACGTTGTGAGAATAACACTCAAGATGAGAACAGTAGCCCGAATAATCCAAATCATACAAATTATCAATCCTCATCCAAAAAATTCAGAAACTAATTAATAATTGTTTTATTTTATTTTGGCTATTTGAAGCAAAATATTTGTTCGTCAAAATGTAAAGAGAAAACTACATGCGAATAGTTATAACATAAAATGCAAAAATCGATGTAAAAAAAGTAAAAATGTCACTTTTTTTTATTATCTGTAAACAGAACTTGAGATAAATCTAAAACGTTGTTAAATTATCACATGATCATTTTCTAAATAGCAGGAATAATTCTAAAAAAGAATATCAGCAAAATGGAAGGAATGCACAGTGAATGGTAAAGATACTTAAATAAAACTTAGTAACACGAGTATCTACCAACAAGCATTTATTTTCTCGTCTGAAATAAGCAAAATATTGTAAGTTATATTTTGTGTATTCTATTTTCTCCCTCCCTCCATCCATCTCAACTTTCCTTCTCTACCAATCTTATTACTTCGCTAATAGCAAAAAACTATCGTTGTTACTCATCTATTTCCTTGGGTCATATACTCTCTCCTCTTTCCCATAATTAATCACTTCCGGCCATCTTCATAGATTCTCCATAGAAGAAGTCTATTTTCATCATGACAGTTTTTTTACCGAGGAAGGGTATGTTTAAGTCCATGTTATTTTTCATTCACCTCTCTTGAACACTAGCATCAATTAATCATGTTTCTTTGTTATTATCACCTGTAGTAAGTATTGAACCTAAAACCCCAGAAGACTGTCACTTAGAACTGATTGTTAATCAACGCCTTTATCCCTTGCATCGCATTTCACACTTCTACCCGGTCATGGCTGATGGGATAAGAACAATCTAACCCCGTGGATTAAATAAAGGGTCCAGTTTAAAATTCTGGATTGGATCCCAGATTCAACAAAGAGTTTCAAGTTCAAAAATATGCACCTGAAGAAATTCAGAGGTTACATCAGCCGAAACGTTGTAAAAATAACAACCAAGCTAAGAATAGTAGTCCGAATAATCCAAATATTACAAATTATCAATCTATACAATTAGACATTAGTCCATAGGCGAACACAATAGAGTCAGTAGGATTTAAACTTGGCAGAGCCGATTCCAATAGTCTGTGATTGTATCAATAGGCCAATCATACACGGCCCATTTGAAAAAACAACAAGGATCTGTACTGGAAGGGATGACTATTGAAAATAAAATAAAACTAGGATAACATAAACAAAACGCAGTTTCATTGAACTGACCAACAAAATATGATTACAAATAAATTAAATTTCCTAAAATATGGAGGTCGTAATATTTTATTTTGCTCTTCAAACAGAGTAGAAAACTATTCACTGATTTTCATTGGTCAAGAAGACATTAGTGCAAATAAATGCAGAAAGCAGCAATTTTATTGCAACCACTAACAGCTACCATCTGAACCAAAGCACTCATTGACCTGGTAATTTGAACGATGTGCTTTCGTTTGGTTCAGAAAAAAAAAGATTAAATCAATGATAAACTCCGGCGGAAGGAAAATACATGTTTAAAAAAAAGGGGCAGACGATAAGAAAAAAAAGTATTATAAAAGAAAAGCATATGAGCTGAGAATAGGAATCGATCTAGTATTAAAATTGTGTGTATGTGTTTCTCGCCTCTACGTGACTTGGACATTATCTTTTTATTTACTATTCACCATTTTATTTTATTATTATTATTATTTATCAGAAATGCAATAGCATAAAGTACAAAAACTTTTAATACTATTTTTTTTAAAAGTAGTTACGAAATTAAATCCACCACAATGCATTTCAGTTTCTTCGTAAGCTAGCCATTTTAAACTTTTACCAATAGATGAAGAAAAAAACACTAATTACATTATGACTATTTGAAATATGAAATGAATTTGGCAGCGTTTAAACTGTCGAATAGAGGAAAATCTTTGTAAAAATCTTGAAAGTTTTGGAAGCTATTTACATTCAATACTTTTATGCATAGAGATAAAAACAACATTACGCTGACAAAATTATAGTTTTATAACAATTTGGTTCAATTGAAAATCTAACAATGATTAACTTTAATATTAAAAATCCTATTAAAGAAAATAATAATTTGATATAATAAAAATATAGTATAAATACTAATACATATACATATATATATTAATTTTATACGTACATAAAAGTAATCCATGGACATGTGTTTCTGGCTCACAGCCGTCATCAGCATGGCTAACTTACAGAGATCGAACCCTCGATGTAGATGTCTCTGTATAAGTTAGCCATGCTGATGCCGGCTGTAAGACAGAAACACGTGTCCATGGATTACTTTGATGTACGTATAAAATTAATATATAAATATATATTAACGAAAAATACGGCCTTTGAAGTTTAGGACGACTAATAATGCAGTTTTCTGCATCTTAATCACTTAGGAAGTGAAACAATTAAAATAGTAAGCTCAATAACAACGAGCTGAAAATCACCTATAAAAATAATTACAGAAATACATCCCGAAACAGTTTTTCATGATATACAACTGATGATCCCTTAAAATAGTGTTAGAAACTAACTAATATAATAACTGTAAAAAATAAATTGACTTACATGAGTGATTTTCCACTGGAAGACTTGAGACTATAAGTTTTTTTGTTTTTTTTTATATATATATATTTTTTTTTTTATATAGTTTTAATGGTTGAGAAACTTCCGAGACTATATATATATATACATACATACACACACATACATACAGATAGATACAGACACAATATATGCGTGCATAAGTAAGACAGCTAGAATGCTTACATTCTAATTAAAAATCAATTAAAAATCATATCACTGGTCAAAACTATTTTTTTTATATTAATGAGTCAGCACTTATCAAGGCTAAAGGCAACTCAAGGATAAGAGTTAATGAAATGTTGTAGCTCCCAGGGAAGCAATCCTGTGGTAATGCATTCCACAGATGGGAAGTTCTTGGAAAGAAACTTTGTTCATAGAAATTTGTTTAATGTTATGCGCATGGAGGAAGAAGGAAAAGTTCTTTGCAATGGTGGTAGTAGGATGAGTTCTTGCTGTGAAAATTTTACAAGAAATGAACCAGATATTGGAGCTCAGCCGAGCACGGAAATAATGGTAGAGTAGAGAGAGACTAGCAACGTTTTTTCTTCTGTGAGAAAGGGGACGTAGAGAACAGAAAAGATCATTCCCCACTAGATTGTGAAGTCAATTTTGTACTCTGTCAAGAAGGAATGCTTTTAGCGGCACCTCCCCAGATGTGGCAGCAGTCCTCCTCCTTAGGGTGTATCCGACTCTATTGAGTGATATTTTGTCTCAGTAAGGCCAGAGAGTCTTTTCTGCCCTACTATTTAACACATAACTGGCAAGCAGACAGATGGATGGATGCATACGTTTCCCAAGGGTATTAGTGAAGATGACGCAATGCTCTTGGAAGAACTAATATGGATGGCACACAGAGTACCGGCTGGTAACCACTGCACTACTCTCAAAACAAACATACAATTGACCAATTCAGTTAATTAGAAAAAATGTCAATTAAAAATGTATAATTCCTAAGTCTTGAAGCAAAATTATTTGAATTCATTTTGTGTTTTTAGAGGATATCCAGTTAGAGATAAATGAAGGCAATTTTTCATGTCATATTCAATCAATTCAAGTTCAACCATTGCATTGCCAAACGCTAAGCAACCAAATAAGGATCCGTAATTGGATCCAATTTGCAGGACAAACAGGCATCAGTGGTACCAAAATTTGGCTTCCAGAGACCTACATGTCAGGATAAATTTTGCCTCGCAAGTTGAGATTTTCAATGAAGGATTGTTTCTGGGGAAACCAAATCCAACGCTATGATATACAAACACGAGAATTAAAGCTGGGTTACATTTGTCCAATAGTTGGAAGACATTTGCGGTGCCAGCACAAGGTACACATACGCCATTCCAGATCTATGATATGGACCTCCAGCATTTTTCAATAAATTTTATTAAGAAAAAAATTTTTTTTTTTTTTTTTTAAATTTAAAATCCGAGCGATTTTCAGAAGAACGGAAGTATGACAGAAACTTTGGATCACATTAATGCAGTTTGGGGATTTTAGTAGTTTTTTGTTTTTTTTTGTTTTAATTGCTAATTTTTTTCAGACAATATTTTACATGGACAAAAATAAAACTCAGCAGGCCTACAAATGTAGCAAGATTGGAGGAGGGCATTTAAAAAAAAATGGTATTTTCTCCCTAACTTTAGAATAAGCAGAAAAGTGGATAATTACATTAAAAGTTAAGATTAGAATTAGGACTGTGTCAGGATATGACATTACGGATAAGAAGTTCGAAGGGAGAACGTGGCAAATAATGGAATAAAATATTCCATTTTTTTGGCAGGTGAGCTGATTGGGTTCGGAAGCCATTTTTTCAAAGTTCTGTGTTCGTTCGCTCCTCCTGCAACAGTGTTGTAAAACAATAAAACATTAAAAAACAGGATGCCATCGGCAAAGATATTGTTGACGTTCATTTATTTGTTGCCCTATTGCAAGACCGAAGGAAAGACGAAGAAAACTTCTGCTATTTCATCACAGCAACTATGACAGGGGTTTAACAACAATGGGAAAGAAAAGAAGGAAAGAGGGAGACGCCATTACCCATTGAGCAACTACTTACAGCATATTAACAAAACAAGACTTCAACTTTATATTGCAAGACGCCGGCCCAGAGACATTTTCTACAGTCTGTAATCAAGAATTTGGTTCATTATAGTGCTACACAAAGTGCTGCTAAAATGATCCCTACTGGTATACCCTCCCGCATGGTTGGGGAAGCAGGGATAGAAGATTCTAAACAATGGCATAAATTGGCAAAGTAAAGACAAAATACCAAAATCAGTACATTTATAATATGGTTAATAGTCAACAGCTAGTAAGTTTTGGTACTAATTGCAATTTGCTGGTCCATTTATTAAAATTACTCTCTTCCTAATTGCAATTTGCTGGTCCATTTATTAAAATTACCCTCTTCCTAATTGTAATTTGCTGATCCATTTATTAAAATTACTCTCTTCCTAATTGTAATTTGCTGGTCCATTTATTAAAATTACTCTCTTCCTAATTGTAATTTGCTGATCCATTTATTAAAATTACCCTCTTCCTAATTGTAATTTGCTGATCCATTTATTAAAATTACCCTCTTCCTAATTGTAATTTGCTGATCCATTTATTAAAATTACCCTCTTCCTAATTGTAATTTGCTGGTCCATTTATTAAAATTACCCTCTTCCTAATTGTAATTTGCTGATCCATTTATTAAAATTACTCTCTTCCTAATTGTAATTTGCTGGTCCATTTATTAAAATTACTCTCTTCCTAATTGTAATTTGCTGATCCATTTATTAAAATTACCCTCTTCCTAATTGTAATTTGCTGATCCATTTATTAAAATTACCCTCTTCCTAATTGTAATTTGCTGATCCATTTATTAAAATTACCCTCTTCCTAATTGTAATTTGCTGGTCCATTTATTAAAATTACTCTCTTCCTAATTGTAATTTGCTGGTCCATTTATTAAAATTACCCTCTTCCTAATTGTAATTTGCTGATCCATTTATTAAAATTACTCTCTTCCTAATTGTAATTTGCTGGTCCATTTATTAAAATTACTCTCTTCCTAATTGTAATTTGCTGATCCATTTATTAAAATTACCCTCTTCCTAATTGTAATTTGCTGATCCATTTATTAAAATTACCCTCTTCCTAATTGTAATTTGCTGATCCATTTATTAAAATTACCCTCTTCCTAATTGTAATTTGCTGGTCCATTTATTAAAATTACCCTCTTCCTAATTGTAATTTGCTGATCCATTTATTAAAATTACTCTCTTCCTAATTGTAATTTGCTGGTCCATTTATTAAAATTACTCTCTTCCTAATTGTAATTTGCTGATCCATTTATTAAAATTACCCTCTTCCTAATTGTAATTTGCTGATCCATTTATTAAAATTACTCTCTTCCTAATTGTAATTTGCTGATCCATTTATTAAAATTACCCTCTTCCTAATTGTAATTTGCTGATCCATTTATTAAAATTACCCTCTTGCTAATTGTAATTTGCTGATCCATTTATTAAAATTACCCTCTTCCTAATTGTAATTTGCTGGTCCATTTATTAAAATTACCCTCTTCCTAATTGTAATTTGCTGGTCCATTTATTAAAATTACCCTCTTCCTAATTGTAATTTGCTGATCCATGTATTAAAATTACCCTCTTCCTAATTGTAATTTGCTGGTACATTTATTAAAATTACCCTCTTACTAATTGTAATTTGCTGGTCCATTTATTAAAATTACCCTCTTCCTAATTGTAATTTGCTGGTCCATTTATTAAAATTACCCTCTTGCTAATTGTAATTTGCTGATCCATTTATTAAAATTACCCTCTTCCTAATTGTAATTTGCTGATCCATTTATTAAAATTACCCTCTTCCTAATTGTAATTTGCTGATCCATTTATTAAAATTACCCTCTTCCTAATTGTAATTTGCTGATCCATTTATTAAAATTACCCTCTTCCTAATTGTAATTTGCTGATCCATTTATTAAAATTACCCTCTTCCTAATTGTGTGGTTATTGTTAATAAAATGTGACCCAAGTATCATAATTAGAAATATGCCTTCTTTTCTTTGCTTAAAAAAAAATGCTTAAACTTTTGAGGAAATAAATGAAAATATCTGACTTGGGGAGGGGGGGGGGGGCTAATGTAATAGAAGAATCAGACCATCAAGAGCAAAGAAATCTCAATGGCATGATGCTATCATAGAGCATCAAATGATGCAAACAATTTATCGAGCCATCTTAAAAGAGAGGCAGCTTGCAACAGAATAATATCAGGTAATTCACAAATCACTTGGAAAATATGATGCAATGAAGCACTAAAAGACTTTAATCTACCTACTTATTAGATATATCCTTTCAAAATAAAATATGTTAGGTGTGTTGGCTTAGAATATTCAGAAGTTATCTCCCCTGAATTATACTAGCCAACAACAGAATGCACTCTACTTTTGGAACCCAAAATATATCTAAATTCATCCAGGTGCAAATTTAGAACTTTATATTCTTTTTCTTTCGGGCTTGGATTTTAATCCAGTCAGACATGGTCTGACTGGCTTTTCATCTAAGCATGGTTTTCATAACAGACGGTTCTTGTTAGATCACCTTTCATGGACATCGTCTGGAGACTCTCTACTAGTTGCAGATATCATCAAAGTAAGATGTATTTATTTGTAACAATGCTTTATGCATATCTCTATTTGTTTACCTTGGCAATACATGCATTTTCAATTGTTTAACAGTCTTTTAATGTAGTCTTTCTGTTACTATGTCTGCATTTTTCATTCCTTTATATGTTATGTTTTTTTATAGTATCAAAGTTTTGATTCTCACACTGTAACATAGCTGACAAATCTTCGCCACGTACACAAACACAGCTTGTGCATGTCGACCAGTATTGTGTCACCATGATATGACATTTGGTGTTGATTGTAGTAGGAGTTGTAGCATAAGGTCTCTCTCCACAGTATTCAGCAATGTGTAGCAGTCTCAAAATACATGTTGACAGTAAGTATACAATAATAACAAATCTTCTTTGGATCTTAATATTGTTCTTTGTTTTATTTTTCTTTAAATTCCTCGGCAGAGGATTACACGTCAGAAGTCTTCAACACGCTCTCCACAGGGAAAGGAAAGAAGTCCTTTGAAAACACATCTGCCTCATTTTGCAGATCAAACCAAAGAGTACTTAGTAGTCTCCTCTTTTTGCCACTACCTTCGATTTTACAACTTCCACTGTTTTCTTAGCCACATTATATTGCATTCTTAAAGAAATAAAATCATGCCGAGTTTTAAAGACACTTTACAGCTTGTGGCTCAAAATATTTTTGTTCCGCCCTTATATCAATGGAGTCATATGTCTCAAACAATTTATTTGGAAGAAGAAAAAAAAATGTTATTTCTTTCTTAAAAGTTATGCAAGCGTAAATCCTTCCTTTAAATGCAGACATTATTAACACTTAGTTCAGAGAAACATAAATGTAGAAAACATAATTTAAGTTTTATGGATGTAAATAATTCATATGACATTCTAGTACACTAATTTATTAATATATATATATATATACTAGCTATACCGATCCGGTATTGCCCGGAACCCATTCAGTTCAAATTTGTTTTTTGAATAAATCTATGTTCTATAACTATGCTTAAATAGCAAATACGGGACGTTAATTCTTACTAAAAGAATAAAATGTATTCCCTTTAGGTGGGGTGTTTATTTTAAAATGTCTCCATATTAGCAAACTGACAAAACAGATTAAATATTTATTTAATAGATTCTAGAAAAGTGCAGAAGTTAATTGCAAATAATATGGTACAACAATAACAAATGAAAATTGGCTAGTCGGAATCAAAGTTTGATTTGTCAGCAATCTATATACATATATACATACATACACATACTTATACATACACACACATACACACACACAGGGTGTATGGAAAGTAACTCCTGATTAAGTGCTCATAATTTATTACTGAAATTCTTAGAAAAAATTA
Source organism: Sepiola atlantica (assembly GCA_963556195.1). NCBI lineage: Eukaryota > Metazoa > Mollusca > Cephalopoda > Sepiida > Sepiolidae > Sepiola > Sepiola atlantica. Next base: position 8,100,228 of record OY744521.1, on the reverse strand, counting down.
ATATAAAAAAGTGTATAGAGGTTTTATTTAGAATTCAATATTAGCACCAACATTTGCCACACATTTTCAAACCACCTGGGAACCGCATGAACTGATTTAAAAAAAATTTAACTGATGAGTCATCACTTATCAAGGCGGCTCGAGGATAAGCGTTAATGAGATGGACAGATTTACAGTTTAGAACAGCAATTCTTCCCTCCTTGCCAGAAACATCACTTATGGATTGTTCTAATTAGTCGTAATTTGCAATTAACTCACCAAGTGACTCATCTCTTACTATGCTTCTATCACTCTCACCCTCTTTCACTATGTGTTTTTTTTAACATACTTCACCCAAAACAAGGCAAGTTGCCACTGTAAACATAAGGGGCTACTGAGAATTAGGGTGAAAGTTTAGGGGGTCATCATAAATTGGGAGCTGTGTAGCGAGGTGCTTGTTCACTTTAGTTTTAAACCTCTGCATGTCGGTACAGTCAGAGGAAAAGGGAGCAGGGAGGGAGTTCCAAAGGCCGGCAGCTCAAAGAAAGAAGCTATTGGAGTAGAAGGCTTTCCCGTATCTGGGGACCTCCACAGTGAATGAATAGGATTTAGCTGATTGTCAAGTTGGTCGAGTGTATTTACGTCGAGAGGGCACTAGAGCAGCAAATTCATCGGAGCACATTCCATTGAAGTATTTGTAAAACAAGCACAAGGATGCAACATTGCAGCGATGAGACAGGGGTGGGAGCTTGGTGGATAGTGAGGGACCATGCATAGACGGATGGTGGCTTTATAGAGATATAGGATACTTTCAGGTGTGAGAAGTTTTCTAGCATGGTAGAGGGAGCCCACTTTCTTTACAGCAGCCTTGGCAATGTCTTCTATGTATTTGTTGTGTGCCTCTCCCCTCCGCTCTTATTTTATACATTATCTCTCTCTCCATTTATTAACAGTCGAAGGTAATAAAGAAACGAAAGAATAAAAAGATTGGAATAGTGCATTATTAACAAATGGGAATATCACTACAGGTAGTAATACTATTTAACTCATAGCTGTAGAGAGAGAGATGAGGAGATACAGTTAGTAAAAATAAACTCATTTTGGATTTTGCCTTTTTACTTTTTTATATTTTACTGGCTTTCCAAACTAACTTTTTCCTGATTTAAACAATCTAACCCAAGCTCAATGGGTAGCCAAACGGGTCACATTTTGTTCTAGTTATTAAAACATTTTTTTAAATATTACGTAAATAAATTTACTCTAGATATCTATCTCAGAGTGTATTTAGATAAGAGCAGTATTAATTTTTAAATGGGATAATTCTCAATGTTTCATATGAAAGAAATTTGAATAACAAAATATTTGTAAATGTGATGTAGTTTCAGTTATACACACTAAATCTCCATTATAATAAGATCATAGGTATAGTAAGAATGACAGTATGAAAACAGTAAATAACCTAATCTCAGAAATAATAGATCTAACAAAATTATCTTCTTGGATTTTCAAAGTCAGACCCAAATAGCATTCAAGCTGACAAATCAAAATTTGTTTCTGACTAGCCAATTTCCGTTTGTTATTTTACCATGTTATTGCCAATATAATAACCCACTTCGCTACAATTTATTTTAAAAATTAGTTAGTATGGTCCAGATGGCTGGTAATATGAAACATATTAAATAATCAGCTAAAAATAAAATTCAGTAAGGGAGATAACTCATTTTAATTGAAAAGTATAATACCGAATTGTCTACTTAACCATATTTTTTTTCCTGTATAAGTTTAACAAACAAATAAATATTAATAACTAAAACGACTTCATTGCATCCCGGGCAACGTTGGGTAGTATTAATATACGGAGTCCTCAGAAATTAAAACAGACTTAAACCAAATTATATTCAAAGTTTAATAGTTTCTAAATTGCATTTGTCTATTAAAACTATTCAGATTTGTTTTCGGATATTCAACATTTAGTAAACAGAAAAATTAATCTATAAATTGCATAGCAACATCAAGAATTAACAGAGAAGGTATAACTTATGAATTTAAAAAAAAGTTTAAACAAGTTATAAAAAAAAACACAAAAACTACTTTTTATTTCACACCCCGTGATTATTAGCAGGTCAATGTAGCTTAAATGGATTTATTCATTAGAATCTAATCTTGTGTTTGCCTCGACATTTGTTTTCTTAATAAAAAAATAAATTGGGGTAGTTTTTAGAAAACTGTTTATTTTTACTGACCTTCAACTAACTGGGTCGATAATTATGGGGGAGTGGATAGTTCATGGATTTGCTTACAAACTGCTTTTCTGTCAGGCCAGTGACAAAATAAAGAGTTGAATTCAAGTCTTTACAAATGACATTAGTGAAAATGTGATATAAGCAATCGAAAATGACATTTTGAACTGTGTAGATTCGGTCGCATCTGTCTCAGTTGAAATATCGTACACCATCTCATTACATAGGATTGATCATTTTAGCAGAGTAAGACAGAGTCAACAATAGTGAATAAAAAAAAATACTTGATATTGCTATGTTTTGTCCAAAAACAGGTATAAATCACCTATTATTTTCTCTGCTTATACAAAGTTTATATATATCTATATATATATACATCTATCTATATACATGTACATCTATATACACCTATCTATCTATACCTATCTATATATATATATATATACCTATCTATCTATATATATCTATATACACCTATCTATCTATACCTATCTATATATATACATACATACATCTATCTATATACATGTACATCTATATACACCTATCTATCTATACCTATCTATATATATATATATACCTATCTATCTATATATATCTATATACACCTATCTATCTATATATATCTATATACACCTATCTATCTATACCTATCTATATACACCTATCTATCTATACCTATCTATATACACCTATCTATCTATACCTATCTATATATATACATACATCTATCTATATACATGTACATCTATCTATATATATATCTATATATATACCTATCTATATATCTATATCCATATATATATAAAACAAGTCAAAATTCAGGAGAAAAACAAAAACAAGAGATTTTTTGACCGGTTTCGTTCGTAGGGGACGTCTTCAGAAAGAAACCAGTCAAAAAAAAAATCTCTTGTTTTTGTTTTTCTCCAGCATTTTGACTTGTTTTCCGTCTGTCATCTTTTCACACATTTTGTCCATCACGACACTTCATTTTTCATGAACTATCGTGTACCTTACCCCATATCTATAGATATATATCTATAGATATATCTATATATATATAGATATAGATATATATATAGATATATATATATATATATATCTATCTACATATATCTATCTATATATATAAATATCTATATATATAAATCTATATATATATATATATATATCTACATATATCTATCTATATATCTATCTATATATCTCTCTATATATCTCTCTATATATCTCTATCTATATATCTCTATCTATATATCTATCTATCTATAGATATATATATATATACATATCTATCTATATATATATATATATATATATATATATATATATATCTATAGATATAGATATATATATATAGATATAGAGATAGAGAGCAAAAACTCTAAACGCTAGCATATGTAATTAAAAATAATTTAATATTTCTATGTAAAATTATTATAAGCCCCTTTAATAAGATTAAAGTTGAGCCCTGTTCGGGGAAGTTAAAAATTGATTGACACGAAGCTATAAGGCATATTCCGACAACATTCGTAGAATCTCTAAGTCAGTCTTTCTTGATATGCCGCCCTTCGCATAAATAGAACTTAAATTCCCTTCTTGAATGTGGTAATGTCCCATGGCCTAATGGTTACAGCGTTTGTCTATGAGGTCTAGGTTGACTGTGGCAGGGGTTCGAACCGCGCAACCGTCCGAGATTATCATCCTTGCACTGAGAGCGAAAGCTTGAAACGCTAGCGTATGTAGGTAAAAATAATTTAATATTATTTAAAAATCAATATCATAAATAAATATATATATATCTTGATTATAGTCTTGTGTTTTTTATAAAGTATGATTCATTGTATGACTTGAAACAGCTGTAAACAACTATAATACCTTAGTGTATACTCTTTATTTGGAACTTGATTTGAAAAATGATTTAAAGCATATATATATATATATATATATATATATATATTACTATTTCATGTATCCACATAAAATTTTATTTATGTATTTTAGCCTGAAGACCCCCCCCCCCCCCGGAGATGAAACGTGGAAGCCTATGTAGCTTTATTGCCATAAATATATTTTCATAGCTTACTATATATATATATAAAGTTATCCTAGACCTAAATCGCAATTCATTTTTAAAATCGATACTTGATTTTGGACACTAGCCTTTTTTCTCCCACTATATTATTGATCTGAATATAATGTAGTCCACTTAAGTTTCTTTCTGATAATAAATAGGTCGGCTAGGAAGTTTTTTTTAAACTGAACATTTTTCATCTATGACCTAAACAGAACTAGCCACTTGGTTATGAAATTGTTAAAAAAATCCTACCTTTCTGTATCCAACTTCCAATATATGATAAACAATTGCATTTTCTTTAATTAGCTTTTAACCTATATATTTCTTATAATTAATTTTATAGCATATAAGAAAATATTTTACTTCTAAAACCTACTTATTATGATGGCTGTATTTTTACTGATACAAGGGGCCGTTCAATATTCATTTTGCTTTGGAAAATAATCGAGTACTTCAGCTACTAGCTAAATTTAAATCATAATTCTGTTGTCTGCAAATACTCATTCATTTTACTAATATTACTACTTCGTTTTAAAGTGATTTCTTCCTTCGTTATTCTACAATTTACCTCTGGCTATAATTATAAATATTAAACTATTTTTAAACCATTCACTTGATTTAGCTGATGCTTTCAACTGGCTAATTTACTGTTAAAAAAACAAATAAATCATATTTCGTTAAAAAAAAAGTCTCCGTTTACACACATAAAAATGAAATTACATTTTTAACTTTTTTTTTTTTCCAAAATCATTTTTTTTTCAGCGTTTAGATTTAGATTCTCACATTTTTATTTAGCTAAAATATTACCAATATTATTTACACTACGGTTTCTTCTTAGACACGCAGAGAATAAAATTATACTTGGTACTCTTCTAGCGAACGACCCGCGTTTCCGTGATTTCGCGTCGTCAACGTTCGGACAGGTTTCGGAAGCGTCCGAGAGTTGGCGAAGACTGGCAGACAATAAATTCAAGAAAAGTTTTATTTTAAAACTTAGATGAAGAAAATAAATATAAAATACATATATAAAGGTAAATAACGAATAAACAACTGTTATTAATTAGATATTTTTTTTTTGTCAAAAGAAACCATTGTTAAGCAAATGTTTTGAAATCATTTTTTTTTTGTGCAATGAAGTTTCAAAGAATGATTTTTTTTTTTAATATAACAAACAACGTTTGTTTTTGTTTTCAGTTTTTTTTTTCTTTTTAACATTTTCTGATTTAGGGTTAGTCTTTCGCTAGAAGTGACCGTTGCTGACAGAACTCAATGAGTCCTTTGGGAGATTCAACACGCTGACACTGATCGTAGCAATTAATTTTTTTTAACGCGCTGCAGATCGTAGAAATTAATTTCTTCCAAAAGTTATCGTCTGCTTGCTTGCAACCTGATTGTCAAATGCCTGCTGCAACCTGATTGGTTAATAGTTTCATCAACTCTCGGGCCCTTCCGAGACCTGCCTGAACGTTGACGACGCGAAGTCACGGAAACGCAGGTCGTTCTCTATAAGAGTACCTTATACTTTATTCGTTATCTTTTTGTACACTCATATTATGAAAGCGGTTAGGGTTAGCGTTTACTACACAATTTCTTCCATAATAATAGTTTCGTTTTCCAATCATTAGCGTTTATTTGTTTATTATATTTATTCTTAATTTACACCATAAGAAATTTAACTACAAACACGTTTTATATATTACATACATTTTATAAGGATAAGCCAAATATGATTTTGAAGTAACATTTTTTCCTAATTCCAACTTCACTCACCTTAATAATAACAAGCCACGCGTGCGTGGTCCCCCTCTGTATGTGACTCGGTGTGGCGAGTGTAAAATGCAATAAATTTGGGCAATGTGGGGCATTTTTGGCCCCCTTTGACCCCCTGGAGGCGCGAACCAGAATTTTTCTGAGGTCAAGGATGCTCATTTTATATCTAGAACAATTGCCTCTACATTCTAGCCAAGTTTCAGAAAAATTGAATGGATGGATCAAACGTTATGGGAGAAAAGGGTCATTTTTTGCCATTTTGGGGGCTTTTGACACCCTGGGGGCGCGAACCAGATTTTTTCCAAGGTCAGCGATACTTATTTTCTATTAGGAACAATTGCCTCCACATTTTGGCCAAGTTTCAGAGAAATTGAATAGATGGATGAAAAGTTATGGGGCAAAAAAATGTCATTTTTTTGCCATTTCGGGGCCTTTTGACTCCCTGGGGAGCTAACCAGATTTTTTTCAAAAATCGGAGAATGTCACTTTCTAACCTGACCAAAGTTACAACTTCATGCAAAATTTCAGAGAAATTCAATGGACGGACGGACGGACGGAAATGCCTCAAAACATAGATCCCCCAATTTTATAAATCGGGAGACCAATTAATGAAAGATCACGTGACTAGTCTTCTTTTTGCTGAGTCCTTTTTTTTTTACGTCACAACCGAAGAACGACTACTGCTGCTTTCTAAGGCACGTCATGTTCATTCTATTACAACACTGCATATTCTAAGCAACAAAATTCATGCCGAGTTTTAAAGTTTGTGGCTCAAAACTATTTTGTTCCGCCCTGATATCAATGGAGTCATATTTCTCAAACAATTTTTATTTGAAAGAAAAAATAAATCTTATTTCTTTCTGAAAAGTTATGCAAGCGTAAATCCTTCGTTGAAGCGCAGACAATGTTATTACAACTTAGTTGATAGTAACGTAAATGCAGAAAGCATAATTTAAGTTTTGTGGATGACGTGCAAGTCAAGAATTCATACGACACCAACATCATTGCTTTCAGTTTGAAAATATTCATGAAACGTGTACAAATTTATTCATTTATAGCCAGGAGGGACAGATCTCTCAAAATCAGAGCAAACCCGAACTAAAACAGCAGATCTTATACAAATAAAGTGATCGATATCCTATTTAGTAATGAAGTGCATTTTGTATTATCTATTATATATATATATATATATATATATATATATATATTAATTGATCAAGTGAACATAAACCAATTTTTTCAAGAGTTCTCAATACAAAGTAGAGCATTTATAAAATTACATAAACAACATTATAGCCTTACGTCAATGAAACAACGTTTCAATGCGTATTACTGCATCTTATCAAAGGCAGAACTAAAATGAATTCAAAATCAAATGTAAGAAATTTGGGACTCGCTCTAGCAGTGTTCTCCAGAGCGAGTCCCGAATTTCTTACATTTGATTTTGAATTCATTTTAGTTCTGCCTTAGATAAGATGCGGTAATACGCATTGAAACGTTGGTTGATGGACGTAAGGCTATAATATTGCTTATATATATATAACAAGTTCCAATGTATTGATAAAATGAACATGAAACCAATACTTTTTCAAAAGTGCTCAATACAAGGTAGAGCTTTATAAATATACATTATATAAACATTTAAAATGGTCTACACAAATCAATTTATATTTTGGTACTACAGTGTACCTTGTAAGGACCACAAGTTCATAATGAAAAACAAATTGTCAAAAAAAAAAAAAAAAAATGTCCAGACAGTAGAATTTTATAATCAGCAGCAATCGCTATCCGACATGCTAACAGTTACTTCGCTTAAAGTCATAATATATATTTACACGCGCACAACAAAAAATGTATTTTTCTGTTTGCATTCTTGGCTTCTCCCATCCAATGCAGATCTGAAGCACATACCAATTATAATTTCAAATTTTACCAAAATATAGCAACAAGCTGAAATGCCCATTCATAATCAAGAGACCAATACCCGTAGACACTTTAATATGTGCAAGTATTCAGAATTCTTCAAAATATTCCAAAACACCTGGTGACACCTGTGTAAATAGTGCTTACATAATTGAAATTAAATCTTTGTAGAATTAAACTTCCATTTAATCATAAAAGGATTGAAATTTGCTAAAATGTGAAGAATATTTATAATTCTTCATAATTCACTAATGGTTTATTAAAATCAGAGTAAACAAAATTTTGATGGGGATTCCATTCTCCCGCAGAAATCCTTTCATTTCCTGTTTTTTATTAATCAATTATTTATTGAAATCAAAAGTTCAATAGCGTTACCATAAAGTACTGAGACAATTTTTTTCAAAATATTATTTAAATAAATAATTTAATTACAAAATTAAATCCACCACAATGGATCTTAGTTTCTTTGTAAATAAGTCAGCCATTAGTGTTAATAGTTGAGAAGTAAAAAAAATGAATCACTTTATGACCCTTCAAAATTTGAAAGAAATTTGGAAGTTTTTAAACTGTCGGATAGAAAGTCATTTAAACTGGCTTTAAAATTCTTAGCAAATCCTCATGGATTACAAGATTGAAAGTTTTAGAAGCTTTTTACATCCATTTTATAAAATAGACATTAAAACAACATTACCTTAACAAAATTAGTTATAATTTCATAATAATTTGGTCCAATTAATAATTTGATGACTAAACGATACCGAAATAATTAAATTTAACTTTCACAATCTTTCCTTTCTTTTTAATTGGAAAACGAATTATACACATGCATATATATCTTCCATATTGGATTATCAAATAGAATTTGTTCCGATCACGAGACTAAACTATCTCAGACACCCTTGGGCAAGGTGTTCGCCCCTAGCCTAAAATTAATTTGTCAACTCTTTTTTCTGTCTACTCCTTGGCCTTTGAAGCGATCTTGGCCTTTTGGCTAAGATCAAAGTGTAGTATCTGTTCCGATGGATACTGCACCCCATAGACTGGTATTGTCTTGCCCTTCGGGGCTTGATTTACGCCGGTCTATGGGTCTGTCCTGTGCAGTTCTGGGAGGTCCACCCTCCCAGGCTTCGCCTCCCCTCTTTGGGGAGGAGTAAGTTTATTGCTTACTGCCTGAGTCGCCCCTACCGGCGAATGCCGACAGGGCTGCCCAGGCAATTTTTAAACCCCACTTTCCCGACCCGACCTTGGGTCACATCTTACTTGTGGGAGTAAGATAAAAACTGGCCTTGTGCCTAACTCCTGGAGAGGAGTAAATCAATACTCTGTTTTCCCCCCAACCCTATCAATTCCTCAAACTCTCCCCCAACCGCCTGACTATAGTACAAAACTGCATCCAGTGATGAGACCCTAAATTGGAAGCTTGGGGCAGTGTCGGGTAATCCCTTAATCTCGACTACACCCAAGTCTGTCCACCCCCGTATAGGTCAAATAAAACTTTTTTTTTTTTTTACAGATTATTTGCCTACAAAACATATGTACAGTTTCGGCATACAAAGATCCAACGACGGTTGATATGCCGTAAAACCAACCAACCAACCAACATATTAGACTAACTGGAATGCCCGCTGGTACATGCCATCCTTGGACCCTTTAATAAGTGCAAGAGTTTTTATTTATCTCCCTCCCAAGGCAGGAAAGTGGGATTTGAAAAGCCAGCACCCTAGAGGAAGAGGACTCTGGCTGAACAAAATATGTCTGAGCAGCCCTGTCGGCATTCCCCGGTGGGGGCACCTCAAGCGATTAGCAATAAACTAACTCCTTCTCAAAGGGCAAGAAGGTAACGTCTAGGATGGTGGACCTCCTAGAACTGTACAGAACCAGATCTCACACCGACAGGGAACAAGGCCACCCCAGCACAGTATGACCAAGACTGTCAGTCTGATTTTTGTAAGGAAATAGCCACCCCAGAGGGCGGCTGAATGTGCAAGAGTTTAAACCCTGAAATACTACAAAGAATTTTAATTTTAATAATAATAATAATAATAATAATAATAATATATATATATATATATATATATGCGTGTGTTTCCTGAGTCATTTTCAAATATTATTCAGGCCTAAATGTTCGGGATTATCTGTGACCATAAAATACCATTTCTTGGAGCATTTAGGGTTCCGAACTAACATAGAACATTGTTCGGATTCTTTGTTTGGACTGTTTTAACATTTTGGATCATTTAAATTTGATACAACACTCTGCCCATAGTTTGAATCATGTTTGATCTGTTTCAGGACTTCTAAGTGAGACATTTTTATCCCCTATAATATTTTTCAAAGAAATGTTTTCACTTTTGTATTTTCAAGATAATTAATTATTGGTCAGACTTTCTGCCAAAAAACAGCGTTATCTTTGAAAAGCTATAGTTTAAACAACTCAAATCCTGACGTCTAAAACCACTCGGCCAATGCTAAACAGCGAATAAACAGTGATAATTTTAACACTTATTTCGGCGGCTTGACATAAGAGCGTTCTACTTAATGAAAGGAACGATGCACATATAGCTAGCGACGTCATGCTGTGTTAATACTACACCTACAGTGCCCATCTAGACGGGTTTTCTAGGAGCTACAAATAATATTTGTTTTGTTTACTCTGATAGTTTCTTTCCTTTTGGAATTCCCTTCCTGCTCCATTTCCCCGACAGTATTAACATGTAGAAATTTAAATGTACTGCAAACAAACATCTTGTTCGTTTTTGTCACAGGAACCATTTTGCTTTGATGTTGAATGTAATTAAAAACATTAAAAAAAAAAAAAAAGAAAAAAAAACAATGTCTCAAATACGAAAAAATAAATTGTATTTTGCTCCAAGACACATATTTTATTCAATATTTTGGCTGCCAGTTACTTATTTTATGAACTAACCCAGACTAATTCTGCTGGGCTGACTAATTTGATGACAGCTTGAGAAAAAAAAATGAACTCAAGTAATATGAAGAGGGTAGAAGATTTTGTTTGCCCTTCAGTAGCCAATTCTTGCGGTTTATCCTGTGAGTCATTATGAAAATGTCATTCTATTCGTAAGACTAAACAACCACTGAGTAGTGGAATCAGATGTGATTCTCGTCATCAACAGTTCGCATTTAAGACATTACTTTCAGTTCCCTTGATATTTCTGATGGATTCTAACATACTGAACTAAACAGGGACTAAGAATTTCTTCGCTCTACCAAATACTTTATATAAACATTTATCAAAAGAAATGTTTTAAATACTATTATTTATATAACTTCTTTTGTAATATAGTAGGAAAAATATAGAAGTGATAGATTAAAACTTTCGCATTCATTCATACGTATAACTTCTTTTGTAAGATGGTGGGAAAAATCTCAGCAGAGTTCTCGATTGATTAAGAATCAAAATTAAGAGCGTAATATTTTTTTTTTTTGGTATCGTCTAAAATTTGTGTTAGAGAAAATATGTGAGATTAAAAACCTTAACGTCCAAAAAAGAGGGATACAATTTTAAAAATAATTAAAAAAACGATATTAATTTCACACTTCAAAGCAAATAACGTATCTAAATGTGGCTTATACGAGACCCTTCATTTTCTCCACCAAGTGACAACAAAGCTGAAGAGAGCCTGAAATTAACACCTTCTGAGCTTGAAACCGATGGTACTAATGTTGTACTAAATTTTCTGTACCAAAAAAATAAATATATATATATATATATATATAATTAAGTCAGTCAGATTTTCCAAGTTAGACCTAAATAGCAATGCATCAAACAAATCGATATTTGATTCTGACTAACGATTTCTTCCTTTTTATGCTTTAGGTTAAAAATAATGTAATTTACTTTAATTTAATTTTGAAAATACTTATTTCGGCAAGGAAGATTGTTACAATGAAGACAATTTTTAATAATGGCCTAAAAAGCTCAAGATGTATGGGAGATAATTCTTATTTAACTTGAAGGTTAAATAGGAGTTATCTCCCTTATATGAACATTTTTTTTTCATTTCTTCTCCATAATTATAAAATTGCACAACCACTTTGCATGTTTCTGTATATGTCTCTGTTTCTTGGCTATATGCGACTAACATCATTTCTTTTAATTTTTAAATTTAAACTAAATTGACATCAGTGCATCTAAGGCAACACCGGGGTTTCTGAGGGAACATGGAACATGAAAATTTCCATTGACATTTTATAAAATTATTTATGTGTATATATTTATACAGATGTTTGCATGGGGTTAACTCCGAAACTAATTAACCGATTATAAAATTTGGAATATAATTTTTAGATGTAATAGTGGATAAGGTGGCCTATACTTAGTTTTATTTAGTTTTATGCAAGGGGGTAAAAAGGAGCGCTGGCAGCCCTTTGTGAAAATTCAGATACGTCCAAGTGTAACTAAATTTCAACCATAGGTATTATTAAACATCAATTGGTACTCTTATAGATGATGCACCATATTTCTGTGACTTTGCGTTGTCAACGTTCGGGCAAGTTACAGAAGTGCCCGAGAGTTGACGAGGCAAAAACTGGCAAACGCTAAATTAAAGACTGGTAGTCGATAAATTACGACGAAGAAAACCAAACTAAAATACATATATACAAATAAAGAACGAACAAACCATAGCTAAAGAATTGTTATGAATTAGATGTTTATTTTTGTTCTTTTTTGTCAAAGGAACCATTGTTAATCAAATATTTTAAAACAAAATGTTTTTTGTTTGTGTACCAGAAAGTCTCAAATGATGATTTTGTTTGATTTGTTAAGCAAATGTTAGTTTTTTTTTTGTTGTCTTTTTTCAATGTTTTTTTTTTTACTTTTTTTTTTTTCATTTTTGTCAAACAGCTGTTTACAAGCAAATGTTTCTTGGTTAATAGTTTTGTAAACTCTCAGACGTTTCCGAGACCTGCCCGAATGTTGACAACGTGAAGTCACGGAAACATGGTGCATCGGCTATAAGAGTACCCATCAATTAATAAATACTCCCAGAATCTAAGTGTCTTTGCAATATTTTAACAGTTTGTTAGAAGGCACAACTTTTCAGTTAAAAGTTAAAATATTTCAGATTTGCATGAAATTTGATCTATAGTTATTACACACCAATAAGGCAAGATTCCCTGAATTACAATTTCTTCTTAAGGACTATTAAGCTTAAGCCTTAAATTTTAATTTATTTATTTATTTTTTTTACAATCAAAATAATTTCATGGATTTTGAACAAAATTGGAATAAGGATTATAGACATAAGGTTTAGTAGTATATATATCTGGATTTTAATCTTGGTAAGAGGGGCATTAAAGTGGTGCAAAAACTGTTCTCTTTGATGAATTTATTTTATTAACTAGCAGAATTATATCACTGCTCAGCAAAAATACTTAAATTTTAAACCAGTAAAATAGATTAATTCAGATCTGTTCCTCAAATAAAATCTAACCCTTAAAAAAAAAAAGTGATAGGGTTAAAAATAAGAAATTCAAAACATTTTAGATGAAGATTTTTTGTTTAAACTGAACAGTTAATCCCATCAGAAGATGTAGAAATCCAAGAAATAAAACGTACATAATTCAGATTTTCAAGAGAAAAAAAAGGAGGAGGTTAGTGCGACCACTAAATTCAATCCAGGATCTTTATATTTGATCCAAGATTAAATCTGAATCGAAGCAAACAGATAAAAAGTCAATTCCTTCATTGCTATAAAGCTATAAATAAGAATAGTGTGTTTCAGAAAGAAGGCAAAGATAGAAAATATTTATTTAGAAACAAAAAATTAAAATATCCATTTGTGAGAGGGGGGGGGGAAGAAAGAAAAAAAATGGAGATAATTTTTGCATCCCTAAATAATACTATAAGAAGGCTTCTTGTTGTAAGCAGAGGTCACGAATCAGTTAAGAAAAAAAGTAAAAAATAAATTTAAAAAATGGCTCCCAAACATTTCTAAACTTCAAAGATACAAGGCCTGTCTAAAACGTATCCGACCTTAGGCCAGAAAATTTTTTCAAATACGTGACAGGGTTGGCCCCTTGTGCTTGCACACACTCAGCCCACCGATCCATCCACTGCCGGAAACATTTCTGGAAGTCTTCTTTTGGAATGGTGTTCATCATCGCTGTTGCGTTCCGCATTATCTCTTTTTTTGCACCCTCTCAACAACAGCTGCACTCCGAGCAGTTTGGGGCCTGCCAGGACACTGGTCACTCTCCGCTGATGTGCGGCCATTTTTTAATGTATTGAACCACTCCTTAATTTGTGTTACACATCGCATCTTTTTCAAACATCTGCTGAATCTAACACGACGGCAGAGATGAACACCATTTCAAAAGAGGACTTCCAGAGGTGTTTCCGGCAGTAGATGGATCGGTGGGCTAAGTGTGTGCAAGCACAAGGGGCCTACTTTGAAGGGGATTAGAGTCCTGACCCCGTCACGTATTTAAAATATTTTTTCTGGCCTAAAGTCAGATACTTTTTAGACAGGCCTCGTATTCTAGGACATACAAAATCTCCAAAATATGTTAAACGTCTTATATTTATAACTTTAAGTAGCGAGTCGGGGAATTGGCTAAAAAGAAAAAATTGAAACATGATGAAAATATGACCGTAACTTAATGAAACAAATTTTGATTTTTTTTTTTTTGTGTCATTTTTCTTTCATTTTGTATCACTTTTTATGATTAAAAACAAAACGAAGAGGATTGAATTCAGAGACTTGCAAAACAGTGTCCTCGTCTCTTTAAAATAAAAACGCTACAAATAATAAATATATAATGGTGGAGTCGGCGCTTTTAACATTTCAGAAGTAGTACCATTTAAAAGTTTAGATGTTGGAGCATTTGGTCTATCGACTTCACAGACCTGGCCCCATCTTATAATTGCTATCCTATTTTAAGATAACTAAAAACGAAAAAGATAATTTTAAAAGAAACAACAATGTGAAATAAAATAGGATGGTGAGTATTATTTACTCCTCTCCAGGAGTTAGGCACAAGGCCAGTTTTATCCTACTCCCACAAGTAAGATGTGACCCAAGGTCGGGTCGGAAAGTGGGGGTTGAAAAGCCAGCGCCCGAGAGGTGAGCACTCTGACCATTAAAAATTGCCTGGGCAGCCCCGTCGGCATTCCCCGGTAGGGGCGCCTCAAGCAGTAAGCAATTAACTTACTCCTCCCCAAAGAGGGGAGGCAAAGCCTGGGAGGGTGGACCTCCTAGAACTGCACAGGACAGGCGTGCAGTATCCATCGGAACAGATACTACACATGGTGAGTATTAATTATCTTAAAGAAAAGATTATATATGGATGACGCCATTGGTTCCGACTCGTGGGTTTAGCTCCACTTAATGTGATGCATTACTTGTCATAATTAGAATTGAATTCTATCGATAATTGGTCATATAAAAGAAAACATAAGTTCTCTTACTTCCGTGGTGACTAAAATGGCATAGGAGAATGGTTGTTGGTTACTGTACAAGCGATCGGGTTTAAAAGCTCAACTTGCTTGTGAACACTCACTATGTCTAGTTACACAAAGAAGCTGTTCTACAGCAAAATATATGCCTTTGGATGGTATTTATATATAAATATATATATATATATATATATATATATAGTCTAAAGAAGCTTTGAGTCATTTTAAACAAAAGAAAAAAAAAGGAAAATGCAGTTTAAATTCCCAGAGAAACTAACTAAATCCAAGATATTGCAGACTTAGCATTCGTTGTAAAATTCATAAATAAAAAAGGGGATTCAAGTACCTAACAGTGAAACAAAAACAGGGGACCTTAACTTGAGCGTGAAATATTAAAACAGGGATCACCAGCTGTTTACCATGTAACTGTTTCGGAGATTTAAAAACAGGACAGTTATAATATTTATGGCTCTCCAATGGTACTTATATATATATATATATGTGTGTGTGTGTGTGTGCATTTTTTATTTATATTTAGAATTTTTTGTATAAATCCAAATATAAATTTCATAAAAAAGTAATTATAATAGTTCAATAGTGTAAGGCCAGAGCTATGTTATATTCAATATTTTTATGTAATTTTATACCATATAAATGTTATAAAGGACAGATTCACATCATTTCATAAAACTTGTTTGTTTTTTTTATTAGGCATACGATTGTTTCGGCTAACACCAAGATATTTGTAAAATGCAACTGTGCATTTATTTTTTGGTGTAGCTATCTTCAGTGCTAATTGTACGAAGCAAAGCAAAAACGAAAAAATAAAAGAAATGAAAAACTAAGCGAGCAGAGCCTAAATTACAATCAGTACTCATTAGCAACTTATATAATATATTTTATTAATTTTATATGTACATAAAAGTAATTCATGGTCACATGTTTCTGGCTTACAGCAGTCATCAGCATGGCTAACTTAGACTAGAATCGAACCTTCGATGTTGATGTCAATAGTCTAGCATTTTACCCCTTGGATTATGACACCTTGCCTAGAATTATCTACGGTTTTTATCACCTAAATAGTTAATGTATTTTTATGTAATTGTTTTTGTAGGAGATTGCAGCGGTTGTTACTTTGATTTTCATTAGTTGTTCACTTCCTAAGTGATACAGATTAATGCAGAAGGTTCGATCCTTGTCTAAGTTAGCCATGCTGATGACGGCTGTGAGCCAAAAACACGTGTCCATGGATTACTTTTATGTACATATAAAATTAATAAAAATATACATAACGAAAAATATGTCCTATAAAGCTAAGGGCGACTAATAATGTAACCTTCTGCATTAATCTGTATCACTTAGGAAGTGAACAACTGTAATAATAATGCTAAGCAAAGTAACAAACGCTTCAATCACCTGCAAAACAATATATATATATATATATATATATATACATATTAGTGTCTATTAGGATTAGATGTGATCAGTCTCTAAGACACATCCCTCATTGTACATATACCATAACACTATTTTTATTTCAAATAGTTTTTTTGTTTTTTTTATTTGATTTCGTTTTTTTTTCTCTCTTTTCTTCTTTGTAAAAAAATCCCTTGATACAGCTCTCTTTGAGTGAGGGCGAAACCGGTCAGCTGGCAATTTTTTTATTTTTTTTTTAAACTTTTAATCATTAAAGATAAAACAGGTCTTCCCTTCCTGCTTGCAATAATAAAATTCTGTACTCCCCCAAAAAATCATGAAATATATAGTGTTAAATTGAATAATTTTGGTAAGAAATCCGAGAAGAGAGCTCAATGTAGA
Organism: Sepiola atlantica; assembly: GCA_963556195.1. Classification (NCBI taxonomy): domain Eukaryota; kingdom Metazoa; phylum Mollusca; class Cephalopoda; order Sepiida; family Sepiolidae; genus Sepiola; species Sepiola atlantica. Next base: position 8,082,998 of record OY744521.1, on the reverse strand, counting down.
AAACAGAGCAAGAATAGAATATAGAAAGAAAAAATTCACAAAAACATTGCAACTCAAAAAAAAAAAAATAATAAATGCTGACAGTTGCAATGTGCATGTGAAGTTTTCCTTATATATATATATATATATATATATATATATATATATATATATATATACACACACACTAGATACAATATGATCAATTGAGTCACCCATTGAGCTCTGGTTAGATTATTTGAACCAGAAAAAGGTAAGTTTTAAAGGCAAGTTAAATATTAAAAGAATAAATTAAATTAAAAATTAGCCTCTTTCTGTTCACTATCTATTTCCCTATTCCTTTCCAACAACGGGTTAAATAGTATTACGGGCTGTGGTGATATTCCTTGTTGTTTATAAAGAACTATTCTAATCGTTTTAGTCTTTACTTTCTTTATTCCCTTTGACTATTGATAAACAGAGAGAGAGAAAGAGTGACGGAAGCAAGAGTAATAGACAATGTATACAATAAGAGCAGGAGGAGGGGGTTCAAACAACAGTTGGAGAGAGAGAGGGGGAAGGGGAAATAGTAAAACCTTCATCAGAAATTGGTCACGTAGTGAGTTAACTGCAAATTACAGCTACTGAGAACAATTAAAATGGAAGTTTTCTTCAAACATAACTCAATCCCAAAACTGTCGAATATTTAAGCATGTATTTTGTGTGATTAAAATATATAGGAAAAAAGCCTTGAGGAAACAAACGTTGATCACCTGATCTTTAGAATAATATTATTTATTTGATCTACGAAAGGAAATGGTTTCACTTAGAAATTTAAAAAAAATCTGTAATTCATACTTAAACCAGAAAAAAAATAAAATAAATAGAAACAATGTTGGCAATTTCCAACTTTGGAGTTTCTGCTCCCAGGCAACACCAGATTTCTTAGCTGGTCTTAAAGGAGACAAAAGCGAAAACAACAACAGTTGGATTGTTTGTTATTGTGACTCAAGAGGTATTAATCGGTCGAGACATTCCAATCTGTCAAAAATCACATTAGAAAATCTTGATATTGAACGAACGTATCGATCCATTTCTTGCGTGAAAATTCTATAAACAAATTCATGATTTCTTCTTCATTTTTCTTTCCGTTATGATGAGTCATAAGGAAATGACAGTTGATGCAGACATCGGAAATCAGATGTCATTTTTTTTAAATAAATTAACGTTCAGAATTTTAACTTTGTTGCAGTGAAAATTGACTTTTTTTTTCCGGTTTTGTTTCAATGACACTTCAACTAAAATGTGTAAACAATGAAAATAAAAACACAAAGGAAAAATACAATTCTTTGTTTTTTCTTGTGACAAACAAAAGTATATAAACACTAGTGTACATATTATGTTAATATCTCCAACACTAACCCTAACATGTTGATATCTCCAACACTAACCCTAACATGTTAATATCTCCAACACTAACACTAACCCTAACATTAATATCTCCAACACTAACACTAACCCTAACATTAATATCTCCAACACTAACCCTAACCTATTATGTTAATATCTCCAACACTAACCTATTATGTTAATATCTCCAACACTAACCCTAACCTATTATGTTAATATCTCCAACACTAACCCTAACCCTA
>OY744521.1:8053888-8076388 GCA_963556195.1 Sepiola atlantica | reverse complement strand
TATGGGAGAAAAGGGTCATTTTTTGCCATTTCGGGGCCTTTTGACCCCCTGGGGGGGCTAACCAGATTTTTTTTCAAAAATCGGAGAATGTCACTTTCTAACCTGACCAAAGTTACAACTTCATGCAAAATTTCAGAGAAATTCAATGGATGGTTGCGGAGAAAAATCTGGACGGACGGACATGCCTCAAAACATAAGTCCCCCGATTTATAAAATCGGGGGACCAAAAAGGCACTGCTTTCCCAGGTGTGTTCAAATCAACAATGAACAAAACTATCCCACTTCTGACACCAGCTATAAAAATAAAAGTTGGAATTTTCAAGCACAAAGATTCGAATGTTTCGCTGCCTCACAGTTGAACCGCTGAGATACCTCATGAAAATATCTTCGGATCATATCCAGGTTAAAAAAAAAAAAATCAATAAACAGCATCCCTTCATGCGCGCTAATTTTCCAAACATAACTAGTTCTAATTAACACCAATATTGCTACAAATTTCAGAATCCGTTTGAAATGGAAAAAAAAGAACAGATATCAGACAGAGCCTCTTATAGGGATGTATGGACGAATTTTAAAGAAAGAAGCAGTTCAAAACGATATAATCCAACCACTCTAGTTACTCGGCCAACGATATGCAAACAATAAAAAAAATAAAAAGTCGTCCTAACTATGGCAAAGAAAAAAAAATGTCGTCAAATTCCTTCCTCACTAAAGGTGACTCTTCTCCCACTAAAGTCATTCGAGGCCAGGCGCGCCAGGCCTGACCCGATATTTCCCAATGTAATCAACGAAAAGTTAAGCACTTTTTTATTTTTTATTTTTTTTATTTCCTTACGCTTTGGCCACTCACATATTATTTTCTCCAAATTCTAATGAGTTAATAAATGAAAGTTCGAATCGATACATTAACTTATAACAGCCGTTGTGTAGTGAAGTAATTTTATTTTTATTTTTTAATTTTTATTTATTTGCAGATTTTTAAACTTAAGGTAGACAACTATTATTATATTATTCAATTTAAAATGACTTTCATTATTTCGAATGTTTCATATTAACAGTCGTCTGAGCCGGACTAACTATTCCTTTTAATAAATTGTAGCTAAGTACGTTATCATATTGCCAACAACACGATACAACAATAACAAATGAAAATTGGCTAATCAGGAGGAAAGTTTGATCTGTCAGCTTAAATGCTATTTGGATCTGACTTTGAAAATCCGAGAAGATAACTTTATATATTAGATCGAAGTGTTCAAGTTTAAAAGTAATAGTGTTGTTTTAACCAAAGGAAAAGGTTGAAAAGAGAACATAAATGTATAGATGAAGCATCGAACACTAATTAAGATAACTCAATCAGATTGAAAAGATTATTTTCTGGTTCTAAATTTTGAACAAAAAAAAAAAAAAGAAAGAAAACAAATAAGACTCAATTTACACGTTTTAGTTCAAAACTTATTATATTGAACATTTACGACCTAAGGCATTCCATGCTATCTAGATCAAAACCAACACATGAATAAAAGTTAAATACATTCAAATTAACAAACACATACTCGAATAAAAGCAACGGTGATAAATGTAAAATAATTTGCTTTCAACATGTTTTCTATAAAAAGGAACACGTGACAGACCTAATGGATACTGCCATGCAGAGTTCAAATCTCATCAGATCTGTTTTTTTGATGAATTGATGGATGCTACACTCCTTAGACCGGTACCATCTTGGCCTTCGAGCCCTTATTCCTCCGGTCTTAGGAATAGTCCTATGCAGTTCTAGGAGGTCCACCCTCCCAGGCTTTGCCTTCTCACCCTTTAAGGGGTTAGTTTATTGCTAATCGCCTGAAGCGCCCCTACCGGGGAATACCGACGGGACTGCCCTGACATTTTTGTAAGCCAGAGTGCTCAACCTTTAGGGTACTGGCTTTTCAATCCGACTTTCCGACCTTGTGTCACATCTTACCGCTGTGGAAAGGAGATAAAACAATTTTTTTTAAATTAGGCACTAATACAATCAGGAATGGTATGAACCTGCAGCCCCCCACCCCCTTCGCAGCTATGTTTTAAATATTGATGGGGGTACGTTTACTCATAGATATTAATTGATAGCTATTAGCTGAGATATATATGGCGATTATGTTAGAAAACAGGAAACGTTTCAGACTAGTGTCATGAAGGGGTCAAGGGATTGACCTTGCTGAATCATAACAGAAAGCCAATAAAGCAGGGATGCATGAAGTCACCTTTTCTCAGTCTAACGGGATTTCTTGGAGAAAATAGGTATCTTGGTGGTAGTGTCAACACATTTAAAATAATGGTTTAACGAAATGCTAGTATAATTAAGAGGTACACTTAAAACATAAGTAATTTTCTGTTTCTCCCCTTTCTTTTAACCTTTCACTCACTGGACGATCACATGGTTAAATAAATCCTTCATTCTTCTAAGAACATTTTGTTCAAATTAATTGCTTGATAATTAATGTAAGAAGTATGTTGTAGCCTTTGTTTCAGCACGACATAGCAAAACACACGTGGAAACAACTGTACTCAGTCAAGAAGGATCATGCTCCAACCAGCAATGAAGATATAGTTTAAAGTAAATTAAAATAAAGAACGAAATGATAAGACTGGGTCATCTTGATGACGCTCCTACACCTATTTAACATACAGATAAAATAACTTTTGTTTGATTAATCGTATACACTAGGTATTGTGCTTCATTGGAGTTTCCTTAGACAAATTAAACCTTTTTAATAAATTTCTTTAGTAAAAATCAAAATTTAATATTAACGTATGCATATATACATAAAAACATACATACACACACACATGTCTATATGACATAAAAGGTTTGATCTTGTAAGGCTAAAAGGTTTTGAACTGAAAGTTTAAGACCAAAGGTCAAACAAGTATATCTAAAACAAGGATGTATTAAATCTCGAGTGGTCAGCTGGATTCTGGTCATGCAATGTCCTCTGCTTGGAAATATGTTCTTCTTGAATTCGGTAATCATTTTCCATTGAATTCTCCACCTGATGGGAGCCATTTTAGTTATAGTCAAATGTATGCATTTTTGAAGGCAAATATATTTGTATAAATAGAAAGTTATACTAAATATATCTACAGCTCTACTGGTTAGTGAGCACTATTATATAAATATGATTGTTTATCCAACCTATGAACAAAAGTAGACTTGGGATACTAATATACATATATGTGTGTATGTATACATATATATATATGTGTGTGTGTGTGTGTGTGTGTGTGTGTATAATATAAATGTGTGTGTATGTGTATATATAAATGTGTGTGTGTATGTGTATATATAAATGTGTGTGTGTGTATGGGGTAAGGTACACGATAATTCATGAAAATGAAATGTCGTGGTGGACAAAATGTGTGAAAAAAATGACAAACGGAAAACAAGTTAAAGTGCAGGAGAAAAACAAAAAGAGATTTTTTGACCGGTTTCGTTCGTGGCGAACGTCTTCAGAAGACATTTTCTGAAGACGTTCGCCACGAACGAAACCGGTCAAAAAATCTCTTATTTTTGTTTTTCTCCTGCACTTTAACTTGTTTTCCGTTTGTCATTTTTTTCACATATATATATTTTGTTTCATTTTACTTCAGTCGAAGTTATCAGAAATCAAGGGGCTCGTTCCTGGAGCTAACACTTGATCTCTGTATAAGATACATAGATATTCGAATATTCTATTAAAGTTCTCCTTTATTTCTCAAACGTTGAGTTAGTAAAGAAGTTAAGAACATTAATTTTCCTCTCCCCAAATTGCCAGTTAACTATGTTATAGTATATCTTTCTTGTGGTCTTGTGGTCTTACCGGATTCTAGGACAAAATTCATCTTGTCTGGTGGAGCATCCAGCTAAGTGATGTTACTTGTCGTAACATTACTAGTAGAAAGGGGTACCATTCCTCGTATGAGCCAGTGTATAGCCGTTTAGAGAGGATCTTATTCGCGTTGTGAATACTATGTTATTTTGAATATTTGGTCAGGGTTTACTTTTAAGGTGAAGTATCCTCATATCAGGTTGTCCTGACAAACCCTTGTACAGAGAGACCGAAGACACTTGAGAATGATGTCTTGTAGGTAATTCAAAGTTTCCAGTAGGTAATTCAAACTCTCCAGGAGGTAATATATGTGTGTGATAAAATTTTAGACAATCCACTGAAAAAATGAAACCAATGAATAGAGCTGTTAAAATAAGATTTTTAAAAAGTGGTCAATACATAGAAATATTAAAATATGCAAATCTGATACAAATTCAAATAAATAAATTTACGATCCTTGTTTGGTCAAATCCAAATACTACGTATTAATTTGAATTCATATATTTCATTGAATAAGATGAACTTTTTGTGGATTTGATCTGTTGGTGATTCTTTCCAAAATTCTAAACTTGCAAAAGTCAAATTGTAAATAAAGAAATGTCCAAGAGTTATGTGGCCTTGAACCTTTTTGGTTTTCCTTTATTTCAAGCTTTTGTCGCTCTTTGAAGGAACTGTAAACATACACACGGATCAAATACAAAAGAAAACACAACTGAAAGATCTTTTTGAATGTTGAACAAAAAAAAAAAATTAAATTTGAAAAGGCATGCAGTTCAAATGTTCAGATCATGCAGAGACGAGATCACAAGTGACTCCATTGTTAGACCAAAAGCAGCACTTTCGGCGACATTTTTGTTAGTTAACATAATGGAAGGAAAGTAAAAGAAAATGAAGATTTATTCATTTATGTATTAACGGCCATGTTTATACTTAAAATAACGAGATCTCGTTTTGTATCATTGTTTTTATCTGTAAAATTAAAATCGTATGACATGAGGCCAAAATTCAAAAATTCATCCCAAGTTTTTTGTTTTTTTTATATAAAACATAAAATGTCAACCATCTTAACACTCATCATGGAAAAAAATATATATAATTATAAATATTTGTTTTTTTATCGACATACGCATACGTGTCATCATTTCGTGAATCGTCAGTGTAGAGAAGATTATTCATACCGGTCGCCGGACTCGAACACCGAAACACGAGTCATGTTTCAAACCCAAATTCCAACATCTTATCCCACACGGCCGTTATCAACAACCCGGTAAATCAGCGAAAGATTAATCCTATTTAAAGGCAGCCGTCGTCAAAGTGTTCGACTACTGAAAGGAACATGTATTATATATATATATATATACATTAATTTTGAAAAACCAACACATGGTGTGATTTTAGGTGATAAAATCATTTATTCAATTTTTTTTTTTTTGTAAGCTTTTGATGTATAACATTTGTCAGGCAAGACTCTCCTTTAGTTTTTTTTTTTTTCTTCATTTCGATGGTATTAACCCCGAGGGGTTGAATCACGGTGTATGTATATCGAGGCAGCATTTTTTCCTTAAGACACGTATCATTAAAAATAACCGACAATTTTTGTCTGGTTATTTTAGTATTGATACCTTCAATTTTCCGGATTAAAATCTTAATCTCGGAAGAAAATTGGCTGATGAAACTGCCGTAATGTACATGTTGGTCCAGAGTACTTTCTGACCCGTCTGGGTCCATCGTCAGTGGAATAATGACAAACAGGTAAAGACCTGGAGTGAGATTTATAATTAATTATGGCGGGAAAATTTAACTATGTTTATTAGGTATTATAAGCATTTAAGTATATTAGTACTAGTGTTAAAATTAATCTTGTTATATATATATATATATATATATATATATATTAGTAATACTACACATTTAGACAAGATTACGTTTACAATATATAAAATTCATACTAAAAGTTTACATGGACACGTGATGTGATAGGTAAGGGCGTTGATTAATAATCAACACTTCTTGACAATCTTCTGAAAGTTCAATCATTACTACATAATAACTATGTAATAACTAAAACTAACATTAAAATTAACACTTCTACATGAGAAGAATCTATCCCCGTAGATTAAATAACAGATTCAGTTCGAAATTCTGTATAGATTCCCAAGTTCAAAAAGATACACTTGAAAAGCGTCGGAGAATACAACAGCCGAAACGTTGGGAAACCAAAAAAATCAGACTAGTATTATCCTCAGCTCAAAAATTCTGAAATATAATAATAGGAACATATAGACTAAATATTTATTTTAAATGTTAATTCATTATTTTATCATTTTCTTGAATTTATTTACTTTACTGGAAAAATCTTCCGCAATAGTGCTATTTTTAACTTGATTAGGTAATTTGTTTAAAAAAAATTTTTTAAAAATTTAATTGTCTGATGAAATAAGTTTTTGAAATCTTTCTCGCAAATAAATTACCAGGACGAGGAGAGATATTAAAAACTTATATGAAAAGAAAATAATAAAAATAATAAAAGTATTTTAAGTTAGTGTTGAATGTAAAGTGCAATAACCTATAATAGGTATATAATTCAATACCTTTGTTTAAATGTATAAGGGTTGGGGGAGAGGAGAGGGGAGGGGAAGATGCACGTTTGGTGAAGAGGGAGGGGGAGGTGTGTGGTGCGACAATGACAATTCCTCTTTACCTGAGAACCACCGAGAACCTGAATAGCAGCAATTAGAACAAGACAACAAACAAATGAACATTCCAACTCTTTTAGGGAGTGTAGGGGATTGGAAAGGAGGGGGGGGGGGGCAAAAATGGTAAAAAAAAAAAAATAGAATGATCATCTCTGCTGCTGCAGCAACGGCGACAGCAACAGCGGTAATGGCATGAACAGCAACAGCAACAGCAACAGCAACAGCAGCAACTGCAATACAATTCTTCTTCCCTAGAATATACCCAGTGCCAAGAATGAACATCTCGACTGGTTTCCTACCAGTTAGCATAGAAACATTTTGGTCTATGTCACTTAGAAAGTAGATTGATAGTTTACCATGATTCTACATGAACATCTGCAACAAACTTAGAAATTGAGGGGGCACTTTTGGGAGTTATCAAATGAAATATTTAACAGAATTTCATCTGGATATCGATACTGTACTAAGAGTTTAATTTTTTTTTTTTTTTTAACAGTTGAATTGAAAAGATAGTTAAAGGGGAGATGCCCAAGGAGGCATAACAAATAAATAATAATAATAATGATAATGATAAAAACATTCTGAGACACTGACTAGTTAAATAATAAAAACGAAAACATGATATAAACAACAACAAAAATGTTTCAACATGTGTGATAACATGTGGCATACCCTGTCTTCATTAGGTGTCAACCAGGGATAGTAACAGTTTTGGTGGCTAAGGAAATACTGTCACCATTGGTGCAACTAGCAACATTTGCCACCAGACAGCAACGTATGTTCATCTTGGCAGTTTTCATCATGTCTTATCGACATGCATTTATTTTGCCCGTTGATGACATTACATGTTCAAACGATCGTTGCAACAAAATGCTATCTGCACATGCATTTTACCATTGGATCCCTAAATTCTTGCCTTACTTAAAACTCTCCAAGACATTGAGACTCAGTAATAAGATCCTAGACACCGTGGATGTGACCCCGATTCATAATCCAATCATTTGATTCACATTCGTCGATAGAGGAATTGCGCTGTTCACAATAGCGTGTTTTATGGATACGCAAACCTCGCAATCCGTTAAATTTTCTGCAGCAATCACACATACAGCAAAACTAAAATTATGAAGATAAGGGTTCTAACCTGTCATACCTGTGGAGGGAATATTTGGCTTGACATGAAAACCGTTAGAATTAATAATATGCAGGACATAGATTTAATTTGCTTTATGGCATATCAACCCCTTTTCAAAGTGAAGAACTACCTATTGTCAACAATTAGTTGAACAAAAATCACTAGTTATATATATATATATATATATATATAGTCTCTGAAGTCTCTCAACCATTAAAACTATATAAAATTTTTTTTTTTTTAAATAACTTTATATATGTATATGTATATATATGTGTATATAAATATATATGTGTGTGTGTACGTATATATGTATATGTATATATATATATGTGTGTGTATGTATTATATATATATATATATATGGGTGTGTGTATATATATGTATACTAGTATATATGGAGATCCAACATATACTACCCTGGCCCTCCGAAAGAGGAAGTAATTCCATTGGAATGTGCTGTCATCACAAGACGGATACTAAACTACCTCTCCAAAAGAAGAAGGTAATCCGTGGGAGCATGGCATCATAAACACAGAACAGATACTACCCATCGTCAACGATTAGTTAAACAAAAATCACTAGTTGTTATATCGTAAGAATATCAATAAGTAAATAAGAAACTGAAGACAGGAATTGAAAGGAATAGGAATTGTATTAAGAATACTTAATTACAATAAGTTGGTCGCCATTACTGACTCTAGGCAGACGTGTTAAACAGTTCGCTAAGCGGTTCTCCTTGGTAAGGGAAAAGATGTCGACTTCATAGTGAACTGACGAATCCATCCTGTCACTATGGGTGAATCCGGATCAGTCCACAACACTAGTTTACCGATAGATAGGGAGGGATTGTGGGTTTATACCTTTGCAAACGGTATTAGTGCTTAAGTGTACACAATAAATCTGATTGGATTTGAAATCAGCATTGCCACTTCCATAGTCCTCTCTGAAACTATGTAACTTCAGGACAACGACATTAAAAGGACTCAAATTTTAATAAAAGAGTGTTATAGTTTGCTTGAAGCATAGTGTGTAGTGTATAAATAGGTCTGTGGCAATGCCGAAAGATATGATCACCGGGAAAACTGAATGAAGGAAAACAAAACCGACAATAAGACAATATTTGCTATGATGGTAATTTTCTTTTTATTTATCACTTACTATTTTTTCCTCAATTTATTAAGGGTGTACCACTGCTGAAGTTTTAATATTTCGAGGTGTAACCTCCTTATTAAGGTGGCTTAGAGAACGTGTGTATGGCCGGATATCTGAATTGTGTGTTAGTACGTCAGCAAAAGTTTTTTTGTTTTTTTTCAATTGATAGAATTTAATTATTCTTATTAAATATTGTTGTGGAGAAATGAGTAAAAAAAAAAACACATTTTGATTTATATTTCTGTAATAATTTTGAATTAATTTTAAATCACTTTTTAAAAAATATATCCATTTATCTTAAATAAATATATTAAAGTTGAACTTTAACAGAACCTTTGATATTGTAAAATATAGCAAACATGTATACCATATGAATACATCATACGAGTTTACATATGATAAAAATCGACATATTCATTTAGATATTCATGATAAAATCTGAAAACCTAACAATATCTGACAATTTCTTTTAGATGAGGTATTGTTATTTACATGTGTTTGAACAGTTGTTCTTGTCAGAGCCAAGTGGATAAAGGTGTTACTTAAGAGATATAAAAATTCTACCTAGAAGTTATGAGTTATAATAATAATAATAATAATAAAATCACTGTGTACAGTGTCCAGGTGAACTACAACTCATTAAAAATATCAGGGAAATGAACCGTGTAGGGGTCATGATATACATGTGTGCATGTGTATGGAGGGGTGGGGGGGCATCAGGTATAGTTTTGGTAAATTTCGGAAGCATGAGGGTTTTAAAGGATGCAGTGTCTCAGCAGTCAACAAATGATGCAGGCGGTTCTGAACATGAATAAATGTTTCAGAAGTCATGGAAGCTGTGCTGTTTTCTGACTTTGTAAGCATGTCCACGTGTGTTAGACACATGGACATCAAAATAGTGCTCCTGGTTGTTCTTGGCGAATGGGTAATAATTTTGTGGGGGTTTACCAATTCAGTTGCCAGATGTTAGGGCTTTGATGAATCCAAGCCGAGGGAAGCAAGGCGTTCAGAGTATGGCAGGTGTCTGATGAAGGGTTTTTGTTTGATTGCACGTATCTCGAACGATGTCCAAGCGGTCAATGTTCTAAGCAAGATAGCGGTTGCAGACCGATAATATAATTCGAAGTGTGGTCACACCATAGCTGTATACAGTTTTAAATAGAGGCTGGAGAGTGGCTAACAAAGATCTTGCTAAGTAATGTCAAGACACACTCAGCTTTCTTGAGAATTTTAGCGCGGTTTTTTATCCAAAGCACAACGCTGCTAACAGTAATGGCAAGACTTCTTGATATTAGTGTTTTGAAAGGATTATGGGGACGCTGGATTTTTCCTCTCAAAATGCAAGGTCCTACGCTTGTCCGCAGCTTCAGTTGCAAGTCTGTGATCCATTCCTGGACTGTCTCCCATAAATACGAGAAAATAAATAACTGATACTGACTTTTTAAAAGGCATGAAATGCGAAATCAAAGCAGTTTACACCAGGAGATTAAATAAAGAGTTTGGTTCAAATTTCCTAGACTGTTACAGACTAAGATAAAAGACAGATGAAGAAGGCCAGAGAATACAACAGCCAAGATGAGGATAATCGTCCGAAAATCATAATGTAAAGACTAACAATATTTTGAAATATTTCATTGAAAAATGAAAAATACTGCAATGCATTTGGTGAAGTCACCCAGCGATAAACCATAAATCGATATCTTACTTAAAAAAAAAAAAAAAAATTTCAGAAAATTAAAAAAAAAATCCGAAACATTTTTTTATAAATTTCTTCAGAGATCGTGATTCAAAATAATGGAAGTCTGCTTGCAACTATCAAAAGATAAAAAAGAAAACAAAAAAATGGATATTTGGAAGATGTGTCCATTCGAACTACGTATTTAGCTATGAAAATGTCTTTCCAAACTTAAGTATGACAGACAGACCGAGCCTCTTATAAAGATGCATGGACGCATCTAAAAGTAATATGCATGGACGCATCTAAAAGTAATATTTCAAAGACTTAAGCATGAAAGACAAATGAAAATGTTAGTTAAAATGTAGACATGGCAGACGAACTGATAGACAGTACCTCTTATAGAAATGCTTGGATGCATTTATATATAAAACTACCTGTACTTTCCGGCGGAGTTTTTTTTTTAATTTCATTTGTTTTGCTTTCTTTTCTTTTTTTTAAACTATGCATTATTTTTTTTTAACCAAATTATAATTTTTTTAAACTATGCATTATTTTTTTTAACCAAATTATATTTTTTTTAAACTATGCATTTTTTTTAACCAAATTATAATTTTTTTAATAGGATTTTGACAGTAAAATTCAATTATTACGATATCGTTTGGTCATAAATTATTAACTGAACAAAATTGTTATAAAACTATAACTAATGTTTATTAAGATGTTTTAATTTCTATTTATAAAATGATTGGATGTAAATAGCTTCCAAAAATTTAAAAACATGAGGATTTGCATAGAATTCTAAAGACAGAAATGACTTTCTATTCGACAGTTTGAATGCTTCCAATTTTTTATGGGTCACGAAGTAATAGTTGAAAAAAAAATAATAAAATTAACAATACACCAAAATGGCCGACATGCTTATGAATAAACAGAGTTTTATAGCAGTGGATTTAATTTCATAATTAAATTAATTTGTTAAATAGATTATTTAAAAACATGGACACACATGAAGTTGTCTTATAATTTTATTATTATACAGATTAAAAACACAAAAAAAATCCTAAGTTAGATAATCAACCAATCAAATTTGTTTAACGCCAAAAAATAAAGCTAAGTGGAAACTTTAAAAACCCACTAATACGTATAATGTAGATAATGTCCTGTGGTTGACAAAACAATATTAACTTTCACTTAACATTACTGATCAATTAAAAATATGTTAGTATTATGTCAATTAAGTAATTATGATGTTTTTGTATTCATCAAAGCTATTTTAAGAAAGTAATTAAACATAATTTGAAACTAATTGTTACCGAAGACCGAGCTTAATTAACACTAAATGCACTTGACCAAATTCAGAAAATTTACTAAAGTTTCTTTACTGCACTGATTTAGAAGGGAAAATAATCAAATATTTATATTACATCTATACTAGGTGACCCGTTGGTTCAGTATTTATTATATATATATGACTAGCGAAAATAGACTCCCTACGGTCGCATATTTTTGCTAGGCTGCTGCGTCAGAAATGAACACTCACCCATAAACCGATGGAGCCCAGTCATATTTCTTGGGTGGTGAGACATTGATTTTCTTTGTTTCGGACCAAAAATATTTTTAGTTAAAAAGAAAAAATTTTAAATTTCGCCCACTGCCCCCTAAAAAAAAAAAAAAATCGAGCGCGAACGCAGACCCCAAACTATATGAAAGAACCGGTTTTAATACATATCCTCGTTTTAAGATCATTCGTTATCGCTAAGAAAAAAAAGTGAAAAAACATTAAGTGTAAGTAGTTAAATCAAAATCGTTCTTTGTGACGTTTGCTCAGTCGGTAGAGTGTCGAACCAAATTACCTTGTGACGTTATGGTTACGAGTTCAAATGACGACCTCGGCGTCAAAATTATTATTTATTTAGTTAGTTGTTAAGATGTGCCCTAATGTATTTCTTATGTTTCTGACTTGGAAATTAAGTAAATAGTATTTACCCCTCCCCCCAATCTTACGTTTACAAAACTTCTCGCCAACAGACAGAGAGACAGACCGAGAACCTCTTCGTTATATTCTAAGTGAATTGAATATAGTATATAATTTATTAAGTTTGACATTGGGTGATAATCCTGCTTTACATTGCGTTGGTGTTGTTGCAACGGTATTCACCCTGGTTGGGTTGAATCCGCTTCTTTCCTGCACTACATCTCAAATCATGGCGGCACAGAGTTCCTGAGCAAGGTCGCATAAGATGGCTAGCAAATTACGATTCCACCGTCAAAAGCCGACCACTTGTGGACCTGAGAGTTCAGCCAAGTCCTCCTTGATAGTTGTTGTTCAAGTCCTCAGTTGCCTCTCGACAAAAAATAATGGGTTAAGGGGGTTCATGCAGAGAAGTAATACCTTTCCAAGATGGCCTTCTGTGGTCCCCATGCACCCAACACTATATGATGCGTCTTAAAGCGAAGGAGAGTAGAAAGTGGACCATGGGTTTACTTTCGACAGCTTCGTAACTCTCGCTTCCCTTATTTTGTCCTTTAGTCCTCACATTCCATGAGCGATGTTTCTGACAAAGGGGGAAGAATTGCTATTTTCTGGGTCAGAATCTAACCATATAACACTTATCGTTGGCTAGTTTTTGACCTTGAAGTAGTATTTTTTTTTTAGCTCCTTACAATATATCAAGTGGCTTCATGCCTTGTCTGGAGTTATTTCCATAAACAAAAATAAAGCATTCTTGTGCAGCCACAGGCTGTAGTTAGCCTCTCTATAGTGACTGACCACCCATGCGTTGCGAAGAGTCACACCCTTCATTGGGTAACCCTGTTAATGGGCATAGACAGAACACAGCGGATCTAGAGGAGTCAAACCTTGATAAAAACTCCCTCTATTCTTTACGAGTAGTTGTAGCTCCTGCGGCGATCACTGACAAACAGATGCCTCGGCAGAGAAAACATGGCAGAAAATTCCAACAGGTGTCTGCACCGGAAACCGGTGGTTATTTTTTGCCATTCCGTCGCTGTGTCTGTTCGACAATCTGCAGCATATGGAAGTGTCACAACAGAGTAGAACTGAGGATTCTTCCCTTAAATAACTTCTCACAACACGTATTTCACATGACAAATACATTGTGATGTCATAAAAGATCCTATCTCTCTATCATTTACATCATTCATTTCTCTCATCACTTATCATTTGTCCTTCATTTATGTTATCTGCCTTTCCTTCCACCATCTAAAACATTCATGTACAGATTTAAAGGATTTCAAAATACATTGTGATGTCATAAAAGATCTTTTCTATTATTTACATCATTCCATTTCTCTCATCATTTCTATTATCATTTGCCCTTTATTTACGTTATTCGCCTTTCCTCCCACCATCTAAACATTCATGTACCAGTGAAGTGTGCATGGTAACAAGCAAGCAAGATAAACAACATCGTCAGAGTCTTAGTAATATATATATATATATATATATATAATTGAAAATAGAAGCCTTTATCAATGCAAGATTAATTTATTTTTTTTTTTTACTTTAATTTCGGAATAATATTTTGTCATCAGAGTTGACCAGAATTGTGTCTTTTTTCATTAAAAAAAAACAAACTTTTTTCTTTTGTTTTTATATATATATATATATATATATATATATATATATATATATATATATATGGGGTAAAGTACACGATAATTCATGAAAATGAAATGCCGTGGTGGACAAAATGGGTGAAAAATGACAAATGGAAAACAGGTTAAATTGCAGGAGAAAAACAAAAAGAGATTTGACCGGTTTCGTTACGTTCACCAATGAAACCAGTCAAATCTCTGTTTTTGTTTTTCTCTTGCACTTTAACCTGTTTTCCGTTTGTCATTTCACACACACACACACACACACACAGAGCTAGCTAGATAGCTATCATACTGCTTTTTTGTCGATACTAATGTTTGTATAGGTAACATCACTAATTAAATGGTTAATTTAGTCCATGGGACTGAGAATAAACAAAGAAAACCACAAAGTTAACAATGAAACTCTTACATGATTCAAACCTGTGCCTCCTAAAGAGAGACTACCTGACGCAGATGTCGTCTTAGACTGTTTGACTAACAAGCTAAACTTAGAGAAAGCTAAACTTGTACAAATAACTCATCCTCCAAGCTCTGTGATAAATCTTTGTTTACCTGCTTTACTCGCAATATAACCATTCACTCCAAGAAATTATGTTGAGCAGCGAATATGATAAGTTGAACAACATAGTCGTCTTCAAGTCCAATGGCAACAGATACTTGTTCAGACATGATCTTAAGTAATCAAATCCTGCCCTTTTCACCCATTATTTCCAATCCTTTTGTAGTATTGTTTGGCATCCAATCGACAATCTCATTAACCCTTATCCTCGAGTGGCTTTTGAGTCTTGATAAATCGTGGATCATTAGTATACACTCCCGCCCCCGCCCTCAAAAATACTTTATTTGGACATCGGAAGGTGAATATCTGGTTCTCTGCGCATCACGACATGATTATCTCCTATGCAGAAAAGTCACTTTTAAGTGAAAGATATCCGTTCTCTTAAAGCAATATTTTCTGCGCTCCAATTTCAAGCAAAAAAAAAAAAAAAAAAATGTTTAATATGAAAAGAAATAGAAACAGAGAAATAGTTGGGAAGAATAAAAACAATAGTTTTTGTTGAAACTTTTTTTTTCAAAAAATATTTTTTAAATATGAATCAATATTAAGATACAAACGTTTCTTTTTTATAAAGCCAAGGTAAATTCAATATAAACATCATTTTAATCTTATAAGAGATAGAAATTATAAGTAAACAGATAATTTAGAAAACTTTCAAGGAAAATAAGTTTTACTTTTCAAACAAAAGTTATTTATTAGCTTTCCAATAAAATTTGTAGCTAATACTAAAAAAAAAAAACCGTTAATAATCATTCATCTAATCATAAACGTCAGTCTATCGTTTCTTTGTTATCGATAGCTTTCTTCCTACAAAATCAATATTTCATTCTGGTTCATCAGTTTTTATTGTGGATCGTTGTAGCATGTTGTTAGGAAGAATAAATGTAATTCGATTTAATTCCCTTTCGAAAATACGTTGTTCAGGTCGGAATTATTTTCAAATGAGCACCATCTTTAAAAAGGGGCATAACTGTATTCGTTTATACCCAGTTCCTTCTTTGATTGGAACAACAAAAAAGAATTTTGGAAAATAAAACCAGCATAGTTTTTTAAAAATAATTTTCAAGTAACTATACTACCGGGCAATGCTGGATATGTACAGCTAGTATACTAATATAAGTGTATCCATTTTGTCACGTCTTGGCATGAAGAAGAAAAAGTAAAAGAGCGAGAAAGAGGATAAAAAGAGGAAAAATGAAAGATAGAAGAAAGAAAGGAGGAACTGAAAATCGTGAGTTTATATTTATATTACAACAGTTTAAAAACAATTTCACGAAGACTTTTTTAATTTAATGCACACATTCCAAATAACATGTCATTTACACAAACTATAATAATAATACTAATAAATAAATAATACTAATAAATAAAAAATACTAATAAATAAATACTAAAATAATACTAATAAATAAATACTAAAATAATACTAATAAATAAATACTAAAATAATACTAATAAATAAATACTAAAATAAGCAATAATAAATAAATAAAAATACTAAATAAATAATACTAATACATCAATAATAAATACTAATAAATAAATAATACTAATAAATAAATACTAATAAATAAATATTAATAAATAAAAAATAATACTAATAAATAAAAAATAATACTAATAAAATACTAAAATAATTAATAAATAAATAATAAAAATAATACTAATAAATAAATAATACTAATACATCAATAATAATAAATACTAATAAATAAATACTAATAATACTAATAAATAAATAATACTAATAAATAAATACTAAAATAAATAAAAATAATACTAAAATAATACTAATAAATAAATACTAATAAATAAATACTAATAAATAAATACTAATAAATAAATACTAATAATACTAATACATAAATAATAATAAATAATACTAATAAATAAATAATAACAATAATTCCAATTCTATCACATCATAATCTCCTCCTTCCTAAAACCAGTGAATGCAAAGAACAAACTTAGATAAAAGGTATCTTCCAATAAGTGTATGCTTACAAAACTGTACAACCCCTTTCTAAAAGTTTTTTAAAAATATGAAAGCTTTCACTAAAACAGTTATACTTGATAGTATGTATGCCTTAATAAAAATATGTTAAACCTAAAGAAAATTCATCGAATCATCCTTTGATACCATTCACAGTATCGATTATCAGTACAATCAATCAATAAAAAATAAAAAAATAAAGTGGTTGGGTTACTTACATATGCTATTATTAATATAAGTTCTCGTCAACAGTTGTTTTATATTAAACATTATTTCCATACGTTCATGTCATCTTTTTCAAGTTTATTGATATTTTCACATTCTAATATAAAACAAATACACATCACCTAAAAATCTGATCATATCATGCAGAAAAAAGATAAAACCAAAGTAATCAATATCCAACACACAGTCATAGCTTATTCAAGTTTAATCATGTTTTCTGTTAGCGCATGTAAGTAAAAATAATTTAATATTATTTATTTAAAATTAATATTGTTATAAGCCCCTTTAATACGATTAAAGTTGAGCCCTGTTCGGAGAAGTTAAAAATAGACTAACACGTAGCTATAAGGCATATTCCGACAACGTTCGTTGAATACTCTAGTCAGTCTTTCTTGATATGCCGCCCTTCGCATAAATAGAACTTAAACTCCCTTCTTGAATGTGGTAATGTCCAATAGCCTAATGGTTACAGCGCTTGCTTACAGAGTCTGGGTTTATTCTTTGGCAGGGGTTTGAACCACGTGACCGTCAAAGATCATCATCCCTGCACTGATGAGAGCGAAAGCTCGAAACGCTAGTGTACGTAGGTAAAAATAATTAAATGTTATTTATTTAAAATTCATATTGTTATATATATATATATATTTAAAATTCATATTGTTTTATATATATATATATATTTAAAATTCATATTGTTTTATATATATATATATATTTAAAATTCATATTGTTTTATATATATATATATATTTAAAATTCATATTGTTTTTTATATATATATATATATATATATTTAAAATTCATATTGTTTTTTATATATATATATATATATATTTAAAATTCATATTGTTTTTTATATATATATATATATATATTTAAAATTCATATTGTTTTTTATATATATATATATATATATTTAAAATTCATATTGTTTTTTATATATATATATATATATATTTAAAATTCATATTGTTTTTTATATATATATATATATATATTTAAAATTCATATTGTTTTTTATATATATATATATATATATATATATATATATATATATATGTGTTTATTCTTGATAAGCTCTGACTTAGAGGGAAATACTGAATCAAATCACGACCCTGTATTTATTTATTTTTGTTATAGTTGTATAGTTTGTCTTTTTTTTTGCTTTCCCCTATTTTCATGTGTGTAACCTAGATATATATGTATATATGTATATAGGTGTATATGTGTATATGTGTATATGTGTATATGTGTATAGGTGTATGTGCATATAAGATTGATAGGAGGATAAATCCCGCAGAATATAATGAAAATAGAAATAAATAGAAAAATAGACAAACCACAACAATAAAAAAAAATCACAACCCATGAATAAACTGATATTTCATTTCTTTGAACAGAAACTTCACCAGTGAACAGAAATTGTCACGTATGGAGATGAAATGCGCTAGACGAAGTTCATTCAGTCAGTGTCGTATGATAGCGCAGGGGTAGGATCGCCGACCATCAGCTCGACGGTTGAGTTTCAATCCCGGCTTGAGGCACTAACTGGTGTAACCGCACTGATGAGCTGTGATACAGCGAAACAGTCCGTATGTGGATGACATATTATATATATATATATATATATATATATTTATATACACACGCACAATCCTCATTACACTGCCGAAGGCCCGAAGGATCGTGACCGAAAATTGTTCTCCTTTTAAGAAAAACATTTTTTTTTTTTTTTATGTAAGAGACAATTGATATTCCTACACGTCAAAATATAGAAAATAAATAAAAGATATATTAAAATATATACCTTTCACATTAATTATTTATACATACATATATGTCATATTAGTAATGTTGCCCGGATGGACAGCTAAGAAAAAATAACACAAAATGTGTTTACAATATTCACATAGATTAATAAGGGAAATTTCATTATTCTTTTGTTGCTGCTGCTGTCTAAAAATTAAATTATCGTTAAAACTTGTATTTTTGTCAAGAATAAATAAAACATTACTCGAAAAACAAACCGCATCTCACGATAAACACAAGATTTCTTGATTTGTACTGTGAAATTACAGTACATTTTGTTAGGTTTATCGATAAGGAAATTAAAAAAGGGAAAACACGCTTTTTTTTTCATTTTGTTATTCTCTCCACGAGTTTAGTATGCTTTAAGTAAGTCATTTTTTTTTTATTAGTTGCATGGCAGAAATGTTTTAAGTGTCTGAAAATTAAATTATCGTTAAAACTTGTATCTATATCTAGTAAATAAAACATTGCTAGAAAAACGAACTACAGCTAGTTACACATGCTAGAATTATTTCCTCTCCAGACTTTCTACAAATTGTGAAAATACAACTAAACAAAATTATTTTATCTTATTAATACAAAGATTAAAAATGAAAAAAAAAAACAGTCTTTCATTATCATAGTTGTGTTGTTGTTGTTGTTAGGTGTACTAAACTCCCCGAGAAACTAAGATGTCTAAAAAATAAAGATAATAAATGTATTATATTTAATCGAAAATATATTTTGACGTTTATTTTTTCATTTTTATTTAAACGAAGGGCTTTTTTTGTTTCCAATTATTATGTGTTTGTTTCTAAATATAAATTGTAGTAGTAGAAGTCATTCACAACAGAGTTATTGAAAATAATTTATTAAAAAAAAACGTTATGTACACACTAAAAATGTCAAAGAAACCTTTAATTTTAAATAATATGTTTACCATAAGATGAATCAACTTATTCAAGATTAATGTCCAAGATTGACACCAAAAGCCGTTTATATCATTTCATTAAGACATTCAATTAGGTGCTCAAAATAAAATTATTTCACCTACTACTATGATATGCAAGTAATATTAAGAAAAAATAGTTTAATATTTCTTCTAAACAAATATAATTGTTTCTTTGAAAGCTGAGAAAGATGGAGCCATGTGTATACTTTTTTGTTAACAACCTAAGCAGCCACATTAACAATCTTAGGCAGCATAAGTATATTTTGAAAGAAAATGAATCAGACTACATTTTTATTGCAAAAAACCTGGTGCAAGGATAAAAAAGAAAAATTGACTAGTCAGAATCAAATATTGATCTGTCATATTCAATGCTATAGATGACACACCTCACTAAATAGACCAGCTTCACTTTATATAGATATATGAGGTATTAGGGTCTCATAGATTCCATCAATAAAATGGATTCTCTACCTAAGGGAGATGGATTTGATTTCTTATGAAAATAAATAAAATATAAACCTAGTGAAAACATAAGCTTTCGTCTGTGTGTGGGTGTATATCTTGCTAAAAACTAAAACTACACATGATACACTTACAAACATTACATCATTGAATTCGGTATGACCTCCAGCTGGTTATGGTACAAAAACACACTGTAATATTAATTATGGGGATGGCACATTGGCTAAGTGGTTAACGACACAGACTGAAGACTTGGGTGTGCCAGGTTCGAATCCAGTTCGTTGTCTAACCTCCTAGAAAGGAGGTAAATAAAATACTGTAATATTAATTTCCTTGGGGGTCACCATGGAGATGGGGGTCACCAAATTAATGCGGGGAGGGGTAAAAATTATTTTTTATTCTTACTGGTAGTTGTTTCAAAAACACTGCAACTAGGTCAAACAGTCAGTCAGCTTCCCTTTTTTTACTATTGTATTTAAACAGTTGCCAATGAAAAAGAGGGGGGGGGGGCAACGTGTGT
Source organism: Sepiola atlantica (assembly GCA_963556195.1). NCBI lineage: Eukaryota > Metazoa > Mollusca > Cephalopoda > Sepiida > Sepiolidae > Sepiola > Sepiola atlantica. Next base: position 8,055,762 of record OY744521.1, on the reverse strand, counting down.
TCATTAATTTACTTTTTGGCAGATGTATACGACTATTATTATTGATAAGCTGTACCTACACAACTTTGCCTGGGAATCTTTTATACTTTCAGTTTTTTTTTTCCGCTTTTATTCATTTTTTTTTATTATTAAACTGTCAGTTTTTTTTTTACTATATTTTTTTTTAAATAGGATTTTGCAAGTTTATATCGTTGAGTTCTTAGATTATTAATTGAATTAAACTATTATAAAACTGATTGAGATCGTGTTGTTTTAATATTCATTTTATTTAGAATTAATAAAAGAAACAAAAGCTATTCTTATACGATATGTCCATTCAATCTTTTAATCAAATGAGGATTTGCAAAGAATTTTTAAACCAGAAATAACTTTCTACTCGATAGTTTATATGCTTCTAAATTTCGAATATAATTCATTTTTTCCTATTATTTACAAAAGATTAAAATGGCTGACTTATTTACAAATAAACCGAAATGAATCCTGGTGAATTTAATTTTGTAATTAATTTTTTTTTTTTTGAATGGGATGTTTTATGTTCGTTTTAATACTAGTCATTAATGGATTGATAATTTCAAGAAATAAATAGTATATTTTTTTAAAAGTGTGTAAGTCACATACAGACGAGAAAAAAAAACACATACCCATTTTTTTATATAAAGAGATTAAAAAAAAATTAAGAAATAAATAATAGTATATTTTTTTAAAAGTGTATAAGTCACATACAGACGAGAAAAAAAAAACACATACCCATTTTTTTATATAAAGAGATTAAAAACAAAATTTTTAAGAAATAAATAGTATATTTTTTAAAACGTGTATAAGTCGAGAAACGAGAAAAAAATAACATACATTTTTTTAATTAATAACCAGATTAAGAACCAATTTTTAGATTATTAACAAAAAAAAAATCATAAAAATGACTTTCTGCTTTCTGTTTCAGGTAAGAACTCGATATTTAGTATAGTCAAATAAAATCCTTTATCAAATAGGATTGCATTTATATATAAGCACTTAATTTGTCACACAATTGACGGACAAGGTAATGTCTCATCAAAACTCTAGTGTCAAGTGTAGTAAGAGAATTGGGTGACCTTGCATGAGTCATAACTTTCCAGCCACTAAGGACATTCTTGACACTCAGAGTTGGTCCTTTTTTTCTTTTTTAATTAATAATAGCAAGTATAATATGAATAGTGTTAGGACTTCATAGAACTTATAATGTTCTTCTTGAATTTTAACGTCACTGATGAACGTTAATTAAAAGAAAATCTCAGAGAATTTACTAAAAATGAACACTGTTTTATTAGCCACTAGACGACCAGTGATTCGCGCATTAGTTTATATATTTAATATATTGAAACCAATTGCGAAGGTAAATCAGATAGATATTTTAAAAGTACATTAATTTATTGGTAGTTATGGAAGATGTGATAGACTTGAAGAAATTGTATAACTATTGTCAGCTCAGTATATTCGAGAGTTATTTCCCTTTGGCCATATTCAAGTCATCTCCCCTGAATCATACTAGTAACAAGAGATGACAAAAACAAAAAGACAAAAACAAAAAGACTTGCGCCATGCATGTGCGAGATTTAAAATAACCCGGGACTCATACATTACTATATACATCTAATGCCCTTAATCGGTTGTAAGGATAAATTAGACATTTTAAAAAGACAATTATTCAGTTTATTAGACATGTATTAAATTTGACAAAATTGTAGAACTATTTGAAAATATTTTTATACAAACTTTTTACGTGTTTCATAATATTAAACACTTTTTACGCGTTTCATAGTATTAAACACTTTTTACGCGTTTCATAATATTAAACACTTTTTACGCGTTTCATAATATTAAACACTTTTTACGCG
>OY744521.1:7881388-8048888 GCA_963556195.1 Sepiola atlantica | reverse complement strand
ATATTTTCAAATAGAAAGGAAAAAAAAAACTAAGCTAAAGAGTTTTAAAATCCCAAAACTGATTCTGTTAACGTACTTCAAATGTATGCTCTTATTTGGACACAACCAAATTATATACTGACTTTTAATTTAGGTTAGCTTTACAAAGGGACTCACAATAATACCTTAAAGGTCAGATGTTTATTCATAAGGTTCGAGGGACAGGGTTCCATCAAAATATAAGTGATTAGCACGACAATAACATAACAAAAAATGTATGTGAAAAATGAACGTTTTCCAATGAACAGAAGAATAATTCTCAGGCTTTCGTCTTCAATTATAATTGCAATTAGTTTTAAATTATAATCTGCAAATTATTTCGCTTCATTAACTTGGCTGGAGTCAATTTTCATTTAAGCAAAATTAAAATATAATTAGAAAAGAAAAAACATCTAAAAGAAAATGCTACAAACATTGATAATATACCATCATTAAAATAAATGAATTATATTATATATATATATATATATATATATATAATAATGGATTAAATGAAAGAATAAAATGAGAAATTAATCAAACTTTATTACATATCAAAGTTCAAGCAAAAAGTACTGTAAAGTCTTTAATCCATGGATTTTCAAAGAAAATCTTCTCAGAGGACACCGCAATGACATCACTGCGAGTAAAAAATTTTGCTTTGAAAATATATAAAAAATATATAAAACAAAATATAACGGCAAAAGTGTCTATCTCGTGTCTGTAGACAAAAATATGTTTGTTTTTTTTATTTACAGCGACAACTGATAAAATATCTACTATTTTGGAAAGTGTATAGTGGAAGTTGATAATTGGGGTTTTAAGACGAGTGGATGATTGTGTGTGTGTGTTTTGGGGAGGGAGGTAGAAGTGCATATAACATGAAGTAACAACACTTTAATGGTACATTTATTTATTTTAAAAAGAATATTTTATTTAGGTCAAATTTTGTCGTGCGTTATAATTTTTTTGTTCTTTCTGTGATATTAAAGCATAGCAAAAGTGGGCATGAATAAGAAGAGATATATTATTCGATATTTACTTGTGTAAGATCGGTTTTAAATGTGGGGAAAAATCCAGCTCCCCAAAAAAGGGATACTATTGATAGCAACAAAAAATACTTGTAGAGTCTCGTCGATACTCCCTCCCGAATGGAGGATTTTCAGTCAAGGAAATAAATCCATCCCTCCTCAAATTTCAGTCTAAAAATTTTGACCCCTATGACAAACCCGCTATCTCAAGGGCTCTTCATGGTAGATCCACTGCAATACTTTAGGAGGTTCTAAGTATTGATTATTAGTAGTAATAGTATAATTTTAATCCCCTATGACATTTGGAAGCCCAAGGATTCTTCATGCAAAATTTGGTGCTATTCTCTTCAATATTTTTTTAAGCCTATAAATGGTTTTAGCAATTTCAGTAATAGTTGTAAATGGAGTCATCAGTGTTGTGCGGACTCCATCGATTGTTTCGGATTTTTCAACATACACTAAGCCAGCCTCACTTTGATCGGAAACAAACCATTACCTGTCTCGGGAGGGTATAATGCATTAGTGACATCTGCAACATACTGCACTGACAAAGTTCTGCCATTCCTCTTTGCTGGAAATTGGAGGACATTTTATCCATTGGGGGGGGGGGGACTCTTGTGTCAAAGATTGTACAAAAAAAAGCTTCGAAAGACTTTGCAACAAAGTGATTCCTCGTCTCACACCTCTATTTTCATCATCATCATCATCATCATCATCATCAACCGGTTTATTTGTTGAATCAGGCCACAATTAATCCTCTGATGAGGGTGGGGCCTGATTGTCTAGTCTCGAAATCTAAGTCTTCCTCTCCACTCCTTGGCAAGGCTTGATGGAATCCATAGGCCCTGAAAATCCACGCATCCTGGGATCTACGAAGACAAGACATTACCAGCAGCATTAGTGCTACTGGCACTGCCTTTCTTTTTTCCTGCTGTATTTCGACTAGACATTGTATTTAAGGCAATTTTACGGCTGGATGCCTATCCTTTACCAACTTGAACACTTTTGGCAGTCCAAGACCTCCACCGTTCCCATCTAACTAAGGCTGATGTCGTTTCCACTTAAGCATGTACGAATGTCATACATTACCAGTGAGTTGCTTATCAAGATGTTGTTGGTGAAGTATAAAACAAGAATTCCACTTGTATTTTATCATTCATTATATCTATACGTCATTTTTAATTTCCCTTTTCTAAAAATTCCATCCAGTCAATTCACAGCAAGAACTCGTCTTCCTACCATCACTGTAATAAACTTTACTTTCTTCCTCTGTGTACATAAAACCGAATAAAATTTCCATGAGCAGAGTTTCTTTCCAATAACATCCCATCTTTGGAACACATTGTTGCAGGACTGCTTCCCTGCAGACTACAACGTGGTCGTTTTCAAGTCAAATGGCATCAAATATTTGTCGAGTTGTATTCTTAAGTAATCAAATTTTGTCAATTCCATTGTTTTCAATCCTCTCATAGTATTGTGACTCATTAGTAAAAAGAATTTAAGTATACATATTTGCATGGGTTCTCCAAGATGTTTCATTCAAAATTTGATACAATTCTGTTAAATACTTTCGGAGCCTATAAGTGACCAACAGACAGACAGAAAGTGTCCAAGTACAGGGTGGGCAAAAATAAGGGTCCTATTTTTAAAAATTCATAACTTTTTTATTTATTGATTTTTTTCAAATTTTTTTTTTTTTTAGAATAAGTAAAGGACCCCTTCCGAAGCAAGCATGAGTCGTATTAGCCCTAAGGAACGTACCCTCATTTAGAAAACATTATTTTTGCTTAAAAAACTCAAAACAGTGTAAAAAACAATACTTTAGTTTTTGTAAGTTTTAAGTGTTTTTCGGCTAAAATTTGTTTTGTTTATTTCAAAAAATCTCGGAAGGGTCAGTCTACACACACATAAAGTTTGGTGAGTTTAACTTTTATTTTGTGGAAGTTATTCAAATTCAAGTTATTCAAATTTAAAGATAGGACCCTTATTTTGGCCCACCCTGTATAATATGGATTATTATTTAATTCAAATTTTTATCATTCTCACAATATTCTAATCTGAATTGATTAACCTAACATAAAAAGTTATCTTGTTGGATTTTTTAAAGTCAGACCCAAATAACATTTAAGCTGAAAAATTAAGCTTTCCTTTTAACTAGCCAATTTTTATTTGTTATCGTTGTCCCGTGTTATTAGCAATTTAATAACGTACTTTGCTACAATTTATTTTTTTAATTATTTAGTCTTGCCCAGACGACTGCTAATATGAAACATTTTTAAATGATCACATCAACATAAAAATCTGAAAGGGGAGATAACTCATATTTTGGATTGAAGAATACAATTTTATTTCATATGCAAACAAATAAAAATTAAGAAACTAAAATGACGTCACCCCATCTCGGCAGGTACCAGTTAACGTGTAAAAATATTTTCAGCTTGTCACAATATTTTTTTCAGCAGTTGATTATTTTTCCTGGTCAGACTGCAATTAATGTTGAATACAGTAACACAAAACGCCAATCACATTTAGGAGAAATAATTACTTTAATTATTACAATATTTTTTTTGTAATGCAATTAATAAAAAAGTTCATAAAATGAACGTTAAAAATTACCAAAAATAAATTGCTTTAATGTAATGAAAAACGAAGTATCCAAACAACTTCACCTTCTAAGCAATTAAGTCCCAATGGTAAAGGTGTGCAGGGAAAATCAATTTTAGGAAAACAATTTATCCCAATGGAGTTTTAGATTTTTAATACCTTGTTTATATTTTATAATACTAGCTGTACCTATCTGGTATTGCCCGGGATACAGTAAAGGCATTTTAGTTTTTAATTTTTATTTGTTTGCATTTTATTATTAAACTTATACAAAAAAAAAAAAAAAAAAATTTTAGTTCTAAGGTAGTCAACTCTTATATTCTTAGACATCGAAATTTAAAACCTTTCAGATATTACCTATTTCTTTCCACAACGGTTTCTATTTGATGAAAAGATTAATTATTAATAGTTATTTAGTATTATAGAACGTATCAGTATTACTATTCTGTAATAATAGCAAAATTTTCGGCTGATATAAAAAAAATAGCATTCATCTGTAATTGACATTTGCTGCAGAAAAGAAAAATGTCTTCCCTGTGAGAAATATTCAGAGCAGGAATAAATGTATTTGCAAAGAATTTTTTTTTTTTCAACAACATGGGCCAACACTACAAAAAAAAGGAAATGACTATTTAAAATAAACTATTGATAATTTAGTACCGAAGCTAATTAGGTTTGAAGTGAAAATTCCATCAGACTTAATTTCATGTATTAGATTTATCATGCCAACATATCAACATTGATATAATATATCCTTAGACTAAATAGTGAAACAATACTTCTCTAGCAAATCCCAATCAGGCTTATATATTACAGCCTTGATTCACATACAAACGGAAGTGACGTCATACCACTGGGGTGAAAAAGATTGTTCATTCTGATTGGCCAGTAAAGTAAGGAGGAAAGTTCAAATAGATAATTAATTTTTTTTATAAGTGAGCAAAGAAACAAAGAAAGTGAGAGATAGAAAGAGAGTGATTAATTAACCTCCCTCTCCCCCTCTCTCGTTATGTACTAAAATCGGATTTTTTTTTTTACCATGCCTCACTTTTTAGCAAGCTGCCAAATCATGCTTATATATCAATAGTCTTAATTTAAAACCAGATAGACGCCACGTTAAACTACTAGGATGAAATAAATCGTTCGTTCTGATTTGCTAATAAAATAATTAGGAAGTTGAAATAGAAAAGACACGATCGAACAATAAAAAATATAAATTTTACATTTTATTTCAATTTTATTAAAAAAAAAAAAAGATTTAATTGTTCAATATACATTTCCAGTTCACGGAATAAATAAACTACTTTTTTATTCAATGTAATATTATTTCCATTAGATTAAGTAATGAATAAAATTTCTAGTTCATAAAAATATTTATATTACTCTTAGCGAGCTGCCAAACATTGACAAATATTCTCTAACTACATACATTTGTACATCAAACATTTATGAAAAGGAATAAGAATATAAGATGTTGTGTCTGCATGTCTGTAACCAAAACTGTCACAGGATATTACTTTATATTCTCACATGTGCATTTTCTGAATATTGAGAAGAATTTAATACTAGCAAATATATACGCACGCCAAGTTTGTAATTGAGCATTTTCTATCTGTTGGTCACTCATAGGCTCTAAACCCACTGGACAGAATTGCACCAAACCTTGAGGTGCCTGGTGTGTCATAGGCCATAGAAATGTTAATGCTACTACTGCTGATACTACTAAACATAAACAGATCGGCTCAAAAACTATCGGGCAGAATTACAAATTTGACCTGAAGAACACTTTGAATACTAAGTGTGTTAGGAGAGTAAATAAATAAAAGTATAAAAATTATACTAATGTTAGTACTACCAATAATATTACTAACCTCTAATATTATACAGGGTGACCCCCTCCCACCTACAAAAAAAATGCCATCCATTGAATCGTTAATGAAATTCACAATCCTTTCTGCAATCCAACCATATTTGCTACAAATAAACTTAAATCTGACTTGTCCACCAAGTTTCAGTCATGAATACCCAACAGTCTTTGTTTTATCACCGTAGCGATACAATTGGATACAACGTTCAAAATTGTCAATAACTGACTCACTTCTTTCGTAGAACCGCTTTGATTTCAGCTGTGATGGCCCTCTTCAATTCAAGAATTCTTTTCATAGACATTTGAGGTAATCCCATAGACAAAAATTTAGGAGGCTATGGTCCGGTGAATGTGAAATGCATTCACGATCACACCTACTACTAATGAGATGATTGCCAAAATGTCCCCACATATCATTGAACAGCAATAAAATAAAGACGGTTGGACATTCATGACTGAAACTTGGTGGACAAGTCAGACATAGATTGAAATTTATTTGTACCCCAAAACATTTGGGGGGGGGGGGGCACCCTGTACTAACATAGGTTTGTGAAGTATTTTCTATAGATTTTATTGACCATTTTTTTTCCTTTGAAATTGGTATGCTACCAATTTATCACAAAAGAACATTTGCAACATGTATGAAAATCAGTTTGGATTTCTTGCCTGTGGAGAAATAGTCAGCAAGCTCACCCGGTAGCAGCTAATTATTGTTGCTACAATGAGCCAGGTCTCATAGATGAGCAGATCGTGATCTTGGATCGAACTCCGCTAAGCTTAGTAAATATCAATAAGAAAGTCAGAGAGAGAGCGAAAGGACGTTAACAGATCAGATGGCACGACCAAAATAACTTTGGCTGACAAGAAATGAGATTGGAAGGCAGCTTCCTTTTTCAGTCTTTCTTGATCAATTTCCAGGTCACACAGCAGCAGTATCAGCTGAATGACATTACCCAATTTTATATCTGAAGAAGGGATGGCGGCAGGGGAGGGGGCATAATAATAACCAAGAATCTGGTAGACAAAAGGTGAGAGCAATCATGGTGAAGGAAGCCCACAAAAACACACACTAATTTATGCAATTGGAAGTCCATAATTATGGAATTACAGGCAACCAAAGATCCAAAATTATTTCTACTTATTTCCTCTTGTCATAACATTTTTTACTCCCCTTGCTATGTCCAAACACAATATACTTATATATATATATATATATATATATATATATATTCAGTTCAGTAAATTGTTAGCAATAGGTGATTCAGGAAAATGTTATGTTTTGCCATCAAGAAGAAGAAACCATTTATGATTGTAAAGGATCTTTGAAAGACAAAGTAGTTTATAAATGGGGAAAAAACTTTGGAGGGTGACAAAAAAAAAAAAAAATTATGATTAAGTTTTAAAACAACTTCAGAAGTTTTATTCAATCACAATTAAAAAATAAGAAACAAATATATTACACCGATACATTCGGTGAAAAAGTAAAGTATAAGATTAATTCAATAAATAATTAATAAATCCCTTATTCTTCACTTGGACATTGTTTAGTTCAATATCAAGAAATCCTGATTCCTTATATATAATTGTATCACAGTCCATAGTTTTCTTCGAATGTCTGGCTGGCTTGGCAGGCCGAGAGCAGACTCAAGGCGTTTCCACAAATAATGGCGATAGAGAGGCGCTCATAAAGCCAAGACAATTCGCGATTGTCTCCGGTGTTGCATGTCATTAATAAACCAAGGCTGCTGAGTAAGTTGCGTGTGGCAGAGCCAATCACTCCACTCATCTCCACAGCAATCGGTTGAAATACAAATCTGTCGAGAATAGATAGAATATTGTAATTGATATCTATTTCTATCTAATACTAAAACTCTGTGGATCTTGTTATCTTGTATGCTTATTTGTCTGTGCATACTGGATGACGTCACAAAGAGATGACACCATCTACTAAAAAAGGTTGAAGACATTGAGAAGCAATCCTGAAGAAACAAAAAGGATGATACCATCCATTAAAATAGCCAACATAGACAGCAGTGACTGTAGAGATTTATCTACCTCCCACAAGGTAAGATGTGACACAAGGTCGGGAAAGTGGGATTAGAAAAGCCAGCGCCTGAGAGGTGAGCACTCTGGCCATTTAAAAATTGCCTGGGCAGCCCCGTCGGCATTCCCCGGTAGGGGCGCCTCAGGCAGTAAGCAATAAACTTACTCCTCCCCAAAGAGGGGAGGCGAAGCCTGGGAGGGTGGACCTCCTAAAACTGCACAGGACAGACCCATAGACCGGCGTAAATCAAGCCCTGAAGGCCAAGACAATACCAGTCTATGGGGTGCAGTATCCATCGGAACAGATACTACACTTTGATCTTAGCCAAAAGACGAACCATCTAGAACCGGATGACATCATCCACTAAACAGATAAGGAGGGGGAGGGATCTTTTATGACATCATGAAGGATAACATCACAAAACGATGACGTCATCCATCAAACCAGAGAAAAAGGGGGTGGGGGTACTTTATGACGTTTTACCTTATACTCTGGATCTTGCTTGCTTATTATTTTGGCAATATCAAGATTTTTATATATTTACTTGAAAATGAATGATGTCATAATGGATGGTAGTTACCAAGATTTGTAAATGTATGTTTGTTTGAAAGCAGCAACCGCAGTGGTAACTGCTGGCTGCTGCTACTTTTTCAACTAATGTAAAAGTTAAGTATATCCTCCACTCTATAAGACGAATGTGTATTTATTTGTATATATATATTTATATATACAAATAAATGTACTTGTTTCCCATCAAGCGAGCAAATAAAAAACGTTATTTTTTTTTTTTTTTTTTAACTTAGTTCACCCCAAACAAGGCAAGTTTCCACTGTAGACGTAAGGGGCTACTGAAAATTAGGGTTTAAATTTTGTGGGTCATCCTAAATTGTGCAGAGAGATGTCTGTTTACGTTAGTTTTAAATTTCTGCATGTTGGTACAGTCTGAGAAATGGGGAGCAGGGAGGGAGTTCTAAAGGCCAACAGCTCGAGAAAAGAAGCTATTGGAGTAAAGAGCTCTCTGGCATCTGGGGACCTCCACATTGAATGGATGGGATTTAGCTTATTGTCGGGTTAGTCAAGTGTATTTTCATCGAGGGGGCACCAGAGCAGCAAGTTAATCGGAGCACATTTCATTGAAATACTTGTAAAACCGACACAAGGATGCAACATTGCAGTGATGAGACAGAGGTGGGAGCTTGGTGGATAGTGAGAGACCTATCAGGTTAGAGACTTCTTTTGACCTTGTCTAAGAGGGAGAGACTAGTGAATGGCGCACCAGCCCAGATGTGACAACAATACTCCATGCATAGGCGGATGGTGACTTTGTAGAGATATAGGATACTGTCAGCTGTGAGAAGTTTTCTAGCATGGTAAAGGGAGCCCACTTTCTTTGCTGTAGCCTTGGCAATGTCTTATGTATTTGTTCCAATTCATGTTATCTGTGAATGTGCGGTCAAGGAGTTTGAGCGTTGGACTCTCAGGTAGGGTATTATTTGCCATTTATGTTGTCAAGAAGTTTTGTTACCTTAGTGATATCATTGGAGCCCAGGGACAATTTGGTGCAGGTGTGATAGTAATAGCAAAGTTAGAAGTGGATGGAGCAAGTTCAGGGAACTTCTGTCATTACTAACTAGCAGAGCGTTACCACTGTCAACCAAGAGAGAAGTCTATCAGGCATGTGTACACAGTGTGATGATGTATGGAAGTGAAACCAGACCAGTGACGGTTGAGGATATGTGTTGCATGGAGAGAAATGATATGAAAATTATACGATGGATGTATAATGTGAATCTTAAAGACAGGCTTAAAGCTGATGACACCAGAGGGGGGGGGGGGTTAAACTAGTAATTCAGCAAGTAAAGAATAAAGGATTAGAATTAAATGATGAGATAATCGTTTTGAATGAGACATCGGCAGAAAAAAAAAGCATATAAAATCATTGACTCGGCAGAATGAACAACTCAGCATTTTTTTGCAGAACTGAGTCAGATGAGGTTTTATTTCCAGAAAATGCAAATGAAACGTAAAGCAAGAAACATTTCAGAAAAATAAACATTTTTTTCAAGTTGGTTTCAGCATGTACATCTTTTGATAGATTTCCACGATATGATCATTTTCAACCAGGGGTTTTTACCCCGCCTAATAAACCGGTATTGTCTGGGCCTTCGGGTCCGGATTTACGCCGGTCTATCGGTTGTCCGTCCTGTGCAGTTCTAGGAGGTGCACCCTCCCAGGCTTTGCCTTCTCACCCTTTGAGAAGGGGTTAGTTTATTGCTAATCGCCTGAGGCGCCCCTACCGGGGAATGCTGACGGGGCTGCCCAGGCAATTTTTAAATGGCCAGAGTGCTCAAATTCTCGAGCGCTGGTTTTTCCCCACTTTCCCGACCTTGTGTCACATCTTACCTTGTGGGAGGAAGATAAATAGAAGGATGAGTTATAAATGTTACAAATGGTTGGTATATTAGTTTGTTTCGTTGTCACATATTTTATTTTTTATTTGTTACTTAAGTTCACCTCAAACAGGGCACAAGGCCACTAAGATGTAGGGAGCTACTGTGAATTTGGAAAATCCTATATGGGAGTTTTGCAACAAGATGCTTGTTCATAGTACATTTAAATTTCTGTATGTTAGTATGGTCAGGGAAATAGGAAGCAGGAAGGGAATTCCAAGAGCTAGCAGTACGATGGAAAGAAGCTATTAGAGTAGAAAGCTCTCCAGCATTTATGGACTTCAACAGTGAAGGGGTGGAATCTTGCTGACTGACGGGTTGATCGTGGTTATTTACATAGACGTGGCACCAGTGCAGCACATTCATTGGAGCACATTCCATTAAAGTACTTGTAAAACAAGCACAGGGATGCAACATTGCGGCGATGGGACAGATAGTGAGGGGCCTATTAGATTAGATACTTTTTTGGGGACCCTGTCTAAGAGGGAGAGGCTAGTGTTTGGTGCACCAGCCCAGATGTGACAACAATACTCCATGCATGGACGGATGGTGGCTTTGTAGAGATATAGGATTATATCAGGTGTGAAGTTTTAGAGGGAGCCCACCTTCCTTGCAGCAGCCTTGGCAATGTCTTCTATGTATTTGTTGCAAGACAGGTTATCTCTGAATGTTAGCTCTAGTAGTTTGAATGACGAACTCTCAGGTAGGATGATTATTAGTCGTGGCAATCGGTGGTTGTAAATGTTTTATAAATTGTCTGGAAATGATAGATTCTATTTAACCTTTAGTTTAGACTATGACAGGTATTTCAACTTCGCTTCAGAGTGAACCTTAGAGTAATAACAAGTAAGGGCCGACTCAACACTTATCAAAATTAACTCAAATTGAACGGGTGTAAATTTATTAAAAAAAAACAAAAAAACTACTGCTACCAATCAGACATTGTTTTCAGTTTTGTTTTGGTCGTTTCTTTTTTTTTAAAACTATGTCGTTTGTTTAGATTTTTTTTTACCAACTTATTTAATAAATAAAAAGGATTTTGACAGTTAAATTTTATCGTTTGGTGATTAAATTAGTAACTGAACCAAATTGTGATAAAACTAAGTAATTCTTTAATCTTTAATGTTGTTTTTATATATTTATTGGATTTAAAAAGCTTTTAAAACTTCAACGTTTTGATATACACAGATTTGCTAAGAATTTTAAAGCCAGAAATGACTTTCGATTAAACAGTTTAATTGCTTCCAAATTCCTTTCAATCTTGAAAGGTCATAAAATAATTCATTCTTTTTTTTTTCAAATATTAACAAAAGATTAAAATGGCTGACTTGTTTACAAAGAAATCGAAATGAATCCTGGTGGATTTAATTTCGTTATTAAATTATTTTTTTAATGGGATTTTTTAATGTTTATTTATGGTGCTTTACACTGTTGCATTTTTTATTTCAATTAATATTCGATTAATATTAAATTAAAAAATTATATATGTGAGTCATGTAGAGGCGAGAAACACACTCACAAACACACGAGAAATGATCGCAATTTTATGAGTATAGAGACTTGTGTTGCTACAAAGAGTTCAACAAAGCCGATCAATATGAAAATATTGAAAGCATCTTTGTTAATATCTCTATTATCTGTCATCTGATTATGAACAAAAGCTGAATTGACCAAACGTTGTTTTTCTTTTTATGCCGTGAGGCTCGGGTTAATCCTTTCATGCAGCTGTGGAATTATTAATTCAAGATTAATATCTTGAGACACTCATTTCTGACAGGACATTCCAAAAGAAAAGGAAGTCTTAATGTTAATTTAGCAAGATATAGGTAATGATTTAGAATATACTCTCATTTACTGACTCGTGTACATGAGATAAGAATCAGAAAAGACATCAACTTGATAAATATCTTAAAAGCAAATAATAATCTTAAATAAAACAGACATATCTATATAATAATTCTACCCCCTCCTTAGTACGACAGTAACACTGCCAGTACTCATTCACTAAATCAAAGGAGAGTAATATATACTAATTTAATATATAGAGAATAGTCAGTCGGATTATCAAAGTTAAACTGCTATGGTATTATATCTGACAAATTGACATTTGATTCTGTCTAACTAGTGAATTACAGAAATTTTCATTGTGCGCTTTACATAAAATAAAACAATTCCAATTGATTCCATCGATTACATATTCTATCCGACCCAATATTTCCTTTAGTAAGAGTGCATTATAGATACACACCATACTTTTCATTAGCTAATAAGTTATGTTCATACGCTAATGAAATGACTGTTACCAATACAAAAATTACAAATGGCTGCCAAAATCACTTGTGAGTAATCCGAAACACATTTCACTTTAATTAATAAGTGATCAAGCACGATAAAATTACCTCCGCTTTTTATTCATAATTATTTCATTTTTATTTCGTTATGTACTTTACTTTTATTCTCTGAATCAAACATTTCCTTTGTTCGATTAATATTATTATTTTCAATTATATCTTTGAACATACCACCTAATCACACAGAAAGGGGTAAGTGTCACTTTAATGCAATGTTTTAATCACTGTTGGCCACTGTTTAAATCTCTGCCTGGGTTGTATACGTTTTCAGTATTCTAAATTCTCCTTTTCATTATTCTATGTTATTTTATTCACTATGCACTTTTAACATTACTCTTTAATTTACAATGTTATAACAAAAGAATAATATATTCATAAATAGGTATGTGATACTATGGACTACCCCCCCCCCCTCTCCAAAACCAGGATCACGGAGAATGTGAAGAAAGGATTTACCAAAGTGCACAAAGGTGACTGGAAGTAAGGTGAGTGGTTGAGAGGGCAAGCATGGAAATAGTCAGTTTCTATTGATCAGGGGAGGGGGTACTAAGACAAAAGACCATACATAGGATTTCTGGACATAAGTTAATATATTTATGAGTCAGGGTTGTTCGAGGCAGTTTTGCGACTCTAGGAGGTCCCCGAACGGATTTGTCTTCAGGCAAATAAGATTAGACCCGAGTGAGGCGAGGGAGATTGCAAAATGGCGAAGACCCGAGACGAGCTGATTTCAACCGAACAACAATGATGCCTCAGACAAATTATCTCAGTTGAGTCTTAACTGATACAGTGAAACTTAAGTAAAATGTGGGGGTCCTTTTCCGCGGTGGTGTCACACACACACCCAGAGCACAACTTACTTATACACAATGTGTCAGAGTTTGTGTTCTCTTTTGTGAGTCTGTTTTTCTATACTTGTAAACCAGTAAGTCATTTCCTTAGTTGAGCCAAGATTTTTATAAGCCGGATGCCCTTCCTGACACCAACTCAGTGAGGTGATGGGGACCAGTGTTTTTATCAAGACACCATCTCTAGGTGATTGCCTACCAAGGCTAATATGCGCTTCACCTGCCCTTAAATTGGGGTGAAAACATAAATCGGCCTAAATAAAAACAATTAAAAAAAACTTATCAAAGTCAGAACATTTGCATGTAGATGGCACCCCACCTGATCTTGGAAGATAGCAAATAAAGGGCTCCATATTCTTTCAGGTAGAGTTTTATAACGATAAATAAATAAAAAGGGCTTATCTTAATATAAGTGTTAAGTCCCTTTTAAGTATTATTATATATATAACAAGTAAAACAACCTCCCAAAATCTGAAACACACGTAATTATACATGCAGAAGAAATTATCTCAATGTAAATTCCATATGAGGACGAATAAGACATTGATTTTTATGTTTGTCTTTTGTGATGTGAGAATTAGGAAAAGGAGAGAATCGCAATGGCAACTAATTGTCATATCAAAGCAACCGAGTTATGATGGAATGCGTGAAAATTACAAAGAGAGAAACTTGAAACAAGAGCAAGTATATTTCCGGGACCAAAATAGATATGCTTTTGCAATTAGAATAAGAAATCATTAACTTAGAAATTGCCTTCGTATCTCAGACAAGATTATTTCTTAAACATCAAAAGTAACACTTAAAAAATTCAATCAACAAAAAACATTTTCATTAATTTTCCAGCATCTTCTCTTCTAACATATAAAGTTATCTTGCGAGATTTTAAAAGTTGGACTTAAATAGCATTTCAGCTGACATATCAAACTTTCATTATGAATAGACAATTTTCACTTTTTTTATTGTTGTTATACTTCGATACAGTTTATTTTTAAAATTATGTAGTCCCACTAGAACAACTGGTACAATGGAAACATTTTTCAATCATGACCTAAAAAAATTAAAATCAGCAAGGGGAATAACTCATGTTTAATTGAAAAAATATAAAAATAGTTGTTTCGCTTATAACTAAAATTTAATTTCTTTTTCTGCAAGTTTAAAAAGTATGTAAATAAATAAAAATTAAAAACTAAAATGATTTCACTGCTTCCCGGGCAGTGCTGGGTTTAGGGTTAGGGTTAGATACAGCTCATATAAAATTAGGTATCATAAACCAACCAGTTTGGTGTGAAAAAAAAAATGGATAAATATAATAAAATTCCGTTCAATTTCAACTTGTGATAACTTATTTTTGGGGTTATTTCGATTTGTTTGTTGGTCCCCCGATTTATAAAATCGGGGGACTTATGTTTTGAGGCATGTCCGTCCGTCCGGATTTTTCTCCGCAACCATCCATTGAATTTCTCTGAAATTTTGCATGAAGTTGTAACTTTGGTTAGGTAAGAAAGTGACATTCGCCGATTTTTTTTTTTAAATCTAGTTAGCGCCCCCCCCCCCCCCGGGGGTCAAAAGGCCCCAAAATGGCAAAAAATGACATTTTTTGCCCCATAACTTTTCATTCATCTATTCAATTTCTCTGAAACTTGGCCAAAATGTGGAGGCAATTGTTCTTAATAGAAAATAAGTATCGCTGACCTTGGAAAAAATCTGGTTCGCGCCCCCAGGTGGTCAAAAGCCCCCAAAATGGCAAAAAATTACCCTTGTCTCCCATAACGTTTGATCCATCCATTCAATTTCTCTGAAACTTGGCCAAAATGTAGAGGCAATTGTTCTGGATATGAAATGAGCATCCTTGACCTCAGAAAAATTCTGGTTCGCGCCCCCAGGGGATCAAAGGGGAGTCAAAAATGCCCCAAATTGCCCAAATTTATTGCATTTTACACTCGCCACATCGAGTCACATACAGAGGGGGACCACGCACGCGCGGCTTGTTTATCTTACTTCAATTCAGGTTACTATTTTCAGTGACATGCGATTGCTTTGACTTTATGCGCATGATACTGTGTGTCTCTATGCATATAAAAATCATCCCATCTTCAAGAAAAAGGGCCACTCGTCAATATGGTGGGCTTAATATACAGTTTTAAGTTGTCTTTCATAAAAAAGAAAATCCAAGTTGAAACCTCAAGTGAATGAAATTTTTGCCCTAGTATCAAATTGTGTTTCTGTCTGTTTTTCATGGTCCAAATATAAGTTTTTTTTATTGATGTACTATTAAAAGAAAAAAAAACTTAGCTTTGTCTCTGTGTTATGAATCATACTACGAAGATTCAATGTATTAGCTATTGAAATGCATCTTATTTGAAGAGTCAAGATCGCGTTTCCATATTATTTTTGCACTTTTTTTGCCCAATATTAAGGCTGCCTTAATCTAATATTGTTTCACTTGTGATTAATTTTCACAAGATATTAAATTTCTAAAGATTTTTCACCTATTCAAAAACTGCATTTTCAGTTATACATTGTTCAGAAAGAAAATTTTCACAAATAGCACACAAGACACTGAATTTTCTAATTTCCAACAAATTTTGAATTTTTTAACATAGTTCACCCCAAACAAGGCAGGTCGCTACTGTAGATGTAAGGAGCTACTGAGAATTAGGGTAAAAGTTTTGTGGGTCATCCTAAAGTGGGAGCTGTGCAGAGAGATGTCTGTTTACATTAGTTTTAAATTTCTGCATGTCGGTACAGTTGGGGAAACATGGAGCAGTGAAAGAGTTCCAGAGGCCAGCAGCACGAGAAAAGAAGCTATTGGAGTAGAAGGCTCTCCGGCATCTGGGAACCTCTACAGTGAATGGATGGGATTTAGCTGATTGTTGGGTTGGTCGAGTGTATTTATGTCGAGGGGGCACTAGAGCAGCAAGTTCATCGGCGCACAAACTGTCATTTTGCTACCACAAAAAATTTGGTACCATTGTTTCTTTTTTGCAATGATCTAAGTAGTCAGAAAGTTTTTAGATATAATGAAAATAAAATTTGATTTGAGTTACCTACTAAAATAAAAATATTTCTCATACAAAAATTTGGTACCATTATTTCTGTTTTGCAATGATCTAAGTAGTCACAAAGTTTTTAGATATAATGAAAATAAAATTTGATTTGAGTTACCTACTAAAATAAAAATATTTCTCATACAAAAATTTGGTACCATTGTTTCTGTTTTGCAATGATCTAAGTAGTCAGAAAGTTTTTAGATATAATGAAAATAAAATTTGATTTGAGTTACCTACTAAAATAAAAATATTTCTCATACAAAAATTTGGTACCATTGTTTCTGTTTTGCAATGATCTAAGTAGTCAGAAAGTTTTTAGATATAATGAAAATAAAATTTGATTTGAGTTACCTACTAAAATAAAAATATTTCTCATACAAAAATTTGGTACCATTGTTTCTTTTTTGCAATGATCTAAGTAGTCACAAAGTTTTTAGATATAATGAAAATAAAATTTGATTTGAGTTACCTACTAAAATAAAAATATTTCTCATACAAAAATTTGGTACCATTGTTTCTTTTTTGCAATGATCTAAGTAGTCACAAAGTTTTTAGATATAATGAAAATAAAATTTGATTTGAGTTACCTACTAAAATAAAAATATTTCTCATACAAAAATTTGGTACCATTGTTTCTTTTTTGCAATGATCTAAGTAGTCACAAAGTTTTTAGATATAATGAAAATAAAATTTGATTTGAGTTACCTACTAAAATAAAAATATTTCTCATACAAAAATTTGGTACCATTGTTTCTTTTTTGCAATGATCTAAGTAGTCACAAAGTTTTTAGATATAATGAAAATAAAATTTGATTTGAGTTACCTACTAAAATAAAAATATTTCTCATACAAAAATTTGGTACCATTGTTTCTGTTTTGCAATGATCTAAGTAGTCACAAAGTTTTTAGATATAATGAAAATAAAATTTGATTTGAGTTACCCTACTAAAAATATTTCCCCTCATATGAAAATGGTTTCAAAGCTCATTACTTCAGTGAAACAATGTAGCATGAATAATCGTTTTAAAAAGATGTAAAAGATCATAAATACTTGGCCAGAATTAAACAACAAATAAAGTAATTTGTATTATTAAGACTATCTGACCGCGTAAAAGTGTTATTAAGTTATTCTTAAGTGTTATTGAATCTTGTAAACAGATTTTTTTTTTCTTTCTGGTAGTAAGGAAAAAAAAGTTTATCACAAAAAGGGAAAAATTGTCTTTGATTAATATTTAAGATAACTTTCACTAAAAATATATCAAAGAGGAAAAAAAAAATGCACTACAACATTATCAATCGGTCACAGAATCTATGGAATTGTGCCACACAGGATGATCTGAAGAGATTATATCCAAGATAGACCTAATTAGATAAAAACAAAAAAAAAAGTGTGAAGGAACCATTTATTTAATAGAAACATATTTTTTAAATGCCTCCATACAATCTGTGGATTTAGCGATGGAAATTCTATTCAAAACTGAAGTGTGATAGATTGTCGGACAGATTCTAGTCTTAGAGATATACGTGGATGACACATCTAAAAATTGCTATTTTTAAACTTGAGCGTGACAGAACAACGAAGATTCTATTTCAAAATAAAGCCTTACAGATGAACTGTTAAACAGCGCCTTTTTTTTTTTTTTTTTACTAATGATAAGTAAAACTTATCAAGGCCGAGGGTTACTCGAGGATACAGGTTAAATAGATTTTCAGTTGGATGATGATCGCCACCACGAGAGGATTGGAAACCGTGTGTGGAATAGACAGAAGATTACTTAAGAGCAATTGATTATTCAAGAGGATGGCTCAACAAGTATTTGTTTGCATTAGACTTGAAAACGACTATGTTGTAGTCTGTTGAGAAGCAGCCCTGTAGTATTTTGTTCTAGGAAAGAAGTTCTGTTTGGTTTTTGGTACAGAGAAAGAGAAAACAAAGTTCTTTGCTGTGGCTGTAGCTAGACAAGTTTTGCTATGATTTTTTATGGGGGGTTAGGTTTAGGTTTAGGGTTGGGGTTAGGGTTACGTTTAGGGTTAGGGTTGGGGTTGAGGGTGGGGTTAGGGTTACGTTTAGGTTTAGGTTTAGGGTTAGGGGATGAAACTTAGTTGAGCACTTTTATTTACTTCCTCTCCAGAGGTTAGACACAAGGTCAGATGTGGGTTTTGATAAAAGTGTTTCTGTGGAACGAACTGGATTCGAACCCGGCACAGCCAGGTCCCCAGTCCGCGTCGTTAACCACTTAGCCACTGTGCCATTACGATGAACATAATGATAGAGTAGAGAGAGACAGAGATGCCTGTACTCATCTAATAAACTTCTGTTTTGTGGGCTACGAGGAATAAACATGAGATTGCACAAGAAATAATGACGACCAAGATAAGAAAATGGCCAACTAAGGTCAAACAGTTTGGAATGAAAATAAAAATCAAGATTTTGGCAGAGTCAGTGTCAGCAGCAGCAGCGTCTTATCTCCAGAGAAGGGGAACCACAGAACATTAATTACTGCTTTTTACTTCGGATGTTGTTCTTGACATTCAAACTTTAACTGATAATTAATCTGAGTGGGTGGAGAATTAACAAGCGATAATCAACAATATCTTATCTGCCGACTCGTGTGGGTTTCGTAGGTCAAGTCTTACGCTGACATACTTTAGATTTTAATGTAAACACACTTATGTATAGAAAAATGAATGGAAAAGTGAAACAAACCACAGAAAAATAGAGAAGACAGATTTTAAAAAAAAAAAAAAAAAAAATTTTTTTTTTAAATAGATTATTCTTGGAATTTTTTGAGACGATGATTTTGATAATTTGTATCATTCGGGCTACTATTCTCATTTTGGTTGTTATTTTCACAATGTTTTAACCGATGTAACCTCCGACCTTCTTAGACGAATGGATTTGTCCATCTAAGTGCAATAGAATATCCCAGCCTGCTTATAAACTAATTCTCTGGCTTGTGATCTCAATTTAATTCTAGCTCAACTGGTCGGACAGCGGAACACTGGCTACTATACCCATTAACATGCATCTTTTCAAATTTGGGAATCTTCGTCTAACTCAGGAACATACTGAATTTCAAATTGAACCCTTAATTTAATCCATGAGGTAGGTTACTCTCGTTCCATCAGCCGTGGCCAGGTGCCAATTTTTATGTTATTCTTAATTATTGCCTGTAGTAAGGATTTAACGCTCAACATCTAGAAGACTGTCACTTTGAACTTATTAATCAATGCCGTTAACCGTTACGCCATGGGTGCATTAGATTAATATTGTGTTTATTTATCAACAGAAACTTTATAAAAGTGACGAGAAATTATTTTTGGGGTCACTTTTGTACAAGAGATGGATACAAGTAGGAAGGACGAATAACGAGATATGATAATCAAGGGGTGAAAAGGGCCGAGTAGAACACGGAATGGCTGTGGGAAACAGATATGTTGTTGGTTGATCTTTTAGACAACTGTAGCAACTCATCCCGAGGACAGGGAAAGTGGGAGGTCAGTGGAAAGACAAAAAAAAATGTGCAAGTGGGGAGCGGGGAATATGACTAATATCTAGTATACTCAGATCATGCAGGGGGGGGGGGGTAAAATTTGTGAAGTTCTTATTCGATTTTGGACGTGTGTAAATAAACCTATACTAATATGAGGCAAAGTTTTTTTGTCTTTTATGGCAGATCAACCCTTTCAGAGGTATTAATGTCAAAACAATACCTTTTGGTGTACACAATTCATTGCATGGAATTAATTGAACACAAGTTGTTATTTTACCTATAGCTGGGAGGGATTTTGAGTTTATACCTTTCCCAACAGTAATAGTGCATAACTGACTAATATAGATCTGATATGATTTGTACTCGGCATTGCCAATTCCATAGGCCAATCATGCACTCCTACTAAATGTGAGGAACCCCTATGTAACCATAACCTTTTAGGTTTTTCAATGGCAAAAAATTAAATTGGACACAAACGCTCCTCTAGCAATGCTCTTCTAGCAATGCTCTTCTAGCAATGATTCTCTAGCAATGCTCTTCTAGCAATGATTCTCTAGCAATGCTCTTCTAGCAATGCTCTTTTAGCAATGATTCTTTAGCAATGCTCTTCTAGCAATGATTCTCTAGCAATGCTCTTCTAGCAATGCTCTTCTAGCAATGCTCTTCTAGCAATGCTCTTCTAGCAATGATTCTCTAGCAATGATTCTCTAGCAATGCTCTTCTAGCAATGATTCTCCTAGCAATGATTCTCCTAGCAATGATTCTCCTAGCAATGATTCTCCTAGCAATGATTCTCTAGCAATGATTCTCTAGCAATGCTCTTCTAGCAATGATTCTCTAGCAATGATTCTCTAGCAATGCTCTTCTAGCAATGATTCTCTAGCAATGATTCTCTAGCAACGCTTCTCTAGCAATGATTCTCTAGTAACGCTCTTCTAGCAATGATTCTCTAGTAACGCTCTTCTAGCAATGATTCTCTAGTAACGCTCTTCTAGCAATGCAAGTTGTATTAGAGGTGGTCATTTCTTTCTGATAAGTATATCATTGCTAAGAAACAGGAGATACTTTTCTGCAAATTGCACAAAATATATTCTCACAATTATAGCCATTTTTTTATCATTTTAAGACCCTCTAATAAGGCTAAACTTTAAAAAATTAAACATTTTCTAGTCCCATAACTTCAGTCATGTAAATGATATATTCACACAATGTTCATAGTAGAAATATATTTTTCATTCTTTTGAAATGTCTTGGAGTTCAACCTCATTTCACATTAAAACCTTTCTGCAGTGAAATTGATACGAACAATGAATGACTGCCCGGACTAGTCGAAGCACTGCTAACTTTTGTGCTGAGCCTGTGATGAAATGAAGACAGTGGCCATCTCAATCAAGCAGTTGCAGACAAACATCCGGGACAATGAAGTGAGCCACATCCACTTATGTAAATGATTTGTGTTGCTAATCAGCCAATGATATTCAATATAAGCAGGTGTATTTCTACTAGTCAGTTTCTGTAGTAAGCACGCAGCCTGTTGCGATAATCAGTGTTTGTTTAAGACAGTGTTCATTTGAAGACTTGTAGCCCTTTTTCTGCTCACCTTTCGAGGTTTAAACCAGTTAAAGGCTTGTCACGATATAAGTAGTACCCAGATACAGTTTTATTCCATGAAAAATGCCAGTATATTGAAATCATATGCCCTTAATAGGGTTAAGATGAAAATTCATATACACTAAATGTACAAAAGCAAGGAAATTCCCAAATTTTTACACTTTTATTGTCATTAAGGGTATGACTACATATCAACCAAACCATTTCATTATCACATCACTACAGTATAAATCTCTATGCATGAGTGGATGAAGTGTGTGAGGTGTGCTGAAGAAAAATTCCTACCAGTAAAATACATAGCCCTGTTGTGTTCGCATACCCTTAATGACAATAAAAGTGTAAAAATTTGGGAATTTCCTTTCTTTTGTACATTTACTGTATATGAATTTTCATCTTGATCCTATTAAGGGCATATGATTTCAGTATACTGGCATTTATCATGGAATGTCACTACTTTTGTAAAGGCTATGCCTCAATACAATGGTCATTTTTAAGGTTTTTTTGGAATTTTCTGGAAAACTAAGGTATATGGTAAACTGAAATTAAAATGCCATCAACTAGACCCTAGAACCTCTATCTCTGCCAAAAATCAGCTGAATCCATCAAATAGTTGAGATACAGGGTGGCACATACGTACGTACATACGTACACAGATAACATGATTTCATGATTGAACTTTCTGGATCTCTGGGTTGCCTTGACTAATGATGCTGAAATTCTACACACTTATAGAACCTATCAAATAAAAATTTGGTGCAAAGTTTTAACTAATTTGGTTTATTGGTTTTTGAGTTATGATTGATCAAAGAAATGAGATTTCCAGCATAGGCCATTCGTGAAGTCTATTAAGGGATAGAGCGCTCTCGCGCCTCCCTTGATTTGTTACACTTATGAACCCGTCCTGGAACAGATTCCCGCTAGTGCTTAATATGTGATTAAGATGAGCTTTAAATGTATTCCAAAAAGTAGAGTTATTTTTTTCTTCAACTTTTAAAACAACCACTACTGCAACCATTACACACTTATTTAGATTGAATGCAAACAACTCGAAAATTAAGCATCATTTATTTTGAGCAAATTGGGATCTTACCCCTCCCCGTCCCGATATTTTTTTATGTGAGATTCCAAGATTTGGTGAAAAAGATTAAGCTATAAAAAGGCGAAGGAGGGATGGAGGGGTGGATCACAGTCAAGTTTTATACAATTATTCTCTCAGATTTCGAAAGGCCCATTTCCAAAAACAGCATCAAATTATTTTAACCTGCAGACAATCAAATCTACATCTTGAAAGAATTAAAATAAAATTGCTTGAGGCCACAAGTCAGCAACCATGTGGAATCTATTTGACTCTTTAAACCGCTCATACTAAAAATAAATAAGTTTTAAAAGACAAAAACAAAATACATTGCTGTTCAAATGACATACCAACACATCTATCTACAAAGCAGCTTCAGACTAAATTAAAAAATGGATAAATAATTTTAAATCTTTTTAATGCACTAAAACATTAAGCATTTTTATTTCACATTTTCATTTGAATAAATTCACGGAATTCAGAAGGGATATATTTTGTAAGTATATTTTTAATTTTTTTTTTTTTAATCTCCGATTTTAAATAAAAAGCCACTAAACCAAGAACCCCACTTGATTGGTCAGCCCATGTCCAGATTAAACTGTAGGGACGTAGTCCCATTTATATAGCAGCGCGGACCTTAGTTTGTTAAGATATTGTGTCTTAGAGAAAATGCTAAGATCCACGCTTACATCTGAATTGTTTAAAGATACGTTTAAAACAGTCAAAGAGCCCTCCGTTCAGTCTAGAGAGACTACATTCTTTGGATTACTACCCTGTGGATGTTTTACCTGGATTATTATTATTATTATTATTATATATATATATATATATATATGTGTGTATGTCAAGCCCTTCGTTCAGAGACTATGGACAAACCTGTAAGGGGCTGGCTGCACATGTAATTGTGAAGCAAGGGTTGCGCAATTTCTAACAACATCTCTGCTGGGTCGGCACTGCTTCATTCCAATGGCAAGCAGTTCAAGACGACTGGAAACAATGCCGATATAAGCAGAGAGCACATACAGCACCTGGTAATCCACAAATGGTCGCCCATTTAGTATTGGCCAGGCTCGAGGTCGCTTAACTTCGGTGATCTAACGGGAACCGGTGTGTCAACGTGATTGTGCCGTAAACAGTAAAAGCAGATAAAAACAAGGAAAAACCATGCATGAAAGTTGAATGAAGGATAAAACGTAGTTTAAAAGTAACACAAAATATTCATATATGTATGCAAAATACAAGGCATTAATTGTTCATTTCAGATAAATGTTTATGCCTGTAATTTATGAGTGCGTATGTGCGCTTTTGTCAACAGTGTGTGTATGCGTGCGTGAGGGTGTGGTTGCATGCGATAAATAATGTGTGCATGTCGCTCTGTGTCCATTGCATAGGACAATGTGTGTGCATGACAATGTGCGTGCGAGCATAGAGTTGATAAGTCGTTTAGGCATTTGTATGTCTGTGTGCCCTTGTCAGCAGTGTGTGGTTGCATGCGTTGAAGAATGCTAGGAGTGTAGGCCTTTGTGTGTGTGTGCATGTGTTTAGTAGTCAGCTGAGGCGCCTTTCACCCAAAGGCGAGAAGTGACCAAACGTGTCCTCTCTTTTAAGCGTCGAAGGAGAGAAAAAGAGAAGAGGAAGTTTGGCGCTGTGTGATACTTTTTATAATGGCCGTGTGGACATTTTTGGGAGCAACCCACGTGATCAACATTTTTGGCTTTTTTGCGCCTTCTTGTAACACTGCTCGTGGGAGCCGGTTTTTATGGCCTCAGTCTGAGCTTTTGTTGTTGAAGTGAATTTGGGATTGCTTTCTGTTTTTCTACTTACGCCGATATAAAATATTGGGACGTCAATCTTACAAAACCACTCCTGTGCAAATGCTCAGCAGTTCATAATTTTACTAGAAGAATATCTGTCCCTTGACTGGTTCATACTATGATTATTTGCCGTATCTATTTGTTCACATTTGACAACCGACGAATCTGAATAAATGGTTGAAATTTAAGTCCATAATTAGGAAATCCATAAATACAGTGACCCAAAAATGCCACCAATGGAAATGTTAATAAAATTCACAATCCTTTCTGCAATCCAACCAAACTTGGTAGAAATAAACTTCAGTCTATGCTTGACTTGTCCACCAAGTTTCAGTCATGAATGACCAACAGTCTTTGTTTTATCACTGCTCAATATGCTTCAAAAAAGATGTTCAAGAAATGTATTACATCTATTTTCCAGCAATTGTAAAATGTAAAAAAACCGTCAGCAAATTTTAAAAACTATATTAAAATCTATGAAAATATGTTTTAATTTTAAACAAATTCGCCCCCCCCCCCTCTCGCTGTAGATTCAATAGATTTAAATTTTAAAATTTAAATTTAAAATTTAAATTATCGGATTTATTTTTCATTCTATGCAGGTAACACAGCTTTTAAAATGTTTTGAATTAAATAATAAAAAATAAATAAAAATAAAAATAAAGAGAAAAAAAATAAATAAATAAAAATAATAAAAATAAAAACTTTGAGAAACATTTCAATTAAGATCCAAATAATCAATACTGAATAAAATGTATTGTTTTAAAATTACATAATTACTTCAATTAGGAAAGATTTTTCCATTGATTGCCGTATTTCGCACTGAATTCCCATCTAAACAAGATGTAATAATGCATGTGTACATGTCATAACGAAGCTCCAGGAAAAACGTTCTTGACACCTTTTTGAAAATTGAATCTTGCATAGACCTTGAAGAAGCAAACATTTGTGAAAAGCTCACCGATTATTTTAACTGCTTTCAGCTAAATAACGCAAATAGCAAAGAATTACACACTTTATTAGATCCAATCGCATGCCGTGTTGGTTCATTAAAATACTGCAGGCCAAATAAACAATAAATTCAATTAAGGCAAGAAATGGATCACTAAGAAGAGATAATCCTGGTTTTAGTCGAGGAATTATTAAAGAGGAGGTTAAATATGGTCTTGCAATAATCCAATCTCAATAAAAAGAAATGTTTTTGCTGCCTTAACAAAACCAAACGCACTAAAAATATATATTGTTTTTAATTTCAAATTTAATTTCTAAAATAAAGTATCGCGATAAATGCCAACGAATAAATAAATATGGATTATTCAGATTATTATTCTTATCTACGGCAAAATCACATTGACACACCGGTTCTCGTTAAATCACCCAAATTAAGCATCGTTGAGCCTGGCCAGTACTAAATGGGTGACCAGTTATTTATCTACCTCCCACAGCGGTAAGATATGACACGAGGTCGGGAAAGTGGAATTTAGAAAAGCCAGCGCCCGAGAAGGTGAGCACTCTGGCCTACAAAAAATGCCTGGGCAGCCCTGTCGGCATTCCCTGGTAGGGGCGCCTCAGGCAGTAAGCAATAAACTTACTCCTCCCCAAAGAGGGGGAGGCAAAGCCTGGGAGGGTGGACCTCCTAGAACTGCACAGGACAGACCCATAGACCGGCGTAAATCAAGCCCCGAAGGCCAAGACAATACCAATCTATGGGGTGTAGTATCCATCGGAACAGATACTACACTTTGATCCCGACCAAAAAGCCGAGAATGGGTGACCATTTGGGAACACCTAGCGCAGTATGTGGCCTGGAGAGGACATATCATGCCCACAGGAAAGTTAGGACAGATAGAGTATTCGCGTAACTCCCCGAGGACCTCCCCGGGCGTTATGGGAAAACAACAACAACGTTCTCATTTTGGGTTTTATTTTCACGTTTCACTCGATTTAACCTCCGACCGTTTTCTCATGTGGATCCATGTCGTAAAAGTTAAAAGGCGCTGATTAACAGAGGTAGATTGGTCATGACTGTGGAGAAGTGTGGAACGTGGCGCAATGAATAAAGGTGTTGTTTAACAATCTGTTCTAAGTGACAGTCTTCTGGAGGTTGAAGGTTCAATCCTTACTACAGGCGATAATAACTAAGACTAACATAAAAATTAACACTTTTACCCGGTTATGGCTGATGGAATGAGAACAATCTATCCTTGTGGATTAAATAAAGAATTCAGTTCAAAAATCCATATAGGTTTTAAGTGACCGTCTTCTGGAGGTGGAAGGTTCAATCCTTACTACAGGCGATAATAACTAATCATAACATAAAAATTGCTTAACACTTCTACCCGGTCATGGCTGACAGAATGAAAACAATCTATCGTCATGGAATAAATAAATAAAGGTTTTAGTTCGGAATTCCGTATAGGTTTCCAAGTTCCACAAAGATCCCCAAATTCGAAAAAATGCACCTGAAGAAGATCAGAGGTTACATTGGCCGAAACGTTGTAAAAATAAAAACCAAGATGAGAATAGTAGTCTGAATAATCTAAAACACAAATTATCAATCCTCATCTAAAAAAACCTCTGGAACATGTAATTAGGATATTTTCATAAGACAAATTGTAAATATCGTTAAAAAAATTATATAATTGCTATTGCAACTACAAACATATTTCAGTTTATTTATCTGTATATTAATAAGATTGTGACTACTTCTTGTATGTTTGTGCATGAATTTCTTGCCTCAATGTGATTTACAGATTTTTTTTATTTACATTTAATCAATTATTTATTGAAATTAAAAATTAAACGTATAAAAAACAAATTTTTTAAATCCTATTTTTGTTTAAATTAATTACAAAATTAAATCCACCAAAATGCATGTTCATAAACAAGTCAGTCATTTTAATCTTTTGTAAAAAAAAAAAAAAAAAAAAAAAAAAAAAAAGCTTATTTTGTGACCATTCGAAATTTCAAAAGAATTTGAAAGTATTTAAACTATCGAATAGAAGTCATTTACACTGGCTTTAAAATTCTTAGCAAATCCTCATTTAATTAAAAGATTTAAAGTTTTGGAAGTTATTTACATCCGATAATTTTATAAAGAGAGAGTAAAACAACATTGCCATAACAATTATTTAGAGTTTTATCACAATTTGATTCAACCAATAATTTAATGACCAAAATAATACCATAATAATTAAATGTAATTTTCAAATACTATTAATAATTTGGAAAAAAAATAATAATTTGGTTAAAAAACCCTAAAAAATTTTTTGAATACAGGCATCTTCTTCATCTGATTTATTTTTGAACAGACCTTTGATTAGTCCTCTATAAGAGGGTGGAGCCTTCCTGTCAGTCTTGATCAAAGTCTTCCACTCAAGGCTCAGCAGTCGCGAGGATCTAAGTTTGTAATCCCCAGGGCTGCACAGTCACGTTTACACAGTTCGTCCCAAGAAAGCCTCGGTCTTCCAGCCTGCCGACTTGATGCGATGGACATGTTTCTGACCCAGGAGATCCAGCTTGAGCTTCGCTCGACATGGCCAAGCCATCTCATCCTGCCCAGCTTAAGGACATCAGTTATTTCCCGTATACCAAGCCTAGAGAGAAGAGTCTCAAAGAAAGTGTCGTCTTCCGGCCTGACATGACAGATCCATCTAATCATGGCTCTTTCGTTATGCTGCAGTCTCTTGATAGTGCTCGCCGATGCAACCCATATTTCAGAGCCATAAAGCATAACTGGTGTACACCTGTCCTCTAGTTGTGATCGCCAGATGGGCAAGAGTTCTTTAAAGCCCCTCCAGGCAGACAGGCATAGTTTTTAAAAAAGCCTCCCAGGTAACGCCGGGTAGATACAGCCAGTTTAGTATATACGTCAGATCATATCAGCCTTATTAGATGAAGAGTCATAAAGCAAGACTCATCATCATGAAACACTTAAAAACTGATTTGGATTAGTCGTGAGAAATGACAAAACCTGAAACCTCAATGTGTTTCAAGTCAACGTTAAATGTCAGTCGAAAGAGTGTTGATACAAAAGCGGTGAAATAAGTAAACAAAATCAAGTAACTAATCATTGCTACTAATCAGTGTAATTTAGCAAGTGTAGGAGATAGAGGGAAAATTAATGGTTTAGCGACAGGGTGTTTGGCCGCAAGAGAATTGCAATACGTAAGAGTACAGAACTATCTTGGTCAGCCAACAGATTTTGAAGACAACCCAACATTTGGCCTCAATTTAGGTTTTCAAAAATATTTTCAAACTCTCGATCAGTTCACATGGAAAATATGCCAAATTTAGATCATACTAGACCCTACGGTTCGTTTAGTATAATATATATATGTCATAAAGACAGAAAGGAAAAACAATGAAGCACATGAAGAAACAAAATCTCTCATTTGTTTTCTTATTTTTTCCTGTGTTTAATTGTTTTCCCTTTCTGTCTTTCATGCATTCTGTCTCCACGACTTTTCATTTTATGATATATCGTGTATTTTATCCTATTTACATATACATATATATATATATATATATAATTATTTCCACAATCAGACAATGCTGCAGTCCACACAATCATGAAAGCCACAAACCGGAAGTCCTAGACTCGAGTTTCACCCTCCTTTAGGCTCATCAGTAGAACATATCCAAATTCAGGATTCGAAACCCGAGTTACTTGCATGCAAGGGACTCGAGTTTCGAATCCTGAGTTCAGATATGTTCTATTGATGAGCCCAAAGGAGGGCAAAACTCGAGTCTAGGACTTCCGGTTTGTGGCTTTCATGAATTGTGTGGACTGCGGCGTTGTCTGATTGTGGAAATAATTATATATAATCTCACATTAAAAAATTTAATATATATATATATATATTAGAATCAGGTATAGACAAATATGTACAAACACTTGTAAAATAAATGTATGCATTTATATACTAGTAGTGAAATATAGTCATTGATGCACAAACACACACACATTATATATATATATATATATATATATATATATATATAATTTATCTTCCTCCCACAGCGGTAAGATGTGACACAAGGTCGGGAAAGTGGGATTTGAAAAGCCAGCGCCCGAAGTGAGCCCTCTGGCAGCCTGGGCAGCCCCGTCGGCATTCCCTGGTAGGGGCGCCTCAGGCGATTAGCAATAAACTAACCCCTTCTCAAAGGGTG
Organism: Sepiola atlantica; assembly: GCA_963556195.1. NCBI lineage: Eukaryota > Metazoa > Mollusca > Cephalopoda > Sepiida > Sepiolidae > Sepiola > Sepiola atlantica. The sequence goes on along the minus strand of OY744521.1, from coordinate 8,019,459 downwards.
AGAAGGCAAAGCCTGGGCGGGTGGACCTCCTAGAACTGCACAGGACAGTATCCCAGAACGGCGGAATCAAGGTCCAAAGGCCAAGACGGTACCGATCTATAGGGTGTAGTATCCATCGGAACAGATACTACACTTTGATCTTAGCCCAAAGGCCAAGAACAAAGTTTTAGATGAGGTGAGTCACTGTCCACATAGACGACCCGTGACACAAATTCTTTGATCTGTTTTAATGGATGAAGTCATCCTTTTCTTACTTCAACATATATGACATCATAAAGATCTTTTCCAGATGTCTTCAACCTGTTTTAGTTGATGACATCTTTCCTTTGTAACATCATTTGTCCGAGGGAGGTGGGGGGAGGGGTCTTCCAACTCTGGTTAAGTGGATGATGTCATACCTATGTGACGTTATTCATTGTGCACAGAGACAAACAAAGAGAACAAACAAGTTCCACAGAGTTCTATAAATAAAAAAGAAATATTAATAAAAAAAATAATTAAAGAACTGTCAGTTTGTAAAGGAAACATTTTTTACTTCATAAAATGATTTTGAAAAAAAAAAAAAAAGGCTGTGAAACTTTTTTAAAAAGGATTTTTCTGTTTGTTCGTTACAGACACAAACTACAGAATGGAGTTCAACAAAACTTGGATGGAGATAAACTATTTAAAGTTGACCTAGGTTAAACCTGAATGTAATAAAAGGTAATACTTAGGTGAAAGACGTCATTTCTTATGGCAGAAGTGAACCTCTAATGACGTAGTGACATATCGAGAACCGGCTGTTCAACATCCGACATCCAAATAAAAAATAGAATCTCCAGTAAAACCAATAAATACAAAAATCCAATTAAAGTGTCTTCACTTAAACACAAAGTTGCGTTTTTGCAAACCTAATGTGAACTCGCTAAGACTATAAAAAGGTGACAAAATACAGAAATTAATCAGTAAGATTTTCAAAAGCGTGACTTCAAACACCTCACTTGATGCACCCAACTTTAACTACTCACTCACCAACTCAGGCGTCGCGCTTCACAGAACACTTGTCACCACACATCTGACTCCAAACACTTGTTGGATGCAACACCCTTTTTACTACCACACCTACTCATTAACACTTCTCGACCTTTTGGCTAAGATCAAAGTGTAGTATCTGTTCCGATGGATACTGCACCCCATAGACTGGTATGGTCTTGGTCTTCGAGGCTTGATTTACGCCGGTCAATGGGTCTGTTCCTGTGCAGTTCTAAGAGGTCCACTCTCCCAGGCTTCGCCTCCCCTCTCTGGGGAGGAGTAAGTTTATTGCTTACTGCCTGAGGCGCCCCAACCGGGGAATGCCGACGGGACTGCCCAGGCAATTTTTAATGGCCAGAGTGCTCACCTCTCGGGAGCTGGTTTTTCAAACCCCACTTTCCCGACTTGACCTTGGGTCACATCTTACTTGTGGGGGTAAGATAAACCTGGCCTTGTGCCTAACTCCTGGAGAGGAGATAAATAAATACTCATTAACCCAGGCAACTTTTCAAAAAACATTTCACTACCCATTCCTACCTCTTTTTTATCACTCCTTAAAATAAATGCTTCCAAGCGTCATTAAGCTTTTCACACATACTTCCCACTGACAAACACATACATCCGAGTATAGCCAAGCACACTTTTCTTGCTATAGACTGCCACAACCAAATATTCACTGTAACTAAAATAATTAACAAACTTTGTCATCGCAAGGAATTCAACATAAAACATTTTTTCCTACTTGCTTACAAGTTTGTGTGAATTTTATATGTTCAAATGTATATAAAACTTTTGTTTCTTCAGTATTTAAAAATGTTTGAATAATTAAAATTACAAGTTAAAGTTAATATTAGGTTTGGCAATTTTTGAGATGAGGATTGATAATTTGGACTATTATTCTCAACTTGATTGTTATTTTTACAACTTTGAACCAATGTATCTTCTGACCTTCAGGTGCATCTTGTTCAACTCGGGAACCTATAGAAAATTTCGAACCCTTTATTTAATCCACAGTAGATTGTTCTCGTTCCTTCAGCCATTACCGGATAGAAATGTTAATTTTTTAATGTTATTTTTGGTTATTATTGCTTGTAATAAGATTCAACCTCCAAAACAATGTCACTTAGAATGGATTATTAATCAATGCCTTTAGCCATTACGCCACAATTCTACATGGAGTAAATAAGGGATTCAGTTCGGAAATCCATATAGGTTCCTCAGTTCAACAAAGATTCCTAAGTTCAAAAAGATGTTTTACATCGGCCAAAATGCAAATAGTAGTCTGAATAATCTAAAAAATTAAAAAGAGAAGAAAAAAAAAATTTTAATTAAAATTAAAGTTAATGTTACATCGGCCGAAATGCAAATAGTAGTCTGAATAATCTAAACAATTAAAAAAAAAAAAAAAAAAAAAAATTTTTTTTAAAATTAAAACAATTAAAAAAATTGTTTTAAATTTTAAAATAAAATTAAACTTAATTTAATTGGATATCATTGATCGTAAATCTTTGAAATTAAAACAAATATAATTTCTTGGACTCCCAAGATCATTATAAAACAATTGTTGATTTAATAAAATTAATGATAAACAATAATAAAAAGTGAATGCTTCCAATTTTTTAAAATTGATTAAAGAAAAAGGGGCTTTGCATTAAAACATGCCTACAAGTAAAACGTTACACATTTCAGAAATGTCAGAATGAGGAACACAGTTAATCAAGCAAAGAATAAAGGGCACCAATACAATGAAAGGAATTAAAACAAAAATAACTTTTTTTTTTCAAATGTGAGGAGGGCATGTATTCTGTTATTTTAATTCAAAGAAAATTACAGAATTCATTCTAACAATCATTGACAAAAAAAAAGCAATTACCATAAATATTTTTAATAGTATTGATTTAGTTTACATCAAGGTGATACCTGTACAAGGCCTAGCATTTATGCAACTAGAAATTTCGACTGGGAGGCTTACATGCAATCTACATTACTACTAAATATCAATTAGCAAGAGAATTTTTAGCAAGGAACTCGATAGTAATATCCACTAGTTAATTAGCAACAATACAGAAGAAAAAAGAAAGAAAAAAAGAATGAAAAGGAAAAAAAAGAAAAAGAAAAACGAAAAAGAAAAACGTAAAAGAAAAAAAGAAAGAAAAAAAGAAAGAAAAAGAAAAAACGAAAAAGAAAAAACGAAAAAGAAAAAACGAAAAAGAAAAAACGAAAAAGAAAAAACGAAAAAGAAAAAACGAAAAAGAAAAAACGAAAAAGAAAAAACGAAAAAGAAAAAACGAAAAAGAAAAAACGAAAAAGAAAAAACGAAAAAGAAAAAACGAAAAAGAAAAAACGAAAAAGAAAAAACGAGAAAGAAAAGAAAAACGTAAAAGAAAAACGAAAAAGAAAAGAAAGAAAAGAAAAAAAAGAAAAGAAAGAAAAGAAAAAAAAGAAAAGAAAGAAAAGAAAGAAAAGAAAAAAAAGAAAAGAAAGAAAAGAAAGAAAAGATAAAAAGAAAAGAACGAAAAAGAAAAAAGAAAAAGAAAAGAAAAGTAAAAAGATAAAAAAAGAAAGAAAAGAAAAAGAAAAGAAAAAGAAAGAAAAGAAAAGAAAGAAAAAAGAAAAGAAAAAAGAAAAGAAAAGAAAAAAGAAAAAAGAAAAAAGAAAAGGAAAAGAAAAGAAAAAAAAAGGAAAAAAAGAAAACGTCTCATTATGGAAATAAATTTTCGTTCTCCCTTCCCTTATTCAGTCAGACTTTTGTGTGACAGGGTGAATATATATTTACAAATATATACACATTGCTTTTAGTGGAGGATTAGAAGGAGAGGAAAAGCTACTTTGACATTCTTTGGTTAGAAGAGCATTTATCTTTCTTCTCTTGTCAGTATGAATCATGAAATAAAAATGGGGGAAAAAAGTTTTAAATCTTTTTCTGGAAAACAATTTTTTTAAACAAAAAGGTGCACACGCACAAAGCACAGATTTTGATTATAAGATCATTTGTTTTGTTTTACGGCATATCAACCCTTTTGCGTTATTTAATGGCGAATCCATTTATATTGGTAAAAGGATTTCATGCTTGAGGTTTATAGTATTTTTTAAATTTTGAACAGATTTGGATGATTTTTTTTTTGTGTGTGTAAATTTCTTGAGTAAACAGTCTGCAATTGATTAATTTTTCGCAGGGAAGTTTGGTTTATTGAACTTATAGATATTAGATTTTTGGGTATAAACCCACCATTTTCAGAAAGGACATTATGATTTCAACTCTGATGTCTTTAAATAGTTCCTTCATTGTTCCAACATTGTAGTATTTTCGTCGCATAGAAGCAAAAGCAACACATTCTGATTACAAGTGAATGAACCAATATGTAAAAAGGTAATGGTAACCACATACATCCTTTCTCAGTAAAACAAATTAATTTCGTTTTTTTATCTTCCTCCCACAGCGGTAAGATGTGACAGGTCGGGAAAGTGGGATTTGTGCAGTCAAATGGTTCAAGCTTCAATAATTTATTTTTTAACAATTATTTATTTTCTATTAATTCTTCTAACTGAAGAAATGCAAAAGTTGGGCCCATTTCTTGCACTATGGAGTGTGCTCCGATGAACTTGCTGCACTAGGTGCCCCCTCGACATAAATTCACTAGATAAATCCTATCTATTCACTGTGGAGGTCCCCAGATACCGAAGAGCCTTCTACTCCAATTGCTTTTTTCCTCGTGCTGACGGCCTCTGAAACTCCCTCCCTGCTTCCTGTTTCCCCGACTGTACTGACATGCAGAAATTTTAAACTAATGTAAACAGACATCTCGCTGCACAGCTCCCAATTTAGGATGACCCCGCCCCCCCCCCCCCCCTAAAAAAAAAACACTACACCCTATTTCTCAGTAGCCCACACATCTACAGTGGTGGCCTGCCTTGTTCGGGGTGAACTATGTTAAAAAAAAAAATTTAAACTAACGGTAAAGTTAAAACGCCCTATTTCATGTTAATTCAACTTGGCACAATAGACGCACCATTTTTTTTATATACTGCTTATGTATATGCAATATCAGTCACTCGGCCGAAACGTTGTGATGATAACACTCAAGATGAGAAATGTAGTCCGAATAACCAAAATTATACAAATTATCAATCCTCATCTCAAAAGTTCAGAAATAGAAATTGATATATTTGATTAAAAAGTAAAGACTGAAAAAAGAAAGATTTTGAAAGATTTTTGTTGATGATACAGTAACCTCATACCCGCAAGTATATCCTAACATAGTTAAATTCTTTGTGAAAGAAATTTTACTGAAGAATAAACAAAACCGAAATATAAACTACTAGCTGCCCCGACCCGACGCTGCCCAGGAACCTTTTTACTTTTATTTAATTTCCAAATTATTTATTTATTTTATACATTTTTCAAAACTTTCAAATCATGAGGATTTGCTAAGAATTTTAAAGACAGAAATGATTTTCTATTCAACAGTTCACAAGCTTCCAAATTCTTTTCCAATTTCGAAGTCACAAAATAATTCATTAACAAAAGTTTAAAATTGCTGACTTGTTAGCAATGAAACTGAAACTCTGAAACGCATTCTGGTAGAGTTAATCTCATAATTGAATTATTTTACCAAATGTTCGTTTAGTACTTTATATACTATTACATTTTTTTTATTTCACTGATTAATCATTAATAACAAGCCGAGTGTGCGTGATCCCCCTCTGTATGTGACTCCATGTGGCGAGTGTAAAATGCAATAAATTTGGGCAATTTGGGGGCGCGAATCAGAATTTTTCTGAGGTCAAGGATGCTCATTTTATATCCAGAACAATTGCCTCTACATTTTGGCCAAGTTTCAGAAAAATTGAATGGATGGTTTAAACGTTATGGGAGACAAGGGTAATTTTTTGCTATTTTGGGGGCTTTTGACCCCCCTGGGGGGGCGCGAACCAGATTTTTTCCAAGGTCAGCGATACTTATTTTCTATTAGGAACAATTGCCTCCACATTTTGGCCAAGTTTCAGAGAAACTGAATGGATGGATAAAAAGTTATGGGGCAAAAAATGTCATTTTTTGCCATTTCGGGGCCTTTTGACCCCCTGGGGAGGCTAACCAGATTTTTTTTCAAAAATCGGAGAATGTCACTTTCTAACATGACCAAAGTTACAACTTCATGCATAATTTCAGAGAAATTCAATGGATGGTTGCGGAGAAAAATCCGGACGGACGGACATGCCTCAAAACATAAGTCCCCCGATTTTATAAAATCGGGGGACCAAAAATAATATTAACATGTAAGTGAGGCGAGAAACACACGCAGACACACGAGAAGTGGTCACACAATTTCATCACTATAGAGATAATGTATATAAAGATAAGTAGAACGAAGGAAGGTATTTTCTCAGCAGGTGTTAATTATTTAAGAAAAGAGAGTGCGCATGCAAGTATTAGAAGAAAGGGGGCCGGCCGGCCGCCCACAGACAAATAAATGAATTTTTTCTTTCTACTGAGGAAGTCACAGCTGATCAGTTTCCAAGTAAATGTCCAATCCCACTGTTACGCTTTCTTTGTATGAAAAGCGGCTTTTAGTGGGAGTTGATTTCATTCACAATTTCTTGCCTTTTGTTGGAAAGAAAGAACTGACACTCACTTCCTGATACAATGAACTATGCCGAGTTGCATATCAGCACCTATGATGCTCACCTGAAGAGCCTGCTTCCCATATACATCACAAGCTAGTTACCCAATTTCATCATCATATTTGGTTTAACGTCTGTTTTATATGCTGGCAGGTGTTGGATGACTTTTAGAAACTGGAGAGTAGAAAGCGGACCTTGGGTTTACTTTCAGCAGCCTCGTAACTCTCGCTTTCCTTATTTTGTCTTTTAGTCCTTTCATTCCATGAGCGATGTTTCTGACAAAGGGGGAAGAATTGCTGTTTTCTGGGTCAGAATCTATCCATATAAGACTTATGATTAGCTAGTTTCTGACCTTGAAGTATTATTTTTTTTAACTCCTTACATCAACAAATGGCTTCATGCCTTGTCAGGAGCGATTTCCATAAAAAAAACTTTTTTTTAAAACTGACTTCCAAACTAACCTATCTTTCTTTGACCAGGTCTTTATTTATCCCTCTTTTTCTCAAAACCATCCTTAATCACTTCCTTCCATTTTTTCCTTGACTTTCTCCTGCCAACTGACCCTGTTAACTCAACTGTTCTACATCTACTAACCCAAGAACTCTAAACCATTCTTTCAATGTGACCAAACCAACAAAGTCTCCTGTTCTGCACACATCTCCCTATACTGTTCAGATTTAATCTTCCTCTGAGGTCATAAATTTTTTTTATATTTGTTGAACGTTCACATTATTAATACTTTCAGACAACATTACAAAACATTGTCTTTTGTTTCAAAAAACGATTTTCATTCCATTGCGTAGATAGTTTCGTTTTAAATGCATTTCTATAAGACGTTCTGTTTATCAGTCTCTTCTGTCATGCTTCCGGGTGAAATAATCATTTTGAATCTGAGCCTTAAAAAAAAAAATGGACAGGAACGGACACGAGTGATGAAAACAGGATCAGCGGAAGCATAAACAAGAGGTTACAAGAGAGTCGCTAGTGTAGCAACATGACATACGTAAAAGAAAAAAACGGGTGAACAAGCAAATCTGCCTGCTTATATTATGCTTAATTACAGGACTGGTGTTAGTGATTAGCTGACACAATGACTCATCTGCATTGCCGGTGACACAGATTAATCGGCAATCTTGACTATTTGTTTACAGCCAAGCATTCTCAGTATCGTGCTGGCTTTGCTATTCTTGTGAAAGCCACTAACCTCCCTTCCACAGCAAACACGGCGGTGGTGCTTCACCCAATGAGGATGATCATCACCTCCGGTAGCAGTGGGCCCCACCACAAATTTTCATTGCTAATTATTCAGATTTAATGGAAACATCTTATTTTAGATGCGTCCAAACATCTCTATAAAAGGCTCTGTCTGTTGATCAGTCTGCGAAGCTTAAGTTTGAACTCGCATTTTCATTTCAATTGATTAATCAAGTCAAAAATTCTTCTCAGATTTCCTGACTCCTTCCCTCCAACCATCTGTGTCGGCAGGTCCTCCAGATCGCACCCAGAGTCTTCTACAAATTGGTCAATGCAGGTGTAGGCGGCTTCCAACTGATCTTTATTTGCGTGATAGATTCTATAGAAAGGTGTCACTCACAAATTCTTCAGAACTTGTAAATAACACGCATGTATGGATCCATTACATGGCAAAAGATTACTTGGAAAACCCTCGTCATACGCAAATACACTAGAACAACCCGACAATCAGCTAAATCCCATCCATTCACTGTGGAGGTCCCCGGATGCCGGAGAGCCTTCTACTCCAGCAGCTTCTTTCCTTGTGCCGCCGGCCTCTGTAACTCCCTCCCTGCTCCCTGTTTCGACAGTATCGACATGCAGAGGTTTAAAACTAATGTAAACAGACATCTCGCTGCACAGCTCCCAACTTAGGATAACACCCAAAACCTACTCCCTAATTCTCAGTAGAACCTTACGTCTACAGTGGCGACCTGCCTTGTTTGGGGTGAAATATCTTTTTTAAAAAAGTTTTAAAAAATAAGCGATGGAGAATGAGAGTAGACTGTCCAAAGTTGGTTTATAAATATCTATTATAGCTCTCTCTTTCTACATCTTTTTTTCTTCTCGAACGCTCATATTAAAATGGATGCATTTTAAGTACATCCAATTTTGTTTAGCTTATATGCAAGCTACATCGATGCAATAAACATTAACTACAGGAAATGATTGTCGAAAATTAGGATATTTCCCGTTTTCACTTTTCTTTGTACTTTTAGTGACGAAATAGACCCAGACAAAAGCGACCACGAATTGGATGCAAAAACTCTTTTGAAGTTAAACTTCCTGTTTTTTTTTTATGGGAGGAGGTCACCTTGTAATTATTTTATGTACAACTATTGTTTATATGACAAAAAAAAAAAAAAATAACATTTAAAAGTACACGTTTATATTTACAAAATATATTATATAGTTTTTGTGATTTAAACAATTTAAAGAAAATGTTATTTAAATAGTTTTATGCAAAAAAATTTAAATAATTTTGTTTCTAAATTTATTACAAAGGTAATAAATTAAACAAGTCAGCCATTTTAATTTTATATTAATAGTTAAACAAAAAAAAATATGATCTTTTTCTAGTGGTATAATTTGAAGGCATGTGTTTAAATCTGTCAACCTTGATTTAAGGTAATAAATTAAACAAGTCAGCCATTTTAATTTTATATTAATAGTTAAACAAAAAAAAATATGATCTTTTTCTAGTGGTATAATTTGAAGGCATGTGTTTAAATCTGTCAACCTTGATTTAAGGTAATAAATTAAACAAGTCAGCCATTTTAATTTTATATTAATAGTTAAACAAAAAAAAATATGATCTTTTTCTAGTGGTATAATTTGAAGGCATGTGTTTAAATCTGTCAACCTTGATTTAATTTTATGAATAAATGCAGAGAAAGAGAGAGAGAAAAAATACATATTCACAAAAGCTGGAAAAACATTGCAGACAGAAATAAACGATATGCCTATATTCTTCGAACATAGATAAAATATATATATCAGTATTATTTCATCGGCTCTGTCCCTTTTTTTTTTTTATCCCCCAAGCAATTCTGATAAAAGAAGGATAGAGAGAAAAGATTATAGAAAGACAGATGGAAACGACATCGATGTAGTAAGTGCTTTTACATATGAGAGTGACACAGTACATTCTCTTTTCTCTCTCTCATGCCAATCTCCATAAAAGCTACACAGACGTTGAAGGGAAGAAACAAACAAAGTCAGCTCCAAGATATCTGGATGCAGAGTCCATCATCTAAAACTATAATTATTAAACATCTTACAAACGAAAAGTTGGTGTCCAATATAAGTACAGAATAGAAAATAAGCATTTCTATATAATACTAGTGGACTTACTAGGCATTGCCTGGGTGTGAAATATGTTATATATATATTTAATAATTTTATACGTACATAAAAGTAATCCATGGACACATGTTTTTGGCATGGCTAACTTAGACAAGGATCGAACCTTCGATAGTGATGTCTATAGTCCAGCGTCTTACCAATGGACTACGAGGCCTGCCTAGAAATATGTACAATTTTTATCACCCAAATATTTAATGTATTTTCATGTAATTGTTTTTATTGGTGATTGCAGTGTTCGTTGTTTTTGCTTACTACTATTTCGATTGTTTCACTTCCTAAGTGATTAAGATGCAGAAAATTGCATTATTAGTCGCCCCTAACTTTATAGGACGTGTTTTTCATTAATATATATATTTTTATAGTAATTTTATACATGCATAAAAGTAATCCATAAACATGAGTTTTTGGCTCCCAGCATGGCTAACTTAGACAAGGATCGAACCTTTGATATTGATGTCTATAGAAACATGTGTCCAGCACAGGGATGCAACACTGCAGTGATGCGGCAGGGGTAGCAGCTTGACAGACTATGGCAGGACTTATTAGGTTACAAATTCTGTTTTGCACTCTGTCCAAGAGGAAGAGGCTAGGTACTTGTGTTATTTCTTCAGACAAATCATCCTGAGGAAGTCTTGAAATAAAGACGAAACGTTGATGAAAACATAAATATTTTTGGTTTTCCTTTTTTCATATATATATATATATATATATATATATATATATGCTCCCGGTGGAGGAAATGATGGTATCCACTTAGTGTAACACAATATTCTTCCATAAAAAGAATAGAGTCTTCTCGGTTACCAGTATTGTAAAAAAATTTAACAAATGAATAAATTTAAAACAATATCATTTCTTCCACTCCCAGTAGCGGATTTGTTAGATCAGATGGTAAGACCAGTTGGACATGGCCTACCGTCCAGTTTTCGATTCTCGAGTTGATGCACTCGTTATGCCTAGCCACACTGATGAGTTGGGAAACAATGAAACAGCTGTCTGCGGATTACTTTATTTTATAGACATCTATACATATCTATTATTATACTACAACTAAGTTAAACAACATGTTTACCTAAAGCTTTTTCCTATTTATTTTAATCACACAAAATGTATGCTACAAATATTCTTTGGTTTGGGGATTGAGTTATGTTTGAAAAGAAATTCCATTTTAATTGTTCTAATTAGTCGTAATTTGCAATTAACTCATACTAAGTTTCTGTCTATCATTCTCACCCTCTTTCACTGTATGTTGTTTGAACCTCCACCCCCTCACTCTTATTTTACATGGCTCATAACATTCTATGAACAGTAAGTGATACTGGGCAGGGCCTTTCTATCCTAAACAGAGAACAGGTTAGATGAAAGATTACATTTTGTAGCAAAAATAGAAGTATCTAGAACAACCCTGGTTTTCAAGCAATTTTCTTGGTGCCATGGAGCCATAAAGATAATCATCTAATTACTGCAAAAAACCATCCATTCTTACCAGAGGAGGCATAAATAAAAGTCGAAAATGGCTAAAGAAATCGCTTAAAATGAAAGTACACAACTGAGTTTCTTTTCTTTTCTCACTACCTGTTCAAGTTTTTGGTCAATTATTAATTTACTTTTAAATAATTAACTTATTATTTTGTTTTTCTAACGTTATAAACCATGTCTTAACATTTTCACATTCTTTCTTTTAAATTGCTGTTCGATTTAAGATTTGGTTTAGGGTGGGGTCGCAAAAAAAATATGCACTAAATTGAAACAGGGGGGGGGGGCATGGTTGGAAACCACTGATCTAGAGGACATTACCTAATAAGGTCGCATAAACCATTCAACGTTTTCACATCGCAAGAGAATGAAAGCCTTGTTTCAACATTTAAAATGTCATATAACAAGTCAAACTAAAGCAGTCTTACTCAACAACTTTCACTAATCAACCTAACCCTAACCCACACATAAGTTGGATGGAGTAACATTCTTTGAATTGATACATTTCCAATTTGTGCTTGACACCTGGATTACAAAAACAAAGTAAAGATTGTGTAATGTTTTATGGCATGGCAACCATTGGTGGATCATTTTATGCCGAAATGTATATATATATATATATATATATATATATATATATATATATAAGTGCAGATTAGTCGTCCGAGGCTATAGCAATGCGATGTGTTTGCCGTAAGATGGAAAAGTGAAAAGAAATAAACGCAGGGAGAAAGTGAAACTCAAAACGATTTATTAATAATTTCACGAAAACTGATTAAATACCAAATAGTAAATACTGTCTGGTAAGTAACAGTTCGGCAAAGGGTAATCTTAAATTTTCGAAAGAAAAACTTTCATTATCAGAAGACAACAATAAAAGACCGAATGGGTCGAAGAAAAAACGGGAAAAACCGGTGTCAGATCATCGAAATACGGCAGAAAACAATTGGAAGTAGGAACGCAGAAAATGTCAAAATTCTATTAAGCAATTATATAACTATTTAATCAGTTTTCGTGAAATTATTAATAAATCGTTTTGAGTTTCACTTTCTCCCTGCGTTTATTTCTTTTCACTTTTCCATCTTACGGCAACCACATCGCATTGCTATAGCCTCGGACGACTAATCTGCACTTACATTTACCAGCAATGCTTCAAGCAAACTACAATCTCCTTTTATATATATATATATATTTTTGTATACGTAGATTATTTTGAAAAGTCTTTTGGATTATTTGGAAGAGTAACCCGCCCTTGATTTATACGTTTAGCTTTTGTAAGTATGGATGGTCAGAAGGACAATAATAACGCGGTTAGAGAAAAGAAGCTATCACAGTAGAAAATCGGGAGGTGACGGTGGTTAAGTGAATATCGGCATAGACTGAAGACCTGGGTGTTCCAAGTTCGAATCCAGTCGGTTCTACAGTACCACTTTCACTTAGGGATGTTGGCAACCTTCTCGTGGTCCTTCTCGTAAGTACCCGATGTCTTTCCAGAAAGATTTCTAACTAGAAAAACATCGGGGAAACTAATGCCAACACCAGAATCATTTGATTCACACGAAAGAAGAAGTAGAAAATCTTCTCGCCTCTACAGTGAAGGGGTGGGATTTTGCTGCTAATCAGGTGGGTCAAGAGTAATTTTATTGGGGGGGGGGGCAAGTGCAGATAGTTCCTTCTAGCACATTTCATGAAAGTACTTGTAAAAAAAGAACAGGGATGCAACACTGTGGCGATGTGGCAGGGGTGGGAGCTTGACAGACTACGGCAGGACTTATTAGGTTAGAATTATTTTTTTTGCACTCTGTCCAAGAGGGAGAGGCTAATGATTGGTGCACCAGCCCAGACGTGGCAACAATACTCCATGCACATTTGGAGATAAAAAGAAAGGATACAAAATGCAAACAAACTAATATCACAATTTAAATATTGTTAAGCCGAAATAAATTAGTTGTATATTTTCTTAACTCTCAGCTAATATTTCTAAAACGCTATGTCCTAACATCCACACTCTCTGATGAAGTTATAGAAATATACGATCAAAAAGAATCTATTATAGATAAAATTCGCAAAGGGATCATATATTCATAATGGGTGATTTTAATAACAGATTTTCCTCTACAACAGGAACTTATTGTCCATTTTTCTGTCAAAAACAACTTGATAATAACGAATGCAAAATTTCAGAAAATGAGTTTACACATTGGACATCACCAGACGACAACAAAAAAATCAAATTAGTTTTATTTTGACATGTAAACTGAGATTACATTTAGTAGATAGCTCAACACTCATGACATTTCAGATCACAAGATGATGAGCGGTAAAGTAACACAAACACGGCTCATTTACCCCCAAAAGTTTGATTCAAAATTGAACAAACTTTTCAAAACGTGACCAGATTTCTAATCTCAGATTTATAATTAACCTAGAAAATATATGCAAAAGCATAAATCAATCGATTATTGATCTAGTATGTCTAGAAAGAGTGGTGGAAGGGTGCAGAAAAAAAGATAAATCACAGAGAAAATGGTGTGATAACATATGTCCTTGAACATCCAGATCAATTAGTCAGCTAAACAAAGTCATAAAAGACAGAAGGTTTTTGATACATTTGATAAATTGTATTCTGCAGGATGTAGAAAAAACATTTGATCATGTTTTTGTTTTTTTGATACAAACCAGTTGGATTTTATTCATACTTTAGCAGAATACACCCGATGAGTATTCACAAAAATCCAAAAGGCAGAAATATTCAATGTTAAAAACAAGAATATCTGGATTATTTCGACTACTATTCTCATTTTGATTGTTATATTCCTACCATTTCAGTCGATGTAACCTCCGATCTTCTTCAGGTGCATCTTACGAATTAGTAATTCGAATAATTCAAATTAGCAATCCTCATCCAAAAAATTTTTTGGAACATTAAAATGTAATGATACTGAATCCGGGTGCATAAAAACAGTGTTAAAAAAGGTATTTTCCACATAGGTTAAGTTATTGACCTCAAGGAGGTTGGACACAAGGTCAAAGTAGTTTTTATTTACTTCCCATCCAGGGGAGGTTAGACACAAGGTCAGGTGTGGTTAGCCAGCATACTAGGATTAGTGCGCTCTGGCCTACAAAAAATGCCTGAGCAGCACCGTCGGCATTCTCCGGTAGGGGCGCCTCAGGCGATTATCAATAAACCCTTTCTCAAAGAGAAGGTAAAGCCTGGGAGGGTGGGCCTCCTAGAACTGTACAGATCAATACCTCAGACCGGCGGGATCAAGGTCCGAAGGCCAAGACTGTACTGGTCTACAGAATGTTGCATCCATCAGAACAGATACTACACTCTGATCTTAGCCAAAAGGCCAAGAACACATAGGTTAAAGTAAGCAGCAAAATGTTAAAGATATTACGCCAGAGGTATGCAGCGAATAAGCTGAGAAAATCTTTCTCTGTTTTTCCCCTTAAAATGCAAGAGAGACTGCGGTTGGGTTTGGAACAGCTGTTCCCTTTCTTTATGGGAGATGAGTAGGGGTATTATGTATGTACGTATACAATAAAAAATTTTAAAAGTCATTGTTAAACCCCAAATTATCTTATGCTGTCATTAAAAATAAGACAACAACGAAAAAGAAAAGAGAAAATACTGCTATGTTTCATCTGTCCGACAAGACTCCAGCTGTGTCTATGATGAGTCGCTGTCCGGATAATCCGTCCAGATAATCTGTCCGAATAATCTGCTGTGATCAAAGAATTGGTCCGCCATACCGTTACAAGAATAAGTATTTTTAAGATGCATCCATTCAATCTGAACGTTTAGCAATGAAACTGCTATTTCCATCTTAAGCGTGACAGACCGACAGATATGTGTGGGTGCATCTATCAATACTATTTCAAACTGAAGTGTGACAGACCGAGGCATCGAGCTACTTGGGATTGGCCTTTTAACTAAGATCAAAGTGTAGTATCTGTTCCGATGGATACTACACCCCATAAACTGGTATTGTCTTGGCCTTCGGGGTTTGATTTACGCCGGTCTATGGGTCTGTCCTGTGCAGTTCTAGGAGGTCCACCCTCCCAGGCTTTGCCTCCCCTCTTTGGGGAGGAATAAGTTTATTGCTTACTGCCTGAGGCACCCCTACCGGGGAATGCCGACGGGGCTACCCAGGCAATTTTTAATGGCCAGAGTGCTCACTTTCTCGGGCGCTGGCTTTTCAAACCCCACTTTTCTGACCCGACCTTGGGTCACATCTTACTTGTGGGAGCAAGATAAAACTGGCCTTGTGCCTATCCTCCTGGAGAGGAGGTAAATAAATACTAGCTTATAGACAATGCTGTTTATGAAGATGTGAAAATGTATCTAAAACCTATTCCGATGAGATCTTTCCAGAAATGCCGTTGAGACATCGAACTAAAGCGAAAATAAAATATTCAATGCTAAAAAACAAATAACGAAAATTGATCTTTTCAATATAAAAAAAAAACGGTTGTTTTATGAACTTGAAGCATTATCAAAGGAATATGAAAATATTGTAGAATTAAGATAAAGAAAAGACATGAAAAGATAAATGCGAAATTTCCTCAAAGAGAAAGAAATTTAATTGCAATTTTCTAATCAAAGTATCAAGGGCGAAATAAAGAGAGATCAAACAACCAATATCAAATATAAAGAAACAGGTTATGCCAAATGAAACACGGTTTGATCTTTTGTATTCTTGATCATCAAAATAATCTGCAACTGGAGAGAATATTATTATCTAAATAACGATGGTCTCAATAGAGAACCAATAAATTCAGCTCAAAGAAGGAGAGAGAGAGAGAGAGAGAGAGAGAGAGAGAGAGAGAGAGAGAGAGAGAGAGAGAGAGAGAGAGAAATAAAAAGCAAATAATATAATTAGCTTCTTTGAATGTAACGGGGAGAAAGAAATATGAAATAATATCAGTTAAATGATTATAAACTACAAAAATTCAAACCAATCATTAACTGACTTTCTGTTTATTATTTTCCAAAGGCAATTCAAAAAGAAGTTAGGCACACGTTAGGTTTTCTTGATTTTAACCGACAAAGCCAATTCTAAATATCTTAATTTAAATTATTTGACAACTAGCAGGGCTACCTGACGTTGTCCGGTGCATGGCTTAAAAAAAATAGACGAGTTTAAAAAGAGTGTGTGTAACATCTTTCTTTAAAAACTTCTCTCTCTACACATCCTCAGTCACGTTACTTTTTGAACACACCTATCCCCTGACTGTGCTCCGAACTGGTCAACGTAGCTTTCCGTTAGTAACTACGTCTGTGATTTTCACACTAAAGGGGACATAATGCAAAGGGGACATAATGCAACAAGAGACTCTTGCTGCATTATGTCCCCTTTACATTCGTCTTTGACAAACCGTCTACGTGAGAAATACATGTATATAAGAGTATATTTGAACACACTTCTCTCCCCACCCTGACTGCCTTTGTTTCTTTTTCCTTAACTATTTCAATATAATAGGAAAAAAAAAGGAAGCAAGAAAGTCATCAGCAGCTGACTGACTGTATGACCTAGTTTCAGTGTTGTTATTGAAACAACTACCAGTAAGAATGAAAGTAATCCACCCCCTTAATGGGTTAAATAAGAAGAATAACAAACACTCAATATCAAATAGAAAAACATTATTTTTTGAACACACCTCTGCCCTGACCATGCTCTCAACTGGTTAACATAGCGGTTCGTTCGTAACTACGGCAGTTGTTTTCCCATCCTTTATGTATCATGTTTCTTATGTCCTTCTTCGACAAACCGTCTCGGTGAGAAATAAATGAATATGTAAAACCAACTGTTGTTCTCACATGTGTGTACAAGAAAACATAGGAAAGTAGAAAGTAGACCTTGGCTTGACTTTCGGCAGCCTCGTAACCCTCGCTTTCCTTATTTTGTCTCAGTCCTCACATTCCATGAGCGATGTTTCTGGCAGAGAGGGAAGAATTGCTGTTTTCTGGGTCGGAATCCATCCATATAACATTTATCGTAGGCTAGTTTTGAAGTAGTATTTTTTTTTTTAGCTCCTTACATCAAGTGGCTTCATTTCTTGTCTAGAGCGATTTCCATTAAAAAAAAATGTGTTTTAAAATAACACAAGGCAACCGCTTGTTTGCAAAGAAACTCAAACACGTGGTCACTAGAAAAATGTAGAAATCAAATATTCTAATTCTTCAGTATTATACGGAGGTAGACAATATAGACACACCCATAATAGTATGTCATGAGTAAAATTTTTGAGAGAGAGAAAAAAAAAAAGCCCTTTTTATTTGTGATCGAAATGCACGGAGATAATGACGATAAGACCCACCTAAAAATTAGGTTATTTCAAAAATAATATTTGTTAAACCTGAATTACATTAGAAATGATCAGCAAAGGTTACAGCCCCATTACTTATAACCCAGGAATATTGAAGCAAAATAAAACAAACAAAATAAAATAAGCAAAATGGAAATAATGAATATAATTTAAGAATGAAATGCAATTTTTATTATTTTGATTGTTTAAGCCACTATTTTCATCTTGGTTGTTATTTTTGAAAAGCTCTCAGCTTACATAACCTCTGACCTTCTTCAAGTAGAACTTTTTGAACTCGGGAATCTATACGAAATTACAAACCAAACGCATTATTTGATCCATGTTGATAGGTTGTTCTTCTTCCATCAACCATGACAGGGTAGAAGTGTTCAATATTTTTTTAAATCTTATTCTTAGTTATTGCCTGAAGTAAGGATTGAACCTTCAACTACCAGAAGACAGTCACTTAGAACCGATTGATACTGAACCTCTTGTCTGTTACATCACATGGACACGCAGATTAAATAAAGGATTCCGTTCAAAATTCTGTATCGATTCCAAAGTTCAACAAAGACGCCAGAGTTCAACAGAGACGCCCGAGTTCAACAGAGACGCCCGAGTTCAACAGAGACGCCCGAGTTCAACAGAGACGCCCGAGTTCAACAGAGACGCCCGAGTTCAACAAAGACGCCCGAGTTCAACAAAGACGCCCGAGTTCAACAAAGACGCCCGAGTTCAACAAAGACGCCCGAGTTCAACAAAGACGCCCGAGTTCAACAAAGACGCCCGAGTTCAACAAAGACGCCCGAGTTCAACAAAGACGCCCGAGTTCAACAAAGATGCACCTGAAGAAGGTTGGAAGTTACATCGGCCGAAACGTAAGAATAACATCCACGATGAGAATAGTAATCCAAATTATCAATCGTTATCTAAAAAATTCCAAGATGCAATGCAATATTTAAATAAGCAAATAAAAAAAGAAAAGTCGTTAAATCAATCAGTCTGGGGAAAAACTATATGTAAACACAGACAAACGAAAAACAAAAGATCGGTCAAAATAGAAAACGAATTGATATCGACGAAAATTATGAAGAAAACTGCACATATGCAGGTCTACAGTCAGTTCTTAAGTGGACCAATTAGAGAGACGAACACAAAGTATGGAAACCAATAATTTAGGGCAGATAATCCAAGAATTAGAAATAACTAATTAATTACGATATAAGTATAAAAGGCATCTTTTCAGTCTCTGGAGACAATGGACACACACTGTAAGGTTGTTTGCTTGGTGGAGCCTATAGTGAAGCAAGTGTTGTACAATATCCAACAAGCCCCCCCCCCCTCAACTGGTATTGCTTTAATTCAAGACAACTAAAAACAACGCCGAGATAAGCGGAGAAAGACTGGTGTCATTTCGGTTTTCCTTTTCCGAGACTAGTTGTCCAATAAAGGCTTAAGAGTCTAGTCTTGTCTAATCCATAGATAGATGGCATCTGTTTTCATACCTTTCCCAAGAGTATTTGAGAAAGTGATGCAATAAGCCCAACAGAACTTGAACCTGTAACGCCAAGGCCACAATCCCCGCCTGTAACCACTACACATAGAACATGTAATATGAATATAGGTAAGAAAAAAAAAAAAAAAGAAAAAAGATTTAAAATCACTCTAGACATTAGGCAATATCATTTTTTTTAAATTAAATCCTATTGGCTAAGTGGATATAGGCTTGGTTAAGAAATATTCTACAGAGAATTTTGTCAAGAAATTGTTAGTTCAATCGCTGGTGAAAGAAAAATTAATGTCTATGAGATATTGCAAAAAAAAGGGGGGGGGGAGTGCACGGACTGCAAAATGATAGCCGTCTACCCCGGTGGATTAAGGGTACATAAGATTACTAAAAGAGAAGGGTGAAGAATACGTGAAACTTTTTCAAGTCTTGGGGCTTCTCTCTGGTTTGTAATGTTAAGTGAGATGGATGACCATAATCATCCAGGATGCTAGTCTGTCACCAGTTATACTCTTAACAAGGCTGCTACCCATTTATACCCATGATGTGGCTCACAAGACCTAGTATTCCCATCTAAGTACTAACTAAGTACTCAATGTCACTTAATTTTGGTGATCTCACAAAAAGTGGTGTGTCAACGTGATTTAGCTGTAAACTAAGACCGGAAAATATGATTGATAAGATGATGAAACATGTCCCCCAAAACGTAACAAGCAGCAAACGAAATCATAAATCTAAGGATGCAAACTAAATGACCATAAATCAGCTACTGATGTCGACATACTTTTTGAAAAAGACACATTTTATAGGATGCAAGGAAAATCGTCTATTTTTACAAGGAAAGGAAAGGAGCTTAAAGAATTAAATATTCACTATGAGGGACTTTATAAGTCTGTCACTCTTCAGTTTAAAATAGCATTTTCGTTGGTCTGTCACTCTTCAATTTAAAATAGCATTTCCGTTGGTCCGCCAATCTTCTATTTGAAATAGCATTTCCGTTGGTCAGTCACTCTTCTATTTGAAATAGCATTTCCATTGGTCTGTCACTCTTCTATTTGAAATAGCATTTCCATTGGTCTGTCACTCTTCTATTTGAAATAGCATTTCCGTTGGTCTGTCATTCTTCTATTTGAAATAGCATTTTCGTTGGTCTGTCACTATTTGAAATAGCATTTTCGTTGGTCTGTCACTATTTGAAATAGCATTTTCGTTGGTCTGTCACTCTTCTATTTGAAATAGCATTTCCATTGGTCCGTCACTCTTCTATTTGAAATAGCATTTCCATTGGTCAGTCACTCTTCTATTTGAAATAGCATTTCCGTTGGTCTGTCACTCTTCTATTTGAAATAGCATTTCCGTTGGTCTGTCACTCTTCTATTTGAAATAGCATTTCCGTTGGTCTGTCACTCTTCTATTTGAAATAGCATTTCCGTTGGTCAGTCACTCTTCTATTTGAAATAGCATTTCCGTTGGTCTGTCACTCTTCTATTTGAAATAGCATTTCCGTTGGTCTGTCACTCTTCTATTTGAAATAGCATTTCCGTTGGTCTGTCACGTTTCAGTTCTGAAATAGCACAAATTGTGTAGACGTATCTTAAAAAATACACGTTTTCGTTTTTGATCTTATTTCAGAAAATGTAGAAAAAAATCGGCTTGATCAAGGAAATGAAACAAGAAATAATTCGGGGATGAAACGCGGAAGCCTGTGTAGCTTTATTGCCATAAATATATTTTTATAAATTACTACCTAGCTCTACTCACGTATCGAGCACTGTTAAAGTAAATACTGAAAATTGATACATAAAAAATTATATCTCCTTATAAAATGTATGTGGATACATGAAATAATATATATATATATATATATATATATATATATATATATATATATATATTCGCTGTACCTACCCACCATTGCCCGGTAGTGCATTTACCTGCAATTTGTTCTTCTTTGCTTTTTAAAACTATGCACTTTTTTTTTTTACTAAAATATTCATTTTCATTTTTTTTTTTTTCAAGCTGCCATCTATTTGAAAATAATTCTGACTGAGGCCAAGTATTTTATGGGAGGAATTAAATCGAATCAAATTTTATTCTTCTAAATAGCATGCTGCAACATTCCACAAGACAAATTGAAGAACCAGAATTAAATACTGATATTGCATAAATAAAACTATTCATGACAAAGAAATGATAAAGAGACTGACTTTACTTTATATATTAGATATAATAGAAAGTTTGTTATAGAAA
This sequence comes from Sepiola atlantica, assembly GCA_963556195.1. Classification (NCBI taxonomy): domain Eukaryota; kingdom Metazoa; phylum Mollusca; class Cephalopoda; order Sepiida; family Sepiolidae; genus Sepiola; species Sepiola atlantica. Next base: position 7,997,903 of record OY744521.1, on the reverse strand, counting down.
TTGATATGTTAACAGTTACAAAATTCAAATTCGCCTAAAAAAGTTCAGATTTTTCAAGGAATTTAATGAAACCTTCCAAATTTTCCTGAAATTCCATTCGCCATCACTCGGATCCAATTAACAATTTCAATTACCTATACCAAGATCAAATAACTTTCTGCGTAAAATTTTACAAGCAATCCAACGGTGGTATTTATTTTAATGTTAGGAGTTTGTACCATAATATCATGGGGTTTGCGATCGAGCCGGATATTCATAAACAGCAAACACAATGTTTTACTTTATTTTAGAAATTAAAAAATAAGATTAAAAATTATAAGGATTCAAGGATGAAAGCATGAGTACACAGGGTTCTTATTACTTCTCGGGCAATGATACATCAAACTAATGATCGTCTGATACATCAAACTAATGATCGTCTGATACATCAAACTAATGATCGTCTGATACATCAAACTAATGATCGTCTGATACATCAAACTAATGATCGTCTGATACATCAAACTAATGATCGTCTGATACATCAAACTAATGATCGTCTGATACATCAAACTAATGATCGTCTGATACATCAAACTAATGATCGTCTGATACATCAAACTAATGATCGTCTGATACATCAAAATAATGATCGTCTGATACATCAAAATAATGATCGTCTGATACATCAAAATAATGATCGTCTGATACATCAAAATAATGATCGTCTGATACATCAAAATAATGATCGTCTGATACATCAAAATAATGATCGTCTGATACATCAAAATAATGATCGTCTGATACATCAAAATAATGATCGTCTGATACATCAAACTAATGATTTTTATTAGTTAGATAGAAACTAATTGAAAGAGTTAACAAGTAAAGAATGTAATCAGATACTGAGCTTGACCGATAAAAATTATAAACATATCCCATCCCTAAAAAAATTTACTTAATGCGAAAGTTTTCCAAATTCATCTCACTTTCTTGTCTTCTTTGGTCTGAAGAGGTTGACTCTCTGAAGAGTACAACCGAAACATGTATGCACATATGTAACCAATAATGTTTGTATAAATCAACATTTATACTAAAGAACAGCTCTACTTGCTATTGAGCACTTTTTATATACACTGGAGTTTCAACGGATTTGCATTTACAGAAACTAATACAATACATGTACTATACATATATAAGTTTAAACTTATTACCAAGCAATAAATTTGGCATCCATCCGATCCAAGATCTAATAGTGCACGATAATAAAGTAGTCATTAGTAGAGCTGGTACATATATGGGTTGTTTGGCGAACATGAACAAGTCGAGGTTTTGGTCTTTACGACCCGTCAAAAAAATATTCAACCATATTGCATCCGTAACCATGTAAACAAGACGCAACCATCTTGAAAAGTGGCCTCTCAGGGTCTCTCAAACAACGATAGTAATTTTTTTTATCATTAAATTATTAAATTACGCACATTCTTTTGTTAAAAAAAAAACATTCAATATGCAATAAGGTGTTTTGAAATAGTGCCAAGCAGTATTTTTTGGATTCCAATAAAGTTCATATTAAACTTTTTTTTTAATCTGTATTTATGTAAATAAACTATAAAGACAATTCATTAGTTGGTAATATTAGTATTTCATATTTCCTAAGCGTTAGAATTATATGTCGATAGACTCACGGGATTTACTGTAGTAAGATGGGGCACAAAGCTAAAGGGTGGGGGAAAAACCAGCTCTGGTCAAGGACAAAAATAGCTGATAACAGACCCGTCAGCATTCCCCGGTAGGGGCGCCTCATGTGATTGGTAATAAAGCAAACACTAAACCGTCTGAGAACGGGAATGGGGCGATCAAACGCTGCTATGAGTAGATGCAGCTACAAAACTGACCCAACCATCTGTGAATGTGGAGAGGAGGACCATACAATGCAACATTGCCTGGTTAGCCCCCTACTGACCAACTGATGTAGCTTGAAAGATCTTACAAAGTACAACGCTATTCTGCATAAAAATGTGGGAAACTGTCGTATGACCACATGCTTCAAAGATACACAAAGAAGAAGAAATTAAGGAAACCCCACTCCTGAAGGAGGATGTATGCCTGGGAGGGTGCACCTCCTAGAACCAAGCCGACCCATACCTCATTACGATAAAGAAGGGTCCAATGTTTCAAGACAGCCCTTAATTTGCCAAAATTATGCCACGGCGAAACTCGGCTGCTATAACAACTGTGGATAGCTGTTGGTTGGAATTGGTCAAAAAATAAATGACACGGGGGGGGGGGAGCCTAAGATGTCCTCCACACCTCATAGCATTTCGACAGACCATTGGATATGACTATGAAAAGAAGTACAGCCATTTTACACGGAGGGGGGGGGGGGTATTCTATTATAGAAAATAGATATTCCAGGATAATAAATAGACCATTTAATATTTACTTATTCAAATAAGTAAATCAAGCTAACTGCATAAAATGTGTCACAACATCAGCAAGTCTTAAATAACATAAAATTTATCTTATTCCCAAGTTGCAAGTCCAAAGATATTTAATTTCACAAAATTCATTGAATTAGAGGTTATCTGAACTTTTCAGCTTTAAGATGGCTGCCATTGAAACAACATTATCTTAATCAAATTAGTTATAGTTTTATAACAATTTGGTTCAATTAATAATTTAATAACTAAGAAACAATAATAATACAAACTAATTATTGTTTGTTCATTAAACAAAATTGTTATAAAACTATAACTAATTTGGTTAAAATAATGTTCCAATGGCAGGCAGCCATCTTAAACCTGAAAAGTTCAAGATAACCTTTTTTTTTTTCTTTTTTTTTTTAATTGTGTAACATACCAAATTGTTGCATATTTATGTTTTTAAACCCTTTCTCGTTCGTTGTTTGGACCCCGTTCGCGACTCTGCTGAGTATTGTAAAAGATACCCACTTTTTTTTTCTTCTTTTGGGGTGGGGTGGCCTCTGCTTTTTAAATAAAGTAAATCATTGCGTCTTCATTTTTTCTCTGGCAAATAATAAATAATTAAAATGTGAATGATATATTTCAACAAGGAAATTATGGCAAACTTGTTGTATCTTCCGGTGTTGCCCAGGAGTCTGAACTTCCATTTTTGTTTCGCTTTTTCTATGAAGATTTTTTTTATTTTTTTTTTTTTAAACCAAATGAATTTTTTTAATAGAATTTTGAAAGTTAAATTTAATTGTTACGGTATCGTCTGGTCATTAAATTATTAATTGAACCGAATTGTTAAAATTATAATTAATTTTTTTAAGGAAATATTTTTTTTAATCTCTATTAAAAAAAATATTGGCTGTAAATAGCTTCCCAAACTTAATCTGTTGTTAATACATGAAAAGTTGATAAGAATTTTAAAGCTATAAAATTACTTTCTATTCAACAGTTTAAATAATTCCAATTGTCTTTCAAATTACGAAGGATCACGAAGTAATTCATTTTTTCTTTTTTTTATTTCAACTATTAACAAAAGATTAAAATGACTAACTTGTTTCGAAGAAACCGAAATGCATGCCGGTGGATTTACTTTCGTAATTAAATTATTTTTAAATAGTTTTTTTTTTTTTTCAAGTTCGGTTAATTACTTTGCGTTATTACATTTTTGTTTTCAATAAATAATTGATTAATAAAAATAATGCGTAAGTCACGTAGAGGCGAGAAACGAGAAATGGTCACGCAATTTTATTAATATGACCAGAAATTTTTTTTATTTTTTATTTTTTTAATTTTTTTTTTAGAATTGGTCATTTTTTTTCTGAAACTGATTATTTTCTACAACAATTAAAAATATTTCATGGGTTTTATTTTTAGAGGATTCATATCGAATTTGATTAATTTCATAATATTTGAAACTGCCAAAGGGTTATGAAAAAAAAATGGTCAAATTGATCGTAATAGTGGTTTTTGCTTTCATTTAAAAGTCCACTTGACTTATACTTGTGGATCTCTGGAAAATATTTGTTTTCATTTCATAACAATGGAAAGAAGTTTTGAGATAATCTATTTAACTCTCATGAATGTTGTTTAGTTTTTGTGATCCATTTTCTTTTGATCAATGGTTTTTAAGTTCATCGCCTTTAGTCTTTAACATTCAAAGATCAGTTTTATTTAGCTTGATATTTTTTCCTAATTATTTGTGACATTTAAATTATTCGCAATTAAATTTCTAAATAACAAAAAAAAAGGAATTATTTTCAAATCAAAGGAAAAATGTTTTCGATTAAATTTCAATAATAATAGTCGTTTATAGCAATCGAAATGAGCGAGTTTATTTTTGATCTAATGCTCTTTCCTTTTCTTGAACCTGCCATGGTTTCAAAAACAAAACAAATTTAGTACAATAAGACAGTGAGGTTTTTGATCATTAAAATTACAATAATTCTGAATAAAATATTTTTTTCTGGTCAAACGCTTCAACATAATTACATTTTTTTCAACCGAGATCAAAAAGCTAAGAATCACTGAAAACCCAACTGACATTAAGAAATGACTGCTACTCTACACAAAAAAAAACACTTGACATTTGAGTCTAAACAAAATATTTTAAACGAGTTTTTGCTTTTAAGGTAACTTAATGATTCAAATTTATTTACATATTTATATTAATAAAATAAGACAACTTCACGTGTGTGTGTGTGTGTGTGTCTTTGATAATAATTACACATCGAATTTTTTTTTTATTAATCGAATAATACTTACAAAAAATACAAAAAGGCAATAGCATAAACACCAAAACGAATTACAAAATTAAATCAACCAGAATGCATTTCGTTCAATATTTTGTTAATATTTGAAAAAAAAAAAATTACTTAGTGACACTTCGAAATTTGAAAGCGTTTAAACTGCCGAATAGAAGAAAGTCATTTAAACTGGCTTAAAACTCTTAGCAAATCCTCAAGTATTAAATTTAAAACATTAAAAGTTTTGGAAGCTATTTTAACAATAATTTTATGAATAAAGATTTAAAACACCATCTTAACTAAATTAGTTATAATTTTATAACCATGTGGTTCAATTAATAATTTAATCACCAAAGGATATGATACAGTAATAATTAAATTTAATTTTTTTTAAAAATTGAATAATAAAATGAAAGTAAAAAAAACTTCCGGACAAAGTCGGGTAGGTACAACTAATTTCCTAGTTGAAATAATCCTCCACTCTATAATAAAGACCAATGTGTATTTACACTTTTCCGCCGTCACGCGAGTAAAAAAAACAAAAAAACGTGCCGGATGAAACCATTTCAAGTGTTTAAGGGAGGAAGCAAGGTAAATTCGTCGTTTCCCAAACAAAATGGCAGACAATGAATCGGTTGCATTTTTATGATTTTTTTTCCGACCTCACAAATAAGTAAAAAAAATTTTTTTTTTAATTGTTTGGGACTAATTTTCCAACTGTATTTCTTTTAAAATAATTTAAGGTAAATTTGAAATTAGTCCAAAACAATTTATATGGGTTTACTTACTCATTCGTGAGGTCGGAAAAATGCGCACGATTCATTGTCCGCCATTTTGGTTGGGAAACGACGAATTTACCGAAAGCAAATACTCAAATAGCAATTCAGACAAGCTCCGCCGTCTTAAATGGATTCGGAAAGAAATCATCCACTTTATTTCCATAATAGGACATTTTCTTTCCACGTCGATTGGTTTGAGACGTTATTTTATATGAATAATTAGTACGAACACTGGCGAAGCATAATTTTTTCCTCGAAATTTTTTTACTGATTATAAACACTCATATAAATATAGTCCACATATAAACGATACAGTAATAATTAAATTTCACTTTTAAATTCCCAATTAAAAAAAAAATCAATAATTTGGTATAAAATAAAATAACCATAAAATCACATTTCTTGAATTTTAAACCCTTTAAAGTCACGTGTATTTATTTATCTTTTAGTATTTAAGATATTTAAAATATTGAATAAATAAAAACTTAGATTTGTAAAACTATTTTCAATTACTTTTTTTCTGTCTCACTTATGACGAAAAGTTTTTAAACCGCAGTGAAAATAGACGCAAACAACTTTTTTTTTACGTTTAATCACCAAATTTCACTTCCCATTTTATTTAGTTTTTGCTAAATCTTCAAATGAACGACTCGTATATTATATAAACAAACTTGGTAGGTTTACTATATTTTAAACTAGCAAGGCTACCTGCCGTTGCCCGAGAGCATGAATGACCAAATAGAAGAATCTTTGGTGCTTCTGCTGTTTCACAATGACATGTTAAGCCTCTCTTAAAAATAGCAAAAGAAATGTATAAACTTATGTTATGTATTTACGTGGTAGCTGAAAAAAGATTACACCAAACATTACGCAAATTCATCCAGTATTTATCAAATTAAAAAAACTATTTTATCTATTTTTCTTATATTTTTTTTACTTTTTCCGAAAAAAAAAAATCGAGTTATCTCCCTTGCCCACTTAATAAGCTGAAATATCTACAGATACGTAATATCGTTTTTTTCTTATAATTTAATAAATACTGGATAAATTTGCGTAATTTATTGTTTTCAGCTAACACGTAAATAGATAACAAAGTTTATACATTTCTTTAAATATTTTTATGTAATTGTGAAACAGCAGAAGAACCGAGTTTTTTTTTTAAGTGAGTAGTCTCTCTCGCAAATGGTTCAATATAATAGAGAAAAAAAAGCTAATTGACTGACTGTTTGACCTAGTTTCAATGTTATTTTTATTTAAACAACTATCAGTAAAAATGAATAAATGTATTTTCTAACCCACCTCCCCCATGCATTAATTTAGTCCCTGGTCCGGTGGACACACTGATATAAGTGTTGTCAGTGTATCTTATGTAGTTTCTGACTTTTAACCGAACGGACACACACGGCGTTACGACTTTTCTTTATATAATGGAAGATTTAACTTAGATAAATAGAAGAGACTTTTTTCCGTTGTTTTAATTTACGGACAGAATTGTTCACTTTTAATGTCGTCGATATAAAATGTCCACAAATAAATGCCAACACATCGTCGTCGTCGTCATTTAAAAGCAAATCGCGACAACATTTGGCCTCGTTTTTAGTTTCTTCATTGTTTCAGTCGAAACACGAATGAGGACCACCTTTCTTTCTTGCGACATTTATGTAAATAAATAATTGGTTAAATATTTCTCTTGACACTTGAGTTTTTTTTTTAAATTACGAATTAGAAGATTGTAAAAGTTGCTCACGTTAGAATTTATATTCTTAGTTTTACGTTGAATCAGAAAAGTAGAAAAAGTCCATTTCCGATTATTCCATTCAGAAAATACCTTGAAATTAATGAGGGTGTTTGGTTTGGGTTTATTTGTTTTTGTTTTTTTTTCACAATTCTAAGTAATATTTAAATTTTGAAAGAAAAAAATTGTTCGGATCATTATATGAAAACATTCAAGTTTACTATTTTAATAAATAATTTTTTTAAATAAATAAAAGAGTGTATTTTTTTTTTTAAGTTAAAAAACACCTAGGTCTAACTTTTTCCTCAAGTGAAAGATGAACCGAGAAAAAAAAGGTGCGTCAAAAAACGTAAAAAATAAGTTTTTGTTTCTTTTAGAGTAAACATTTTTTTAATAACAGACGAGAATTAAATCGTAAAGGATAAAAAAAAAAATTAAATTTTATTGATGATCAGCTAAAGAAAAAAAAAGAAATTCACGTTTCGGAATTGTTGATATGGGGATTGATAAATTTGAATTATTCGGACTACTATTCTCATCTTGGTTGTTATATTCACAACGTTGCGGCCGATGTAACCTCCGACCTTCTGGTGCATCTTATTAAACTTGGGAATCTTGGCTGACGGAACAAGAACAATCTGCCCCCGTGGATTAAATAAATGGTTTAGTTCGAAATTCTGTTTCTAGTTAAGAGTTCGAAAAGATGCAGCCCCCCCCCCCCCCCCCGCTTATCAAAGACAAAAGCCAGTCGAGGATAAGGGTTAGAAGAAGATCGGAGGTTTAATCGGCCGAAACGTTGTAAATATAACTATCAAGATGAGAACAGTAGTCCGAATACGACAAAAAAAAGTTGTTTTTTTATTTAAATATCTAACAATATTTGTTTCTAATTTAAACACTTAAAACTACCAATACAACATTTCTCAGGTAAAGCTATCCTTCTAGGCATTATCTCCTCCGATGGGTAGATGATCGTTTTATTGCCAATCGCCTAAGGCGACTTCATCGGGAAATGCCGACGGAGCCGATTATAGCTATTGTTGCACCCAACCAGGAGGAAGGGGGTATATTCTCCACAATAAACTGGCCTTGTGTCTAACTTTGCCTCTGTGATGGGTGTGGGGGGGGGCACATAAACAAACTACTAGCGCACTATAACTTAAAGAGAGAGAGAGAGAGAGAGAGAGAGAGAAAGTACATTTGTTATTTAACAGTTTTGATCCACGTTCCCTTTTTGTGCGACACAATATTGTGGCGACACCCAAAGTCGAGAGAGAGAAACGAAAAGACGATGTAGGTTACACACAGTGTGACACACACACACACACCAGAACAAACAACACACACACACATTTTTGAACACAAACCCCAAAAAGTTGATCACCTAAGATTATCAGATAATATAAAGTGAAAATAAACAAATTACAAGAAAGAGAGAGTAAACTTAAATATAAAATTGATAAGACTTGCGAAAAAGGAATAAAATTTGGATATCAAAAAGAGAAAATATTTTTACAAACCTTGTTTTAGTTTGGGTTTTTTTTCCGGGCACCTGCGACCTTTCCTGTTTTAAGTTTTTGTCCTTTTTTTTCAGTCCCTCTTCTTAATATTTTATATTCCGTGAGTTTTTTTGGCAACAAAAATTAAAGTAACGTCAAGAAAGAAAGAAGTGGAAAATGAAAAAAAAAAATAACAAGAAAGGCGCGTGGTGTGTTTGGCTTATTGGCGTGTTTTTTTGCTTATGTGAATTCGTGCTGGCTTGGCTGCTTCGTTTTATATTGAACACAAATAAGTAAAAAAAAAAAAATGTTGTTGTTGTTGGAAAGTGGTTGGTGGTGGCTCTGAATAAAGAAGCTCAACCCCCCTCGCGACTTTAGTGCGCGTGTGTTATGGAAATACAAAGGGGGGAATGGGGTGAAAAACTACGAAGCAGGTTTCCGTGTGTGTGTGTGTGCGTGCGTCTAAAAGCTTTAAAACTAAAACTAACGCTACTATATAGCAGTGGCAGAGTCTGCTTGACTGACTGGAGAGAGAGTAAGAGAGAGAGAGAGAGGGAGAGAGTAAGACTGGGGAGAGTAGGAGGGGGGGGTCAGCAGCCACGGACTTCCCCCTTCTTTCCAATCATTTGAGTCGCCCTCATTGGGGAAGCCAGATGACGGAGTCCCCACCAAACTTAGTGACGTCACGCATGGGTTCACAAACTGACCAAAATAGACCCTCGAATTTGACCCAGTTAGATTAAATTATAGAATACAGAGATCGTTGAAAAAAGTCTCACCTGTTTCGTGCAAACTTTTAATATTAGACCTTCGGACTAGGATCAAAGTATAGTATCTGTTCTGTGCTGTCATAGGAGAACTCCTTCTAAACTGAGAAATTTAAAAATAATAATTGTGCTAATCCATAGTGACCCTTTTTGTAGAACTGGATTTTTCTCACATTCAAACTTTTATTAAGGGTTAAAATTTACGGATTCGGATCTAAGAAAAGCTAAAAGATGATCACCTACATCCTAACCCTCCACATTATAATTATCTCTCTATATAAAACTCAATGTGTGTGTGTGTGTGTCCTCTAGAAAAACAGGTTATAGAATCTACATAAAATCTAAAAGTGTATTCTTATGTAAAATCAACCGGAGAAGAAGATAGTAGTATTGCCGAATCTCTAAGTGCACCCCTAAGTGGGCTATGGGCAGATTTCGTCACGGAGGGGGGGGGGCGTGTTTCAGCCATAATTTTGAAAGAAAACACTAATTTCAATGTATTTCATTCTGCTCGACATTTTCTTTCAAAATTATTTCACATTTCTTAAGCTTCTCTTCGAATAAGGAAAGGGGGGGGAGCAAAAAACTCGAAAACGGTGGTTTTAGTAGTAATGCTCTGACGGCATCATTAATTTTATTTGACTTGTTTCAGTAACGCTCAAAACGAGATCAATAAATGTAAGATTACAGTATTACATTTGGTAAGTGGTATATAGTAATCCAAAAGTGCTCAATATCCTAGATGGAGCAGGTGTGCTTAAACAAAGCATTGCCCGGGAGAAAGAACTTCTGTCTTTTGTAAACTCGGTGTTGCCCGGGAGCCATAATAGTAATAATATAGTATTATATTTGGTAAGTGGTATAAGTTAATCCAAATTACTCATATCATAGATAGAGCTGGTGTGTTTACTCGACGTTGCCCAGGAGTCATCAATATCCTAGATTGAGCAATCCTACATAGAGCATGTGTTTGTAAATGCCCGGAAGAAAGGTTTTCACTGTATTTTGTTATACTATTCTATACCAGAAAAGGTACTCTGTGTGCTTGGGATTCAGTGTTCAATATCAGAGATAGAGCGGGTGTGTGCAATAATACAGTAGTACATTTTCAATGTGGCATATGATTGATGGAGAAGTGGAATACAAGAAACTCAGCGTTGCTCGGTAATGCACTAAAATAAATATAGGTTTCATTATATTATTAAGGAGGAAGATAAGAAACTCGGTATTGCCCAGGAATAAATTAAAACAAATATAAATTTCATTATATGTTTGAACAAGTGGGTGGGGAAGAAACTCGGTGTTGCCCGGGAGCAATAACTTTAAAATTGAAAGCTAAAGTGAATCACTTACATTATTATTATTTTCAGTACATTAAAATAAGAGAGCAAAATGGGCTGGGCGGATGTGAAAGAAGGGGAGAGGGGGGGGGGATAGATTGAGATAGGTAGAGAGATAGGAGTTTTAATATAAAGATGTTACACGCACTTTTTGACCTCTTCTATTTTTATTTTTTTTATAGCCCCGGGCAACGCCGGGTGAAGCTGCTAGTATTTGATAATTTTTTTTTTTTTTTTTCAAAAAAATAATTCAAAATGTAGTATCGATTTGATCTGAGGAGCCCCTCCTCCCAGACATTATCTCTCCCTTTCGGAGAGCGCATGGATTTATTACCCTCATTTCGTGAGGAAGACTATACAGTTAGTTTTGTTCCAAATCCAGAGTGCCCCTTTTAAGGAACTTGATTTTCACCACATTAAAAAGCCGATACTCTCTCTAAGTTTGCCCTCGTGGGGAGACAAGTAAATAGGAACTTTTAGTCGTGAAATTAAACTGTAGTTTCTATTTACTTGCCTCCCCACGAGGGCAAACCTAGACAGAAAGTCAGGTTTTAATATGAAGAATGAAAAAAAGGGAGTTCTTCCATATAACAGTGGCATGTGATAAGATTATTTCCGTTGTTTGATAAGCACAAAAGAACCATAATACTTGATTTTTTTACCTTTCTATTATTTTCGAATTTCAAAGTATCTCGATATCGTAAACAGATATCAAACATTTTTAATTTCATTGATATCAATACTTGTTGTATAGCCCCTTAAATAATTCATACCTTCGTATCTTCTCGGTTTGCTCTGTCGTCTAGTGGTTGAGCACCTTCCTCGCCTCTGCACTGTAGTGGCCATCCCCGTGAGCTGTCTGTAACAAAAGACCTTTCTCGCTTCATAAGACAACAATCTTTTTCTTTTAATTACTTTTTTTATTCGGCGGCAGTTTCTATTGCCCGTGGAGGTGTTTTGCTATCATTGAGAGAGAGAGAGAGAGAGAGATTTACGAATATCGTAGTTAGATTATTAATGTATTCCTAACTATTCCTAGAGAGAGGGGGGTAAAGGATTCTTGTGCTTGTCTTCCCATTAGGGAAATCTTCCGTATTCCTACATTGGAATCACACGTCTTTACAGTTCGCCCTCCGTAACCAGACTGACTCAAATTGGCTTCTCGCGAGAGCAAGTGACGTCACAGGTCCCTTCGTTTCTCACGCAGGGCCAGCCCTTCACAGCTGCAGACTGACCTTTCTGAACTCAGGTCTCATCACTCGGTAACCTTGTCATGTCTGCCAGCTCCGACGGTGAGAACCAGCTTTGTTCTGCACTCGACTGCCCTGCGTTAATTCGCGCAAGTCAAACCCGACTTCCACAGATGCGTCCATTTCTCCAGGGCCATTATCTAACACTCTCATAAAGGTTTTTATAATCCCACAAGTTACGTCCGTCATTATATTACATAATGGCTAACTTGTATTTATTATCATGACACTTCGAAATTCGAAAATAATTTTGAAGCTTTTAAACTGCCGAATACAGAGTAATTTCTGGCTTACTTAATTTTATACTAAACTATGGTGAATTTTTGTTTTCCATTATTTGATCTTTTATTTTAATAAAACTTTGATTAATAGTATTTAAAATGAAATAATTCAATGTGTATCTATTAAAGTTAGATCATGTAGGAAACACACCAAATCTTTTCTGATAGTTTTATTACTAAAGTGATGAGTAAGAAAACCTCATTTTGCTGATCTTTTATTACTACAGAGATGAGTAAGAAAACCTCAGTTTGCTGATCTTTTATTACTACAGAGATGAGTAAGAAAACCTCAGTTTGCTGATCTTTTATTACTACAGAGATGAGTAAGAAAACCTCATTTTGCTGATCTTTTATTACTACAGAGATGAGTAAGAAAACCTCAGTTTGCTGATCTTTTATTACTACAGAGATGAGTAAGAAAACCTCAGTTTGCTGATCTTTTATTACTACAGAGATGAGTAAGAAAACCTCAGTTTGCTGATCTTTTATTACTACAGAGATGAGTAAGAAAACCTCAGTTTGCTGATCTTTTATTACTACAGAGATGGGTAAGAAAACCTCAGTTTGCTGATCGTTTATTACTACAGAGATGGGTAAGAAAACCTCAGTTTGCTGATCTTTTATTACTACAGAGATGGGTAAGAAAACCTCAGTTTGCTGATCTTTTATTACTACAGAGATGAGTAAGAAAACCTCAGTTTGCTGATCTTTTATTACTACAGAGATGAGTAAGAAAACCTCATTTTGCTGATCTTTTATTACTACAGAGATGAGTAAGAAAACCTCAGTTTGCTGATCTTTTATTACTACAGAGATGAGTAAGAAAACCTCATTTTGCTGATCTTTTATTACTACAGAGATGAGTAAGAAAACCTCATTTTGCTGATCTTTTATTACTACAGAGATGAGTAAGAAAACCTCAGTTTGCTGATCTTTTATTACTACAGAGTTGAGTAAGAAAACCTCAGTTTGCTGATCTTTTATTACTACAGAGATGAGTAAGAAAACCTCATTTTGCTGATCTTTTATTACTACAGAGATGGGTAAGAAAACCTCAGTTTGCTGATCTTTTATTACTACAGAGATGAGTAAGAAAACCTCAGTTTGCTGATCTTTTATTACTACAGAGATGGGTAAGAAAACCTCAGTTTGCTGATCTTTTATTACTACAGAGATGAGTAAGAAAACCTCAGTTTGCTGATCTTTTATTACTACAGAGATGAGTAAGAAAACCTCAGTTTGCTGATCTTTTATTACTACAGAGATGAGTAAGAAAACCTCAGTTTGCTGATCTTTTATTACTACAGAGATGAGTAAGAAAACCTCAGTTTGCTGATCTTTTATTACTACAGAGATGAGTAAGAAAACCTCAGTTTGCTGATCTTTTATTACTACAGAGATGAGTAAGAAAACCTCAGTTTGCTGATCTTTTATTACTACAGAGATGAGTAAGAAAACCTCAGTTTGCTGATCTTTTATTACTACAGAGATGAGTAAGAAAACCTCATTTTGCTGATCTTTTATTACTACAGAGATGGGTAAGAAAACCTCAGTTTGCTGATCTTTTATTACTACAGAGATGAGTAAGAAAACCTCAGTTTGCTGATCTTTTATTACTACAGAGATGGGTAAGAAAACCTCAGTTTGCTGATCGTTTATTACTACAGAGATGGGTAAGAAAACCTCAGTTTGCTGATCTTTTATTACTACAGAGATGGGTAAGAAAACCTCAGTTTGCTGATCTTTTATTACTACAGAGATGGGTAAGAAAACCTCAGTTTGCTGATCTTTTATTACTACAGAGATGAGTAAGAAAACCTCAGTTTGCTGATCTTTTATTACTACAGAGATGAGTAAGAAAACCTCAGTTTGCTGATCTTTTATTACTACAGAGATGAGTAAGAAAACCTCAGTTTGCTGATCTTTTATTACTACAGAGATGAGTAAGAAAACCTCAGTTTGCTGATCTTTTATTACTACAGAGATGAGTAAGAAAACCTCAGTTTGCTGATCTTTTATTACTACAGAGATGAGTAAGAAAACCTCAGTTTGCTGATCTTTTATTACTACAGAGATGAGTAAGAAAACCTCATTTTGCTGATCTTTTATTACTACAGATGTTGCAAGAAATACTCTATGCACAACTCCCCCATTATCTTTCGCCATTTCACAAGTGTGCTGCCATCCATTATCCTGCACTCTGCTTTAATTGTGTCAAATGTCGCTCTGCCACGGGCCAATATATATAATTTAATTATCTCTCTGATGGGCAGACTTTATTTTGCAAATAAACTATTATTCCTAATGGACATTTTTCTTGCACTATAACCACATAGGCAACGTCACATCAACACATCAATTTTTTTTTAATGTTGGCACAAGTCGCATGTCATGACCACAGATGCAGGTTTCTGCACCTGAAATTAATCCGTGCGCTTGCAAGAAGTTTATTAGTTTGGCATTATCTCTGGTTAAATATAAAATATCTTGCAAGTTCAGAGCGTTTAAATTCATTTTAAGATAAAGCGTGGTTGAAACTTGAAACTAGAGTTATCTCCCCATTATCCGAACCTCCTAAAAAAAAGATTTTAAAAAAATGTTTTTTTTCGCCCATACGGTAAACAAGCACCTATTAAATCATTCACAAACAAACCACAATAATTTTTCAATTTTCAGTTTTAGTTTGATTTTTATTATACACAAAATGTAAGCCAAACGCTAACTAAACAAAAGTAAATTAATACTAGTTTAAACACGTAAATTATTTAACCAATAATTCTTTTTCACTCAAAACAAAACTAAATTAATACTAGTTTAAACACGTAGATTATTTAACCAATAATTCTTTTTCACTCAAAAGAAAAGTAAATTAATACTAGTTTAAACACGTAAATTATTTAACCAATAATTCTTTTTCACTCAAAACAAAAGTAAATTAATACTAGTTTAAACACGTAAATTATTTAACCAATAATTCTTTTTCACTCAAAACAAAAGTAAATTAATACTAGTTTAAACACGTGAATTATTTAACCAATAATTCTTTTTCACTCAAAACAAAAGTAAATTAATACTAGTTTAAACACGTGAATTATTTAACCAATAATTCTTTTTCACTCAAAACAAAAGTAAATTAATACTAGTTAAAAACGTAAATTATTTAACCAATAATTCTTTTTCACTCAAAACAAAAGTAAATTAATACTAGTTTAAACACGTAAATTATTTAACCAATAATTCTTTTTCACTCAAAACAAAAGTAAATTAATACTAGTTTAAACACGTAAATTATTTAACCAATAATTCTTTTTCACTCAAAACAAAAGTAAATTAATACTAGTTTAAACACGTAAATTATTTAACCAATAATTCTTTTTCACTCAAAACAAAAGTAAATTAATACTAGTTTAAACACGTAAATTATTTAACCAATAATTCTTTTTCACTCAAAACAAAAGTAAATTAATACTAGTTTAAACACGTAAACTATTTAACCAATAATTCTTTTTCACTCAAAACAAAAGTGAATTAATACTAGTTTAAGCACGTAAATTATTTAACCAATAATTCTTTTTCACTCAAAACAAAAGTAAATTAATACTAGTTTAAACACGTAAATTTTTTAACCAATAATACTTTTTCACTCAAAACAAAAGTAAATTAATACTAGTTTAAACACGTAAATTATTTAACCAATAATTCTTTTTCACTCAAAACAAAAGTAAATTAATACTAGTTTAAACACGTAAATTATTTAACCAATAATTCTTTTTCACTCAAAACAAAAGTAAATTAATACTAGTTTAAACACGTAAATTATTTAACCTATAATTCTTTTTCACTCAAAACAAAAGTAAATTAATACTAGTTTAAACACGTAAATTATTTAACCAATAATTCTTTTTCACTCAAAACAAAAGTAAATTAATACTAGTTTAAACACGTAAATTATTTAACCAATAATTCTTTTTCACTCAAAACAAAAGTAAATTAATACTAGTTTAAACACGTAAATTATTTAACCAATAATTCTTTTTCACTCAAAACAAAAGTAAATTAATACTAGTTTAAACACGTAAATTATTTAACCAATAATTCTTTTTCACTCAAAACAAAAGTGAATTAATACTAGTTTAAGCACGTAAATTATTTAACCAATAATTCTTTTTCACTCAAAAGAAAAGTAAATTAATACTAGTTTAAACACGTAAATTATTTAACCAATAATTCTTTTTCACTCAAAACAAAAGTAAATTAATACTAGTTTAAACACGTAAATTATTTAACCAATAATTCTTTTTCACTCAAAACAAAAGTGAATTAATACTAGTTTAAGCACGTAAATTATTTAACCAATAATTCTTTTTCACTCAAAACAAAAGTAAATTAATACTAGTTTAAACACGTAAATTATTTAACCTATAATTCTTTTTCACTCAAAACAAAAGTAAATTAATACTAGTTTAAACACGTAAATTATTTAACCAATAATTCTTTTTCACTCAAAACAAAAGTAAATTAATACTAGTTTAAACACGTAAATTATTTAACCTATAATTCTTTTTCACTCAAAACAAAAGTGAATTAATACTAGTTTAAACACGTAAATTATTTAACCAATAATTCTTTTTCACTCAAAACAAAAGTAAATTAATACTAGTTTAAACAGGTAAATTATTTAACCAATAATTCTTTTTCACTCAAAACAAAAGTGAATTAATACTAGTTTAAGCACGTAAATTATTTAACCAATAAATCTTTTTCATTTAAAACAAAAGTAAATTAATACTAGTTTAAACACGTAAATTATTTAACCTATAATTCTTTTTCACTCAAAACAAAAGTGAATTAATACTAGTTTAAACACGTAAATTATTTAACCAATAATTCTTTTTCACTCAAAACAAAAGTAAATTAATACTAGTTTAAACACGTAAATTATTTAACCTATAATTCTTTTTCACTCAAAACAAAAGTGAATTAATACTAGTTTAAACACGTAAATTATTTAACCAATAATTCTTTTTCACTCAAAACAAAAGTAAATTAATACTAGTTTAAACACGTAAATTATTTAACCAATAATTCTTTTTCACTCAAAACAAAAGCGAATTAATAATAGTTTAAACACGTAAATTATTTAACCAATAATTCTTTTTCACTCAAAACAAAAGTAAATTAATACTAGTTTAAACACGTAAATTATTTAACCAATAATTCTTTTTCACTCAAAACAAAAGTAAATTAATACTAGTTTAAACACGTAAATTATTTAACCAATAATTCTTTTTTACTCAAAACAAAAGTAAATTAATACTAGTTTAAACACGTAAATTATTTAACCAATAATTCTTTTTCACTCAAAACAAAAGTAAATTAATACTAATTTAAACACGTAAATTATTTAACCAATAATTCTTTTTCACTCAAAACAAAAGTAAATTAATACTAGTTTAAACACGTAAATTATTTAACCAATAATTCTTTTTCACTCAAAACAAAAGTAAATTAATACTAGTTTAAACACGTAAATTATTTAACCAATAATTCTTTTTCACTCAAAACAAAAGTGAATTAATACTAGTTTAAGCACGTAAATTATTTAACCAATAATTCTTTTTCACTCAAAACAAAAGTAAATTAATACTAGTTTAAACACGTAAATTATTTAACCAATAATTCTTTTTCACTCAAAACAAAAGTAAATTAATACTAGTTTAAACACGTAAATTATTTAACCAATAATTCTTTTTCACTCAAAACAAAAGTGAATTAATACTAGTTTAAGCACGTAAATTATTTAACCAATAATTCTTTTTCACTCAAAACAAAAGTAAATTAATACTAGTTTAAACACGTAAATTTTTTAACCAATAATACTTTTTCACTCAAAACAAAAGTAAATTAATACTAGTTTAAACACGTAAATTATTTAACCAATAATTCTTTTTCACTCAAAACAAAAGTAAATTAATACTAGTTTAAACACGTAAATTATTTAACCAATAATTCTTTTTCACTCAAAACAAAAGTAAATTAATACTAGTTTAAACACGTAAATTATTTAACCAATAATTCTTTTTCACTCAAAACAAAAGTAAATTAATACTAGTTTAAACACGTAAATTATTTAACCAATAATTCTTTTTCACTCAAAACAAAAGTAAATTAATACTAGTTTAAACACGTAAATTATTTAACCAATAATTCTTTTTCACTCAAAACAAAAGTGAATTAATACTAGTTTAAGCACGTAAATTATTTAACCAATAATTCTTTTTCACTCAAAAGAAAAGTTTAATTAATACTAGTTTAAACACGTAAATTATTTAACCAATAATTCTTTTTCACTCAAAACAAAAGTAAATTAATACTAGTTTAAACAGGTAAATTATTTAACCAATAATTCTTTTTCACTCAAAACAAAAGCGAATTAATAATAGTTTAAACACGTAAATTATTTAACCAATAATTCTTTTTCACTCAAAACAAAAGTAAATTAATACTAGTTTAAACACGTAAATTATTTAACCAATAATTCTTTTTCACTCAAAACAAAAGTAAATTAATACTAGTTTAAACACGTAAATTATTTAACCAATAATTCTTTTTCACTCAAAACAAAAGTAAATTAATACTAGTTTAAACACGTAAATTATTTAACCAATAATTCTTTTTCACTCAAAACAAAAGTGAATTAATACTAGTTTAAGCACGTTAATTATTTAACCAATAATTCTTTTTCACTCAAAACAAAAGTAAATTAATACTAGTTTAAACACGTAAATTATTTAACCAATAATTCTTTTTCACTCAAAACAAAAGTAAATTAATACTAGTTTAAACACGTAAATTATTTAACCAATAATTCTTTTTCACTCAAAACAAAAGTGAATTAATACTAGTTTAAGCACGTAAATTATTTAACCAATAATTCTTTTTCACTCAAAACAAAAGTAAATTAATACTAGTTTAAACACGTAAATTTTTTAACCAATAATACTTTTTCACTCAAAACAAAAGTAAATTAATACTAGTTTAAACACGTAAATTATTTAACCAATAATTCTTTTTCACTCAAAACAAAAGTAAATTAATACTAGTTTAAACACGTAAATTATTTAACCAATAATTCTTTTTCACTCAAAACAAAAGTAAATTAATACTAGTTTAAAAACGTAAATTATTTAACCAATAATTCTTTTTCACTCAAAACAAAAGTAAATTAATACTAGTTTAAACACGTAAATTATTTAACCTATAATTCTTTTTCACTCAAAACAAAAGTGAATTAATACTAGTTTAAACACGTAAATTATTTAACCAATAATTCTTTTTCACTCAACACAAAAGTAAATTAATACTTGTTTAAACACGTAAATTATTTAACCAATAATTCTTTTTCACTCAAAACAAAAGTAAATTAATACTAGTTTAAACACGTAAATTATTTAACCAATAATTCTTTTTCACTCAAAACAAAAGTAAATTAATACTAGTTTAAACAGGTAAATTATTTAACCAATAATTCTTTTTCACTCAAAACAAAAGTAAATTAATACTAGTTTAAACACGTAAATTATTTAACCAATAATTCTTTTTCACTCAAAACAAAAGTAAATTAATACTAGTTTAAACACGTAAATTATTTAACCTATAATTCTTTTTCACTCAAAACAAAAGTGAATTAATACTAGTTTAAGCACGTAAATTATTTAACCAATAATTCTTTTTCACTCAAAACAAAAGTAAATTAATACTAGTTTAAACAGGTAAATTATTTAACCAATAATTCTTTTTCACTCAAAACAAAAGTGAATTAATACTAGTTTAAGCACGTAAATTATTTAACCAATAATTCTTTTTCACTCAAAAGAAAAGTAAATTAATACTAGTTTAAACACGTAAATTATTTAACCAATAATTCTTTTTCACTCAAAACAAAAGTGAATTAATACTAGTTTAAACATGTAAATTTTTTAACCAATAATTCTTTTTCACTCAAAACAAAAGTAAATTACTATTAGTTTAAACACGTAAATTATTTAACCAATAATTCTTTTTCACTCAAAACAAAAGTAAATTAATACTAGTTTAAACACGTAGATTATTTAAGCAATAATTCTTTTTCACTCAAAACAAAAGTAAATTAATACTAGTTGAAACACGTAAATTATTTAATCAATAATTCTTTTTCACTCAAAACAAAATAAATTGTCTCAAAAATGTGCAACTCAATAAAAAATTTTAAAAAGTGTAAAAAGATTCTTTAAAAAAACTTAATTTTTTCTACATAATGTAAGTAATTTGTTTCACTTTTGTTCATCCATACGTATTTAACAGTTTACATAATAATCTCATTTTTTGAGTAAAAAAATCGGATTTCGTAAATATATCTCAAGATAAAGGGACATAAAAAACAATAACTCTCTCAGTGGACTTTTCTCTCATGCATTAGAGCACGATCATGCTTTCAAATTTGAACAAGCCAAAATCACCAAATACATTTACAACAAAGCTCGGCGAAGACTACTGGAAACCGCACTAATCACAGCCTCCAAGACCATCAGACAACGAAATGGCTTCTATAATCTATCCCGCTTAATAAGCAAAATTATTCTGACTGAACAAAAACTGAACCATAGATCATGGCTAACCTCTCTTTCTCTTCGCTCTCAATTGTACTTACATACAAATCCCCGCGCACACACCCCCACATACATTTTCATTCACCACGAATCCAAACCACTTAACCACAAATAACAGCCTCACTAGTGAACACAATCCAGATACCCTCACAAATATTTAGATATTTAAACCCCTTTTGCCCTCAATTTAATTTCAAACCATCAACACTGCCTTCACAAAACTACATTTCACACATTTCTCACCAAAATTAATATCACTTTTCCCCTCCCGTTTCTTTTTCTCCTTCCTCTCATTGCCATATTCTCAGCACATTTCAACACTTTCCTTCTAACTTACTTATATCCACACATTCCTGACATATCCAGCTGGTCAAATACTACTACTCTCCAAAAATTTCACACCTAACCACAACAAAATCTCCCCTCTCCCCCCATTTCACTCTTTCGACTACTTCTTTCACACTCTTACCCACCCACCCCTCCCACTTTCAAATCACCTTCATTTCTTCAAATTTTTTCTAAAACTATGGCACTACCTACACACCAAAAACACAGAGCCTCCCCCCCCCCTCTTTATCCCCCTCCACTTTTTTCACTCACAGCCATCCACATTAATTTCATTCACTCCCACCCCTCCACTTTTTCATTCACAGCCATCCACATTAATTTTATTCCCTGCCACTGACTTCTCTCAGCCCGGACCTCGGTCCTGCGCTCCCAGTAATGGCTACTACTTCTTCTCATTAACCCATCCTGTAAACCCAATATTTTCATGTACTTGCATGACATTTTTCTTAAAATTATCATCCTGAGGAAGTCTTACAAATAAAGACGAAACGTTGATGAATACATAAAAAAACATCTTTTGGTTTTTCCTTTTTCATTTCCCATTACATCGGATTACCCTCATCCTTCCTTTCTCATATATATATATATATATATATATATATATTAGTCTCGGAAGTTTCTCAACCATTAAAACTATATTTTAAAAAAAAAACAAAAAAACTTATAGTCCGAAGTCTTCCAGTGGAAAATCACTCATGTAAGTCAATTTATTTTTTACAGTTATTATATTAGTTTGTTTCTAACACTATTTTAAGGAATCATCAGTTGTTTACCATGAAAAACTATAACTTTATTTTGGGAGATTTAAAAACAAAGGATTAAAAACGCATTTAAGCACCTTCTGTAAAGTACACAAATAATTATGACGTCATCGATTTTATGGTGCGCTTTGGAGGTCCTTATTGTTCAAGCAAAGCAATGGCTTCATGAGTGTTATTCAAACGCTGCTTCGTCGAAAACAATGGTTAAGACGTGGTATACTGACTTTAAATGCGGTCGTACAGACACAAATGACGCTGAGTGCTCAGGTCACCCAAATTCAGCTATTGTCCTGAGAAACATAAAAAAAGTCCACAAACAACAATAAATTAAAGTTGCATGAGAAAGCAGAGAAGTTGAAGATATTAAAAGGACAGGTGTATTCACCATTTTGCATGAACACTACACTTGTTAATGAGAAAGTTGGGCACATGTTCGTCTTTTACCATAGTCCGTTTTTCACAACTTTTAACTGACCATTTTTTTTGGGGGGGGGTGTACATTTACCTATCAGGCTGCTAGAGAATTCCGGGGATTTTGGAAATTTTTTTCAAATATTTTACATTTTAGGAGGGGGGATCAGTTTCCAATGTTAATTCAACATAGACTAATCCCCCTCTTTTTGACCATCTCAATTTTTTTTTTAAATCTTTTTCGGTGTACAATTACCTATTATGTCAATAGAGAATTCCGGGGTTTTTGGAAAGAAATTTCAAAAAATTTAGATTTTAATCGGGGGATCAGTTTTCAATGTAAATTCAACGTAGACTGATTCCCCCTCTTTTTGACTATCTCAAATTTTTTTAATTATTCTTCTGCTTACAATTACCTATCATGTCGCGAGAGAATTCCGGCGTTTTTGAAAAAAAAAAATTTTTAATTTACATTTTAAGACGGGGGATCAGTCTTGTTCGTCTTTTACCATAGTCCGTTTTTCACAACTTTTTACTGACCTTTTTTTTTTCTTTTTTCTCCTAAAATGTAAAATATTTTTAAAAATTTCCAAAAACCCCGGAATTCTCTAGTAGCCTGATAGGTAAGTGTACACCGAAAAAAGAAAAAAAAAATGGTCAGTAAAAAGTTGTGAAAAACGGACTGTGGGAAAAGACGAACATGTGCCGAAAGCTGTGTTCAAAGTGGGTGCCGCGTTTGCTCACAGTCGATCAAAAAACAACAACACATAAAAAATTCAGAGCAGTGCTTTCAACTGTTTCAACACAATAAGAAAGAGTTTTTACATCAATATGTGACAATGGATAAAACATGGATTCACCACTTCAATCCGGAGTTAAATTGGCGGTAAGCTGAATGGACTGCAGCAGGTGAAAGCCGTCCAAAACAACAAAAGATGCCAAAATCTAGAATCTAGAATCTTACATCTAAATCTAAAATAAATTAAATCTTAAATTAAATATTTTAAAAATGAAATAAAATAATTAATTAATAATTAATTAATCAATTAATTATTAATAAATAATTATTATTAATATTATTATATTAATATTAATTAATTAATAATTAATATTAATAATTACTAATCTATTATTAATAATCAATATAATATAATACAATTTTAATATAATACAATTTTATATATAATATAATAAATTTGAAATACAATTTTATATATAATATAATATAATAAATTTGAAATACAATTTTTTGTCGATAATATTAATAATCAATATTAATTAATTAATTAATAATTAATTAATTAAAAAATTAAATTAAATCTAGAATCTAGAGTTAAATCGGTGATAAGCTGAATGGACAGCAGCAGGCGAAAGCCGTCCAAAACAACAAAAGATGCAAAAATCTAGAAGGCAATGTTTTGGCCTTCGTATTTTGGGATGCACAATGTATTTTGCTCATTGATTACCTTGAGAGAGAACGAACCATCAATAGCGAATATTATATCGCATTATTGAATGAAGAAGAAAAAAGTGCTCTTTCACCAAGACAGTGCACCGTGTCATAAGTCAATTATTGGTGTGTTTCAAGGAAGAAATCGAAAACAAAAAAACAGACACAAATAAATAAGAAAACAGTGTTCTTTCACCAAGACAATGTATCGTGCCACAAGTCGATTGCTACGATGGAAAAACTACATAAATTGCACTTTGAATTGTTTCAGCACACATTCTATTCTGCAGATCTGGCCCCAGCAAATACTGGCTGTTTGCAGACCCCAAAAAGAATGCTTCATGGAAAGAAATTTGTCTCCAATGAAGAAGCAATATCAGAAACTGGGGCATATTTTGAGGCCAAAGACAAATCGTTATAAAGAAAAGGCGGTACTGTTTTAGATATTGACCCTAACTTTCGTGACTGCCCGGCAGCAGCGAGCCGACAGCTAACGGAAGCGTCCGAGACCTGCCGAAATCGAAAACGAGGCTGGCAGGCAGACGATATTGATTTCAAAGAGAGACGCTTGGCACTAATTAAAAATGAATTTCGAAGTGTTGTGTAGTTCGATTGCCTCTCCGGAGCAGTGCATTAACTTTTGCCAGCAGAAAGCTCTGATGGCAAAATATATGCGATGTATGCGATGCGGCGGCGGACTTTGCCGGCTAGTACCGCGAAAGATTGTTTCGGAAAAATATGCCTGGACATGCCCCACCCAGGAATGCCGGGCTTGGATTTCGCTGCGATCGGGGACGTTTTTTTCGCGGTCAAAACTCACCATATCAACAATTCTAAAGATGATATACCTGTGGTCCCAGGATATGGCGACCTGCGGGAATTCATGTGGCGACAGACTTTTAAAAAAGACCCTTTCGCCGCCATTTTATCGCAGATAGCCGTACTTTATCCAGTCGTCGGCGACCAACAATCTTCTGCTGCTCCGACTCCTTCCACATCCTCGGCGACGACCCCATCCTCCTCTTCTGCCTGTATTTCGCTAAGCCCTCCTCCAAAAACGAAAAACAAGCCCTTACCCCTCCAGCTAAAATAATTGAAAAAAAAAACAAAAAAAAACAATGCGTAATTGCAAAAAAAAAAACAAAAAAAATGGTTTTAAAAAAGTTATTATTTTAGCGTTCATAAAAAAGTTTTTTTCAGTTAAAAAAAACAAAAAAAAAGAGTTTAAAAAGTTAGTTTTCTTACATAAAATGGTTAATTATTAATAAAAAAAAAAGTTTATTCATTTCAGCTATGGGTTTGTTCATTTATTTCATTTTCTGTATAAAAATATATGCATTTCTTTTTCTTTACGTATAGTCATCGTCTTACATTGTTGTCGTCTGCCGACTCGGCAGGTCTCGGACTCTTCCGTTAGCTGTCGGCTTGCTGCTGCCGGGCAGTCACGAAAGTTAGGGTCAATATCTAAAACAGTACCGAAAAGGCATCAAATTGTTAGAGAAGTGCTGAAATAAGTGTATCACCCTAGAAGGAGACTATGTTGATGAATAAAGTCGAATTTTGCCTAAAAGTTGTTGTTTTATTACTTGGGCCCGGAACTTATTGAATAATGGGTGCTGATATCGATCCTGAACCAGTTTTCTTGAGGTTCGACTCGGAAGCGTTCGGCTGTCCTACGCAAACGCCCGAAAGTTGACGAGCCGATTTGTACCAGACGACAATTTTGATACGGTGCTGCGTCCTATGATAATAATGTTTTGCTGGTTTTGTTTGTTTTGTTTTTTTTTGTTTTTGTTGTTAGGGGTAAGGGTTAAAATATTTATTTGATAACAGTAATTTCGCTATGTTTTGTTTGTTTTATTTGTTTTGTTGTTGTTTCTTTTAGAAAATTTCTTGAAAATATAACTTACAATCACAGGACGCAGCACCGTATCAAAATTGTCGTCTGGTACCATTTGGCTCGTCAACACTCGGGCGTTTGCGTAGGACAACCGCACGCTTCCGAGTCGAACTGCACGAAAACTGGTTCAGGATCGATATCAGTACCGAATAATGTGTATACACTAATGTCCCAATACAACCCATAAAGAAGGTGTATTGCAAGGATCAACGAACAGAGAGAGAGAGATATGCATGCAAAATGTATAAATAAATGCAACTTACATTTTGTTAATGATGCTCTGGGAGCCTACAGCTGTGGCCGATCGGTGGGGGGGGGGAGTCTGCAGACGACTGCAATGATGTGTTCTGGAAGTTTATGGCTGTGACCAAGAGAGAGTGGTTATCCTACTAACGATGCTCCCACACAGAAAAGTTCAAAAAATTAGTAAAATAAGTTTATATATGTATATATATAGAGAGAGAGATTTTTCTTTCCATATTATGATAGTAGGAAGGTTTTTATTTTAGTAAAATCAATGTACTATTAATTAGTAAAATAGAGAAGAAGACGTGTTAAAAGACTTATCGCTTTGAGGGAAAAAATGTCGGACGATGCGATAGAAAAATAGAATTGTTGACCTGGAGAAACGAAACGAAGCAAAGCCGTGTGTAACTAGAAAAATATATTATTTTATTTCAAAAATTTAAATTAGGTATAAAAATAACTTAGTGTTAAGTTAACACTAACAAATATTTTTTTTTATTAACACTTCTTGTAAACTTAATGGTTTATTGCTTTCTGTGAAGGGTTCGTTTTTCGTTCAACACATTCCGGTCGATTTAAAACGTGACACTTAGTGGCCATATTGGACGAACTTGAGATTATTTACGAATTTCTTCGATAGTTCATAAATTTCAGACGTTTTCGTGCGTAATACTACTTGGATTTTAACTCGAAATGATTTCTCGGTTAATATTATTTAACAAAAACAACAACGTAATATAATTCCTAATGCTTATACACGTAATTTATCGCATTCTGTGTGGGTGCACCGTTAGTAGGATAACCGAGAGGGTTTGAGAAAACCATATGGAGATGGCCAGGCGTCCAGGCCAGAAAGAGACTGAATCTACTTTCTATATGCCTAACGTAGGATGGAATTATATATTTTTGATTTCGGGTCTGCCAAGTCTCTCAGTCTTCAAAGTTACATTGTTTGGCTTGTGAGGTGATATCCTTTGAGAATTTCTTTTGGTTTCTGGTGTTGGAAATGTATCAGTCGTTGATTAAGTCTTTTTTGCCCTCAACAAACTTTGAGAACTTAGGAATCAAAGAACTGTAGCCAACCATTTCTATGAATGACAAGCCGTTGTATACTTCGATTGCCTTTTCACCGGTTCTCTGTAAGCAGATTGTGCATTTGACGTTATCAGGCTTAATGTTTTTTTTTTATGACTCAATGTATAATTCGAATTTCTGGAACTACATCTTCAAATTTTATTCAACGTTGTCTGTTCGAGACATTTGTCTTTGCGATTGTAAAAAGTCCATGCTGATTCTCCACTTTTGATTCAATATTGAGACAGCTGAAGGCAAGAATTAAGAGAACGCATTTGGTGTCCACTTTATACTTTTACTGGCTGCATTTTTACACGTCTGAAAAGATGAAAAAGAATATGAAACAGTGTTTCTATTTCTGAAATTACGTCACTGAAGAGTTTTAATTAAGGGAGATAACCTATAATTGACTATTACACATTTGTCAACTCGTCTGTCCACATTCTTGTGCAATCTGTTCCCAAAATAAAACTAAAATTATAATCACATCGACGTCGAGAAAATATATGTATGTTTGGATTTTAATCTTTATTTTAAGTGGAAAATAATATTTATTTGGTGCCATTCACGGTGGAATTAAAGTTTGTAATGTGTAGACTTAATAACATTCAAAGCCATGTCTGCATTTCGATTCGATTTTATTTTTCTTGAATTTGTCAATAGAGGAAAAAACATCTGCTTAAATGTGAAACTTTTAAATAGATTATAATTTATATAAACTCTTAGAGTCAACACGATTTCATTATCTGTCAGCAATCATCATCATCATCATCGTCATCGTCATCGTCATCATCATCATCATCATCATCAAGAAGAAGAAGAAGAAGAAGAAGAAGAAGAAGAAGAAGAAGAAGAAGTACCGATATTTTGGATTTCTTTGAATCTCTCAATCAGTTATTGCACTTAGTAAGTATTCCAGACTGTCCCAGAGTCTTCACATTTCTGATTGTTCCGCATTTCATGCAAATTGGAAATATTTGAATTCTCAAAGAGGGAAGGGGCACTTTATGCATCTTCGTTCCACCTTAAAATACTCAGAGATTCTTGAAAAGTGGCCTCTAAACCTGTGGTTTAAATTACATGAAAATCAAAGATATTTTGAGGGGGGGGGGGAATCACTTTTATGATATCCCAAAACCATAAAAATATATGCAAACTATGACTAAAACATCACGAGTAACTTGTTGATTACAAATATATCATTGGTTTTGCAAGGAGATCAACCGTTAAAACACACACACATATATATCTTTGGTATATATTAATATATTAATATCTATATATTTATTAATTTTATACGTACATAAATGTAATCCATGGACACGTGTTTCTGGCTCACAGCCGTCATCAGCATGGCTAACTTAGACAAGGCTTGAACTTTCGATATTGATGTCTGTAGTCTGGCGTTTTACCTCCGGACCATGACGCATATACATAAAATACATAAATACATTTTATATATATATATAAATGAGTTGAGATCAACAAAATTTGAACATTGTTCTAAGAATTCAAAACCAACAAATTATATGGCATACGATCGTTTCTAAGACAATTTTTAAATATTTTATTCTGTATTATTGTTCTGAAGACTCCAAACCGTCACTTCTTCAACGCCCTTTACAACATCACATACAGAAATAACTCAAGAAAGCATCAGGTTCCAGTACTATCTGAAAAAAAATATGTATCGAGACAATACTGGAGACACAACCTTTCATCATGTGTGTGTGTGTGTATATATATATATATATATATATATATATATATATATATATATATATATATATATATATATTAGAGAGTTAACGATAAGTGAAGTATCGTTAAAGTGATCTATCGTGATAAAGTAAAGCTCAATACGTTGAGTAGAGCAATCAATTTAAAGAAGGAAAGATGAAGATAAAAAATTGCATAAAATTACATAAAATTGATACAAATTTTATTACATCGAAAGTTCAGATGAAAGGAGTTACACTAATCCTTAAACCATGGTTTTTCAAAGATAAAACTCTTCTTGTCAGAGTAATGATACTCACGGCTGCAAGAGAGAAAAACATTATAAACTCAAGAAATGAGATAATTTCCAGATGCCAACATAAGAAGAGATTTAAATACGCCCAGCTTGTAACCCCAATAGACACCCCCCACCCCATAACACATAAATACACATAACCTGACATCGTCGTGTCTCCAAGGTATCTAGATCATCCTCACTCCCCTATTAGAGTTAACTTTAACCCAATAGTAAACACATATAGCCCTACCATACGATTTCTTAGCATCGATCCTCCACTACAGATAGACCCTACCGCCCCCCCTCTCTAGCTGACAATTCAAAGTAAAACTTGAATTTAACTTTAACCCAATAGTAAACACATATAGTTAATTACCCAACCATACGACTTCTTAGCATCGATCCTCCACTACAGATAGACACTACCGCCCCAAACCCCCCCTCTCTCTAGCTGACAATTCAAAGTAAAACTTGAAGTTATAGACTTTACCACCCTCAACCCCACCACTTCCCCAACCCCACCACACTCCTTCACACACACCCTTAAGACATTAGCTGTACGCATTATTCCAACTGCTTTCGTTCGATCCAGTTCTGTACACTTTAATCGGCTGAGTTTCCTACCAAAAGCCGAATATTTAAGCTAATATATGACAACTTTTGAAACATCTCACTGCCTGGAGGCCAGGTGTTTGAAGGCAGATATGAACCTTGCCACATAGCGTCTTTTAACAGACAATCTTTGCCTCGGATCCGCCGAATTGGATACTTACAATATTACTCTGCGGACTTTTACTTGTAATTCCACGGAATTATACACAAAACCAAGACAGAATCCCTACGGATCAAGTGAGATATTTTTGAACCCTCTGTCTTTTATTTGAAACCCTGTAAAACTTTTTTATAAAACTTTCTCCAAATCTACAAACTTTTCTTTAAATCTACAAACTTTTGCTATTTTGCCATCTGCACTTTTGTTTCGATAATGGTTATTCAATACTGCTACCATTCCCCCTCTCAACCATTTATTTCTTTATCCCCAACCTTTCCTGTCTTTTCTTCTTCAATTTTCAAAGTGAAATGGAACAGGTAATATTTATTTATTATAAATATCACATTACCGAATGTTATCCTCTGACGAGAAGAGTTTTATCTTTGAAAAACCATGATTTAAGGATTAGTGTAACTCCTTGCATCTGAACTTTCGATATAATGAAATTTGTATCAATTTTATGTAATTTTATGCAATTTTTTATCTTCATCTTTCCTTCTTTAAATTTTATATATATATATATATATATATATATATATATATATATATATATATATATATATATATAACTTCTTTGTAATATAGCAGGAAAAATCCCAGCAGAGTGCTCGATTAATTGAGAATTAAAGTTAAAAATTAAAAATTAAGAGCGTAATATTTATTTATTTTAGTACAGAAAAATTAGTACAACATTCGTACCGTCGGTTTCAAGCACAGAAGCTGAAGAGAGCCGGATTGCTAAGTCCTTCTGTGCTTGAAACCGACGGTACGAATGTTGTACTAATTTTTCTGTACCAAAATAAATATATATATATATATATATATATATATATATATATATAAAGTTAGTTTTCTTGTTTTTTGTTTTTTAACATAGTTCACCCCCAAACAAGGCAGGCCGCCACTGTAGAAAAAGGGTGAAAGTTTTTGTTTTGTTTTTTTGGGGGGTAGGGGGGATTCAACCTAAATTAGGAGCTGTGCAGCGAGATGTCTGTTTACATTAGTTTTAAATTTCTGCATGTCAGTACCGTCAGGAAAACAGGGATCAGGGAGGGAGTTCCTGAGTCCAGCAGCACGAGGAAAGAAGCTTTTGGACTAGAAAGCTCTTCGGCATCTGGGGACCTCCACAGTAAATGGATGGGATTTGGCAGATTGTCGGGTTAGTCGAGTGAATTTACGTTGTGGGGGCACCAGACAGCAAGTTCACTAGAGCACAATCCATTAAAGTACTTGTAAAACATGCACAACAAAGCAACATTGCGGCGATGGGACAGGGGCTGGAGCATGAGATCAATATAATTTGAACATTGTTCCAAGAATTAAAACCAACTACCAATTGGTGTACGATCGTTTCCAAGACTTTTTGGAAATATTTTATTGTTCATTATTTTTGATGATTCCAAAATGTCACTTCATCAGCGCCTTTTATAACATCACATAACGAAGTCTCTTGAGAAAAAACATCGGATTTCAGTACGAAAAGGCAACACCAGCAAAATGACTTTTGAAGCAGAAAAAGGACAGCGAATTGAATAATTAATCAAAACATTTAAAACATTCAGAGCATTCACAATACAGGTTGAATTGAGAAGGAGAAATTACAACAGAGAAAACAAACATAAGAGAAAAATTAATTCATAAAAAATAATAAATAGAAATAGAAATGGTAGCACTAAACGATATTAAGAACAATAAAAAAAATTTGTAATAACAATGATGTTAGAATACAATAAAATGAAATAAAATAAAGTGAATTAGATAAGTAAAAAAAAATAAATAAGTAAAATTAGGAAATAAAATAATAAAAAAAATAATAAATAGAAATATAAACAATGGTAGGACTGAAACGATATTAAGAACAATAAAAAAAATTGTAATAACAATAATGTTAGAATACAATAAAATGAAATAAAATAAAATAAAGTGAGTTAGATAAGGTATATAAGAAAGTAAAATTGGGAAATAAAATAATTTAAAAAATAATAACTGATAAATAAAAAATAAATTAAAATAAATTAAAATAAAATAAATAGATAAGAAAATTAGATAAAAAACTAGTTAAAAAACTAGATTAAAAAAAACTAGTTAAAAAACTAGATAAAAAAAAACTAGTTAAAAAACTAGATAAAAATTAGTTAAAACAACTAGATAAAGAAAAAATCAATAAACAAAGTAAGAATTAATTTAATTTTTTTAAAAAATAAGATAGAGTATAGTTTAAATTAATAGAAATAAAAATAATTAGAAGATAAAAAGTCTACAATAGAGTATATATATATATATATATATATATATATATATATATATATATATATATATATATATATATATGAAGCAATCCAACAAAAGATATAAGCGTAAAGATATAACTCGAAAATATAATTTTATTTATTTATCTATCTCCTACAGCGGTAAGATGTGACACAAGGTCGGAAAGTGGGATTTGAAAAGTCAACGCCCGAGAATTTGAGAACTCTGGCGTACAAAAAATGCCTGGGCAGTAAGCAATAAACTTACTCCTCCCCAAAGAGGGGAAACAAAGCCTGGGAGGGTGGACCTCCTAGAACTGCACAGGACAAACCCACAAACAGGCAGAATCAAGACCACACCGGTTTATAGGGTGTAGTATCCATCGGAACAGATACTACACTTTGATCTTAGCCAAAAGGCCGAGAAAGATTTTTTATTTACCTCCCCAGGAGGTTAGGCACAAGGCCAGGTTTATCTTACTCCCACAAGGTAAGATGTGACCCAATGTCGGGTCTGGAAATTTGGACTTGAAAAGCCAGCGCCCGAGAAGGTGAGCACTCTGGCCATTAAAAATTGCCTGGGCAGCCCCGTCGGCATTCCCCGGTAGGGGCGCCTCAGGCAGTAAGCAATTAACTTACTCCTTCCCAAAGAGGGGAGGCGAAGCCTGGGAGGGTGGACCTCCTAGAACTGCACAGGACAGACCCATAGACCGGCAGAATCAAGCCCCGAAGGCCAAGACAATACCAGTCTATGGGGTGTAGTATCCATCGGAACAGATACTACACTTTGATCTTGGCTAAAAGGCCGAGAAAGACTTATATTTATAAGAAGAAAACGTATCATAAGTAGGTAAACGTAAACTAAAAATAATGTTAAATATACTCATATATAAAGAATACCAAAGAAGAACAAGAAATTTTATAAATTTCAAATTCATAAAGGAACTAGAGATATAGAAGAAAATCCTGATTATAAAGATAGAAAGTAGAAGAAAATTATTCAAGCACAAAACAATCAACCATTGAGATGATATTAATATCTGCGGTATTTGGGGTTTTCAAAAATGCCTATATTTTAAATATACCTATATTTATATAGCTATATTATTCTATTGTGCATTATCACTCCACTGTAGTCAAAAAATTTCTAACTCTGAATTTATATATATATATAAATAATTATTTTTATTTATACAGACATGTACAAAAAGTCGCTACACTGGCATGTCGATGTTATTGATCATTAGTTATTAGAAACTAAAATCTAATCAGGCGAAAAAGTTTGATCTTTTACTTATATGTTCATATTGCAAAAGAATGAAAAGAAAGAAAAAATCTAAATTAAAAACCGGAAGGTCACATGGTCAAATTTAAAATAATTGAAAAAACCGTTTGTAACTTTTTGTTGAAGAGATAAAAACAAAATTTGATCTATTTATAGCACTGGTCTCATATTTTTCAAGGTGTAAAATTGTAAGTTTAGAGAAAGGAGCGGGGAGAGTTGCTAGGTGTCGATGTGTCAGTGAGCGACTTTTTTACATGTCTATATATAAAAAATAATTATATAAATAGCTCTATTTACTATTGAGCACTATTATATAAGCTCGGTTGAAATTCTTTGGATTTTATCCTGTGGATGTTTACTTTACCTAAATTACTATATATATATATATATATATATATATATATATATAGTCTGATGCTTCCAATGAGAATGAAACACAAACTTTTCTGTGTAGCTTACTTGCCATAAAGATATGTGTGTGTGTGATGATGAAACAATCAATCTTCGTCATAAATATGTATGTGTGGATGTACATGTATTTATTTCAATACACACATCTAACATGCGTTTATGCATGAGAGATTTACGTGAGTGAATTTACATTAAATTTTGTGTCTCTCCATTAAATATATATTTGCAAAAAATGCATAACTGAATCTTTCAATTCTATAAAGTAAGTTTTGGAAAAAATGTTTGTTTGTTTCTCTCTCTCTCTCTCTCTCTCTCTCTCTCTCTCTCTCTCTCTCTCTCTCTCTCTCTCTCTCTCTCTCATACACACACACTCTTACTCTATCTCTCTCTCTCTCAGATTTTTCATGGTTTTTATTTTTTATCAAGTCTCCTAAAACAGATGTCAATTCATACGTAAAAATCAATGTCCATTTGACAATTTTTAAAACAAAAAAGGTGAATCGTAAACCTGAAAAAAAACAAAAAACATTTTTCTTGTCATCCATTATATTTCCTTCATATCAATCAATATTCCATCATCGAATCAAACTGAATTCTGAAATCAATTTTGACTGGAAATTTTAACCTAGAAATCAATTAAACTAGCAAATATATATTAGTTTTATGAATGAATACAAAATTAGAGTCAAACAATGAAACTTTCCAAAAACGCTTGTATGTTTTATTTTCGTAGGATTTTTATTATTCCTTTGCTTGTCACACCACGGAAGATAATCTCTTCTTAACAAAGTTAATAAAGTTAGGTATGAGTATATGTTTATACGAGTGAACACCCTCCATCAAAAATGGCTAAATAATCATGCTTCACCAGTGTACGTACCAATATTAATATTCATATAAAATAATGTCTCACTCTGTGAAGTTACAAAAGAAGAAAGGAAACGTCTTAACCTGGAAAGTTTTTAAAAAGACAAAACGAAAGAAAAAACGGTATAGAGTTTGCAGCAGTCACAGGTTCCGTTGTGGCCAGCCGGTCGACATATATGGACTCCTTTCATGTAGAAGGAGCGCCGGCAGATTTCCGAGGCACAGCACTCTCAATGATGTCGTTAGACGAGCACTAGACATCACTGGCTTCCCGTCGATCCTCGAACCGGTTGACCTTGACAGAGGCGATGGCAAACGACCTGATGGGCTGATTTACAAACGGTAAGTCACTGATATGGGATGCGACTTGTGTCGACACTTTTGCGCCCTCGTCAGTGATAGAATCGACAACAAACCCTGGACATGCAGCAACGTCAGCAGAGAGCCGCAAGCGGTCAAAATATGACGGCCTCTTCGACAGATTTGTATTTCAACCGATCGCTATGGGGACGAGTGGAGTGATTGGTTCTGCCACACACGACTTCCTCGACAGCCTTGGTCTATTAATGACGCGCAACACCGGAGACAATCGCGAATTATCTTGGTTTTACGAGCGCCTCTCTATCGCCATTATTCGTGGAAACGCCTTGAGTCTGCTCTCGGCCTGCCAAACCAGCCAGACATTCGAAGAAAACTATAAACTGTGATACGATTATATATAAGGAATCAGGATTTCTCGATATTGAACTAAACAATGTCCAAGTGACGAATAAGGGATTTATTAATTATTTATTAAATTATTAATCTTATCCCTTACTTTTTCACCATATGCTTTTTTAAATCCGATTGTGCAAACTAAAAAAAATTTTTTTTTTAATCGGTATAGAAAGAAGGCAGTAAAAAAAAGAAAGAAAACGTCTCATTATGGAAATAGAGGAAACGGGTCTGACTTGCTATTTGCTCTCTCCGTTTCACTAAACACTTAAAATAGTTTTGTTGGGCAGTTTTTTTATTTGATAACTTTTTTGTGACGGAACGGAAACCCAGCATACAATACCATATCCAAACCAAATTACAAAGAATTCTACCAAAGGGGAAAAAATGCAATAAAACCTATTGGCCTCCAAATGGAAGAAATAATCAAAGAAACCAACATCCCACTCAAAAAGATATATGATTCCATCCAACCAACAATACCACCGTGATAAATAACACAACCAAAAGTAAACTTGGAAATGAATAAACTCAATAAAACTACCACACATCCTCTCATTTTTCAAGAAAAACTAAATAAAATCTACAGATCCCTAATCAGATAAAAATGAGACAATGAGTACTTTATCTGTCAATCGACTTGAAAATCGTATCTAAATACATTAGAAACACATTCACCACCAAAGATTGCGACTGGCGCTGGGAACCTCTCAAATATCTCTTATTAAATGTTAGCACATAGAACCACATGTACCTCTTCTGACCCTAAGTATACAGAAACTAGCCTTACAATACTATGTTAAGATTAAAAATGTCTACTTAATCAACCATTCAATACCATATTTAAACCAAATTACAAAAAACATGTACCAAAAGAAAAAAATGCAATCAAATTTTGTGCCATTCGAATAGAATAAATAATGTAAGAAAGTAATTCCCTACTCGAAAACAAACATGATACAATCACAACCAATAATACGTGTGAAATAACATAACTAAAAGATACTTGGAGATAAATAAACTAATAAAACTACCACATATGAAAAAATAAAGAAAATTCTAGATTGTTATTCCAAATATACCGCTATATTTACAGACGGATCTAAGGACAAGAACACAACAGGATGTGCAGATGTACATGAAAATCAAACAATCCAACAAAATCTTCCTAAAGAAACATCTATTTTCAGTGCAGAATCCAATGCCATAGATTTAGCACTCAATATTATCTCTCAGAGTAAAAAGAAAAACTTAATTATTCTTTCCGACTCCTTATCACTATTAAAAACATTGAAAGATAGAAATCTGGGTAACCCACTGATCATCACACTAGTATGTAGAATAACAAAGCGATTATATTTTGTTGGATCCAAAGTCACATAAGAATTCGAGGAAATGATAAGACTGAAACAGCAACCAAAACCGCCCAAAAAGAATCCTTCAGCAACAAATTTAAATTTCCATACACAAACGTCAAGACAAACATCAAAGCATCACCTCTCGAGCGCTGGCTTTTAACCCCACTTGCTCGACCCGAGCTTGGGTCACATCTTACTTGTGGGAGTAAGATAAAACTGGCATTGTGCCTAACTCCTAGCGAAGGAGTAAATAAATATTCAATCTAGATGGAGCAGTAATACATTCAATAAATTGTTGACACTACAACCTGATCTGGGAGAATTGAGGCAGGGCTGTAGAAAGTCACGAAGGGAGGAAGTCATCCTCTCTCGACTCCATATTGGCATACAAAAGCTACGCATTAATTCCTGGTTGAGCAGAAAGAGCCACCATGGTGTGCGACTTGTGAAGTGACAAACACAGTGAAACACTTTATGTTAGAATGTGTTGATTTTGCTCCCATGCGACGAAAACATTTCAATGTTGGTAATATGAAGGAACTGTTTAAAGACATCAGAGTTGAAATCATGATGTCCTTTCTGAAAATGGTGGGTTTGTACCCAAAAATCTAATATCTATAAGTTCAATAAACCAAACTTCCCTAGGAAGAAATTAATTAATTACAGACTGTTTACTCAAGAAATTTACACATTTAAAAGAAATTCATCCAAATCTGTTAAACATTTAAAAATATTATAAACCTCAAGCATACAATCCTTTTACCAATATAAATGGAGTCGGCATTAAATAACCCAAAAGGGTCGATATGCCGTAAAACAAAACAAAACATATACAAATAAATACACATTGGTCATTATTATAGAATGGAAGTTGTTTGTGCCGTGTAAAATCTGAAACTAATAAACCAATATTATGAATTTTGGAAAGCAGCTGCCAGGCGCAAAGGTGGGTAATGTGAGCTATATTTAGTCTAATTTAGTTTTATGCAAAAGGGGAAAGCCCTTCGTGAAAATTCAGATACTTCCGATTTTGATGAAATTTTAACCATAGGTATTAGACATAACATTAATAAACATTGCCAAAATTTCAGTTTCTTTGAAGTATTTTAAAGAGTTGTTAGTCAGCATAATATAGATACATTAATTCAACTCTTTCCGATATGGCACGAACACACTATTATATCTTATATGTAAAGTAAAGGAGGGTTTTCCTTCTATTTCATGGACCGGAATAGCTTAATAAACAAAAGCTACAAAAAAATATGTTTACCCACTCACTAAGTTGGTCCATATCATGAAAACAATTTCATTTTCGCTCACAGTTATTTCAGTTTTTTAATTTGTCTTATTAAGAGAAAGTTGGTGGAGTTTTTACCCTCTCATTAACATGTACTATGACCGTCAACCATTACACCAAGGTCATTTATTTAATAAAATACTTAATTTTCGCTTCACCGGTTTCTAACGCTATGGGTGCACATTATAGTAATAATCTATCACATTTTCTCACATTAACACATATGACTTACAAATTGTTTTTAAAAGTTCACAGCTTGCCTTAGCGTAATATATTTAAATCTGTGTTTTATATTCTATGCCTACACCCAATGATGGTTTGATATTATTAGACTTGGATAATATTTAGGAGAGGTAAATAAAAAATATTGGTTATCAGGGACATCTGTACCTATAAAAGTCTGATTTCTATGAATAAAGTCTTTGGTTTGGTAGTTTGGTAGTTTTGTTTTACGGCATATCAACCCTTTTTGGGTTATTTAATGCCGAATCTGGTCATTATAGTAAAAGATTTATGCTTCAAGTTCTAAAAATAAAATAAAAAAGGGGAGGGAGAAAGGGAGAGGGGCTGTTGTTTTTGTTTTTGGTTTTGTAGAACATAATTAAGTTTTACAAAAAAAAAAAAAAAAAAAAAAAAAAAAACGTTAATGTAGGTGAATTTCGTCTCAGGGAGCCACAGGGCAGCCTGATCTGGTATCACCAGAATAAAGTCTTTTATGGTTAGTTAAATAATATCTTTCATAAATGATCCCCCTTTTTATACGTCATTACATTCATGTTAAAGATTATGTAAATTGTTTCAGAAAAATAGTTATTCATTACACTTGTTGTTTTGTGTCATATGCATCACATGGACAGATATGTTTATGGAAAGTTTCATTCAATAATGTCTGCTTTGCATCTAAACGAGACAACAATCATTTGCTAATCACAAATAATTAAGTATAATTATAAGAAAATGTGACCTTGGATCTGAATATTAAAACAGATGAAGTCATTGTACAGAACTGTTTTAATAAAAAAACTCTACCTATTTAAAATTTGCTACGGTTTTGAGTGAAAAGTTATGTAGTTCATTATAACTATTACTAAACTTGTTTAGATTTCAGTTTTAACTTGAGCATTGATTTACTCCTCTCCAGGAGTTAGGCACAAGGCCAGTTTTTATCTTACTCCCACAAGTAAGATGTGACCCAAGGTCGGGTCGGGAAAGTGGGGTTTAAAAATTACCTGGGCAGCCACGTCGGCATTCCCTGGTAGGGGCGCCTCAGGCAGTAAGCAATAAACTTACTCCTCCCCAAAGAGGGGAGGCAAAGCCTGGGAAGGTGGACCTCCCAGAACTGCACAGGACAGACTCATTGACCGGCGTAAATCAAGACCCGAAGGTCAAGACAACATCAGTATGAGGTGCAGTATCCATCGGAACAGATACTACACTTTGATCTTAGCCAAAAGGCCAAGAAGTTTTAACTTGAGTACCCGTGACTCATTGGATCACTATTTGTTATATATATTATCTAGTATATAAAATTAAGTCAGCCGGATCTTCGACATTAGACCTAAATAAGATTGCATCTGACAGATCAATATTTGATTCTGACTAACGATTTCTTGCTTTTTATCCTTGCACCATGTATTTTGCATGCATATTACGTATTTCGCTTAAGTTTCTTTCAAAAATGGTTTATTCCGGCCAGAAGATTGGTAAAATGGAGACATTTTCCAATAATGAGCGGAAAAGCAAAAATAAGCTTACATCATTAATAACAAATTTAAATGGTTGCTTCTGCTTACACGTTTAATATAAAAATCATCTTTCTGAAGCAATTACATTTGCTTATATTACATTTTTTATATTATTTATTGTATATTATAACAGGTGGAACATTATTATTCGAAAAATATTTCTGTTTAGTTTGCGGTCAGCTGTTTTGTTTCGCATGTTCACAAAAAATAATATAAAATAAAATGACATTAATGAATGCAGGTCAACGTCTGGTAAGTACAGCCACTTATGATTTCTTAACTTTGACATTAATTACTAATCACGTTTTTGCAAGAAAGAATTTACTTGAACATCGATGACATCATAAAGGATCAATGGTAGGCTTTTGGCAACTTAAGAAAAACTTAAACTATGCTCATTTTGTGACGTCATCCATTTTCAAGTAAATTTCTTTCTTGATAATATTACTTCGTTTTTTTTTGTTTTTTGTTTTTTATTTATCTTCCTCCCACAAGGTAAGATGTGACACAAGGTCGGGAAAGTGGGATTTGAAAAGCCAGCAGCCGAGAAGGTGAGCACTCTGGCCTACAAAAACTGCCTGGGCAGCTCCGTCGGCATTCCCCGGTAGAGGCGCCTCAGGCAGTAAGCAATAAACTTACTCCTCCCCAAAGAGGGGAGGCAAAGCCTGGGAGGGTGAACCTACTAGAACTGAACTGAACAAACCCACAGACTGGCGGAATCAAGACCCGAAGGCCAAGACGATACCGGTCTATAGGGTGTAGTATCCATCGAAACAGATACTACACTTTGATCCTGGTCAAAAGGCCATCGTTTTTATTATCAGTCTTTCTCCCACTCGTTCTTACTCTACTCCCTCTCTCTCTCTCTCTCACTCCTCTAGACTAAAAATCAAACTCAATGATTGATAAAGACAATTAATTGAAATTTATTTTCAAACTCGGTTGAAAAGTCAAGTAAAAGAGTGGAATCTCTCTGAAGAAAGGGAGAGAGTCAGTATTTGTTCATTAAATAACTGAAGTTCTTATAAGCAGGAGTAAGTAGTCTTTGTGTATAAGTGTAGTTCGCCCATATGAACAGGTTTAGTAGTAACTGTTGATTGAAACATGTTATCATGGAAACATCTGGCAAAGATTTGTGTGTTTAGGCAGTGTGCGGATTTGTACTTCCTGTGTTTTACACAGAGTGGAGGTATGTGCATGGACTTCTTGTGTGTGAATGAGTTCATGAGGCTGTGTGTATAAGCTGTAGTTATGTTTAGTAGTCTATGACGTTTTGTAGAGACAAAGTTTAACCTTCGGTGCCCAAAATAAAAATGCTTAAACTCGTCTCTGTGCAATCGTCTCTGTGCATGCATTCGCTTGAATTAATAAAAACAAATAAAATGATTTTAAGCCAATCAGATGCATTTGTCTGAATTTATCAAATTTTCCGTTTTGATCCACCCGGAATGCATATAAAGCTAGATTTTTCCGTCAACAATAATGTTTAGCCCAAATCCACGACAGAGCTAACATCGACATTTCTCCAGCCCCCTTGGGAAAGCTGAGAATGCATTTTCTAAACTCACGCACACATAGCCACACTGACACCAACGCAGACACATACACAATGCATTAACTATTTAACTGTCTTATGCATAAGAACACTAAAGGCGACACACACACACACACACACACCCATCCTCC
This sequence comes from Sepiola atlantica, assembly GCA_963556195.1. Lineage (NCBI taxonomy): Eukaryota > Metazoa > Mollusca > Cephalopoda > Sepiida > Sepiolidae > Sepiola > Sepiola atlantica. The sequence goes on along the minus strand of OY744521.1, from coordinate 7,956,314 downwards.
TTGACCCTTCATGACTATTTTGTGCGGTATCAGCCGAGTTTGGTACTATCACTTGGCAGGGGAGGGGAATTATTATTATTATTATTATTATTATTATTATTGTTGTTGAACCATAATAATTTGTTGTCTTAATTTTATTACATTCGTATTCCAAGGACTCGTTTTGCCAAATTTGAAATTTTGTCCAGTATTTTTTTAACCAAGTATTTATTTGTAGTAATAGTAATAATAGTAGCAACATTATGACCCTCCCATGACAGACTTGATAGTTTTTAACCCAAAGGTGTTTATTTATCTTCTTCTTCTTCTTCTTCTTCTTATTATTATTATTAAGTGCTTACTAGGAGTTAGCACACAAGTCATCACAAGCGATTGCTCACCAACAACAACCGGTGGTGTTACCTGGAGTCTGAGTGACAACAAATCTTCCCAGATTTCCAGTACTCTCCACCTCTTTTCGATAATCACCACAAATAGCCTTGCAGTATCGCAACATCTGCCTACCATTGATTTCTTGCTGGTAGCGACCATTGGTCTCCTCTGGGAATTAAGTGGCAATAAGCCTCCCCAAGGTCCCAGTACTCTCCACACTCTTTCAGTGCAGGTCTGGTTAGTGCTCTCCCTCTTCGGTCTTCCCATCCTCCTTGCCCCTTCACGATTATTTTGCGGGGGGGGGGGTATTATTATTATCATTGTTGTTGTTGTAGCGGTGGAAGTTTACTCTTAAGCTAGTTGCCTCTTTTCCTTATTGTTTCCCTTGCATTTGCGGTGTTTTGTATAGTGTTCACACTTCATTGAACATTCCAACAAGTAAGTGTTTACCCATCCTTAGCGATGCTACTCAAAACTCATCCTGACGTCTTTTGTATTCATCAAAGCCTTTATTGCCTTTCAGACGCTCCCTGAATCCCTTTTGGTTTGCAAAGACACTTATCCTCAGAACACGTATTATTATTTTGTTTTCAATCTTTCTAAGCCACTTGTTTTGATATATATCAAATACTATTTTGTGAACACATACTTTTCTTAATCTTATTTCTGTGTATTTTCTGTATAACATTACTCCCACTCTCTCCCTACACACACATACCCTCCAAATTATTATTATTATTATTTACTCACTAGGTGTTCTCACTGGTAATAACAAATGGTATTCCCTTGAGTCTGAGTGACAACAAGTCTCCCCAGATCCTTAATACTCTCCATCTCTTTTGATAACCATTGCAAATTATTTTGTGTTATCGTAATAGCCATTGATTTCTTGCTGACAACGACAGTTGGTCTTCTCTGGGATTTGAGTGACAATAAGCCTCCCCATTGTTCCATTACTCTCCACACTCTTCCAGTGGCGGAGGTCTAGTTGATGCTCTTCCTCCTCGGTCCTTCCATCTTCCTTGATCCCTCATGACCACTTTGTGTTGTATCAGTCGAGGGAAGAGGGAGGAGATTTTAGGTTATGGTGTTTCTGACAGTTTCAGTTGGACTATTCATCATCATCATTCAATTGGCTACGAGCATTCGTCTATAGTCAGCGTATTTTATTTTATTCATATTCTGATTCGAAGGTGTATACTAGTAGTTATCCAGTGTGTACTCACTACCAATTCTCGCTTGTGACGCTGTTTTTGTTACAGACAGACACAAAACTACTATTATAACAACGATAACTATTCACATATTCAATACGGCTATAACTACATCGACAGAAAAGTTCTCATAAGATCATCGAAGTTAAGCAACGTTGAGCCTGGTCATTACTAGGATGGGTGATCATTTAAGAATACCAGGCGTTGTATGTAAAACCTGGTCTTAGTAGTCTTACAAATTGAAAGCTGACTACTAATTTGCAACTATAATGAAACGGACTTGACTATTTGTTCTGATCTGTGCGTACCAGACACTGGCCCCGGCCATAGCAGTTCGCATTTTTAGATATTCAATTCTCGGCTTTTACTGTTTCCTCCATCTCTTGTACCAGATTGAACTAAACAGCACAATTCAAGTTTCTAAGGAAATGAATCAGATTTATGCAAAGGGGGAAACATGCGTTTATTTGTTTATATTTCATGAAGAAAAAAAAACAAAAGGGAACAGATTTAGATGTTTGCAGAAATTGTTGCTTCTGTGAATAAAAGAACACATGAAATGTTGGCAGATTTTTTGTGCTGTAATTTTGAATGGAAAATGGAAAGCAAAACAAGTAATCATTGCATAATGAGCCCCAAATCCTTCAAAAGTGGTTCAGATTCTAGCAAATAAAAATGCAGCATTTTTTTAAACTTCTCCAATATAAATTGGAAGTATATTATCTTATTATTTATGATATATATATATATATATATATATATATATATATATATATATATATATATATATATATATATATATATATATATATATATATATATATATATATATATATATATATATATAAATATATATATATATAAATATATATATATATAAATATATATATATATATATATATATATATATATATATATATATATATTTATATATATATATATTTATATATATATATATTTATATATATATATATTTATATATATATATATATATATATATAAATATATATATATATATATATATATATATATATATATATATAAATATATATATATATATATATATATAAATATATATATATATATATATATATATAAATATATATATATATAAATATATATATATATATATATATATATATATATATATATATATATATATATAAATATATATATATATATATATATATATATAAATATATATATATATAAATATATATATATATATATATATATATATATATATATATATATATAAATATATATATATATATATATATATATAAATATATATATATATATATATATATATAAATATATATATATATAAATATATATATATATAAATATATATATATATATATATATATATATATATATATATATATATATATATATAAATATATATATATATAAATATATATATATATATATATATATATATAAATATATATATATATAAATATATATATATATATATATATATAAAAACCGTGAAATATTAATAAATTTATTTGAGATTCCATCCATATTTTCTCTTCTCATTTATTTTTGTTCATCTGTTCCACCTTCCGTACCTATATCACATTGCTCCTGCCTCGGATTACGAACTTACATTTCTATTTACCAGCAATGCTTCAAGCAAACTACAATTTCCTTTTATATATATATATATATATATATATATATATATATATATATATATATATATATATATATATATATATATGTATAGTAATCCAGGTAAAGTAAACATTCACAGGATAGGAATCCAAAGAATTTCAACCGGGCTTATAAAAAGTGCTCAATATCAAATATGGCTTTTATTCAAACAGACACGTACAACATCTGCGACACTGGCATGTCGATGTTATCGATCTATAGCTGTTAAAAGCTGAGATCTCATCAGGGAGAATTAGAATTTGATTCTTCCCTCATATGGTATTTGGGAATAATGAAATAATTGTTTCAATTTATTTATTTATATTTGGAATTGGAATTTCATTATTCCTAAATACCACTTGAAGAAAGGATCAAATTCTAATTCTACCTGATGAGATCTCAGCTTTTAACAGCTGTAGATCGATAACATCGACATGCCAGTGTCGCAGATATACATGTCTGTTTGAATAAAAACAATCACAGCGAAACAGTCTGTATGTGGATGACTATATAAAGCTCCCTTTTCTTGGGTAGAGCTTATTTGTAAGGATATCGCCAACTGCCATTAGCTTTAAGGCATAGCTCATTGGGTAAAAACTAATTCGAGCTCTCGGCACTTGACAATGTTTACATTGAGATATCACTTACATTCAGTCAGTGTCGTATGATAGCGCAGGGGTAGAGGCGTCGACTGTCATCTCGACGGTTGAGTTTCAATCCCGGCTTGAGGCACTAACTGGTCTAGACGCAGTGAAGAGCTGTGATACAGCAAAACAGTCTAATATATATATATATATATATATATATATGAGTAAAATATTTCCACTGTTTGAATGCATTTAAATTTGTAATTTCTAAAACAGTAAAGAGACCAATCAAATGCAGGCTTTTTTTTAAATAAAATATTATTTATTTAAAATTCAAATTTTCGATTCATAAAAGAATCTTCATCATACAATATTTTTTTTTTATTTTTTTTGTAAGAAAAAAAACAAAATAAATATAAACTCACTGAAGTATTATTTACTCCTCTCCAGGAGTTAGGCACAAGGCCAGTTTTATCCTACTCCCACAAGTAAGATGTGATCCAAGGTTGGGTCGGAAAGTGGGGGTTGAAAAGCCAGCGCCCGAGAGGTGAGCACTCTGACCATTAAAAATTGCCTGGGCAGTCCCGTCGGCATTCCCCGGTAGGGGCGCCTCAAGCAGTAAGCAATTAACTTACTCCTCCCCAAAGAGGGGAGGCAAAGCCTGGGAGGGTGGACCTCCTAGAACTGCACAGGACAATCCCATAGACCGGCGTAAATCAAGCCCCGAAGGCCAAGACAATACAAGTCTATGGGTAAACTCACTGAAGTATAGGATTGAAAATAAAACTAAATAAATGAAACAAACTTTAGCGACATCAGATATAATTTTTCTTTGCATCCCGGCGAATCTATGATTCCAAATAGGAAGTAATATAAGAAGCAAGGGATTAAGGTATTTTGTTTGTTTAAGAACGCTTCTTTCTACCACCACTGCAAAGAACTTTCTTTTCTTCCTCTTTGTGCCTAAAACCAAACAAAATTTCCATGAACAGAGTTTTTTTCCAAGAACTTCCTATCTATGGAACACAATAATATGGGACTGCTTCCCTGATGACTACAACAAGTCCAATGTCGAACTGTCCTCTAAAATAATCAAATTCTGCTCTTTCCACCCATCGTTTCTAATTCCTTTATGTAATGTGAGTCTTAAATACATGCTTAGATCTGATAACCTCAGAGGAAGATTAAATCTGAATAGGAAACAGAGATGTGTGAAAAACAGAAGACTGTGTTAGTTTGGCCACATTGAAAGAATAAGTGAGAGTTCTTGGATTACTAGATGTAGAACAGTTAAAGTAGCAGGTTCAATTCATGGGGGGGGGGAGGCAAAGGAAAACATGGGATGAAGTGATAAAATGATCTTGAGAAAAAGAGGGATAAATAAAGACCCGGTCAGAGATAGGTTCGTTTGGTAGTCAATTTCTTAAAGCCATCCAACGGATGCCAGCATGTAAAACGTGCGTTAAACCAAATATGATGATCCAAACGGTCCTCGGCCTTTTGGCTAAGATCAAAGTGTAGTATCTGTTCCGATGGATACTGCACGACTGTCCTGTGCAGTTCTAGGAGGTCCACCCTCCCAGGCTTCGCCTCCCCTCTTTGGGGAGGAGTAAGTTTATTGCTTACTGTCTGAGGCGCCCCTACCGGGGAATGCCGACGGGGCTGCCCAGGCAATTTTTAAATGGCCAGAGTGCTCACCTCTCGAGCGCTGGCTTTTAACCCCACTTACTCGACCCGATCTTGGGTCACATCTTACTTGTGGGAGTAAGATAAAACTGGCCTTGTGCCTAACTCCGCGAGGAGTAAATAAAGATCCACATTAACATCCAGTTGACAATCCCATTAACCTCGAGTGGCTTACGGCCTTGGTAAGTGTTGACTCATTAGTATTCAAAAAATGCTTAAAAAAGGTTAAAGCAAAGAAAAAGAGAAAGGAAAAGAAAAGGGAGAGGGGGGAGTGAAGTAATTGTGAAAAGAAAGAAAAGAAAGTGGAACATAATTCAAGTTTGGTTGTTTTGTTTTACGGCATATCGACTCTTTTCGGGTTATTTAATGCCGAATCTGGTCATTTTGGTGAAGGTTTCTATGCTTCAAGTTCTTTATATGTTTAAGTATTTATTCATGGTGTTTGGTTGAGTGAAAGGGGGGATAGGGAGAAAGAGGGGATTTTGCAGAACATGATTGAGTTTTGCAAAGGAAAAAAACAAACCATCAATGTTTGGTGAATTTTGAGTCAGGAAGTCAATAACTTCAGACAGCCTGATCTGGTAGCGCCAGTAGGTTCTATTTGACCCATAAATGGACCTGAGAGCAATGGCAACTAAGGGGCAACTCCACATTCGCCACGTCTCCCAAATGGAGGCCTCACCACTGGATGTCTTTTAAGGTCATACCCAGGACTGAACATAATTCAGTTTACAAGAGTCATTATTTTAAAATGGTGTCTTACCCGGAGAAACCATAAATCAATCAATCCATGGAAGACTCGTAACTCTTTCTGAAGACCTGATCGATTTCAGTTTATTATAACGAAGAGAGGTTCCATTTATACTGATAGTTTTCAGATGGCAGAAAGTAGCCTTGAGAAAGTCAGTCAGTGTTGTAGTCGTGCCAGTAAAGACGTTTAATTTTAAATAATTGATTCACTCCACCAAAAAGCAGTGGACACATCTAAAAAAGGAAAGGAAGAAATAAAAGATACCAGAAAATGAGCTAGAAGGAAAGGAAAATAGAAAGAAAGGAAGAATTCATTATTTTTAGGAAAAGAAAATGGAGAAGTTAAATAAAGAACAAAGTTTGTCCGAAAAACTAAATGAACCATTCGGAAATAAAAAAAATTAAAAAAAGTCTTATCAAGCAAAAACACTCCGTGTTATTTAATAATGTTTGCTTAAATGAAAATATGCTGCCTAAATACACACGAAATATATATATATATATATATATATATAGTCTCGGAAGTTTCTCAACCATTAAAACTATATAAAAAAAAAAAAAATAAAAAAAAAAAAAAAACAACAACAAAAAAAAAAAAACATATAGTCTCAAGTCTTCCAGTGGAAAATCACTCATGTAAGTCAATTTATTTTTTACAGTTATTATATTAGTTAGTTTCTAACACTATTTTAAGGGATCATCAGTTGTTTACCATGAAAAACTGTTTCGGGAATTTAAAAACATATATATATAAGTTATATCAAATTAATCAAAGTAAATTGATAAAGCAAATTCAAAACTATCTAAATAAAAATAATGTAGAATATGTATAAACGTATATATATAACACATATAATAATAATAAAAATTAAAAAAATAATACATGTATATATATATATTTAATTTTTAAATATTTTTAATATAAAACTAAATATAATAAAATCATGCAAATAAAAATACATAAAACTATAAATCACCTAAAAAGTAGTGTAATAGATTCGTTCGAACACTTTAAAATACAGCAAAATTTTTGTAAATAACGGATACATTTTCTTAGACGCAGACGAACAACACAGGTAAGGAGGACATTGTTTTAATAACTAAATAAGTTAGCAAAACATTAATCTGGAACAAAACTTAGATCTAATATACGGAACGTTTATGTTCTTGTCTTTTAAGGGAAGTGAGGGTCTGATCAACTCTGCTGGGAAGCCATGAAATAAAATACTGTTTTGTTTTTAAATTCCCGAAACAGTTTTTCATGGTAAACAACTGATGATCCCTTAAATAATGTTAAGACTAGCGTAAATTCTTGGAAGCAAACTAAAATAGTGACTGCAAAAAGTAAATTGACTTACAAAAAAGTGATTTTCCACCGAACGACTTGGGACTATTTATTTATCTTCTTCCCACAAGGTAAAATGTGACACAAGGTCGGGAAAGTGGGATTTGAAAAGCCAGTGCCCGAGAAGGTGAGCACTCTGACCTACAAAAAATGCCTGGGCAGTCCCGTCAGCATTCCCCGGTAGGGGCGCCTCAGGTGATTAGCAATAAACTAACCCCTTCTCAAAGGGTGAGAAGGCAAAGCCTGGGAGGGTGGACCTCCTAGAATTGCACAGGACAAACCCATAGACCGGCATAAATCAAGCCCCGAAGGTCAAGACGATACCAGTTTATGGGGTGCAGTATCCATCGGAACAGATATACACTTTGATCCTGACCAAAAGGCCAAGAAAAGGACTTGGGACTAAAATGTTTTTTTTTTATTGAGAAACTTCCGAGACTATATATATAGTCTCGGAAGTTTCTCAACCATTAAAACTATATCAAAAAAAATAAAAAAATATATATATAAAAAAAACAAAAAAACAAAAACTTATAGTCTCAAGTCTTCCAGTGGAAAATCACTCATGTAAGTCAATTTATTTTTTACAGTTATTATATTAGTTAGTTTCTAACACTATTTTAAGGGATCATCAGTTGTTTACCATGAAAAACTGTTTCGGGAATTTAAAAACAAGACAGTATTTAATTTCATGGCTTCCCAGCAGAGTTGATCAGACCCCACTTCCCTTAAAAGACAAAAACATAAACGTTCCTTATACTAAATCTACGTTTTGTTCCATATAAATGTTTTGCTAACTTATATTAGTTATTTAAGACACAAAAAAAAAAAATTCTTTACCTGTGCTGTTCGTCTGTCTAATAAAATTTATCCGTTATATATATATATATATATATATATATATATATATATATATATATATATATATATATAGAGAGAGAGAGAGAGAGAGAGAGAGAGAGAGATACACTTGTGTGGATGCTATAAATAAATGTTTATATTTCGACATAATTATATATCAAAATCATATCTGAATATTTCTGTTATCGATCAAAAGGTTTGCTTCAAGATGCATAAACATCACTCGTTCCCTTCTCACATCCACCCACCCACTCGCTGCAAAATTAACGCCCACACCTAAACCCCGAGCCTGATTGAGAATTGAACAATTTGAGAAATTAGAACATCTTGGCAAAACAATTTTCCCCCTGGATTATTTATCCCAAAACAGAAATCGAAACGATGTAAAAAAAAAAAAAAAAAGAAGAAAAAAAAAAGATAAAATATCTGATTTATTTTTTTATTTTTTATTTTTTTCAGGTGCGTCCTGGCATCTATATAAGAGCCTTTGTCTGTCAGGCGGTCTGTCATGCTTCAGTTAAAAAAACAACATTTTCATCACTAAATGTACAGATTAAATGGACATCATATTCGGTTTAACATCCATTTTACATGCTGGCATGTGTTGGACGGCTTTTAGAAATTATCTTCTAAACTTACCTATCTCTGGCCAGGTCTTTATTTATCCCTCTTTCTTAAAATCATTCCTTATCACTCCCTCCCATGTTTTCATTAGTCTTCTCCGGTGAACTGACCCTGCTTTCTCAACTGTTCCACATCTGCTAATCAAAGCACTTTCATCCATTCTTTCATCGTGACCAAACCAACAAAGTCTCCTGTTCTGCACACTTCTCCCTATACTGTTTAGATTTAATCTTCCTCTGAGATCATCAGTTCTAAGCATGTCTTTGACACTCACATTACACATCCATCGTATCATTATATCATTTCTCTCCATGCAACACATGTCCTCAACCATCACTGGCCATTTGTCCCTCCCATACACATACATCATAAACTATTCTCTTATTATAGTGGCTGAACCCTAAAAAATACCATCCATGAAATCGTTAATAAAATTCACGAAATCCTTTTTTCAATCCAACTGTATACGATTTCTTCACAGACCATTTTTGTTTTATCACTGTTCAATGATATGCGGGGGACACTTTGATGATCGTATCATCAGTAGAATGAGTGATCTTAAGTGGGCTTCACACTCACCGAACCTTAACCTCCAGATTTTTATCTGTGGAGTTATCTCAAAGATACCGTCTGTCAAAACAATCCCAAAACTGTTCCTGAACTGAAGAGGGTAATCACAGACCCAATCAGGGCAGTGCCCAGACAGGAATGTGTCAGTTATTAACATTTTTCTATTTCGTATCATTGAACGGTGATAAAACAAAGACCGTGGGATATTCATGACTGAAACTTGGTGGACAAGTCAGGCATAGACTATTGCTTATTTGTACCAAATATGGGTGGATTGCAGAAAGGATTGTGAATTTCATTAACGATTCATTTACGGGGAGGAGTTATACTCTAGTTTGAAATAGCATTTTCGTTTGGTCTGTCACGCTTTAGTTTGAAATAGCATTTTCGTTTGTCGGTCACACTTTTTGCTTGAAATAGCATTTTCGTTTGTCAGTCACACTTTTTTATTTGAAATAGCATTTTCGTTGGTTGGTCACGCTTCTGTTTGAAATAGTATTTTCGTTTGTCGGCAACACTTTTTATTTGAAATAGCATTTTTATTTATCGGTCACACTTTTTATTTCAAACAGCATTTTCGTTGGTCGGTCACGCTTCTGTTTGAAATAGCATTTTCGTTTGTCGGCAACACTTTTTATGTGAAATAGCATTTTCGTTTGTCGATCACACTTTTTTGTTTGAAATATCATTTTCGTTTGTCAGTCACACTTTTGTTTGAAATAGAGTTTTTATGTCTAAAGGCACATCTTGAAAAGACGCATCGTTTTGAGATATGTCTAAGCAACTCTAGAAGAGGCAATGTCCATTCGTTGGTCTGTCACACGTAAGTTTTAAATAGCATTTTTGTTGATCGCTCACGCTTCAGTAAGTTTGAAATAGCATTTTCTTTTGTTTTGCCACGTTTAAGTTATAAATAGCATTTTATTTTGTCTGTGACACTTCAGTTTTTGGTATGTCGTCTTTAAGATATAAATAGCATTTTATTTTGTCTGTGACACTTCAGTTTTTGGTTTGTCGTCCTTAAGTTATAAATAGCATTTTATTTTGTCTGTGACACTTCAGTTTTTGGTATGTCGTCCTTAAGTTATAAATAGCATTTTATTTTGTCTGTGACACTTCAGTTTTTGGTATGTCGTCCTTAAGTTATAAATAGCATTTTATTTTGTCTGTGACACTTCAGTTTTTGGTATGTCGTCCTTAAGTTATAAATAGCATTTTATTTTGTCTGTGACACTTCAGTTTTTGGTTTGTCGTCCTTAAGTTATAAATAGCATTTTATTTTGTCTGTGACACTTCAGTTTTTGGTTTGTCGTCTTTAAGATATAAATAGCATTTTATTTTGTCTGTGACACTTCAGTTTTTGGTTTGTCGTCCTTAAGTTATAAATAGCATTTTATTTTGTCTGTGACACTTCAGTTTTTGGTATGTCGTCCTTAAGTTATAAATAGCATTTTATTTTGTCTGTGACACTTCAGTTTTTGGTTTGTCGTCCTTAAGTTATAAATAGCATTTTATTTTGTCTGTGACACTTCAGTTTTTGGTTTGTCGTCCTTAAGTTATAAATAGTATTTTATTTTGTCTGTGACACTTCAGTTTTTGGTATGTCATCTTTAAGATATAAATAGCATTTTATTTTGTCTGTGACACTTCAGTTTTTGGTTTGTCGTCCTTAAGTTATAAATAGCATTTTATTTTGTCTGTGACACTTCAGTTTTTGGTCTGTCGTCCTTAAGTTATAAATAGCATTTTATTTTGTCTGTGACACTTCAGTTTTTGGTCTGTCGTCTTTAAGATATAAATAGCATTTTATTTTGTCTGTGACACTTCAGTTTTTGGTCTGTCGTCTTTAAGATATAAATAGCATTTTATTTTGTCTGTGACACTTCAGTTTTTGGTTTGTCGTCTTTAAGATATAAATAGCATTTTATTTTGTCTATGACACTTCAGTTTTTGGTCTGTCGTCCTTAAGATATAAATAGCATTTTATTTTTTCTGTGACACTTCAGTTTTTGGTCTGTCGTCCTTAAGTTTGAAATAACATTTTAGTTGGTGTGTCAGGCTTGAATTTGAAATAGAATTTTCGTATGTCTGTCACATTTAAGTTTGAAATAACAATTTTCAATGCTAAACGCATAAAATGAATGGAAGCATCTTAAGAATATCCGTCCTTTTTCATTATTTTTTTTACTGTATTTTAAGATCTTGTTTTTTTTTTTAATTCTTTTTATTACTTGTTTGTTTTTTTATTTGTTTGTTTTCGTTTAGATTTTGAAAAAATAATTTCGAAAAAAAATAATTTCGAAAAAAAAAAAGAAGTAATATGACTTGGTTAATCAATATATTAACTCCACTATTTTCTCCAAGGACGATAAGATACATTATTCACTATATATAAAAAAAAAATGGTTGAAAAACCATAAACCAACGAGAAGCGTAACTCGATTTTCACTGCAGAATAGAAAAAATAAAAAATTCAAAAAATGTTTTTTTATCTTTTCTGATTTTTCTTCCGTCTTTTTTGTCTGCTTCATCCAATGGAGAAAATATTGTGCTTAAATTAGATTATATGAGATCATTTTATTTTTATTTTATTTTGTACAGGATAATTTTACTTAAAGATTTTGTGTAAGATGCATTGCTAAATACGCAGAGGTAGTGTAAGGGTACTTGGGCTCCTAGGCGAGCCCATAAATGTGTACCCCCAAGAGAATGCTTAGGTAAGCTAATATAGGACCACTAGACTGTATTGTTCATCCTAAATCTCAAAAAACAAAGACAAAAATAACTATGAAACAAAACAAAAACACTGATAAAATATATACATCAATTAAGTTGAATTAAGGTATTTTAAAAGATATTTATATGCACGCTTGAACTTGAGTTGAGCACGGTTCTGAAGAAGATAAGAGTTCCCACCAGACCATCTTGATACAGGTATTACATAACATTGTAACATTGTGAAGATAGACAGATATATGTGTGTTTGTGAAAAAAATAAATATATATATATATATTTATTTATTTATTTTGGTACAGAAAAATTAGTACAACATTCGTACCGTCGGTTTCAAGCACGGAAAGTCTTAGCCATCCGGCTCTCTTCAGCTTCTGTTGTCATCTGTTTTGGAAATGTGAAGATCCAGCAATTTCCTTATTAAAATTACTTCAGGTTGTCAAAAAAAAATTTTAACACAATATTAATTAACGGTTTTTTCTTTTAGAACGCACACCTTCAAACCCCAAAACAGTAACGGCAAATGATACAAATTCATAAAATTGGCTCACGGGAATTACATAGAAACTTTTTTATTTTATTTATTTATTTTTTTTGTGTCATGTGACTTCACATTTCCAAAACAGATGACAACAGAAGCTGAAGAGAGCCGGATGGTTAAGACTTTCCGTGCTTGAAACCGACGGTACGAATGCTGTACTAAGTTTTCCGTACCAAAATAAATAAATATTATGCTCTTAATTTTTAACTTTAATTCTTAATTAATCGAGCACTCTGCTGGTATTTTTCCTACTCTGTGTGTGCATGTATACATTGTATTAAGGGTGAAACTATTTAATTTGTTCCACCATTATATGTCTTATTTGCTCCAACTTGTGTCTATCCGTCACACCTCTGCATTGTATTGCCTTCTAAGTATCACATTTCTATATATTTATATGCATTTGACTATTATCTTCATCTTGGTTGTTACTATGTTCAAAATATTTCATCCAACTGTGAAGCCAAGAGATATTTGATTTTAACACTAGAGGGTGCTACTGTGATGCAAGTTCATACTCTCGTCCTCCATGTGAACATGCTTTTTAAACCCTAACAGCTTATTTGATTAGCGTCTTGATAGAGTCAACCGACTCTCAGACTATAGTCAAAGAACCAATACGACTTTGTTCATATATTCATCTTTGAGTGGTGCATCGCTACCATTGCAACTATGTAAGTAACTTTACAATTCTGTTCATTTGCACACTTTTATTTTATCTCTCTAGCAACACATGCATTTTCTATATTTCATGGAATAATTGTAATTCTTGTTTAATATACATTTCTTCTTCTTTGTGCACTTCCATGTACCACACGGCTGTTTAACTTCCTCTAATGTTTGTGCGTGAAAAACTGTAAATTAACTTACATTAACCAACGTTTTTCCTATCATTTTTATTTCAAGTACAAACGGTTAATATCAGCCAGGTTGCAGGACATGTGGCTGTTATCAACGATAATATACACGAGCAAAGATCGCTGTATACTAAGAGAATGATATAGTCTCAACATTTGGCAACCAGAATGTAAATATGAATATCAAATATTCATATTTTATGCAACCTTCTTCAGATGTGTTGTGTCATCATCGGAAACCCATTATTTAATTCACGACGTTAAACTGCTCTCATTTGGGTTCAAAACTTTTTTGGTATTGCATATAAGCTCATTTTTCTTATAATCGTTCTGTATTATTATTATTATTATTACTATTATTACTATTATTATTATCATTATTATTACTATTATTATTATCATTATTATTACTATTATTATTACTATTATTATTATAATTATTAGTATTACTATTATTATTACTATTATTATTATTGTTATCATTATTATTACTATTATCATTATTATTACTATTATTATTACTATTATTATTATAATTATTATTATTACTATTATTATTATAATTATTATTATTACTATTATTATTATTATTATTATTATCATTACTATTATTATTATCATTATTATTACTATTATTATTACTATTATTATTATAATTATTATTATTATAATTATTATTACTATTATTATTATAATTATTAGTATTACTATTATTATTACTATTATTATTATTGTTATCATTATTATTACTATTATCATTATTATTACTATTATTATTACTATTATTATTATAATTATTATTATTACTATTATTATTATTATTATTATCATTACTATTATTATTATCATTATTATTACTATTATTATTACTATTATTATTATAATTATTATTATTACTATTATTAGTATTACTATTATTATTATTATTATTAATTATCATTATTATTATTTGTTTGTTAAGCCTTTTTGGGCATCTCTCCTTTAACTATCTTCTCAATTCAACTGTTAAAAAAAATAATTAAACTTTTAGTATAGTATCGATATCCAGATCAAATTCTGTTAAATATTTCATTTGACAAATCCCAAAAGTGCCCCCTCAATTTCTCTCTCCTACCACTTTCTCTGAATTTATCAAACCTCATCTTAAACTGATCCACATTATTGCTGTTCATAATCCGATCTGGCAACTTATTCCAAAAAACATATTACTCTGTGGGCAAAAAAACTTAACTGGTTAACAGATCTAGTTTTTGAAAATTGCCATGACAATAACCTTCCAGATCTAGGAGAAATACTAAAAAAAATACCAACCATAGTTAGTAATGCCATTAATTATCTTAAAAGTCTCAATCATATCACCTCTCATTCTTCTCTCCAGCAAAGTAGTCAATCCCAATTTGTCCAATCTCTCCCTGTAACTGCACTCCTTTACTTTATATATTAGTTTTGTCACCCTTCTTTGTACGCCTTCCAGTTTCAATATTACATTCCAATTTCCATGTCTTGTCGCTGGAGCCCAGGCCTGGGTGCAGTATTCTATATGAGGTCTTATTAGAGCTTTATATATACTTAACACAACATTTGTCTCCCTCGAAATAATATTCCTATCAATCCACTCGATCATTCTATTTGCCCTCGATACAATCGTCAAAATATGACTATTTGCCCTAAATGTATTATCAAACCCCACTGTATTGAATAGAGTTCTGCTTGACTGGTCTGATCTGAATATCTAATGTTTTAAAAGAAGTCAAGTGAGTTGAGAAAAAAACGGCCGATTCTAAGAATGAGTAATATAGCAAAGGAAATATCCTAAGAAATTCAGGAGACATCCAAGAGTGTGTCTTGTTTCTAAAGATAGCAAGTGAACGGACATGCCAGAGCACATCAGGGCACAAACAGCGGCAGAATATATCCAGTTTACTTAGTCAGCCTCTGATACTAACTTTCTCAATCAATCAATCAGGTTGAAAGTTCTACTTGGATTCTCCAGATTCGTTTCTTCCAGAAACGGTCATTTTAATCTTCCCATGGCTGATGATATGTGTGTGCGCCACGACGATAGATAAATTACGTTTCTCTTTTTGAACTGGAGCGATGCACTTTTCAATTGACAAGCAAGATGATCTTCTCCGAAGATAGCCCGTTCTCTTTGCCAAATTAGGCATTTGTCGATGATCGCCACACGAACAACAACTACCTGTAAAGAATAAAGGGATTTATTTATCGAGGTTACACTCCTCTAGATCCACTGTGTTCTGACAGTGTTACCTCTTCACCACACCCGAAAGATCATTCACTATAGAGAGACTCACTACAGACTGTAACTGCACAAGACTGCTTAGAGACCCATCACATAGTGCTGGATGAATGGGGAGCAGTCAAAGACCCCACAGACCGTTTATCTGTAGTCCTCTTCATTGACAGAAACAGCTGGTCATCTCTCTGACAACTAAGTCAGGTGATGCTCAGTGGATAGTGAAGTCTCTCTATAATTGTGGCAGTAGCCATCATTACCGGAGTGTTTTAACAGAAAAGTACTATCCCTCTGGATGAATTTCTTAACCGTAACTTCCTCCTCAATCATTTTACCCAGTCTTAAATTGAAGACGTCTGGCTACCAAATCATTGAAGATATACAAAAAGAACTTTACTTTTTAAACGTGCAAGAACAGCTAATAAAGTAAGACTTGTATTTTTTATAAAGCTGTGTCTGTTTCTTTGTTAGTTAACACTTATTAACCTTTTGATTTTTCCTCCTCTTCTGCTCTGCTACCAAAACAGGGTGTAGCATAGTTTTGGAAAGGGAGGCTGCTTCGATTCCCACAGTTTATCTGTAGTCCTCTTCATTGACAGAAACAGCTGTTCGTCTCTCTGACAAGTAAGTCAGGTGATGCTCAGTCGATAGTGGAGTCTCTCGATAATTGTGGCAGTAGTCATCATTACCGGAGTGTTTTAACAGCAAAAAAATAGAGTTGCTCAGTTTCCTCTTTTCTGCAGATATCAGTCGTCTCCCTCTCTTTTCTGGAAGCTGTAAAAATTGGAGAAGCATTAAAAAAACAAAAACCCCAACAACCTCGTTGCTCAATGACTCATGTTTTTTGTTGCTTTTATAGCATCATATTAGGCCCCACCCCCCGGAGCAGCAAACGAAGACAGAACTTTAAAAAACGTCCAAACACAGTTAGCTCATAAACCAAAAGAAGCCGATTTTTTTTCCTCTTTGCCACGTCTCATTTTAGACTTCATGTCCATGACGTCATATTCAGCCACACAGTTCTACTTCGAAAAGTCTAAACTTCTAGAGGAATTTTTCACTTTCTTACTTAATTATAACCTCTTGTGGAAATTTCCGATTTTAACCTTTTAAAGAAGAAGAAAAAACCAAATGTGTCACTTGCTTTTGTTTGTTTTGCAAATATATTTCGATTTCATATGAACCTGTTTTTCAACTGTCCTTCATTAAATCGAATATTTTAAATGTTTAACTCAGATTATTCATTCATTTTTAATAAATTAAAATACACACACACTCATGCATGAATAATCGACAATAAATGATGATAAAACATACTTAGCTTTAACAATTTACTGCAGAGCTGACCGATCAGGTTGCTGCCAATCGTCTGCGCTCAGCACAACAAAACAAGTGGTAGGAAGACCTTTCGAACCGGCCACAAACGTATCCGTAAACCCTGACCCTCGACGAGAAAATATATGAAATTCCCCCCCCAAAAAAAATATACAAAAAAAACTTGCCTAAATATCCTAAGAAAAAATAACATACTTCTTTGTTTTATGTAAAAGAAAAAAGACAAAAAAAGTTGCCTAAACATCGTAAAAGAAATAGCATTTACTTCTTTGATTTATGTAAAAAAAGACAACAAAAAAATTTAAATGTTTCATTTGGCCCACGGAAAATTTAAAAAAAATGTTTATTTATAGTTCTTCAGCTATGGTTTGTTCATTTTTTTTTTTCATTTTTTTCAAATATATGCATTTTTTTTTCTTTTGTATTCATCGTCTTATATTGTCGTCTGCCACTCTTCCATTTTACGACTTTCCATTTTGTTTCAGCCTCGTTTACGTCTCGGCAGCTCTCGGGCACTTCCGCGACCTGCCCGATCGTTGCCGCCGAGCAGTCACGGAAATTAGGCACTTCATCTGGAGTAGTACCAAATTTTATTAGTATTAAACTTTACTTAATTATTTGAATTTTGTGTTGAATTAAATTTGTAAATTTTATTAATCATAATCAAAGATGACTCATTCAATTTTATTTATTAAACAAATTTTCCGTGAACATAGTTTCTTTCCAATAACTTCCCATCTGTGGAACACATCATCACAGGACTGCTTCCCTACAGACTACAACATGGTCGTCTTCAAATCTATCGTTAGCAAATACTTGTCATTAATCGTCCTCATAAGTAATGAACTTTTATTCATTCCATTCATAATTTTCAATCCTTTCATAATATTCTTCATCATTCAACTGACAATATATCCATCTCATTAACCCTTATCCTCAAGTGGCTTCTAGCCTTGATAAGTGATGACTCATTAACAAAAAAATATATATTAATATTCCAACGTTGTGCGTAGGATAGATATTTAGCTAGTGTTTAACAAAAATGACTTAACATCTGTTTTACAAGGTTAGGGTTACATTGTTTATTTTTTGTGACAACGTATAACATTTATGCGGCACAAAGACTTTAATAGGTGTCATGTTTTGGCCATTGTTTGCGTGTGAATTCTCTAAAGTCAGGAATGCCGCCAAACAATGAAGAATACTTGTTTTATGCACCCAGTTACATTGACCGAATGTAAATGTTAGTGATGCTTTATTGAATCTTACCAAAAAAGAAACAACAATCGTGGGTTTTCCAGAAAGCTTTGCTCTGGAGGAGCAACCATTTTGTGTAATATTTCTTTGAATGGATCAGCTGAAGTGAATCCATATGAAAGATCCACAAATGTTTTGTATCAAAACGGCATAATTCGCTGGTCCATGTTTTCTTTCGATTGTTGTCTTCTAACGGTGTGCAGGTGGCGAGCGATGAATAGAGCTTTTCTGTTCACATACATTCCTTCTAGAATGCCAACAGTGGTTTAGTAGCCATTGCGAAAAGAAATATTTGTAACAATCTGAGTTAAATCATGATGAAATAATAGAGATAGCTTTTCGATTCCTGATATTCCTGTGGAATAAGTCTATAGAAATAAGAGAAAGCTGTCAAACCATCTCCCAGTGATACTGTAGTGTGGAGTGGCAGCATGGATGAATGATGGCCAGTCGTCTAGTATACCACGACTAACAGCTATCAAGTTGCCTAGAGTATATATTCCATAATTCATAATGATAGTTCAATAATAAAGGGAGCCTATCTTCTTTTCAGCAAACTTGGCAGTATCTTGTATTTATTTGTCCTCATGTAAATGCAAAAATGTACATGAAAACTATTTGCCAAATTCCAAAGAAGATTCACCATACCGAGCTGACCGAATGACAATGTATTTGCAATAAAGTATTGGAATCTTAAAGTATCTTCACATAAAATATCTGAACGTGACTGACTTAAATTATCCAGACATTTCAGTCGGTTAAATTTGAATCTTACTTTCCACAGACATCAAGAGAAAATACTTGTTGTGTATGTTACAGTATAATTTCTTTTTTCTATATATTTTACTCTGAAATTGGATGCGTAATTTAAACAAATGATGTTTTACCGATGGCTTGTTAGCGGCATACATAGGTATTGTAAGGCCCGTGCAAATCTGTTCATAACATTGGTTTCCATAATTATTATGATCGGTATTTTTGTCTCAGATACAATTTGCAATTTTGTTTTTCTACATTTGTTATATCAAAGATTTGTCAGAAAAAGAAAAAAAACTAAGGAACACATTTTCAAATCATACATTTAAAAGAAAGGTTTTACATGAAGCGATGGGGACGTCGCCGACGCTGATATCAAATTAGCGTGTCGATCCAAAATCATATTTAGTACAATTCGAGTTAACTTCCCTTTGTTACTATTAGGCCAAGGAGTTTGAATGTTGGATTCTCAGGTAGGATGTTATTAGACATATTGCTCTCACAGAAATAATAGAGCACTCTGTGTTTATTCTTCCTTACCTTTGAAGCATTCTGGTGGAGAAAATGATAATTTTCACTTCGCATTAAAATAAATTGCCAACATACGTTTATGGTAAACTAAATTTGGTATTTTTTATCGTAAAAATATTAAAAAATTAATGGCTTAATTTCTATACGATATAATTTCTCTAACTTCCACTAGCAGTTATGTTTATCTTAGTTGGTAAAACACTTGACGCTGGTTACTGGCGTATCGATAAGTGGAAAAGGATGCGATGATTAACTAACGCATGTAATATCATAAACAGTGGTTATAAAGATAACAACATTTTATTGAGCGAAAGAAAATGTTAGACTGTTGTTGTGTTAGCAGATAAATACATAGTTCATTTAAGGAAACATTTTAGAGGTGTTGATGCTGCAGATGATGCGGATCGTCATAGTTGCTGTGTTGATGGGGCTTATTATAGTTGCTCTGTAGATGTTACTATTGATGATGTTGATGATGTGTTCATCGTAGTTGCTGTGTTGATGTTACTATTGACGATGCTGATGATGCAGCTCATTGTGGTTGCTGTGTCGATGCTGATGATTTGCGTAAGTAGTAATTTTTCCAAAAGAAGATTGTTAGCTGAAATCAATGGCATCTCTGTTTTGTTGGCGAGAAAAAAGTATGATTAATTCCGGTGTAGAGGCTGGCTACTATGGTGTGGTGGCATGCCACCTCGTGGGCTTGCCTATAACGATCTATTTAGCTGTTGTCTCAGTTTTTTTATAAACAACTCTGTAGAAAGTTCTAGATTGGACCATTTTTTGGCATACATGTATTGAGTTTTCATGCTAAAATATTTCAAATTGTAGTCAACCCCAACAATACCAACTATCAGTAGTGACTGAGCAAGATGAGTTTAGGTCTATTCGTTCAAATTCAAATATTTGTCCATTGTTACATTGAATAACTTAAAATGAGAACATATGACCGTTTGAGCTTCACTAAATTTTGACTAAACTTTATCTCAGAAATAATTTCATGTGATGCATGGTTGGCATAATGGATACTGTTGTGGTTATGGAATTGACTATACTGAGTTCAAATCATATCGGATATATCGTGGTCATTTATGTACTAATACTGTTAGGGAGGGACTGTGGACGAGTGGTTATAGCACTTGTCTTTGGGCTGGACAACCCGGGTTCGATCCCACTCACGGCATGCAAATTTTCGGGTCTGTCCACCCAGCAGTAAATGGGTACCTGACTAAAACTCAGGGAAGGTTCAAGGCAGCGGAAGGAGAGGGATGGGCTCCGCCTCCCATATGCTGTGCCCTAGACACGGTGATTCTTAACAAATCACCGCCGCTACGGCCATGGGCAGTGTGCGATGTCGGCAACAACACTCGTGTGCGTCCAGGCTATGCGACCGTTACCTTTTACTGTTGGGAAAAGTAGGAACATGCAATTTCCTCTTGCTATAAGTTGAAATTAGCTACTTGTATTCAATTAATTGTATACAATATATTGTTAACATGTATTGTGATTCAGTATTAAATGACCCAAAATGAGTCAATATGCAAATAAAACAGGCATATCAACTAACCACAGAATAGAGTGACTTTGTATTTTATAGAAAATAGTTAAGAGAGAGACAGACACGTTTTTCTTTGGCTTAATTCACCATTTTTGACTACAGACAAAGCTTTTAGATGAATTAGATAAAAAAGGATTCAGTTTTCTGTATGAACTCTTATAAAAGAATCAATCCTAATCTGAAATCATTTGCAACAGTCTGTGATGACTGACTCAACTGTCAAGTAGTCATACGAGCATCCAATGATCAGACGATCCCAACATGAATTTTATCATAGTTGATAATGCACTGTGGATAACAAGACCCACTCTCTCTCTACCAGACAAGTTACGACTATACAGGTGTTGAATGTTGGGACTAGGATACCCGATATAACACATGGCCGAAAGAAATAACATCGGGCTGATTGACATAAAAACACCTACCTCGCTGAAACTATAAACATCCAGCTGTTTAACACAAAGACACCTGCAAATGGATACCTGCAGACGCAGCGGACGAAAATACATCGGTTCTCTAAATAAACAATACACGGCTGGAAGCCACGTCTCGTGGGGGGGGGGGCGTGGCTACATTAAGTTTGAATGGTTATGGCAGTTGGGGATGTGTGGGTGTCCAAAAATGTTATAAAATGCGTCCATTTTAAAAATCTTCTGAGGCAGATTAATTATTTTTTGAAAAGAATTGAATCGAGACACATTTTTTGTTTTCAAGAACATAGACCAATGTGCTAAAAAAAATGACGACTCAGAATCAAACATTGATTTTGTAGGAAGAATGCTATTAATCTTAATCACAAAGATTCGAGAAACTTGCTCTACTTTTTTATACAGATAATTTTTACACGTTTTACAATATTAACAACAATATTTATTTTACAGCTGTAACAGAATCAATAGACAAAACACCCACTTTTTCGACGTGTCCAATTTTCACAAAGTCAAAGGATTTCAGAATACATTGTGATATCATCCCTTTTTCTTCTCTTCTCTTTCTCCTTGTCTCTCTTTCCTATTCCTATTCTCTCTCTCTCTCTCCTCTTTCCTCTATTTTTTAATTATTTACATCTCACCACTTCTCTTATTATTCACCCCTTTATTTATACGATTCGCCCTTCCTTTCACCATTTGACAAAATGAGAATAAGATGATAAATAATATTCGCAAAGTTTTAGTACTTAATTCTCTACCTGTATATACGTCCCAAGATGGAGTACTGTTGCCACATCTGGGGAGGTGCCGCTCAAAGCACCATTTCCTGCTTGACAGAATACAAAACTAACTTCGAAATCTAGTGGTCGATGTCGTATTCTCCACCCTACAGCCTCTTTATCACAAAAGAGACGTTGCTAGTCTTTCTCTACTCTATCGTTATTTTCATGGCAGGTGCTCGACTGAGCTCCAAACTATGGTTCCCCCCTGTAAAACATTCACAACAAAAACTCGTCTAGCTACAACCACTGTCAATAAATTCCCTTTCTCTATTTGTGTGCCTAGAACTAAGCAGAACTTTCGTGAGCAAAGTTTCTTTCCTAGAACTGCCCGTCTGTGGAACACAGTACCACGGAGCTGTTTCCCGACTGACTACAACATTGTCATTTTCAAGTCCAATTCTTGTTGAGCCGTCCTCTTAAATAGTCACTCAATAACCTTTATCCTCGAGTGGCCTGTGGACCTTGATAAGTGGTGACACGTTTGTAAAAATAAGAGAGAGATAATTTTTTTCTTTCTTTATCCATAAATTTAAGAAACGTCAATGCCTGTTCCTTCGTTCAATTTGAATCAACATAAATGTTCAAAATTCAAGGAATTCTATTCTATATTTTCATGTGTGATTAAAATTCTATAGAATGACAGCTTATCTTGTAATTAACATTTATTCAAAACTTTGGGACTAAAAATAGTAATGGATTGAATAAATGCCCATTTATTGCTAGTAATTTGTAAAAAATCCCCACTTTTATTATCGTGACATAGCAAATAATCGTGGAATTTGAAACGGCTAAACAGGAAGCCATATGAACAATAATCTATGTCAGTATCAATGAAAAAAATCATCAAGAAAGTTGCAATTGCCATTAAGCCTGGCTGCAGCAGAGAAGTTGCAGTTGGCATTCAGCTGGGTTGCAGCAGAGAAGTTGCAGTTGGCATTCAGCTGGGTTGCAGCGGAGAAGTTGCCGCTGACACTGTTATTTCTGCTTTATTTTTGTTTTTAGACAAAAGAGAGAATTAAACATGATTATTATCTTTGACCAATACTTTAGTATCAAAATAACATAAAGCTGCAGACTTACATTATTACGATGATTCTAGAGTTAAAGATATCAAGAATTATTAGCAAATATTGTCGATCCTGATAATGCTAATATAAATACATTAATACTATCAATATAATAGAAGAAATAGCTATTGCATAAATACATTAATACTGTCAATATAATAGAAGAAATAGCTATCACATAAATACATTAATACTGTCAATATAATAGAAGAAATAGCTTTTACATAAATACATTAATACTATCAATATAATAGAAGAAATAGCTATTACATAAATGCATTATTACTGTCAATATAATAGAAGAAATAGCTATTACATAAATACATTAATGCTATCAATATAATAGAAGAAATAGCTATTACATAAATACATTAATACTATCAATATAATAGAAGAAATAGCTATCACATAAATACATTAATACTATCAATATAATAGAAGAAATAGCTATCACATAAATACATTAATACTATCAATATAATAGAAGAAATAGCTATTACATAAATACATTAATACTGTCAATATAATAGAAGAAATAGCTATTACATAAATACATTAATGCTATCAATATAATAGAAGAAATAGCTATCACATAAATACATTAATACTGTCAATATAATAGAAGAAATAGCTTTTACATAAATACATTAATACTATCAATATCATAGAAGAAATAGCTATTACATAAATACATTAATACTATCAATATAATAGAAGAAATAGCTATCACATAAATACATTAATACTATCAATATAATAGAAGAAATAGCTATTACATAAATACATTAATACTATCAATATAATAGAAGAAATAGCTATTACATAAATACATTAATACTATCAATATAATAGAAGAAATAGCTATTACATAAATACATTAATACTATCAATATAATAGAAGAAATAGCTATTACATAAATACATTAATACTATCAATATAATAGAAATAGCTATTACATATATACATTAATACTATCAATATAATAGAAGAAATAGCTATTACATAAATGCATTAATACTATCAATATAATAGAAATAGCTATCACATAAATACATTAATACTATCAATATAATAGAAGAAATAGCTATCACATAAATACATTAATACTATCAATATAATAGAAGAAATAGCTATCACATAAATACATTAATACTATCAATATAATAGAAGAAATAGCTATCACATAAATACATTAATACTATCAATATAATAGAAATAGCTATTACATATATACATTAATACTATCAATATAATAGAAGAAATAGCTATTACATAAATACATTAATACTATCAATATAATAGAAGAAATAGCTATCACATAAATACATTAATACTATCAATATAATAGAAATAGCTATTACATATATACATTAATACTATCAATATAATAGAAGAAATAGCTATTACATAAATACATTAATACTATCAATATAATAGAAGAAATAGCTATTACATAAATACATTAATACTATCAATATAATAGAAATAGCTATTACATATATACATTAATACTATCAATATAATAGAAGAAATAGCTATTACATAAATACATTAATACTATCAATATAATAGAAGAAATAGCTATTACATAAATACATTAATACTATCAATATAATAGAAATAGCTATTACATATATACATTAATACTATCAATATAATAGAAGAAATAGCTATTACATAAATACATTAATACTATCAATATAATAGAAGAAATAGCTATTACATAAATACATTAATACTATCAATATAATAGAAATAGCTATTACATATATACATTAATACTATCAATATAATAGAAGAAATAGCTATTACATAAATACATTAATACAAACAGGGAAACAGGGGGCAGGGGGAGTTTCAGAGGCCAGCAGCACGAGGAAAGAAGCTATTGGAGTAGAAGGCTCTCTGGCATCTGGGGACCCCCATCAGTGAATGGATAGGATTTAGCTGGATGTTGAGTTGGTGTTGATATATATATATATATATATATATATATATATATATATATGAGGTTAATTCAACAAAAGATATAAGAGGCAACTAATATCTTTTAATTTGTAAAACATCCGGATAAAGACTGAAGCTCAATATACTGGATAGAGCATTAATAGCATAATATAAAATGAAATAATAAAATAAGGTACGAATCAAATTTATTAGAATTCAAAGTTCAAGCAAAGTATCTTAACGTCCTTAACTCATGAGTTTTCAAAGATAATTCTTCTCCTCAGAGGACCATTACCGCAGTGACAAATTGAAAAAGTTATCCAGTCGGGAAATGCGTCTGCAATCGATGCAGTAAATTTTTTTCAATTTTTTCAATTTTTGCGTTTTCTTTCTTCAATTTTTTTCAATTTTTTCAACTTTTTCAATTTTTGCGTTTTTGGACTGTCACTCACTACCTGGATCAATCTTCAATCAACCTCTTGGATATCTTTCCTAAATATGTTTTAAATTGTATGACTTGGATAGATTGTATTGCTTTAAAAGTATGTTTTTGGATTGATATATTTGATGTGTTATGTACTTTTATGTATTTTTGTATATATTTTTATATATTTTCAAAATGTAATTTTATCACCTGCAGTAATGTCACTGCGGTAATGGTCCTCTGAGGAGATGAATTATCTTTGAAAACTCATGAGTTAAGGACGTTAAGATACTTTGCTTGAACTTTGAATTCTAATAAAATTTGATTCATACCTTATTTTATTATGCTATATATATATATATATATATATATATATATATATATATATATATATATATATATATATATATATATATATATATATATATATAAATTTATTTAGGTTGGTTTTGTAGTACCCAACTTCGTATCTCTGGATTTGAAATAACTTTCTGTCTTAACTTAACTATTCTTATAATAGCTTTTTGATAATTAAAAAACATTTTTTCTTAATACGTTCAATTAAATATAAGATCATCTGACTTGCCTTGTTTGTAATGTTGCAACATATATTTCATGGCTCTGTTATAAATTCGAAATGGCAGATTGACTATGAGGTAATCTTTGATTCTTTTAAGGAACTGGCTTTTGTGTGAAATGCATGTAAAACTTCCTTTTCTTTTTTTTTTTTTTTTGCTTAAAGATTTTCTTCCGGGATTGATCTGTTGGTCTTCTGATGAGCTGCATGAGCGAAAGCTCCTGATAATTACATGTTTATTCCCGGTTCTTTGTTTGTGCATGAAACAATTGTCAAGTTACATTTAATTATTTAGAATTTCGGCAAAAAAAAAAATGAATAAAGATATGGTCCTTGGAATTTAAAATACCATTGTTTACTCATATATGCTCTGTTGTTAAATGTTAACATTCATCGAGCTTTTACATTGAATAGTTTTGGTAAATATTTTTTTAAATGTATACACAAATATATATTTTAATACATTTTACTTTTCAAAGTTTAATGTTACCGGTAATAATAATGTTATTATGTTGATAACGTGTCATGTGATTGGTGGAATCAGGGATGCATTTGATCCTTACAAAGTGAAAAGTATGGCGTAATCATGTTGACACATTGGTTCTCCTTAGATCAACGAAGTTAAGCAGCATTAAGCTTAGTCATCACCAGATGGGTGACCATTTGGGAATATCAAATGCTGTAGGTGAGAGAATGATAACACCTCCCTGCAAAAACTAACAATGTAAAAACTGGGTTGGAGATTAACAACCGAAGATGGGAGTTATTCTCTAGATGTGACATCTCAGCAACTGCCAATTGGGCTTATTTGAAATTGATAAAAAAGTCGACGAGTGCATAAGATCAAAAGTTTACACTTTTACTGGACGATATAGCATGTCATCCTGTTATCTGGTTGGCTCGTGACAGTTGGTTTTTGCTATGAAAACTTTTAAAGGTTAAACAGAAGTCATCCCCAGCTTTGGGTTGTGGGTTGGAATTGTGACTGGGAAGAGGATTTTTGTATAACACATTTTTCTGAGTTGGAGAGAATCAGACACAAGCGACAAATCAATATAAAGGGGTTTAAAAGCCTAATCTGTAACTTAGTGTCAACACAGTGTTAGTGAAGTAAAATAACCAACAGTGTTAGTCAAGTAAAATAACTAACAGTATTAGTCAAGTAAAATAACTAACAGTGCTAGTCAAGTAAAATAACTAACAGTGTTAGTAAAGTAAAATAACTAACAGTGTTAGTCAAGTAAAATAACTAACAGTGTTAGTCAAGTAAAATAACTAACAGTGCTAGTCAAGTAAAATAACTAACAGTGTTAGTCAAGTAAAATAACTAACAGTGTTAGTCAAGTAAAATAACTAACAGTGTTAGTCAAGTAAAATAACTAACAGTGTTAGTCAAGTAAAATAACTAACAGTGTTAGTCAAGTAAAATAACTAACAGTGTTAGTCAAGTAAAATAACTAACAGTGTTAGTCAAGTAAAATAACTAACAGTGTTAGTCAAGTAAAATAACTAACAGTGTTAGTCAAGTAAAATAACTAACAGTGTATGTCAAGTAAAATAACCAACAGTGTTAGTCAAGTAAAATAACTAACAGTGTTAGTCAAGTAAAATAACTAACAGTGTTAGTCAAGTAAAATAACTAACAGTGTTAGTCAAGTAAAATAACTAACAGTGTATGTCAAGTAAAATAACCAACAGTGTTAGTCAAGTAAAATAACTAACAGTGTTAGTCAAGTAAAATAACTAACAGTGTTAGTCAAGTAAAATAACTAACAGTGTTAGTCAAGTAAAATAACTAACAGTGTTAGTCAAGTAAAATAACTAACAGTGCTAGTCAAGTAAAATAACTAACAGTGTATGTCAAGTAAAATAACTAACAGTGTTAGTCAAGTAAAATAACTAACAGTGCTAGTCAAGTAAAATAACTAACAGTGCTAGTCAAGTAAAATAACTAACAGTGTTAGTCAAGTAAAATAACTAACAGTGTTAGTCAAGTAAAATAACTAACAGTGTTAGTCAAGTAAAATAACTAACAGTGTTAGTCAAGTAAAATAACTAACAGTGTTAGTCAAGTAAAATAACTAACAGTGCTAGTCAAGTAAAATAACTAACAGTGTATGTCAAGTAAAATAACTAACAGTGTTAGTCAAGTAAAATAACTAACAGTGCTAGTCAAGTAAAATAACTAACAGTGCTAGTCATGTAAAATAACTAACAGTGTTAGTCAAGTAAAATAACTAACAGTGTTAGTCAAGTAAAATAACTAACAGTGTTAGTCAAGTAAAATAACTAACAGTGTTAGTCAAGTACAATAACTAACAGTGTTAGTCAAGTACAATAACTAACAGTGTTAGTCAAGTAAAATAACTAACAGTGTTAGTCAAGTAAAATAACTAACAGTGTTAGTCAAGTAAAATAACTAACAGTGCTAGTCAAGTAAAATAACTAACAGTGTTATTCAAGTAAAATAACTAACAGTGCTAGTCAAGTAAAATAACTAACAGTGTTAGTCAAGTAAAATAACTAACAGTGCTAGTCAAGTAAAATAACTAACAGTGTTAGTCAAGTAAAATAACTAACAGTGCTAGTCAAGTAAAATAACTAACAGTGTTAGTCAAGTAAAATAACTAACAGTGTTAGTGAAGTAAAATAACTAACAGTGTTAGTCAAGTAAAATAACTAACAGTGTTAGTCAAGTAAAATAACTAACAGTGTTAGTCAAGTAAAATAACTAACAGTGTATGTCAAGTAAAATAACTAACAGTGTTAGTCAAGTAAAATAACATTAAAAAATCTTTAAGACAAAAATGTCTTAATCATTTTTGTATGCAACTATTTATTCCAGCTAAACACACAGATTGAATGGATACATCGAAAAGAATAACTGTTCTTGTTATAGTATTCTTATACTAGCAGGAAAACCTGGCATTGTCCAGAATCGAATGAAGAACCCCATGTTTTTTTTGTGCCCAGCCAATTAACACCTTACTATCTTTTTTTTTTAAACTTTTTTACATTTTATAATTTTGGGGTCGTGGCCGAAGGAGATACACAGCATCGATTGGGTGGGAGAGGTGAAGATAACGTAACCTTAATAAAGATAAACTTCGGTAAGTTTATAGTTTTTAACCCCTACGAGGCACATCCGGCGTCACTTACCCGTGTTCATAATGCACATCTGCTTGAAGTCCTTCAAATTATAAGTAAAATAAAATAAAGGTTGTATTTCCTTTTGATGGATATTAAGTGCGATGCAGACCCCACGATAATGTTAAGCACCTTTGATCAAAATTAAATATACTTATCCATAGAAAGCGCTCGACTGAGATTCAGTCTTTGATTCCTCCGTGTTAAACTTTCACAAGAAATCGTCTTACTACCACAGCTGCAACAAACTTTCTTTTCTTCCTCCATTTACGTAATATCAAATAGAATTTCCATGAACAGAGTTTCTTTCCAAGAACTTCCCATATGTGGAACACGTTGCCACAAGATTGCTTCCCTGAGGGCTACAACATGATAATTTTCAAATCCAATGTCAACAAACAAATGTCTTCAACCGTTCTCATAAATCATCAAATTTTATTCATTCCATTAATTATTTTCAATCCTCTCATAATATTCATCATCATTCAACCGACAGTACATCCATCTCATGAACCCTTATCCTCGAGTGGCTTTTGACCTTGATATATGCTGACTCATGAGTAAATTAAATTTTTTTTGTTTTTAAAAGTACCCTGGATGTAGTTTCAGATTATATATGTGGTTATGGGGTCAATCTCTAAAACCTAAGGAAGAGTTTGTGAACAGACAAACAGACAGGAACTACAACTTTATATATAGATCCGTATTTCTTACTTCAATTCTAGAAACATGGTTCTTTCACTTCTTCTTTTTCTTCTGCAATGTTTTTTGCTAGCCTGTGATTCTTCACTTCAATAGTGTTCGGTACAAGCTGATCCTAAGGCGTTTGATTCTCAGCCTCCCATGGTCACAAAAGAGGATTAGATCGGTCCCCCGTCTTAGTACACATAGAAGAAATGATAGATGCCACGATCTGATTCAATATCATCCACTTGTTTTTCTTTCAGAAAACTTATCAATTATTTCTTGCTGAATTCTAAATAATCTTATTTGACCATTTTGCCATTTTCAGACGTGAGAAATATTGATTATTGTCTTGTCAGTGATGAAGAAAAATAAGAAAAAACTCTTAAGATCTATTTTGGGAGATAATTCAGGCTACTATTCTCATCTTGGTGGCTTTTTTCACAACGTTTCGACCGATGTAATCTCTAAACTTCTTCAGGTGCATCTTTTCGAATTGGGGGAATCTTAATGTCAAACTCAAGAACCTATACGCAATTTCGAACTTAACTCACTAATTCTTGAGATATCTTCTTTCAATCTATGTATTTAACAATGAAATTAATATTTAACAATGAAATTAATATTTCAAACTTAACCGTGACAAACAAATGAAAATTATATTTCAAACTTAACCGTGACAAACAAATGAAAATTATATTTCAAACTTAACTGTGACAAACAAATAAAAATTATATTTCAAACTTAACTGTGACAAACAAATAAAAATTATATTTCAAACTTAACTGTGACAAACAAATAAAAATTATATTTCAAACTTAACCATGACAAACAAATAAAAATTATATTTCAAACTTAACTGTGACAAACAAATAAAAATTATATTTCAAACTTAACCGTGACAAACAAATCAAAATTATATTTCAAACTTAACCGTGACAAACAAATAAAAATTATATTTCAAACTTAACTGTGACAAACAAATAAAAATTATATTTCAAACTTAACCGTGACAAACAAATAAAAATTATATTTCAAATTTAACCGTGACAAACAAATAAAAATTATATTTCAAACTTAACCGTGACAAACAAATAAAAATTATATTTCAAACTTAACCGTGACAAACAAATAAAAATTATATTTCAAACTTAACCGTGACAAACAAATAAAAATTATATTTCAAATTTAACCGTGACAAACAAATAAAAATTATATTTCAAACTTAACCGTGACAAACAAATAAAAATTATATTTCAAACTTAACCGTGACAAACAAATAAAAATTATATTTCAAACTTAACTGTGACAAACAAATAAAAATTATATTTCAAACTTAACTGTGACAAACAAATAAAAATTATATTTCAAACTTAACTGTGACAAACAAATAAAAATTATATTTCAAACTTAACTGTGACAAACAAATAAAAATTATATTTCAAACTTAACTGTGACAAACAAATAAAAATTATATTTCAAACTTAACTGTGACAAACAAATAAAAATTATATTTCAAACTTAACCGTGACAAACAAATAAAAATTATATTTCAAACTTAACCGTGACAAACAAATAAAAATTATATTTCAAACTTAACCGTGACAAACAAATAAAAATTATATTTCAAACTTAACCGTGACAAACAAATAAAAATTATATTTCAAACTTAACTGTGACAAACAAATAAAAATTATATTTCAAACTTAACTGTGACAAACAAATAAAAATTATATTTCAAACTTAACTGTGACAAACAAATAAAAATTATATTTCAAACTTAACTGTGACAAACAAATAAAAATTATATTTCAAACTTAACTGTGACAAACAAATAAAAATTATATTTCAAACTTAACCGTGACAAACAAATAAAAATTATATTTCAAACTTAACCGTGACAAACAAATCAAAATTATATTTCAAACTTAACCGTGACAAACAAATTAAAATTATATTTCAAACTTAACTGTGACAAACAAATGAAAATTATATTTCAAACTTAACTGTGACAAACAAATAAAAATTATATTTCAAACTTAACTGTGACAAACAAATAAAAATTATATTTCAAATTTAACCGTGACAAACAAATAAAAATTATATTTCAAACTTAACTGTGACAAACAAATAAAAATTATATTTCAAACTTAACTGTGACAAACAAATAAAAATTATATTTCAAACTTAACCGTGACAAACAAATGAAAATTATATTTCAAACTTAACTGTGACAAACAAATGAAAATTATATTTCAAACTTAACTGTGACAAACAAATAAAAATTATATTTCAAACTTAACTGTGACAAACAAATAAAAATTATATTTCAAACTTAACTGTGACAAACAAATAAAAATTATATTTCAAACTTAACCGTGACAAACAAATGAAAATTATATTTCAAACTTAACCGTGACAAACAAATGAAAATTATATTTCAAACTTAACTGTGACAAACAAATAAAAATTATATTTCAAACTTAACTGTGACAAACAAATAAAAATTATATTTCAAACTTAACTGTGACAAACAAATAAAAATTATATTTCAAACTTAACCATGACAAACAAATAAAAATTATATTTCAAACTTAACTGTGACAAACAAATAAAAATTATATTTCAAACTTAACCGTGACAAACAAATCAAAATTATATTTCAAACTTAACCGTGACAAACAAATAAAAATTATATTTCAAACTTAACTGTGACAAACAAATAAAAATTATATTTCAAACTTAACCGTGACAAACAAATAAAAATTATATTTCAAATTTAACCGTGACAAACAAATAAAAATTATATTTCAAACTTAACCGTGACAAACAAATAAAAATTATATTTCAAACTTAACCGTGACAAACAAATAAAAATTATATTTCAAACTTAACCGTGACAAACAAATAAAAATTATATTTCAAATTTAACCGTGACAAACAAATAAAAATTATATTTCAAACTTAACCGTGACAAACAAATAAAAATTATATTTCAAACTTAACCGTGACAAACAAATAAAAATTATATTTCAAACTTAACTGTGACAAACAAATAAAAATTATATTTCAAACTTAACTGTGACAAACAAATAAAAATTATATTTCAAACTTAACTGTGACAAACAAATAAAAATTATATTTCAAACTTAACTGTGACAAACAAATAAAAATTATATTTCAAACTTAACTGTGACAAACAAATAAAAATTATATTTCAAACTTAACTGTGACAAACAAATAAAAATTATATTTCAAACTTAACCGTGACAAACAAATAAAAATTATATTTCAAACTTAACCGTGACAAACAAATAAAAATTATATTTCAAACTTAACCGTGACAAACAAATAAAAATTATATTTCAAATTTAACCGTGACAAACAAATAAAAATTATATTTCAAACTTAACCGTGACAAACAAATAAAAATTATATTTCAAATTTAACCGTGACAAACAAATAAAAATTATATTTCAAACTTAACTGTGACAAACAAATAAAAATTATATTTCAAACTTAACCGTGACAAACCAATGAAAATTATATTTCAAATTTAACTTGTAAAACAAGCACAATGATGCAACATTGCGGTGATGGGACAGGGGCTGGAGCTTTGTGTATAGTGAGGAACCTCTCAGATCGGAGACTCTTTTTTGGACCTTGTCTAAGAGAGAGAGAGAGAGAGAGAGACTAGTGGATGGCGCACCAGCCCAGATGTGACAACAATACTCCATGCATAGGCGGATGGTTGCTTTGAAGAGATATAGGATATATATTTCAATTAATGTCACTTATTTATAACCCCATCCCACCCAATCAATGCTAGAACATCCTTCGGACCTATGGTGCCCCAACCAAAGGTTGTGGGAGAGATGCATTTATACCGGCATTGCCACTGTTCGGATGGCCCGACCACGTGTGGATAAAATTAAAAGAATAAAACAAACCACGGAAAGAAGGAAAAATATTATTATTAATTGGAAATTATATTGGAAAGAAAGCGAAGGAATAATAAAGCTACACACAAGAATGGTACTTTTTAAAATCAACAATTAGAGTAAAACATTTATATTAAAACAAAACTATTTATTTGACTAAAACATTTTGTAAAGCTATCAGTTACAGAGCTCATTTTTAAGGAGTGAAAAGTTCCGTTTGTACGAACGTGTACGAGTGGAATGTTCGGTTTGTTTAAGTTCATGTTTGTACAAATGTGTATATGCGAGCGTGTGTTATGTATCTTTGTGGCAATTGTAATGCGTGTGTGTGTGCTTGAAAGAAAAGTTCATTATTCGTGGTAGGAATTAAAAGAAGATTACCTACTTT
Source organism: Sepiola atlantica (assembly GCA_963556195.1). Lineage (NCBI taxonomy): Eukaryota > Metazoa > Mollusca > Cephalopoda > Sepiida > Sepiolidae > Sepiola > Sepiola atlantica. Next base: position 7,921,428 of record OY744521.1, on the reverse strand, counting down.
TTGACTTTTGCCTCCCCCCACCTCCTCGGTCGATCGAGCCGGTAGGGGGGGGGGGGCGATCTCCTCTGTGTGCGTTCGGCCGGAAAGCGTAAGAGAAAAAGAGAGCGAAAAGAGAGTGTGTGACTTTTTTTATAGGGAGTCAAATCACGCGTGGTCAAGCTAACCTGTTGGTCCCTGATTGGCTGGAATGTTCGGCCAACGTGCTTTCACGAGATCACCCCTTCTTCTTTACGTCAGAGATGAAGAAGGGTTGAGCAAACAAAGAAAGAAAAGAAGTCGCAACAAATATCCTCTTGCCGGTAGTAGTGTCTGCCACAGACCGATCTAAAAACTCGAATATGTCTCTCTAAGGAATGTTTTTTTGTTTTTTGTTTTCAAGGAGGCTTTTTCCTAGACTAGTTGCTCTATCAAGACTTGGGAGTCTAGTCTATCCCTATTATTTAATCCATAGCTGGAAGAATGACAAATGGATTCATACCTTTCCCACGTTTATTAAGTAAAGTGATGCAATAGCCCCGACAGAACTCGAACCCGGTAAGCCGAGCCCACACTCCTTTAGCTACATATTCTTTTGGTCAAGATCAAAGTGTAGTATCTGTTCTGATGGATACTACACCCCATAGACTGGTATTGTCTTGGCCTTCGGGGCTTGATTTACGCCGGTCTGTGGGTTTGTCCTGTGCAGTTCTAGGAGGTCCACCCTCCCAGGCTTTGCCTCACCTCTTTGGGGAGGAGTAAGTTTATTGCTTACTGCCTGAGGCGCTTCTACCGGGGAATGCCGACGGGGCTGCCCGGGCAATTTTTAATGGCCAGAGTGCTCACCTTCTCGGGCGCTGGCTTTTCAAGTCCCACTTTCCCGACCCGACCTTGGGTCACATCTTACCTTGTGGGAGTAAGATAAAACTGGCCTTGTGCCTAACCTCCTGGGGAGGTAAATAAATGGCTACAGATTCTTATTCATAACAGAACAGGAAAGACAAACATTATGTGTTGAATATAAAGGAAGGAACTTTTCACTCAACCAGTCAATGGTTCCGAAGCAGTTGGTATTTGATATTGATATTTAACTAACAGTTCAACCATTCAGTTAATGGTTCTGTCAAACCTATCCAACTCCAGAGAATCGTAATGCGCATGTCAGTGTATGAAATAGATTCCATGAATCTATTTCCTGACCTCTTTCACTTTGTTATGTTCTGATTCCTTATTCCAGAAAGCTATCTTTGTTTTTGTTTCGCTTCTTTTCTTAGACAGCTATTCAATCACTGAGGTTATCCCATAAGGTGTGCTAAGGGGTCATTCATACCTTCTCCCCCCATATACGATATGTGATCCCCCCTCTCCTGCGAGAAGACTACTCTTTGTAAACAAACCAATTTTTTGTTTCGCTTCTTTTCTTAGACAGCTATTCAATCACTGAGGTTATCCCATAAGGAGTGCTAAGGGGTCATTCATACCTTCTCCCTCCCCCCCATATATGATACGTGATCCCCCCTCTCCTGCGAGAAGACTACTCTTTGTAAACAAACCAATTTTTTGTTTCGCTTCTTTTCTTAGACAGCTATTCAATCACTGAGGTTATCCCATAAGGAGTGCTAAGGGGTCATTCATACCTTCTCCCCCCATATATGATACGTGATCCCCCCTCTCCTGCGAGAAGACTACTCTTTGTAAACAAACCAATTTTTTGTTTCGCTTCTTTTCTTAGACAGCTATTTAATCACTGAGGTTATCCCATAAGGAGTGCTAAGGGGTCATTCATACCTTCTCCCCCCCACCATATATGATACGTGATCCTCCCTCTCCTGCGAGAAGACTACTCTTTATAAACAAAACCATGTGTTAACTTTTTTTAATCACTAAAATCATTGAATCATGTCAAGGTTACACTCGATTTTAGGTAAACCCTCTTCCTTTTTTTGCAACCTTTTCCTTTTCCGTGTTTAAGCAGGATCCAGTTGGTTCTTTCCACTGTTTCCATTGTTCGATGATCCCGAAGCAATTCTATTCTTCTCTTTGTCGTTCTTGCGAAAGGTGCCCTAGTTTGTTACGAAAAATCAATAAGTCGCTGGAACGACAGAACTCACTTCCCAACCTAATAAGCGTGAAGAGAAAAGAATCTCTCTTTTCCCAAGGTCATTTACTGCTGGTCTTAGCTTTGAAATGATAACAAAAACGTTTTATTTTTAATTTCTGGTAATCCCTACGTCACGTGACGCGCTATTTGTTTCGAGGTTAAACAGGAAGTCACAAAAACATAAAAATCTTGCATTTTACCATATGTTTTATATGTGGACAAACACATATTTATATATGTAAAACAAAATGTCTATCAATAATTTCTGTTTTTCGACCCCTATTTCTGTAGAGTAAATTCAAAAACTAATTAACCGATCATTATGAATTTTGGAACACAGCTTATAAGCGTAATAGTGGATAATGAGAGCTATATTTAGTTTAATATAGTTTTATAGAAAGGGAGGGGGCCAGGGACAACTGGAAATTCAGATACCTACGATAAATTGATGAAATTTTAACCATGGGTATTAGGCATCAATTAATAAATATTCTTCAAATTGCAGGGTTTTTTTTAGTGTTTTAAAGGGTTGTTAGGGGGGCATAAAACAGGCACAACCTCCCATTTGAAAATGAAAATATTTCAGAGTTGCATTAAATTTGATCCATAGTTATTAGACACCAATTCAGCAATATTCCTTGAATTCGAATTTCTTCTTAAGACCCCTTAACTAGCTCCAAATTTCGATTGGAATAAGAACAGCTATTCTGCTAGTTTCACATAGAGAAATTAATGAAAACAATAACAAATGATGGAATACGACAGCTAAGATGAAATATACCTGAACCATTAATCTGTGTTGGCATAAACAGGTGTTACCTTCGTGCTTCTTTAGAAATGGATCCGAGACGAGATATGAAAGGGAGGAGATAATCCAACTGACGAAATATGAAAGGGGCAGATAACCCAAACTTTTTTTTCGGAGGGGGAGGTGTATCGAATTTAAAATGCAAAAAATAAAACTGCTAAAGATACGTTAAAATTAAATAGATTTATTGAAATAAATCAAACATCAAATAAATAAACCGGTTTTAATTGAAATGTTAGGGTTAGATTTTACCCCCCCCCCCTTTTTCTCGATTCCCCCTCCCCCCCAAAAAATAGTTTAACTTATCTGCCGCTTTCATATTTCGTTCGTCGTTTGAATTATCTCCTCCTTTCAAATCTCGGTTATGTTTCTAAAGAAGAACCGTTACCGTAATGATTCCTTGCAAATGAAACAGAAGCAATATAGTTTAAGTGAGGTCACCTCTCATGTCAAGACTCTTAGAAGCCGCTGCTAACACTACTTTTAAGAAGAACCATTAAACTCTCGCCTCAGACCAAGCTACCAATTCACTCTAACGGTTTATTTCTCAGTGTATAAATGAAAAAGAAAACACATAACGTCTCATACAAGAATTCTTGGAGATTTAGTCGTTTCACAGCCAAAATGGCGGACAATAAATCGGCTGCTTTTTTTTCTGCTTTTTTTCCGACCTCACAAATAAATAAGTAAATCCAAATAAATTGTTTGGGACTAATTTCCAAGCTGTATTTCCTTTAAAATAATTGAAGGTAAATTTGAAATTAGTCCAAAACAATTTATTCGGGTTTACTTACTCATTTGTGAGTTCGGAAAAAAAATCAGAAAAAAAGCAACCGATTCATTGTCCGCCATTTTGGCTGTGAATCAACTAATTCTTTATTATTCAAAGCAAAACTATTTGTCTCAGTTTTAAGAAAATTGGTGAAAGTTGTTTTTGTTGAAAATCTTTATATTAATAAAATCGTGGACACTTCTGTAGTATATATGAAGCAGCTGCCGATTAAGAAATCGAAATTGAAGAGTTCCGGGTTTTTTTTCTCCAAGTACCATTCATTCAGAATTCACCGGAAGTTGAATTTAGTATTTAGAAAATGGAGTTAAATGAGATTAATCTTCGAGACATTGGTAATTTAATGAACCAGCCGCAAAAAACAATAGATTTTTTACAGGCACACCGCCTGATTTCTTAGGGTTAGGGTTTAGGGTTAGGGTTTTTTATTTAAATTTTTTTTACTTCATATAATAAAAAAAAGAAATTGTTAATTGTTACCCAAAAACAAATCAGTCTTGCATTTTTTTTATGTTGTAAAAAAATCACTTCCGGTTGAATTACCTCCCTTTATTTTCAGTAGAAGGACAGAAAATCTGCTGCTTCATATATACTACAGAAGTGCCAAATCGTGTGACCACTTCTCGTCTGTGTTTATCACCTCGACGTAACTTTAACACTATTTCTTTTACTATACTGTTAATCTATTATTTATTGAACACAAAAACGTAATAGCATGAATTGAAATGAATTTTTCAAAATCCCATTTAAAAATAATTGAATTACGAAATTAAATCCACCAGAATACATGTCAGTTTCTTCGTAAACAAGTCAACCATTTTAATCTTTTGTTAATAATAGTTGAAAAAAAACAATTCTTTCCGAACCCTTCGGAATTTGAAAGGAATTTGGAAGCATTTAATCTGTCAAATAGAAATCATTTCTGGCTTAAAAATTCTTAGCAAATCCTCATGTATTAAAAGATCGAAAGTTTTGAACGCTATTTGCAACCAATAATTTTATTAATAGAGATAAAAAGGTTAACTTAGTATAACTTAGTACAAATTAGTATCACAAGTTGGTTCAATTAATAATTGAATGACCAAATAATACCATAAAAATGAAATCTAACTTTCAAAATCCTATTGAAAAAAATAATAATTTGGTAAAAAAAAACAAAAAAACAAACAATAATTTTAAAAAAGAGGCGAAACAAAATATGAAAGTATAAAATCTCCCCGACAATGTGGTCCATGGTGAAAAATCCAGGTCGGAAACCAGCTTGTTCGCTGGGTCGGTTTCTGCCAAGTGTGCTTTGCATCCTTTTGAGGAAACAACAGAAGGTAGGCTTATTGGCCTGTAGTTTTTTGATATATTTCTAGTCTCCTTTCTTGTGGAGGATGGTAACTGACACATTCTTCCAGTTGCTAGGCATCTTGACTTTATTAAGGCATTTGTTGTAGAAGCTGGTGAGAAGCTCTGCGATTGGTTCACCTTCATCTTGGAGAATTCCTGCCATAATTCCATCTTCTTCTGGAGATGTATCTCTCTTTGATTGCAGACTGTACGTCGGACGTTATTATTGGAGGCAGTAGCGTAGCAGCCCTCCCACTGTCTGTAAAGAGTTGATCAGCTAGTATATCCTAGTTTAATAATATTTCTGTGGCAGAATTTATGACTTTCCCTTGTTCTACGAAATTTACACGGTTCCATCTTGTTCCATATGATATTGTAAAAAACTCATTCGGTCTATCAGTTCATAATCGTTCAATATCAGAGATCAGTTTGGTCCAAAATATAGACAGATTAAGACTTCAATTATTAATTTTGGTTGTTTGGTTATTTTGTTTTACGGCATATCAACCCTTTTCAGGTTATTTGATGCCGAATCCAGTCATTTTGGAAAAGTTTTTATGCTTCAAGTTCTTTATATGTTCAAGTATTTATTCATGGTGTTTGGTTTGGTTGTTTTGTTTTACGGCATATCAACCCTTTTCAGATTATTTAATGCCGAATCCAGTCATTTTGGAAAAGTCTTTATGCTTCAAGTTCTTTATATGTTCAAGTATTTATTCATGGTGTTTGGTTTGGTTGTTTTGTTTTATGGCATATCAACCCTTTTCAGGTTATTTGATACCGAATCCACTAATTTTGGTGAAAGTTTTTATGCTTCAAGTTCTTTATATGTTCAAGTACTTATTCATGGTGTTTGGTTTGGTTGTTTTGTTTTACGGCATATCAACCCTTTTCAGGTTATTTAATGCCGAATCCAGTCATTTTGGAAAAGTTTTTATGCTTCAAGTTCTTTATATGTTCAAGTATTTATTCATGGTGTTTGGTTTGGTTGTTTTGTTTTATGGTATATCAACCTTTTTTAGGTTATTTAATGCCGAATCCAGTCATTTTGATGAAAGTTTTTATGCTTCAAGTTCTTTATATGTTCAAGTATTTATTCATGGTGTTTGGTTTAGTGAAAGAGGAGAGGGAGAGGTAGAGGGAGAGGGCGAGGAGTGGGAGGGAGAAAAATTGTTGTTTGTTTTTGATTTTGCAAAGAGAAAAAAACAATAAAAAATCAATTGTTGGTAACCAATATCTTCAGACAGCCTGATCTGTAAAACTAGTTCTATTATTTGTGATTGTATTCTAAGAGAAATTGGCTGAAGAATAATTATTAATAAAAACGGAAAAAAAGAATTTGTTGCCAAAATACCAAAGTTGATGATACAATAATAATGAGAATAAAGGAGAAAAAAGACAAAACCAGAAACTGCCAATTAACACTTGATATTGTTTGGTTCGATATTAATCAATGAAACCAAAGGTTTTGAAAAAAACATCAAAGACTAAAATATTAAGGAAGAAAATAAAAGTCGTGCTTTTATGGTAACTGTTATAAGAGACAGATATAAACCTTGTTCAAAGGTGCGAAAGTAATTAAAAATCCTGACCTGTTGTACTACAGAATTCTACATTAACAATTTTCTATTCTGTAAACTCACCAAAGTTAAGCACCGGCGAAACTGACCAGTACTAAAATTGGTGAAGGGAATTGGGAAGACCAGGCGCTGTAGTAACAAAAATATCTCCAAATTAATCTACAAATCAATCGTGCATAAAACATGTACGGTTTCGTCATACCGTAAAGATGTTTGACATACCGTAAATCCCAACAATAGCAACAACAACACTGTCATACTAGGGGTAGTGGCAACGTGATAGTGTCACAGCTACCCAACTAACACGACTCTGGTGAAAATCCAGGATACGTCGTTCTCAGGTCGTCTCTGCATCTATGGAAAGCAAGGGCGCATGAGGCTTGAAACTTCCAATGTTGTTTCTTCACATGTGCAATTGCAATTTTTTTGTTGTGTAGTAGGCTAAACTTTCCCTGACTTCATATGCATTTGGCAAGCCTTGTAGGGAGTAGAAACCCGCACGCTTACAAGTATAATGAATGTTTCCTTCAATTCAATATCTTTCTAGTTAGAATTCGTTCTAGAAAGATATCGGATACTTACAGGAGGGACCATGTGAAGGTTGCCAACATCCTAAGTGAAAGTGTTTCTGTGGAACGAACTGGATTCGAACTTGGCACACCCAGGTTGTCAGTCCGTGTCGTTAACCACTTAGCCACCGTCACCTTCCAGGTGTAATGAATAGCTACAGCCAACATGGAGAACTTTATGGAGACCAGACAATCCTAAGACACGATTTTCGTGAACTCTGTACAGAAGCCCGATTCTCTCCACCACCACCACCTACACCACAAACCACCACCACCACCTACACCACAAACCACCACCACCACCTCCACAGAGACTTTTACAGAAATGCATGGACTCATCTAAAAATTGAATAAGAAAACATTTCCTGAGACACGATCTGCATGGGCTGTATGCAGAAGTCCAATTCGCTCAACAAAAATAACAGGTTGAATCCAAGATTGTTATGTCTTTGTGACTGCCTGTTTAATCGACGTACGGATGACCAGAAATGAAAAATAAAACCTTTTTGTTAGCATTTCTGAATAACAAAAATCACTATTTATAAAACTTTTTTTTTAATTTCTAATTATTGATTAACTTCCCATAAGTTCGTTTCAGATATAATTCCAGCCGCAGAATTATTCTGTATGAATATAAATTTGCATGATTTAATGCTACAAACAAGAGACATCATTAGTTCAATTAAATAGTTAACGTTATTGAGAAAGAAAAGAAAAAACTTTCGGTTGATAATTTGTTTGTTATTAAGAAAACAATTTTTTCTTAATAACGTTAACCTATTTCGGTTAATAATTTGTTTGTTAAAATTAACTTACGGTTGATAATTAATCCAATAAAATGTTTTATTATTATAGCATGTTTCAATTTATTTCAAACACGTATATTAATAATAAAATTTTTTTTTTTCAATGTAAAAATTATTTGTTTATTACTACATTAAACTAAAAAAAATTATTAAACAAATGCATTATTATTATTAAACTATAATTCGAAGGAACAATAATAATAATAATAAAATTCGCATAAAGAAATACTAACAAAAAGGTTTTATTTTTCATTTCTGGTCATCCGTACGTCGGATGACGCGCACGATTAAACAGGAAGTCACAAAGACATAAACATCTTGGATTTAGCCAAAATAACAGCATCAATTCTCTATTTTATTATGGGAGGGAGAATAGTGGGTTCATACCATTCCCAACTGTAACAGCTACAATAGATTAGATAGTATTTGAACTCGGCATAGCAGATTACATAGGCCGTGACAGTATATAACGTATGCTGCCATTACACATTGTTTACAATTACATACTGCCCACAAGCATTGATTTAATTAAGCTTATCTGATGAACGGCTTCGCATTGTCTTGTGACAGGTTAGATTGTTGCGGAAATTCGTAATTATGTTATATCTGAAATTGGTTTTAATTTGATTTTTATCAAGACCGTGTTTGGATTTCTATGGAAATGTTGATTCTAGACAATGATTTCCATAATAATATAATGAATTTTTTTATTTTTACAGAAACCGTAACCACTTAACCCTAACAGCGAGATCGACGTTCTTGAATAGTTAGGTTTATATGTTTTATGAAAAAAAAAAATAATAACCCACTCTTTTGGCGACTTTTAATCTCGCTCTAAGTTTGATATGATTTTTAAATAGCAGATCGTGTTCAGTAAATCATTTGCAATTAATTATTTGCGATAGAGAGTGTATTTTGGCATTAAATAACTTAGTTTATGGCCGAATTACGTTTTGTCATATAGCATATGAATAAGGAAAATGGAATCGTCTGCTTTTTTCCATAAAAAAAAACAACTGAGACCTCATGGGACTTGCTAGCTCAATCTAGCACTTGCTAAATTACTCTGTTCACCTTTATCTTTTGATTAGTAAACCTTTTTTATCATTAATAGTTGTTAAAGTGTTACCCCTATTGTTGGGTACTGCAATTGAGAGGGAGGGCAAGTTGTCATTTCTTACACCCCTATTACCCCACCCACCCGCCGACCAAGTCAGGGGAGCGGCTTCACAATTGGAGAGAGCGGTGAAGTGACCTCTGCTTCCTGTCTCACTCTCTCTTTTCTTTTCGATTTCAGCAGAGACAGAAGCATTTTCTGACGGCCAGTGTCTAGACCATTAGGGGCGCAACCCTCCCCTCCAGGGGATATTTAAAACAACCACAGTTCACTGCTTTTGTTTCCAGGAATATAATAAACAATGTGAACCGTAAGAAACAATGTCAATGTTTCTTTGAAGGCATTTATTTTCAGATTGACAAACGCATGATGTCCTAATCCAAGATGGCGAACTGGAAAAATCAAATCACTACTAGATGATCATGATGATGATCATCATCATCAGCAGCAGCAGCATCAGATGAGAGCCATGTCGAACATGGTGCCAATTGTATTTTGGCCATCCCTTCACCTACTCAACACAATTAATTTTTTCTGTTAACCCTGGTACTTGGGTTACAACATGTTGAAACAGTAGTTCTCGCCAGATCACCAAAATTAAGCGGTTAGGGTTTAAATGGGTGAATTCTTTGAAAACTCAGGTGCTATAGCCAACTACTATCCAGGGATAAGCACTGGCACTTCCGTTTGAGAGAAGCTCTACTACAAAATGGATTAATATGCGATAAAAAAGGGAACAAGAATAAACTATTTATTGTGCAAACAAAAACATATACATAATCAGAAATATTCAAAATAATTGCAAGCTAAAAAGATAAACTTCAGGATATCCAACACTGTTAATTTTATCACCATGTAATCATATGCTCCAAATGTGCACCTCTCAATTGCAAGCGTAATTGAGAGGTGCACATTTCTTGGCAGTCTTGCATGTCATATGACATGCAAGACTGCCAAGAACTCTGACATAATCCTCTCTTGGCAATGCCCTGATTTTGGCTGTGATGGACCTCTTCATTTCAGAAATTGTCTCGGTATGTTTTTGATAAATCGGGGGGGGGGGGGGGAATCTGGTGAGTATGAAGCCCATTAAGAAATCACACCTCTTATTGATGAGACGATCATCAAAGTGTCCCCCTATATAATTGAACTGTGATGAAACAAAAACTGTTGGACATTCATGATTGAAACTCGGTGGACAAGTCAGTTGTAAACGGAAGTTTATTTGTAGCGAATATGGTTGCATAACAGAAAGCGCTGCAGATTTTATTAACGATCTCATGGGTGAAATTTTTTAGATGGGGGGGGGGGGTCACCTTGAACAACGATTTATCTACCTGCCAACATGAATATGTCACTACCTTCTGGCATACTACTACTTACCTATGTACACACTGATGTTAATGCTTATGTGACTAATTACATGTATCACTATATACCAACATAGATCACTATATACCAACATGTATCACTATATACCAACATGTATCACTATATACCAACATAGATCACTATATACCAACATGTATCACTATACACCAACAATAACATAGATCACTATATACCAACGTGTATCACTATATACCAACATAGATCACTACCTGCCATTGTACAGCAATACCTACCTATGTTACCTATTGTATATATTCTTTTTTAATCCGATTGAATTTCCATGAGTTCGCTTTTTGTAAACATTAGGTTTGCTCGTTTTTTTTTTTCACCCAGTTTTTTATGGCATGTCAACCCTTTCGGGATTGCTTAATAACCAAACACAATCAATAACTATTTTCTTTTTCATGGAAATCGCTCCAGACAAGGCATGAAGCCACTTGATGTAAGTAACTAAAAAAAAAAAAGAATACTACTTCAAGGTCAAAAACTAGCGAACTATAAGTGTTAGATAGATAGATTCCGGCCCAGAAAACAGCAATTCTTTCTCCTTTGTCAGAAACATCGCTCATGGAATGTGAGGATTAAAGGACAAAATAAGGGAAGCGAGAGTTACGAGGCTGCCGAAAGTAAACCCAAGTTAGTCACTTTCTACTCTATTTATTGTAAACGATTCGATGAGTGGTTTATTTGTGTTATATTATACCAACTCGTCTTGTGTTATTTAAAAACTCAACAACTGTTGCAAATGATTCATTGTATATGTCATGGCCCTGTTTAGGGGCCGGAGTGAGGACACGGACACAGGGTTTAGGTAAAACAAATATATTGGAGAGGGGGGAAAATCAAGCCAGTGCCTAGCAAAAATAGCATGGGCAACCCCGTCGGCGTTCCCCAGGCAGGTCGCCTCAGGCAGTAACCAATAAACTTACTCTACCCCAAAGAGAGGAGGCAAGGCCTGGGAGGGTGCACCTCCTAGGACAACCCAGGACCGACAGATAAAAGGCCACCGAAATGACCCAGTTCCTGCCGGACTGATTGTCGAAAACGAATCCTCGACTGGTATTAACTTACCCCATCCTGAAGTCCACAATCAACCGAAGTTAATGAGAGACTGAACGGGCTGGGGTTGGATCAACAAATGAGAAGTGAATGCTTCCAGTATTTATTGAGAATGGACGAGTCCAAATGTCCGTCATACAGCACCATAACAGTATATAATAAATTGAATACAAGTTGCTATTTTACCCATAGCTGACAGGACTCATTGTACATGATTAACTGAATATAATTTGTTACTTTATTCATAGCTAGGCGGGTGGGGTGGGGAGACATAACCCCCCCCCCCCCAAAAAAAAAAAAATTTAGTTCATAGATAAGCATAAAAATCAACACAACACACATCAAAATAATTGCATACAATTTGCTATTTTCCCAACATTATTATTGAATATGTTACCAAAATTAATTGCGATACATTTTCCAACAGTATTAGTACATAAAGAAACACGATAGAATCGGTAAATATTAGGAATCAAATTTATAATTTCTGAAAGTTTCCTGTAATTTTAGGTTCCTTAGAACAGCTGCAGTTTGCGAAAATCTCCTCAGCATTTCTCTTTTTATTATTATTAAATATAATCCGGGCGCCTTTAAATCCAGGATTTAAAATTTTCATAAATCCTTTATCAGATTTTTATCACCATTTTAATCATTTTTCTTATTAGCATACATATATATATATATATGTATATATATATATATATATATATATATACATACATACATATATATATACATAAATATATATATATATATATATATATGCGCTAATAAGAAAAATTAATAAAAGGTGATAAAAATCTATATGCTAATAAGAAAAACGATTAAAAAGGTGATAAAAATCTGATAAAGGATTTACGAAACGAAAAGAAACATTTAATAAAAATTATATATATATATGTATATATATATATAAGTTTTAAGATAATATTAGTCATCTCTTTTATAACCCTTTACTGGTTTCGTTAGGGGATTATTAATAATAAAACAAATGTAAAAATTAAGAGTTCATGTGTTCTCTATATTTACCACAAAGATAAAACAAAATTTAATGGAAAGATATTAAAATTTGCGATCGATAACTTAATATTGGGAATTGCCGGTGGTGAGTAATTTACTCCTCTCCAGGAGTTAGGCACAAGGCCAGTTTTTATCCTACTCCCACAAGTAAGATGTGACCCAAGCTCGGGTCAGAAAGTGGGGGTTGAAAAGCCAGCGCCCGAGAGGTGAGCACTCTGACCATTAAAAATTGCCTGGGCAGCCCCGTCGGCATTCCCCGGTAGGGGCGCCTCAAGCAGTAAGCAATTAACTTACTCCTCCCCAAAGAGGGGAGGCAAAGCCTGGGAGGGTGGACCTCCTAGAACTGCACAGGACAATCCCATAGACCGGCGTAAATCAAGCCCCGAAGGCCAAGACAATACCAGTCTATAGGGTGCAGTATCCATCGGAACAGATACTACACTTTGATCTCGACCAAAAGGCCGAGCATCTGGTTGCCGTTGTCGGTTCCTTAACATTGTAGTCAAACTTCCTACAGCTCCTTCTGATAATACCGGGGAGGGGGGGGGGACAAATGTCAGAAAAACAGGAAATGTAACTGTTGATTCATACACATTGGGTTTACATTACTGATTATTTTTAAATATCTTATTGAATCAGATTCGTCACTGAGCCAAACGGGAACAATCAAAGTTAATGCCAATTCTTATTCTTATTTATTATTCTTACATAGAAGCAAAGGGACTTATTATTTTGCCGTATACATATTTTGTTAAGGTACTGAAAATATATATTATATTTCTATTCACCATACATTGGATGAGCTTTCAATACAAAAAATAATTAAATAAGGATACTTATTCAGATTAGGACCCAAGTTAACCCTAACTCTAACCCTAACCGATGCCAAGTCGATTTTAGCTTGGGTCCTAATCTGGATAAGTACCGAAATAAATTAAACATAAAAACAGCAGCAGTGTTTCTTTATGGTTCCCTTGAATGTTAGCACCCAACGCAACTGATTGGTGTGCCTAATGGACAGTACCAGCACTGGTTATTATTTAAAGAACTTTGCCCTCCCCTCCACAACAACAATTGTGATTAGTAAACTCAACTTAAAAAGTAGAGAATTGGTACATATGTACTTTATATATAATTCTTATTCGATATGATTTAGCCATTTTCTTTGAAATGGCCTTTTTTTAAAGTCATTTTCTTTGAAATAGCCTTTTTTTTAGTCATTTTCTTTAGAATGGCCTATTTTTCAGTTATTTTCTTAGAAATGGCCATTTTTTAAAGTTATTTTCTTTGAAATGGCCTTTGTTTCAGTCATTTTCTTTGAAATGGCCTTTTTTCAGTCATTTTCTTTGAAATGGCCTATTTTTCAGTCATTGATATTTGAAATAGTCTTTTTTTCTGTAATTTTCTTTGAAATAGCCTTTTTTCAGTCATATTCTTTGAAATTGCCTATTTTTCAGTCATTTTCTTTGAAATTGCCTATTTTTCAGTCATTTTCTTTGAAATTGCCTATTTTTCAGTAATTTTCTTTGAAATGGCCTATTTTTCAGTCATTGATATTTGAAATAGTCTTTTTTGCTGTAATTTTCTTTGAAATAGCATTTTTTTCTGTAATTTTCTTTGAAATAGCCTTTTTTCAGTCATATTCTTTGAAATTGCCTATTTTCAGTAATTTTCTTTGAAATTGCCTATTTTTCAGTAATTTTCTTTGAAATTGCCTATTTTTCAGTCAATTCCTTTAGAATGGCCTATTTTTCAGTAATTTTCTTTGAAATTGCCTTTTTTTCAGTCATTTTCTTTGAAATTGCCTATTTTTCAGTCATTGTCTTTGAAAAGGCCTATTTTTCAGTCATTTTCTTTGAAATTACCTATTTTTCAGTCATTGTCTTTGAAAAGGCCTATTTTTCAGTCATTTTCTTTGTAATTGCCTATTTTTCAGTCATTTTCTTTGAAATTGCCTATTTTTCAGTCATTGTCTTTGAAAAGGCCTATTTTTCAGTCATTTTCTTTACCCAAGTAAGAGTCATCTGCTATAGTTTCAAGGCATGAAAAAAACTAAATAATAGTAAAAATTGAGACAAACATTTTAAAAATGTACCAATATTGGTCAAAGTAAAGGCTGAAACGAATGAAAAAAAAAATTTACAGTGTGACACCCAAAAAGATGTTACACATGGAATTGTTAATAAAAATTCACAATTATTTCTGCAATGCAACCATACTTAGTACAAATAAACTTTAGTCTGTGCCTGACTTTTCCACCAAGTTTCAGTCAGGAATGTCTAACAGTCTTTGTTTAATCTCCATTCAATGATATGCAGGAACACTTTGATGATCGTCTCATCAGTAGGAAGTGTGATCCTGAATGAACTTTACACTTATTTGACCGTAACCTCCATATTTTTATTTATGGGGTTATCTCAAAGATCATATCTATCAAAACAATCCTTAGACTATTCCTGAACTGAAGAGGGCCATCACACCCTAAATCAGAGAAGTCCAAGAGAGGGGTGTGTCAAAGATCTTAACAATTTTGCACGTCGTATTCAGACATTCATGATGAAAATTTGTGGATAAGTCAGCCATAAGCTGAAGTTTATTTGTGCCAAATATGGTTGAGTTTCAGAAATGATTGTGAATTTTATTAACAATTCCATGGGATTAATTTTTGGAGGTCATCTTGTATTTGTAAAAGTAGTATTCATCCATAGGCTTTTCATTAACCCTAAAACTAAATCTAAGTTCAATGTGGCTGTTCTGAATGCCGGAAATGTGGGTCAAGGAATAAATTCAGCTTCACCTCATAATTCAGAGGTGGCGGTTGAGACTCTAAATTTGGCTTCGTTTTATGTAAAGATTACAAGAGTTTGAAAATTTTAAATAATTGTCAACACAATAATAGCATCATAATAACAAGCATCTGTATTTGTGAAAAAAATAATGGATATCGACCCTGTGGTATTTAATCTTTGGATAACAATTTTACATCAGTTGCTTTGCAAAATAACGGATTCTCCCATCAATTTCAGCGAAAACCTCACAAAGTCAATCAATCTTCTATGTCCTTATGACTATCATGTGATAACGAGGCTGGCTCGGCTTTTGTAAGCCAAGCCACATTTGTAACATTTTAGATTTGAGATGCTATTATTATTTCTATGACATTGTCTAAGTTGATTTAAATGTTCTAACCTAAAGTTCACATTTTTTGCACATACCTACATGACATGACCCTAACGCTAACCCCAACATGACATGACTTCCGCAATTTTCTGCAGTTGGCATCATTTTCTTCCATCTTTATTGGCTGCATTCCAATAGATTTTACAGTCTCTTTTAGTTTGTCCTTAAACTGTTGTAAAGGTTTTCCATCATTACAAGCATTACAAATTGATTCTAAGCAAGCATGTTTGGTTTGTTTGGTTGTTTTGTTTTACGGCATATCAACCCTTTTCGGGTTATTTAATGCCGAATCAGGTCATTTTGGTAAAAGTCTTTATGCTTCAAGTTCTTTATATCTTCAAATATTTATTCATGGTGTTTCGTTTGGCTGTTTTGTAGATGTAAAATGTTGTTTTTGTTTTTAGTTTTGTAGAACATGATTGAGTTTTACAAAGGGAAAGGAAAAAAAAAAACAATAACATCAATGTTTGGTGCATTTTAAGTCAGGAAGCCGGTATCTTCAGACAGCCTGATCTGGTAGTGCCAGTAGGTTCTATTTGACCCATAGATGGGGGTCCTTACAGGTATTACCACTCCGGACCAGAGTGGACCTGGGAGCAATGGCAACTAAGGGGCAACTCCACATTCCCCACAGATCCCAAATGGAGGTCTCACCACTGGATGTCTTTTAAGGTCAGACCCAGGACCAGCATTTTTCGTTCAACATCCTAATGCCATGACCTGTTCACCTTAGTTGAGATTACATTTATATAATAAAACTGCTTATCCCTCTCTTAGTTCGTTAGCACGGTCGGAACACAACCAATATAATCATGTGCCTAATCAAATGGATGTAATTCATCAAACATTGACGTAGTAGTAGTAGTAGTAGTAGTAGTATTAATACAGCTTTCGTTGTATACATAAAGAAGATGCAGATGACAACTGATTCTTTAGTTACAGAAAGCCCTAATAGCGTATAATCTTGTATGTTTCGCAAACTCTCCTGAACACTAGTCCAATCTTACAATAGTAAGTCAGTAGTGGTTAATATGTATAATCTCAATGTCATATCCTAGTATTTTTTTTTCAGCCTGTCTGAAGTTATTGACTGCCTGACTCAGAATGCACCAAACATTGATGTTTTATTGTTTTTTATTTTCTTTGCAAAACTTAATCATGTTCTGCAAAATCCAAAAACAAAAAACAACACATTCCCTCCCTCCCCTTTTCTTCCCTCTCCCCTCTTTCCCTGCCGTCCCCTTTCACCCAACCAAAAACCATGAATAAATACTTAAACATATAAAGAAATTGAAGCATAAAAACCTTCACCAAAATGACCGGATTCGGCATTAAATGACCCGAAAAGGGTTGATATGCCGTAAAACAAAACAACCAAACCAAACCTAGTATTTTTCACTTGTTCCTTTTCATGTTATTTTTCTCTTCATTTCTTCCTCTGCTGTTTTATTCTTGAGACTCATTGTTTTGTTTCATCTGTTTTTCATTAACAAACCCTAACCCTAACACCCGTCTTAGCTTCACTAAAGCTATATCCACAATTTCATTAATGGTTTAGCATTGAAAAGCTAACGAATATTTGATATTCTAACTTTTCCAATTTTAGTGACCACGTGTTTGAGTACCTTTCCCGGACACGTGATCGCCATTTTATGTGTTTTCTTATAGTGAGTAATACACACCAGTATCGGGATAAAGGTGAAAAAAGGAAAATGAAGAAATAGTTGGATTTAAACATATGCACCAAAAAAGGGGTATACGAAACATGTACGATCGTACTTAATGTGATATGATAGACAAAAGGGAAAACAGACATTAATAGCAAAAAAAGAATACATTAATGTCCCAACACAATAGAAAGACACACGTGTTGTGAGGATCAGAAGCAAGAGATGCATGGACAATGTATAAGTGAATATGACTTACTTTGTTGTGGTGTTCTTGGAGCCTGTACCTGCAACCAGAAAAGCGAGTCTAAATGGTTTGTGAAAGACATGCAGAGATGGCCGATAGCTTGGGAATCCAAGCCAGAAAGATAATAATATCTCGTTCTATATTTAGCACATGAGCAGAATTAGATTTTTTTATTTTTACAGAACAGGAGAATGCATTCTCTTCGTTAGCCAGTATAGATTGAGGGGAGATAACTTGAATATAATTCAAAGAAAGATAACTCTAATAATTCTGGAGCCAACAACATTATTAGACTGGGCTAGTGCTAAGGAGAAAATTATGCCATTTGTAACTATAACACATAGAGTCACAAACATCCATACATTATACCATGCTTATTTTTATCCTTGCCCATACATACATAAGCATAACAGACATATATCATTATTCGCTTACTGTGTGCATGTAGATATGGGTATCTATTTACAATGACTACCAGCAATATTCCTGCCATAGATTCGACAACACCAAACACAGAAGAAATGTTCAACCTTTCAAACAGCCGATGGAGCTGTATTTCATTGTGAACAAAAAAACTGATCAGAAAGTAAGCTATATATTATTAAGCATAGGTTACAACAAATTTTAAAAAAGGTATAGCACCTGGAGGCTCACAGAGGAAGAAAATGTTTCCCTGACATTCTCTTCAATATTTTTCTCAAACTAGAACCAACAGAAAACTACAAGAATCGTCTCAAATGAATGTCATGTTAGGGTTAGGGTTAGTTGTAGAATACTTATTGGACTATTTTGTTTATAGATGCAACTGACACAAAAATGTTCACTATCATCATCATCATCATCACTATCATCATCAACCGGTTTATTTGTTGAATCAGGCCACAATTAATCCTCTGATGAGGGTGGGGCCTGATTGTCTAGTCTCGAAATCTAAGTCTTCCTCTCCACTCCTGTCTTTGGCAAGGCTTGATGGAATCCATACCCATGGCCTTCCTATCACGTTTGACTATGTCCTCCCAAGTCAACTTGGGTCTGCCAGTGGTGATGTTCTCTGCTGGCACATTCAACTGTCGGACTTTAGCAATCCAGCCATCGCTACGCTCAATGTGACCCAACCAACGCAGTCTGTTCGTCCGCATGACGTCCGCAAGGCTTTTCAAGTCAACCTGTGAGAGCAGGGATTCAAAAGAAACGTACTGTTCAGGCCTCACCAAACAGATCCATCTGAGCATTGCCCTGTCATTACGGTGCAGCTTCCTTAGTATGCCAGCAGAGACAGCCCAAGTTTCTGAGCCATACAACAGCACACTTCTGACACATGAGGAGTATACATGCCCTCTCGTAGTTGTTGGCAGGTGTTTGTTTGTCAGGATTGGTAGCAGCTCTCTAAACTTTTTCCAGGCACTATCAGAGACTGAATAACAGCTGTGGATAATAATAAAGCTTATTATTGCCAGCATCTAAATTTCAGATCGACTTGCAACACACGTGGTAAAGCCAACCACTGGGTTTTCCTGTTTAACAAAAAAACAAAGATCAATGTCACAAAAGCAAGACCATATCAAACAAACGTCATAGTATCATCCTTAATCCATAAGGAATTGATACGAGGCTACTTTCACAAATTAGGACCGACACTAACTTTGACCCTAACCATAACTCTAATGCTAACCCTACACCCCACCCTAACGACGGGGTCAAAGTTAGCGTAGGTCCTAATCTGTGAAAGCACCGATATGAGAATAGAAGATCGAAGGCCTAACATTCAATAGCATAAAATTAGGACCCACGCTAACTTTGACCCTAACCCCAACCCTAATGCTAAACCTTAACCCTAACCTTAATGACGGGGGTCAAAGTTAGTGTAGGTCCTAATCTGTGAAAGCACTGATACGAGAATAGGCAACCCATTTAAACTGATGCAGTATACAATACCAATGTACAGAAGAAGAGATTGAAGGCCTAACAATCGAGTAGCATAAAATTATTCTATCTTTCTGATGAGACTGCCAAACAGAAGTGGAATCTTACAGGCTGTGCCTAAAAATAGATACAGGTGCCCAACGAAATGCAATAGCAATCCCTATTTATTTGTCTTCCCAATGAGAGCAAAGTTAGACACAAGGGCAATTTTTAATGTGAGGAAAATCTAGCTCCCCAAAAGGGGGAACTCTGGATTGGGACAAAAATCAAAATTGCCTCAATGTCTAGAAGGAGTTCTTCTTCACTGACTGAAGACAGAAAAGATGAAGTGTGGTATCAGAACAGATACTACACTTTGATCCTAAACAAAAGGTGAAGGCAGTTACTACATTTTGTAGAATGTTTCCCCAGAAAAATAGACTCTGACGATTTTAATAAGCAAGCGAAATGAAACTGGTAACATCAGCATCATGTTAGAATACAACAGTTCTGACCGTTTCGTCTTTCAACCAATTTCAGTGGAAACGTCGGGTGTGCTTGGCCCCGAGACTGTTAAATTTTTTCAGGATATTGGACAGAGGATTTCAACGTCTAGGCACGAGCCCCGTGAGTCAGCCTGGTTGTTCCAACGTATCTCCCTGGCTATCGTTCGTGGCAACGCTATGTCAGTAACGGTGGCGTCACTTCCGTTCTAATCGTCATCTGTTGACTCTCTCTTTCTTTCTCTGACAATTGTTTCAAGCCTTATT
This sequence comes from Sepiola atlantica, assembly GCA_963556195.1. Classification (NCBI taxonomy): domain Eukaryota; kingdom Metazoa; phylum Mollusca; class Cephalopoda; order Sepiida; family Sepiolidae; genus Sepiola; species Sepiola atlantica. The sequence continues at coordinate 7,901,109 of OY744521.1, read as the reverse complement.
GTTTGTTTTTGTTTTTTTTCTCTTTATGGAATAATTGTACGTGAATAAACAACCTTATATCATAAAAAAAAAATACTCTTAAAAAAAAACAGTTCTAACCGACATAATGGTACCTTTTTCATAATGGATGTATAATAACAAGTTGTTATAGGACTACCCATTACTAGAACAGCTTAAAGTAACTATTTTACATTGCATAGTAAAGAAAGAAAACACGTGACAAACCCTTGTAAGAACACAGATAAATACAATCGAAGAACTAATACATGTGTATCCAGATCACTTTGATAAAATTGGCTGAAACTCACTGTCAATGACGGTATCCTCCTCAAAGGATCAAGAATTTTGCTTTTAGAAAATCATTCTGTACCAACTTCATTACAGCGATTAAAGCACCGAAAAGGCACACCCTCAAGGTAGTCAGGGCCGGCGGAACAGTTATAAAGGGGAGGGGGGCTCTCCTAAAAAGTGGGGGGGGGGCACATTGCGCCCAGAATGCCAAATATGGGAATAAATTCAATATCTTGACTAAAAATGATCGTCCGATAGTGGGTGAGAGCTCGTTAGAAGCGGAATGGAATTCTCTTGGTGATAGAAAAAGAAAAATTCAAAATATTTCAATTTTTTGCCGTCTGGGCTCAAATTACCTTATTTGGGCAAATTGGGGAAAATCACTGTTTGGAGCATATTTTGGTTTAAAATGATCGTCTAGTAGTGGTTGATGGCTCGTTAGAAGCGGAATGGAATACTCTTGGTGATAGATGAAGAAACATTAAAAAAATTCAATTTTTTGGCGTTTGGGGCCAAACTACCATATTAGGGCATTTTGGACCAAAAATACCTTTTTTGACATAATTTAGACATGAAATGATCTTCTGATAGTGGTTGACATCTTGTTGGAAGCATATTAGCAAGTCGCTTCTGGTGAAAAAAGAACAAACATAAATTTCAATTTTGGGGGGCCTGGGCTCAAATTACCATATTTGGTCATTTTGGGCCAAATACACCTTTTTGGACTTAATCTAGACATAAAATGAATTTCTGACACTGCTTGATGGCTCATTTGAAACATATCAGCAAGTCGCTTCTAGTAAAAATGACAAAATTCAAGAATCAATAGGTTTATCAAATATAAAGAATACATAAAGTTAAAAGTCTTAACTGACAAGGTGCATATAAAAGTACAAAAGTAAAAAGTATAAAAGTTTAAATGTATTAAGTATAAAAGTATAAATGTATGTATTGGAATTGGAATAGCTCGTTGGAAGCGTATTAACAAGGCAGACTTGCATTGTTTCTCTGTTCTTCACTTCAAATTGCGTTCATTGGACTTTGCTCAAAAGATATTGTATCGGTTGTTCTGTGGACAGAAGGACTGGAGGGAGGATGGAATGAATAACTTTGGATGTTATGTGGATCCTCAACAATGCGAAAAAAGAATGTATCGATGCAATCCGAAAAATCACCGGTATGTTAATGGATGCACCATGTGCGAGTGGAGGAAATACAAATAATGATCCACTTTGCAACAGATTTTTCAGCCCTCAAAATCGCTTTTACGTATGTTCTCTCATCCATAACAGCGTGGATCGCAAAAATTTTGAAACGTTCATGAGTAACGCCAAGATCATCCTGATATCACCCAGTCTGTCCCAAACAAATGTGTGCATGGGGAAGCATTGAAAACCTTGGGCATCGAGATAATGCTTCATCTCAGAATTGCCTTCGTCGATGAGAAGGCTAAACTATGGATTATGATAATCCCGAGCTACCATCAAATGTGTGCCCATAGTTCAAGTGGAATAACGGTAACTCGATAGCAAAATGGAGTGAGAGGCAACTTCTGCAGAAAGCAAAGCAACAGCTCCAGCGAACGAGACACAGAACACGTATGCGACTGTCACTTCCACATGGGCCTCTACAGACAGATATGTCGATGTTCCAACCAAATGCTTCTTATGGTCAACCCTGACCGATGGACGCCAACATATCCTTGTGGAACAAGCATGTTCAGTCTTTCCTAAGTGGTCCAGCTGCATTGTCTCGGCAACTGTCCATCAAGGATAATATTCATGATATACTTCGACGAATGTTAATAATGTCTCAATCTGAAATCGCTTTACTGTAATATTTGTGATGAAACTGGACACACAGCTAGGTCAATCAGACATACCAAGTCGACTATGAAACAAGCTCAAATAGATTCATTGTATTATTGACAAGTTTACTTTTGTGTGTTCGTTCATTGAACATTTTCTGCAAAATTTTACTTAAATACCGGAAAATTTAAATTTTCCTTGAATAATAAAGAACTTTCAAGAAAATACTGTGTTTAACTCCTTACCTTTTGTTTGGTCTCTTTTTAATGATAATGTGTATAAAATCTATTTTGTAGTACACCAGGTCCCCGCAGTGAGAAATTATGAGAACGTTTTCAAAAATTATGATTTTTCTGAAAAATTTCGGTAAAATTGACGGGAATTATGTGTTCTAAATAATTCACCCCTACCCGACTTCAAGTTAATTTTTTTTAAATTGAATGCAATCAAAGGTTTTTTCTTTCTACATATTCAGAAAAGGGATTAAAAAATGCTTTCAGATAGATGGAAACAGAATTTTTCCATCTTGTTTCTGTTGATGACTGTAAAGTGGGTGGGGGTGGGGGGGCAAGTCAAAAAGTGAGGGGGCTTGAGCCCCCCCCTGGTGCCGCCGTCCATGGTAGTGATGCAGTATACTAAAGAGAAAGTAATGTCGATCTTGAGAAAATGATCAGAAGTGCTGAATATTCCAGGAAAATCTTCTTGAACAACCATATGATATCGCTAACAAAGCATGGGAAGTTGTTGGTACCGATTTGTTTCGGTTAAATCACCACGAATATCTAATAATTATTGATTCCTGCAGCAAATTCTCTATCATATGCAAAATGACAGGTCAGAATACAAGCAAAATGGTCATCTAATCAATGAAACAAATATTTTCAAAACGTGGTATTCCCATCAGAGTGATCAGTGAAAACGGACCGCAATATCTCTGCGAGGCATTCAAAGAATTTATTTATTTTAGAACGTATCTGATTCTAAAAAAAAAACTGAATAAATCTTAAAATGATAATCCCTAATTCTTTGTGTCATTCAACTTATTCAAAATCATATGAAAAACTTCATATCTATCCTGAGGTCTTGCCTTGAACAAGTTTGCTATGACAGTGCAGACTACGGTGGCTGGGTCACGTCCACCATATGCAAGATGGCCGCATCCCCAAAGATCACCTGTATAGAGAGCTGGCCTCTGGAAGGATACCCACTTGGTGGTCAAAGCTGTGGTACTGCAATGTCGTGAAGCATGATATGCAGGTTGTGGACATCGACACAGAGTCTCGGGAGATCCTGGCAGGCAACCGATCCAAATGGAGAGAGAACCCTGACTAAACACCTCGTCAGGGGAGAAGAGTTGCCACAGAGAGGCAACTTCTGCAGAAAGCAAAGCAACAGCTCCAGCGAACCAGACACAGAACACATATGCGACTGTCACTTCCGCATGGGCCTCTACAGACAGATATGTCGATGTTCCAACCAAATGCTTCTTATGGTCAACCCTGACCGATGGACGCCTACATATCCTTGTATATTGGCCCACAGCTGACTTTGGACCCAAACCTTGTCAATCGTACCTAATAACCTTTTTGCATTTGGCAAACTATATCTACACCTAACTCCAAAAACGTATTACCCCCCCCCCATCACCCCAAGTAGTATGTAACAATGAGCTTTATTAAAAGGAAACTCAAACATTCTTATTTCAAATTATTTCAAATTATAGACAAATGAATTTTCATTTTCTATATTTAAAACGAATTATATTTACAATTTAAGAACGAAACAAAAATCAAAACCGAATCCCCTCACGTTTTTCTGTGAATAATTCATTACGCAAACCTGTTCATCTTTGCAATCATATTTTCACGCTTATTTTCGCACACCGACACCCACTGCTCAGATTCTTACAGCTCGCCACCATTCTTCCCCACCCCATCCATTCCAGTACCTTTTATATTTCGTGAAAAATAGCAGAATTCCATTTCTGCATCGTGGAACTTTTCTCAGCCAATAATCCATCAATGTCACACCTTCAGCTTGTTTCTCCTTTCTTTGATATGCTATGAATCAGCAGATGCAACGGAAGGGGAGAAGAGGAGGAGGAGGGGGGGGGGCCTAAAAAAGAAGGAAAATCTATCGTAATCAATTTTCTCTTCATACGATGCACTTATTTGACTGATATTAAATTTAAAACTGGATTCAAAATATACCCCCTCCCTCATCCAACTTTTTACATTCTCTTTTCTTTCTTTTTCTCTTTCTTTCTTTTCTATCTTCAACCTCCTCTTTGTTTTATTTTTACTCTTTTGGCATTCTTTCTCCTCCTCTTTGCTTAACTTTTACTCTCTCCCTCCTCCTCCCCTTCCCTCCCCCTTCTCTCGATTTTCTTTTATTAATTTCCTTTGTCCTTCCATTACTTGTTTCTTTGACTTTTTCTTTCTTTTCGTTTCACCCCTCTCTCTCTCTTTTAACTATTTCTTTCTTTTCTTTTTACCCCCTCTCTCTTTTAACTATTTCTTTCTTTTCTTTTCACCCCCTCACTCTTTTAACTATTTCTTTCTTTTTACCCCTCTCTCTTTTAACTATTTCTTTCTTTTCTTATTACCCCCTCTCTCTTTTAACTATTTCTTTCTTTTCGTTTCACCCCCTCTCTCTTTTAACTATTTCTTTCTTTTCTTTTTACCCCTCTCTCTTTTAACTATTTCTTTCTTTTCTTTTTACCCCCTCTCTCTTTTAACTATTTCTTTCTTTTCTTTTTACCCCTCTCTCTTTTAACTATTTCTTTCTTTTCTTTTTACCCCCTCTCTCTTTTAACTATTTCTTTCTTTTGTTTTCACCCCCTCTCTCTTTTAACTATTTCTTTCTTTTCGTTCCCCCCCCTCTCTTTTAACTATTTCTTTCTTTTCACCCCTCTCTCTCTTTTAACTATTTCTTTCTGTTCTTATTACCCCCTCTCTCTTTTAACTATTTCTTTCTTTTCACCCCCTCTCTCTTTTAACTATTTCTTTCTTTTCTTTTCACCCCCTCTCTCTTTTAACTATTTCTTTCTTTTCTTTTCACCCCCTCTCTCTTTTAACTATTTCTTTCTTTTCTTTTCACCCCCTCTCTCTTTTAACTATTTCTTTCTTTTCGTTTCACCCCCTCTCTCTTTTAACTATTTCTTTCTTTTCACCCCCTCTCTCTTTTAACTATTTCTTTCTTTTCTTTTCACCCCCTCTCTCTTTTAACTATTTCTTTCTTTTCTTTTCACCCCCACTCTCTTTTAACTATTTCTTTCTTTTCGTTTCACCCCCTCTCTCTTTTAACTATTTCTTTCTTTTCTTTTTACCCCCTCTCTCTTTTAACTATTTCTTTCTTTTCTTTTCACCCCCTCTCTCTTTTAACTATTTCTTTCTTTTCGTTTCACCCCCTCTCTCTTTTAACTATTTCTTTCTTTTCATTTTACCCCCTCTCTCTTTTAACTATTTCTTTCTTTTCTTTTCACCCCCTCTCTCTTTTAACTATTTCTTTCTTTTTTTTTTCACCCTCTCTCTCTCTTTTCTCTCTTTTAACTATTTCTTTCTTTTCTTTTCACTCCCCTCTCTCTCTCTCTCGCCCTCAGTCTCACTCTCTCTCCTTTCTAATGCCAACCTAAATATATCCCTGTGATCCTTTGTGCCGAGTGCACACTTTTATAAATAGCAATGAAAGGTCAACGATGCAAAAATTCCCCTCGAGAGTCGAACGCTTCCGTTTGACAAAGTTTCATTTTTTTTCCTTCTGCAATTACATCAGTTCACACATATTTTTAAAATTTCAGATATTTTGTTTTATTTATATATTTATTGTGCATCTACGGGGATCTCTTATTTTAACCAATCTCATTTCAACTTTCAATATATAGAGAGATTACATGAAACGAAAAGTATTTAGGCATTTATTTTGTAGTGGACAAAGTGTACGATTTATGCAGTTACATCTTTTCTCTTCATTGCTAACTTTTTCATTTCTATCCGAGTGATTACTATTAGTGTTTTGTTTATTTCTATTTGTAGTGTTTATATTTTTGTTCTTCTTAGTGTTATTTTTGCTATATTTGTCACTTTTTTAATGTAATTTGTTATTTTTTCCTTCCTCTCTGCTGTTCTCTTTTAGTATTTTGTTTTTGTGTGCCTTAATTATCATTTCTAGGTTTTCGCAGCAGCTGTAGGACAGTTTTAGGTTATTTTTATTGAATATTTTATGCAGGGGATTGGTTATGGGGAAGTGTTTTTCAATCAGATTTAGGAATTTTTTGCCCAGTTTAGTTTTTAGCATCTGGTTATATGGTGGTGTATAATAGATTATATTTCTTTTTCTTTTCTTTTTAATTTTATTATAATTATTGGTGTCCTGTTTCTTATATTTAATTTCGCTATTATGGTAACCACTATGTTTTAGAGCTGTATTGTAGATGTTGCTTGATTTTTAAAAACATTTTCGTTGCTAGAATTATTGATAAGCGATAGCGATAGAATTCGGAATATGTTTTAATATTGATGGGGGTGATTAGACTTTGGGTTTATGTATATTGGATTGGCGTTATCTTTTAGGTATGGTTCGTAAGTATTTTTATTTAAGTTTAACGTGACATCTAGAACCCCAGTTGTTTTTATGTTAGCCAGTACTTCTACTTTTAGGCCTTTTAGGCACATTTAAAAACAGAGAACGTCGAATTAAAACAGCACTAGCAAACCACTATTGGAAGCTCAAAGAAAATGGACGCTCACCAATAATTGAATGGAAAATAATACGACAGGCCAGTACATGTAGAAATTTAGACGACTCATGTAGATTATGTCTGAATGAGAGATTTGAAATCCTAAACTTTAAAGACCCCTGAAATCTATTAAACTATAGAAGTAAGATAGCAAACAGCTGCCTGCACAGAATAAAATTTACCTTAGGCTAACAATACATAAAATAAATAAATAAACAAACAAATAAGTAAAAAAAATCTAAACTAAACTAAAACCTAACAACTTAAAAACTAAAACCTAAAATAGAAATACAAGGAATCACGTGTTAAAATAAGTTCACCTATTATATTGATACAACAAAGAAACAGGATATAAGCCACTCTATAGAAAACAGAACAATAGAACAGGAAATAGGGCAGTAAAACTAAATTGCCATAAATATATTTCCATAACTTACTACCTAGCTCTACTGTTGAAGTAAATACTGAAAACTGATGCATAAAAAATTATATCTCCTTATAAAATTTTATGTGGATACATGAAATATATATATATATATATATATATATATATATATATATATATATATATATATATTTATTTATTTTGGTACAGAAAAATTAGTACAACATTCGTACCGTCGGTTTGAAGCACAGAAGGACTTAGCCATCCGGCTCTCTTCAGCTTCTGTTGTCATCTGTTTCGGAAATGTGAAGTCATGTGTCATTCTCGTTTGGATGCGTTATTTGCTTAGAATGTTATGTATGTTTATTTAAATTTAGTGTAAGGAAGGTTTAATAAGGTTTGAAAAAAAGAGGGGGGGGGGTGAAAAGTACCAGTTGAGATTTAAACCGGAGAAGATTTAAAGAGATATGAAAAAATAACAAAAAAATAAAAAAATATTTCTATATAAATCCCGTGAGGTATATATATATATATATATATATATATATAGTCTCGGAAGTTTCTCAACCATTAAAACTATATTAAAAAAATTTAAAAAAACAAAAAAAAACTCATAGTCCCAAGTCTTCCAGTGGAAAATCACTCATGTAAGTCAATTTATTATTTACAGTTATTATATTAGTTTATTTCTAACACTATTTTAAGGGATCATCAGTTGTTTACCATGAAAAACTGTTTCGGTATATATATATATATATATATATATATATATATATATATATATATATATATATATATATATATATATATATATATATATATAAGGAACGCCCTTTATGGTGAACTTTTTTTCTCATTTACTCTGCATTGGACACTTAACATTTTTTTTCTAATAATTTTTACCTTTTATTCTGTTCAAACTTTGACCTCGGTAATCTTATTACCAGCTTATCCATCTGTATTCATCTGATAAGGATTCAATTCTTTGAAAAGCCATGGTTTTAGGAAAAATAAATCCCTTGTCTTAAACAACTAAGGATGTAATAGATTTTGTATTTTTTTATAACTTTTATTCTCATCCTTTAAGTTGCCTATATATATATATAGTAAGCTATGAAAATATATTTATGGCAATTAAGCTACACAGACGCTTAATTGCCATAAATATATTTTCATAGCTTACTACCTAGCTCTAGTTACGTATCGAGCACTGTTGAAGTAAATACTGAAAATGATACATAAAAATTATATCTTCTTATAAAATTTTATGTGGATACATCAAAATACTAATACATATATATATATATATATATATATATATATATATATATATATATATATATAAGAAAATGAATGATGAGAATAAAAATTAGATAAAATACAATATTTATTAGATTATCAATTAATTCAAACAAGGACTATATAAACAAAAATTTCTTTCCTTAATCCATGAATTTTCAAAAGTATGCTCTTATCATCAGAGGAAAATCAGAAGAATAAATCAGTAAAATGTATATTATTGTTTAGCAAACATTTGAAAATATAAAAATATGAAAAAATATGAAAAGGTAAAAATAATTTTTTGAGCAAAGAAAATCATCTTCATAAAATTATATATCGAGCATTGACTATTCAAGATAGGATATAAATTTATATATATATATATATATATATTGAAAAAAAGGTTCACAACGACAGCGGTTTTGAAATAGGTTTAATCTCTTGCTGATTTATCGGGTTGTTGATAACAGCCGTGTGGGCTAAGACGTTGGAATTTGAGGTTAAAAAATGACTCGGGTCTGAGTCTGGCGACTGGTACGAATAATCATTTCTACACTGACGATTCCCATGAGGATGAAACGTATACGTATGTAGATAAATACAAATATTTATAGTTATTTGTCGCCCCCAAATCTGGGCTCTGAAATGAGTAGCATTAGCACAGCCGTCATCGTGGTTTCAATGCATGTTCCTTTCAGTAGTCGAACACTTTGACGACGGCTGCCTTTAAATAGGATTAATCTCTCGCGGATTTACCGGGTTGTTGATAACGGCCGTGTGGGTTAAGACGTCGGAATTTGAGTTTGAAGCATGACTCGTGTTCCGGGGTTCAAGTCCGGCGACCGGCATGAATAATTCATCTCTACACTGATGATTCATGACAAGATGAAACGTATACATATGTAGATAAAAACAAATATTTATTATATATATATATATATATATATATATATATATATATATATATATATAAAGATAAAATGATGAAAATAAAATTGGACAATTTAAAATATTAAACCTTGAAGTGTTCAAGCAAGAAAATTAAAAATGTTATCCTTAATCCATGGATTTTAAAAGATAAGTTCTTCTCATCTCTTTTTTATATGTTCTTGAGAAAATATATTAAGATTTTTGTTGAGTATCTTTGAATAATAGTTTCAAATTTTTAGATAAAATCTATCCCCCTAATACATTTAATTTTCTAATAAATAATATGCAAGATTACCATATCTAACGGTTTTGTATTTTAAATGTTAGCATAATTTCAGGCCTCATTTCTATTTTTTTTTTTTTTCTATTTTCTTTTCTTTTGTCTTTTTCTTTTTTCCTTTTTTATTCCTTTTTATTTCTTTTTCTTTTTCTCTTCTCCTTTTTCTTTTTTTCTTTTGATTTTCTCCTTTTACTTTCTTTTTCTTTTTCTTTTCTCCTTTTCTTTCTTTCTTTCTTTTCTTTTTTCTTTTTTCCTCCTTTTTCTTTCTTTTTTTCTTCTTTTCTCCTTTTTCTTTTTCTTCTTTTCTCTTTTTTCTTTCTTTTCTCTTTTTTCCTTCTTTCTTTCTTTCTTTCTTTTTCTCTTCTCTTTTTCTTTCTTTTTTCTTTTCTCCTTTTTCTTTCTTCTTTCTTTTTCTTTTCTTCTTCCGATCATAATATTCTTTTTTCTCTCCCCTTTCCTTAAACTGACATTAACGTCAATCTTTTTTTTATTTTTCTTCTTTTCCCCATTCGTTTTCTTCTTCATTCTTCTTTTTGTTTTCTTTTCTTTATTTTCTATTATATTTTAATTATATTTTTAATTTATATCATTTTAATTCATCCGTTTGGACTATCCACTTCACATTTGAATTCTGCTTGCCAAGGAAGTTCGGTTCACGGCAAAATGACTTCATGTATATATCGATTTTCTACCGACTCCTAGATTAAAACTTTGATGTAGTTATTCACATCGAATTTCTAACTTCAGATTTCATTGTAATCAATCTTTTCATTTCTTGCAGATTTTGCCATTGGACTCTATTCGATCTATATACTTCACTGCTCAACTTCTGTCTGATATTTTCTGATTGCTTATTCAAATGTTTGCATAGACAGAGTGCTTTTCCACCCAATTTTGAAACTTTCCTTGAAAGATGGTAAAAAAATTATTTTGCTTACAATATCTAAATTCTAAAATTTTATGCTAACCAGTAATTTGTTATTTTGCTGGGGTTTCTCCTCTAATGAGAAGAGCTTATTTTTGAAAATCCATGGATTAAGGATAACATTTTTATTTTTATTTTTATTGTCATAGCTTGAGCACTTGATGATTTAATAAATATTGTAAATTGTCTAATTTTATTTTCATCATTTCATTTTTTATTAATGCTCTAACTATAATATCGAGCATTCCCTTGTCACGATAGGATCTAAGATAAAGAAAAAAACTTCCCATAACCCTACCACTAAATTTAAGTTCTGGTAGTAACAGAGACCAGCACCCAAAATAAAGAACAAAAAATCTAAGATTTAACACAACAATAAAAAAAGAAACTTTAATGCTTTGGCTTTGAGAGGCTTATCCCCTATTCATAACTATAGAAGAGGGAACTTAGCTCCCTCCAGTAAACTTAGACAAATCGATATCATTTGCTTGTAGACAAAGGAGTAAATACTTTTTAAATATGGAATCCTAGTCCTTCTACCCTAGCCCCCCCCCATAAAAAAAAATTAGAAAAATTTATTTTATTTGCCTGAAAACAACAAAAGTAATTAAAAAATATTTATTCTAAAGTATTGATGGAGGTAGGCTTAGCCCCTATTTAAAAATACAGGAGAGATAGCCTAGCCCCCCCCCCCTAACTTAGAGAAATAAATATTATTTGCTTGAAAACAACAGACTAAATACTTGTAATATTTGGATTATTCGGACTACTGTTCTATGATGTTATTTTTACAACATTTTGACCGATGTAACCTTTGACCTTCTTTAGGTGCGTCTTGTCAAACTCGGGAATCTTTATGTATAAATTATTAAATACCAAAAAATTACTAGATCAAAGATAAACTAATTTAATAACCATATGTAACGTATAACCGTTTCCGTCGAAGCGTCTTGTTTATCTGCTTAGCACTAACCATTGTGACGTCAGCAGAAAAACAGTACTCAATGAAATGGCCTTCACTTTACGAATGCCACGGTTCGAGCATCTATAGTATATTTTATCTTAAAAAAAAACAGCATATTCCTATAGAGACTGATGCTCGAACACCTTCCTGTTATGGATACTTCAACCACTTTACCCAGAATTTCAAAGAGAGTATTAGTTCAGCTTCCCAGCAAATGACTTCCTTTTTTTAATTTATAACATAAAATTAGAATTGCATTTAGCTTCACTGTAAATCATTTGCATGATTCAATCGCGATTCCCCAATCCATAGTTACCGAATTATCCCACCTTGTGAAAATTATTAAATTTTCTGGATATCACAAATTATAAAAAAATTGAAAAACTTTATATATAGATGAGGAGAAGAGGTCAGGTCACTATGTAAGTTTGACGTAAATTGACCCCAGGTAATATTCTTTCGTATAGGTGGTCAATTTACGTTAAACTAAAATAGCAAAACTGGACCCACCCCGTGACCCCTCTAAAAAGTAAACAGGTAAGTTTTTCAAAAAAGTATTTTATAATCTTAAAAGTTGTTGTTCACTCAAGTGTACTGTAAAAAAAGTTGTTGTTCATTCAAATGTACTGTAAAAAAAGTTATTGTTCACTCAAGTGTACTGTAAAAAAAAGTTGTTGTTCACTCAAGTGTACTGTAAAAAAAAGTTGTTGTTCACTCAAGTGTACTGTAAAAAAAAGTTATTGTTCACTCAAGTGTACTGTAAAAAAAGTTGTTGTTCACTCAAGTGTACTGTAAAAAAAAGTTATTGTTCACTCAAGTGTACTGTAAAAAAAAGTTATTGTTCACTCAAGTGTACTGTAAAAAAAAGTTGTTGTTCACTCAAGTGTACTGTAAAAAAAAGTTGTTGTTCACTCAAGTGTACTGTAAAAAAAGTTGTTGTTCACTCAAGTGTACTGTAAAAAAAGTTGTTGTTCACTCAAGTGTACTGTAAAAAAAAGTTGTTGTTCACTCAAGTGTACTGTAAAAAAAGTTGTTGTTCACTCAAGTGTACTGTAAAAAAAAGTTGTTGTTCACTCAAGTGTATTGTAAAAAAAGTTGTTGTTCACTCAAGTGTACTGTAAAAAAGTTGTTGTTCACTCAAGTGTACTGTAAAAAAGTTGTTGTTCACTCAAGTGTACTGTAAAAAAAGTTGTTGTTCACTCAAGTGTACCGTAAAAAAGTTGTTGTTCACTCAAGTGTACTGTAAAAAAAGTTGTTGTTCAATCAAGTGTACTGTAAAAAAAAGTTGTTGTTCACTCAAGTGTATTGTAAAAAAAGTTGTTGTTCACTCAAGTGTACTGTAAAAAAAGTTGTTGTTCACTCAAGTGTACTGTAAAAAAACATAATGGGCACAGGTGATTTTCAACATAACATTTTTTTTTTAAAGCATCTATCCATGGAAAATTCACACCCTAAACATTTCAGGCGAAAGTAAATGGATTTTATTTTAGTTGGTAATTGTATTAGCATAATTTCACTTAGTTCTGAGCTTATGGTTACATTGTCATTAACCCAGTAATGTAAGAGTTTAATTTAATTTTGTGAGACATACATTTCAATATGTTCTTCTAAGATGTGGCGTTTAGATGTGGCGTTAATGTGAACAGCCGTCATCTTCGTAAGTTAAGAAAGCCTGTTCATTGAGTCGGGTTTATCTGCTGATGTCAAGGCAGTTAGTTTATGCTAAGCACATAAACAATAAGTTACTTACTAGTAAAAAACATGACGCTTCGAAGAGAAAAGTTATTACACGCCAACACATGGACATATGACTGTGGTCATTTCTGTCTGAAATTATTTTATTTTTGATCTAGAAATTGTTTGGTATTTAAAAAAGGATACTGATTATTTTGTTCATGTCGTTTTCATGGTTGGAAATCTCATAGTGATTTGAAGGTAAAACTATAAAAACAAAATGATCAAATATTCAAGCTGGTTGACAAACCTGTCTTGGTAGAAAAGGTTTAATTTAAGAAAATACTTGCTTTTCTCTAAAATTTGAAAGATTTTTTACACAATAACAAGTCTGCATAACATAAAACGTTTTGTTTGTCCTGATACAAAATTAACTTTTATACTTATCCGTCGACTGTCATAAAATAATATCAACTAGAAATTCGGTTCAAACGTGTTTCTTTTTGTATAAAAAACACATTATTTTTGTGCCAAAACGTTCTTTATGTGTGTAATGAAACAGTTCAAATATGTTTGGTGCTAGAAATAACAATGATTAAAGTTCTGAACACTTGAAAAATAATTTTATTTCAGGACAAGACATACAATTTAAAACAAATAAATTATTTTATTGCAAATCATATAAAAATACAATTTAGATTTTAAGCAAATTATGCACAAGGTCATCAAAAGTGTGGGGAATGTAATGTCGTTGGTCATCCTCTTTTCTAGAATCATTAATCACCATGATACCACATTTACTCTAGGGGTCAAAATCCACAATGTGTTGAAAATTTAAATGTTATTGATAAATATATATATGTACCACTTTATTGAAAGTGATGAGTGGGACAAACAAAAGGGGAAAAAACGGTTAATAAGACCCTCCCAACCCTTTCATATATAGAATAGACAGCTCCCAGTAATTAAATAAACAAACAAAATAACAATGAATAATATAAAAAATGAAAACGATAAATAATTAAAGATTGATAAAATAATTAATTTTATAAGTGTTATAAAAATTGCAAAACTATTTGGTAGTAAATATATAAAAAAAGTTATTTTATTGTCAATTTTATTTGTTTTAAATTGTATTTCTTGTCCTGAAATAAAATTATTGTTAAAGAGAAATGCAAATCGGCTTTGTTTGAAAAGAGAAATAAATCTTTAGTTGCCTCACTATTTGCAATCAATTACAGGAAAACATTTGAGAAAGAAATAGTTAGAAAAATATACTCGTTTAATGTACCCCCCTCCCCCAGTGTATTTTCACTTTTGCAAAAATATATGCACACCTTACACGGGTAATCCGAAAATTAATTAAAAAAACAACTCTATAACAAAATATTTAGAAATTTAAAATGAATCGGGGATTTGGAACAGAATTGCTAATTCTATCAGAATCGAGAAAAATATTGGAATCGTCCCATCACTAATTATAACTCAATCCCTGAAGTAAGGAATATTTTAGCATGTATTTTGTGTCATTAAAATACTTAGGAAAAATATATAAGAAAACAAACCTTCATTAACTCAGCTTTAGTATAATAATAATAATAATAATAATAATAATAATAATAATAATAATAATAATAATAATAATAATAATAATAATAATAATAATAAAAAGAATTAAAAATTATTCTTTTTTAAATAAGGAAAGAGAAAAGGAAAAAATTAAGGAATTGAAAGGAAAAAAAAGGAAAAAATTTTAAAATTAAAAAGAATTATTATTTTTTTTTTTATTTTAAATTAATTAAAAAAAATAAATTTATTTATTTATTTATTTATTTCAAATGGTGCCGGCCTAAGCTGACACCAGACAAAATATTTGTAGAGGGTCGAGGAGGATGAGAAGACCGAGGAGGGGCAGCACAAACCATACCTCCACTGGAAAAGTGCAGAGAATGCTGGGACCTTGGGGAGGCTTATTGCCACCCAAATCCCAGAGAAGACCAATTGTCCTTACCAGCGAGAAATCAATGGCAAGAGGCTGTTGCGATACCGCATCGTTATCGAAAGGAGGTGAAGAATACTGGAAATCTGGGGAGGCTTGTTGTCACTCAGACTCCAGGAAATACCACTGGTTGTTGTCGGCGAGCAATCACTGACGATGATCTGTGTGAGAACTCCCAGTGAGTACAGATAATAATGTGTTGGTGTTTGCATATGTAAAACTGACAAAAGAAATTAATCAGCAAATTGTTCGCAATGGACATTGGGTTTTGGCATTTAATAATCGTAAAAGGTTTCATTTTCTGAAAAACATACGAACCAAACTCTGACTTGTTTACAATAGGGATTGCATTTTTGCATTAAATAATCCAAAAAGGGTTGATATGCCGTAAAGCAGACGAACCAACCCAATCTGTGACTCCTTAACAATCTGTTCTGTGTCTCTTATTAAACAAGTGAACCTCAAAAAAAATGCACAACTCCCTCTGGCTGCTCGACTTTCTCCTACAGCTGCTACGAGAGGATTAGCCTACATTTTGCAAGACTCGCCATCCATTAGTAAACCGGCATTAGATGTTGAGTTTCCTCGTAAAAATCTTTGTTCACCGAATCGTGCTTCGATGATCGCATTAGCCATACATTAAAATAGAGTTGTTCAGCTGAGTGGTGCCGGGTGGTGGTGGTGGTGGTGGTGGAGGGCTGATGTGGGCTCGAGTGATTGTTCGTGGCACAATCTGTTTATGTTAACAAGGCAGGTTCAAATTCCATAAGAAACTTTGCATTCTCTATATGCACTGATACTATTTGCAAAAGGTATGAACCCCTATTTTCCCTCCATAACTGATTATCTGTAATTTGTATAAGTGACAACAAAACGTTCAGTTAAAAAATGTATAAAACTTGTACGCACGCAGACTAAAGTGGATTGTAGAATTATCTATTTTTTATTATAAAATCATCAGTAACATTGAATTTCAAATCATTTTGTCGCAAGATAAACAGATGACGGAGAAATCTGAAAATTCCATTAGAACTAAAAGGCTACGTGTCAAGATATTAAGTTATAGACAGAAGGTCTAGTGACGTCTAGCAGATATGCTGATAAAATCTTTCTCTTTTTTATCTATTAATGAGTCACCACTTATCAAGGGTTAATGAGATTGATAGATTGTCGGATGAATAATGAAGAATATTACAAAAGGATTGAAAATGATGAATGGAATGGACAAAATTTGATGACATAACAAGTATTTGTTGACATTGGATTTGAAGACGACCATGTTGTAGCCAGCAGGGAACCAATGCCGTGGTAACGTGTTCACAGATGGGAAGTTCTTGGAAATAAACTCTGTTCATGGAAATTCCGTTTGATGTTATGCATTTGGAATAAGAAAGGAAAATTATTTTCAGTTGTAGTAATAAGACAAGTTCTTGCTGTGAATGTCTTACAAGAAAACATCGCATTTTATTTCTGAACCATGCTTGCTCCATCTACGGGGGATGGGCTGAGAAATACCCACAGGCTTATATATATGTATACTGTATATTGGGCACTTATATCGAATATGAGCAAGTTTCCGTGAACTTCGCGACGGCAGCGTTCGAGCATATTACATAAACACCCGAGAGATGTCAGGCGATTATCCAATCAGCTGTCAGCTACCAGATGACAATTTTCTGACCAGTATTTAAATTGATTAAAGCCAGAAACAATTGATCAAAGCCAGTGTATGTTTATTTCCCTGTTAAATCCCCCACCCCACAAAAAAAATGAATTATTAAGAGTCGTGTAGTAGTGTCGAATCTCCCGTCTAATATAACATGCAAGTGCCTTCAATTTGGGTTGGACTGACTCAAGAGTTTAAAAGTTATTTAAAACATGCAATTTTCTTTGGTTTGTCAGACTTAAGTTTGAAATAACATTTTTTATCGGTCTGTCATATCTATTAGAAATTGCATTTTCATTGGTCTGCCTTACTTAATTTTGAAATAGCATTTTCGTTTATTTATCATACTTAAGTTTTGAAATAACATTTTCCTTGCTCTGTCATACTAAAGTTTGCTCTACTATACATAAGTTGGAAATATAATTTTCGTTTGTCTGTCATAATTAAGTTTAAAATATAATTTTCGTTGCTCTATCATATTTATGTTTAAAATAGCTTTTTGTTTTGTTTTCATTGTTTTTTTTTAAACTTTTATTCACTCAAGACATGGCACATTGCCACCGAGACGTAAGGGCTACTGTGATTTAGGGGCCAGATTTATAGTGTCATTCTAAGTGGTTAGATGTTTGTTCACATTACATTTAAATTTCTTCATGTTAGTACAGTCAGGGAAACAGGAAGGGAATTCCAAAGGATACTGTTCGAGGCAGATTTCTGTTATACTTAAGTTTGAAATAGCATTTTCGTTGCTAAAAACGTTTATTTGTTTTTGTTATATTTAAATCTTTGTTAAACTTTCCCTCGTTCTTCCATTTCCGGTGAATTAAGCTGTTAACTTTGTATTGGAAGTTAACATGAAGACAGAAACAGTATTATGCCGTTTCTCATAAATAATTTATTTGTTAAGCTATTCATTCAGAGATGTAATTGTAGACTTGACATGGATGAAAAATGCGTTTGAAAGTGAAATATATGTATGTAGGTCATTATGGTCTTGTACGTAGATAAAATAGGTTGTGATCATCAAAGATTTGAAGTACTTCATCATGAAACTTTATTCTTCACACAGCTGCAAAATATTGTCCCATATTTTTGCTTGCAATGACAGACAACAAATTTTGTTAGGAGCACTAGGAACAGTACCGAAAAAACTGGAAAAAAAGATTGGAGAAATTAGAATATTAGGGTGGCTTATTGCCACTCAAATTCAAGAGAAAGCTAACGGTTGTTAATAGTGGCAAATAAATGGTAAACGGCTGTTGTGATACTGTGAAGTGATTTGCAATGGTTATCGAAAGAAGTGGGCAATGCTGGAAATCTGGGGAGACTTGTTGTCACTCAGATTCTATTCAGTGAGCAATCGCTGATAATGACTCATGTGAAAACCCCAAGTGAGTAAATAATAACAATAACAATAAGAAGAAGAAGAAGAAGAAGAAGAATACACGGAACTTGCCAGAGAACTGAAAGGGATATGGTGCTTGAAGAAAGTCAATATAATACCAATAATCGTAGGAGCACTAGGAACAGTTCCAAAAAACTTGAAAAGATTGAGAAGCATTGGAATCAAAGGAATCACTGAGATCATACTAAGCACGGTAATAATCAAAACAGCTGCAATCTTAAGGAAAATCCTCGAATGCGGAAACCAACCTGCATAAGTTATGAATGGTAACCAGTCACATGGAAGTTGCAATAGGAAGAAAGCAAAACCACAGGAAGAACACCACCGCACGAACCAAGGAACAGAAACTGCAAAAAATATCATAAGCTGCCTAGAACAAAAAAATAATGGTACCGGCCTCAGCTGACACCACACAAAATAGTCGTAGAGTGTCAAGGAGGATGGGAAGACCGAGGAGGGAAAGCACTAACCACTGGAAGAGTGCAGAGAGTGTTTGGACCTTGGGGAGGTTTATGGCTATTCAAATCCAAAGGGAGACCAATGGTCGTTGCCAGCAAGAAATCAATGGTAAGCGACTGTTGCGATAGCGCAAGGTCATTTGCAGTGTTGATCGAAAAGAGGTGGAAAGTATTAGAAATCTGGGGAGGCTTTTTGTCACTCAGACTCCAGGGAACACCACCGGTTGTTGTCGGTGAGCAATCAACCACGATGTCTTGTGTGATAATCCTAGTGTGTAGAGATAATAGTAATAATAATAATAATTTATTAATAATGGAGATTATGTATCTGTCTGTCTGAAGCCAAAACTATACTATTTAAAACTATTGTACTCATTATGAAATTATATATACTATTTCAGGCTAATGTACTATATTTAAATGCTCAATTCAGAGGCATAGTGTAGTGTAGTATCTTCTTTATTGTCATTAGACCATCCTCCCAGGCATTACCTCTTCCTATTTTGAGAGGTGTGGAGGTAGTGTAGTATCTGTTTTGTTTTCATGATACCATCCTCCCAGGCATTATGCCCTCCTTTTTTGAGAGGTGTGGAGGGAGTGTAGTATCTGTTCTGTTGTCATGATGCCATCTGCCCAGGAATTACCTCCTCCTTTTTTTAGAGGTGTGGAGGTAGTGTAGTATCTTTTCTGCTTCCAACTAGTAAAAATATGCGACCAGAGTGATGATGATGATGATGATGATGATGATGATGATGATGATGATGATGATGATGATGCACTACACCTAAAAGATGATATTGATTGATTCTTCATAAAAAGGAAAGAAGGAGGAAGAGGATCAGTAAGTATTAAAGACTGTGTGTACAATACAATAAAAGTTCTAGAAAAATACATAACAAAAAATACAGTAAGGCTGA